>CM033645.1:9999428-10006928 GCA_019512145.1 Engystomops pustulosus
AAGAAACACGGAAGAAGAAGTAGGAGAAGACAAAGAAGAGGAAACACGGAAGATGAATCAGGAGAAGACAAAGAAGAGGAAACACGGAAGAAGAAGTAAGAGAAGACAAAGAAGAGGAAACACGGAAGATGAATCAGGAGAAGACAAAGAAGAGGAAACACGGAAGAAGAAGTAAGAGAAGACAAAGAAGAAGAAACAAGGAAGATGAAGCAGGAGAAGACAAAGAAGAAGAAGCAGGGAAGAAGAAGTAGGAGAAGACATAGAAGAAGAAAGAAAGAAGAAGAAGTAGGAGAAGACAAAGAAGAAAAAACAAGGAAAAAGAAGTAGAAGACAAAGAAGTAGAAACAAAGATTAGAAGTAGAAGAAGACAAATAAGAAGAACAAGGAAGAAGAAGTAGGAGAAGACCAAGAAGCAGAAACAAAGAAAAGAAGTAGGAGAAGACAAAGAAGAAGAAACAAGGGAAAGGAAAATTGAGAAGACAAAGAAGTAGAAATGAAGAAGAACAGGAAGTAGGAGAAGACAACAAAGAAGAAGAGAAAGTAGGAGAAGACAAAACGAAGAATGGAAGACGAAGAAGACGCAGAAAAAGAAGATGACGGAAGAAGTTGAAGAAGACAAAGATGAAGAAGCAGTTGAAGAAGAATAGTTTTCACCTTCAAGTTCTGTAAGTAATTTCATGCCTTTATGAAACGTAATAATGGCGGCTCATATTATAATCATCAATCCTTTTCCAGAAATAAGTTATTTCACCCGGAATATCCGAGCTGCAGAATGTGAAAGCGGCACCTGCGCTCTAATGATCTGTGTATTTTAGTTAATCCTCTGATCATGGCTGCTCACAGCGGGGTTCCCTACTGGGAATGTTTTTACTGGAACCCCGCTGACTTGAGCCGTGTCTAGAGGGCTGAGCAGCGTGTAACTCAATATTCGGAGCCACAGTAATAATTAACTGTGAAAACTTCCTGACAATAATATTTGAAGAAAGATTTGTCCAATTAAACATATCCACTAGTCTCAGAAGAGGAGCGAGGCGCGGGAATCACAATGTCCGCTATTGTTCAAATGATGGGTTACAGATGTCACATTTCTACCTACTGCAGAGAAGAGAAACATGACGAAGTAAAGGGTTCAGCGGCCATAACTGCCCTGTACATCTACTGTCATAATGTGGTAAACACTGTCTCCAAGCCAACCATGAGCTGTAGATCTATATTCATTATATATCCAGATGTAGCGGTGCCCAGTGTGTCAATGGGGCATTGCTAAGTTTATCATGTGAAAACAACCTATGATATCACAGGGTGTTGCTTGAGCAAAAGACTATGTAAGATTTTTTTTTGACTTAAAGGGAACCTGCCATTGAAATTAACCAACCCAAAATAAATACTTCATTAAAAACTATGATTAAAAAGCATTGTCTTTATCCCTAAATGGTTCTTTCAGTGGCTGCAATGTTAAAAAAATCAGTTTGTAAACTCATATGCAACTCACCTGAGGACAGTCCAAAAGCACTAGAAGGCCCTGCATGGGCCAGGGTGATGTCATCTAAGATCCTGTTACATCAGCAACGTGTATGTATACAGTACATGGAGTAGATGTAACAGGACCGTAGATGACATAACCCTGGTCACATGACATAAAGTGACGACTACTTAGAAGAAGCATAGGACATGGGGAGGTGTAGATGGGAGGGGATGGCCAAGCAGGATATTTCCCCTCTGATGCCAGGGAGTATAACATATATAGTTGATTTGTTTCAATGTAAACAATTTCTAGCTAAAATAAGGGTGTCAGTTAATAGAGCTCTATGGGAACCTGTCGTAGCTGATTTTTAAAATGTGGTAACATGGTTCCCTTGAACGTCATCTGTTGTCATAGTGATGTACGATGGGTCGTGTTATCTATATAGAGGTGATTGTACAGGGAGGGAGGAGATAAGCTGTGACATCATCTATTGTCAGTATTGATGTATGATGGTCAGTGTTATCTATATAGAGCTTGTACAGGGAGGGGGAGTAGATAACTTTGACATCATCTATTGTCAGTAGTGATTTAGTGATGGGTCAGTGTTATCTATATAGAGGTCATTGTACAGGGAGGGGGAGGAGATAAGCTATGACATCATCTATTGTCAGTAGTGATGTAATGATGGGTCAGTGTTATCTATATAGAGGTCATTGTACAGGGAGGGGGAGGAGATAATCTGTGACATCATCTATTTTCAGTAGTGATGTAATGATGGGTCAGTGTTATCTATATAGATGTCATTGTACAGGGAGGGGGAGGAGATAAGCTGTGACATCATCTATTGTCAGTAGTGATGTAATGATGGGTCAGTGTTATCTATATAGAGGTCATTGTACAGGAAGGGGGGATAAGCTGTGACATCATCTATTGTCAGTAGTGATGTAATGATGGGTCAGTGGTATCTGTATAGAGGTCATTGTACAGGGAGGGGGAGGAGATAAGCTGTGATATCATCTATGTCAGTAGTGATGCAATGATGGGTCAGTGTTATCTATATAGAGGTCATTGTACAAGGGGGAGGAGAAAAGCTGTGACATCATCTATTGTCAGTAGTGATGTAATGATGGGTCAGTGTTATCTATATAGAGGACATTGTACAGGGAGGGGAGGGGATAAGCTGTGACATCATCTATTGTCAGTAGTGATGTAATGTCTTTTGTGTAGACAGTGACTCCACATGCAGAATACTGAGTGCAGTTCTGGAGTATAACACAGTTTCTCCCACGGAAGAAGAAGTAGGAGAAGACAAAGAAGAAGAAACAAGGAAGAAGAAGTAGGAGAAGACAAAGAAGAAGAAACAGGGAAGAAGAAGTAGGAGAAGACATAGAAGAAGAAAGAAGGAAGAAGAAGTAGGAGAAGACAAAGAAGAAGAAACAAGGAAGAAGAAGTAGAAGACAAAGAAGTAGAAACAAAGATTAGAAGTAGAAGAAGACAAATAAGAAGAACAAGGAAGAAGAAGTAGGAGAAGACCAAGAAGCAGAAACAAAGAAAAGAAGTAGGAGAAGACAAAGAAGAAGAAACAAGGAAAAGGAAAATGGAGAAGACAAAGAAGTAGAAATGAAGAAGAACAGGAAGTAGGAGAAGACAACAAAGAAGAAGAGAAAGTAGGAGAAGACAAAATGAAGAATGGAAGACGAAGAAGACGCAGAAAAAGAAGATGACGGAAGAAGTTGAAGAAGACAAAGATGAAGAAGCAGTTGAAGAAGAATAGTTTTCACCTTCAAGTTCTGTAAGTAATTTCATGCCTTTATGAAACGTAATAATGGCGGCTCATATTATAATCATCAATCCTTTTCCAGAAATAAGTTATTTCACCCGGAATATCCGAGCTGCAGAATGTGAAAGCGGCACCTGCGCTCTAATGATCTGTGTATTTTAGTTAATCCTCTGATCATGGCTGCTCACAGCGGGGTTCCCTACTGGGAATGTTTTTACTGGAACCCCGCTGACTTGAGCCGTGTCTAGAGGGCTGAGCAGCGTGTAACTCAATATTCGGAGCCACAGTAATAATTAACTGTGAAAACTTCCTGACAATAATATTTGAAGAAAGATTTGTCCAATTAAACATATCCACTAGTCTCAGAAGAGGAGCGAGGCGCGGGAATCACAATGTCCGCTATTGTTCAAATGATGGGTTACAGATGTCACATTTCTACCTACTGCAGAGAAGAGAAACATGACGAAGTAAAGGGTTCAGCGGCCATAACTGCCCTGTACATCTACTGTCACAATGTGGTAAACACTGTCTCCAAGCCAACCATGAGCTGTAGATCTATATTCATTATATATCCAGATGTAGCGGTGCCCAGTGTGTCAATGGGGCATTGCTAAGTTTATCATGTGAAAACAACCTATGATATCACAGGGTGTTGCTTGAGCAAAAGACTATGTAAGATTTTTTTTGACTTAAAGGGAACCTGCCATTGAAATTAACCAACCCAAAATAAATACTTCATTAAAAACTATGATTAAAAAGCATTGTCTTTATCCCTAAATGGTTCTTTCAGTGGCTGCAATGTTAAAAAAATCAGTTTGTAAACTCATATGCAACTCACCTGAGGACAGTCCAAAAGCACTAGAAGGCCCTGCATGGGCCAGGGTGATGTCATCTAAGATCCTGTTACATCAGCAACGTGTATGTATACAGTACATGGAGTAGATGTAACAGGACCGTAGATGACATAACCCTGGTCACATGACATAAAGTGACGACTACTTAGAAGAAGCATAGGACATGGGGAGGTGTAGATGGGAGGGGATGGCCAAGCAGGATATTTCCCCTCTGATGCCAGGGAGTATAACATATATAGTTGATTTGTTTCAATGTAAACAATTTCTAGCTAAAATAAGGGTGTCAGTTAATAGAGCTCTATGGGAACCTGTCAGTAGCTGATTTTATGAAAATGTGGTAACAGGTTCCCTGTGACGTCATCTGTTGTCAGTAGTGATGTAATGATGGGTCAGTGTTATCTATATAGAGGTGATTGTACAGGGAGGGGGAGGAGATAAGCTGTGACATCATCTATTGTCAGTAGTGATGTAATGATGGGTCAGTGTTATCTATATAGAGGTCATTGTACAGGGAGGGGGAGGAGATAAGCTGTGACATCATCTATTGTCAGTAGTGATGTAATGATGGGTCAGTGTTATCTATATAGAGGTCATTGTACAGGGAGGAGGAGATAAGCTGTGACACCATCTATTGTCAGTAGTGATGTAATGATGGGTCAGTGTTATCTATATATCTTTAATATATGATGTCACTTCCTGTGAGCAGCTCAGCCAAATCAGACCCTTCATATGTGACATGTGACTTTTTCGATGTGTTCATTAAGACTCAGACCCAACAGCAACTGCAACGGAGATAATATTTATACTATTAAATCCTAAAATACTTTAGTTTTTCTCCTTTAAATGGCAGAAACCCCAGAATCCTACAATATTTGAATGCTATTCTGTCTCATCCAGGCTCGGCTTCTCTGATCACTGAAGTTTTTATTGCAATACTAAGCTATTAACACCAAGGCAGTAACATACTAAACTCTATTCATTTTCCTAATGAGGCATTCACAAATTTACAGAATATTGAGCAGGGCCTTAAACTCGTCTCTTACTTCACATTGACAAACACAGTGTTTTCTTCATTACCACATGGATGGCTTTTGTCCTCGTCTCTGCCTTTCTCATTGCCTCTTGCTCCTTCCTCATTGATTCCTGCTTCCTTCATTACTTCCAATCCTGTTCTCCTTTGCAATAGCCTTGATGATCACTTAATACATGTCTAATTCTGCCGTACAATTGCTGCCTCTACTTAAAGGGAAGTTTAAAATTTAAGACATTTTGAGAACAAATTCGAAAATTGCCTTCACAAAATTTCCATGATACCCTGACATCAGACCACATTATAAGGACGGTGTCCTTGGTTGATTATTGGATGGTACAATTTCCTTGCATATGAGATCTATCAGGAAAAATTTTAATAAATTTGTGGAAAAATGTTAAAGGGGTTTTCCCACCAAAAAGTTAGTCCCTATACACAGGATAGGGGCTAACTTGCTGATCGATGGTGGTCTCAGTGATGAAACCCCCACAGATCATGAGAACGTGGAGTCTGATGAGGTCTGAGTTATCTCTGTCCGATCCCCCGTCGTTCTGCGATATTACTGGAATAGGCGACCATGCATGTCCTTTCTGCTCCAGTCATCTCTATGGAGCTGAAGGAGATAGTCAAGCTCCACACTCGGCAGTCTTCGTCAGCTCCATAGAGATGACTGGAGCTGAACGGACATGTGCGGCTTTCTTGCGGCAGTCATCTTGGGGAGCCATGAGGGGTGGAACGGAGATACCTTGCTGCAATATGCAGCAAACACCCACCTGGTACACCCATCTGCTCTATCCTGTACTATTACGGCGCGCGTCGGGAAGGGGTTAAACAAAACATAAGAAATTCTGCACTGATCTTTTGTGTGAATGGAAAGGTTGCAAAACAGAGAATAATTCACACTAAAGAAAATTGGTTCTCATTTGCCTAGAATGGACCAAAACCCAAGTATTTTTTTCAGATTAGAGCATAGGCCATGGGGGGGATTTATCATGACTTGTTTGTCTGAATACCAGTGGACAAGCCCTAAATTAGTCACAGTGAGTGGGCCGGCGTGGGGTGAGATTCCCCATGCCTGCACCCTAACAATAGCCTGTGCCAGGTGCGGCTGGACTTGAAATACAAGTAAGCACTAGACTAGAGTCAAGTAAGCAACACGCCCAGCCCTCGTAGATCAGGTGGGTGCTGGGGCTGGGGTTTGGATTAAAGTCTTGTGCATGACGCTCCAGTGTAAGGTATGTTCCCCCCATAAGGTCTGTGCAACTTTGGGAACGAGCATCTGCTAAAGGAAAATTTCACATAATAATATAATAAAACAGTAGATATATTTTTTCAAACTGTTTATTGAAAATAAAATAAGCATAACAATCACGTTGAGCAAACCGAAGAATTTACCGAGTTAGACATATGGCAACGTAAGAGAAAAATATATCACATTACCAAATTCAAGTAATAGTCAAAGGTGCCGTATAATGAGCACGAACGCCAGGTGCAACACTCGTGCAGCGCGTAATATAATAAGTACAGCTATGTATGTACAGTAACAGAATAACCGATACAAACAAACCATTCAAGACTCTGTAATTTTTTTGTCGGATGATGTAATCATTTGCAGTCACTTAAAGGGAGCTCAGATTAAAACATATTCCACTCCTCTCCCCAAATACAGGCATCAAGCCGAGTCAGATAAAATGTCTGTGTTCATAGGGTAGAGAGCAAGTCTCGGTTTATGCAAGGGTTATAGTTGGTACGGTTCGAATCGAACCACCATGAAAAGTGATTCCTGCAAGAAAATCCTATGGTAATGGGACCGGGTTTCTTAAGACAGTACCCCTAGTAGGCATATTTCACTTGTAAGGATAGAAAATCAGAACGAATATCAGTAACTCATTGCCAAAAGTGTGCAATGGGGGGGACAAACCCAGTACATGTCCTAAAAATCGGCTTCCAGGAAGTGGCAACGAGAGCAAACAGTGTTGGGCGCATGTCCCATTCAGTATAGTCGTATTGGAGTGAGATATTCCTGTGGGGGAGACCCTGAGATGGGAGGAGAGAATAACCTCATCCGTCTCATCCTGAAGAGTAGGGATGAGCACCTTCCACTGGCACAACACCCGTAAAGGGGAATGCTCAACTCTTTGTGATATTTGATGAATAAAGACAGTTGAGACTAACACTCTTAGCCCTGTCTTTTATATATTTTATATATAGGATATTTGGATACAGGGGGAACCTCATTAGGAAATTGTGTTGACAGTACATGTCTTCCTTGGAGATATCTGTAGAACCAACGCCTGTCCAAGGCACATTTAGCTTGCAGGTCTGTAAAGGAAGCCAACACCCAATCTGTGTATATATCTGACAAATGGTG
>CM033645.1:10011928-10266200 GCA_019512145.1 Engystomops pustulosus
CCCAGGCCTCTATGCTGGAATATTAATCACGGGAGCACGATCCCTATGTGCAGCCCACAGGGGGCAGCGTTAGATTTTCATGCAATAATTTTTAATTTCAAAGGAGATATTGTAATAGTAAATCTTCAGCACTCTGGGCATCTACTATTTACATCGTAAGTTCGTGTACAGTATAGATGATGGATTGACACAAAGTATAGTTTCAGCAATTTTTTTTTACTGCATTTTAAGGAAAAGTTCCAGCCATATTATAATAATAATAATAATAATAATAATAGTAATAATAATAATAATAGTAATAATAATAATAATAATAATAATAATAATGTTGTGAAATGTTGGGTCGCTACTACCATTGAGTAACCATTGAATTACAAAGGAACATGTCTGACTCGCAATAAATATTTGCAGATACTGTACTTAGTGTTTGAGTGACACAATGGCATAGAATTATTAGAAATTAGTATCAGTTCTAGAATTCACAGATTTCACTAAAAGGAGATCTATCACTTAAATCCATTGTGATAAACCATGGGCATTACTCATAGATCCAGGCACCAGGACTGTGGTAATCTTATATTTGCTATCCATGGCCTCCATCCTTCTAAAATCAAATTATTATGTTATTATAACATAATAATAATTATGTTATTATTATGTTAATGAGTCTCAACGGCTCTGGGAGGTGTTACCAAAGCCCCTTTATGCAGTAGCATCAGAGGCTATTATACTGTGCAAGAGCACTTCCCTCCTCATAATGTGTGAGATTACATCAGGCAGAGGGAAGGGCAAGTTCTTGGAGAGTAGATGGAAGGGAAACAGTGTAACAGCCTGTAAAGCTATAGCAGGGAGAGGCTTTTGAACTTACCCCCAGAGGCCTTCTGACTCATAAGCATTTAAAAAAAAAAAGATTTTCGAAGGATAACAAATATAAGGAGATAACCACAGTCCCGGGGCCTGGATCTATGAGTAATTATTATTTATTATGGTAGATTTATTTTAATGCCTTCAGTTGGACCCCCAAGACCTCAATCAAACACCTGGTGCCATAAAGGGTACATGTTGTTGGGTGCTCATTTATCATACAGAGGCCACTACAGACAAAATTTAGTATTACAGTATAATCAACCACATTATACATGGGCAGAGCGGATCCACTGATGCCAGAACTACTTTAATTTTTACATACACTCCTTGTTTTCTCATATTGAATTGTCCTAAACAAAGGGCAAGGGGTCATCACCACTTTAGTCTAGGTTATTTTCAGCTCTCCCATAGACTTGAATGGAGAGTGGTTCACATGCTCGGTGTGATCATGGAAAATAGGTAGGGTCGGCTCTGTGCCTTGTTAGGCCACTGGGCGACAGAGACTTAGTAGGTGCCTTTGCAGTGAACTCACATGGAGGCATTCAAAATTAAAAAACTAAAACAGTCTGCTGTTCCCCACAATATTCCCTAGTTTATCATCCCAAACAGCCCCTCATGGTCATTTTATATAAGCCACCCTCATACCCTATGGAATCATTAGATACAGCCCTCCTCACTCTGATGGATTCCTTATGTACAGCCTTATGTGGGACCCCCCCCCCCCCCCAGCAGCTCTGGGCCCCAGCTCTTGCCCAGGTATACCCATTGTTGGAGCCGGCCCTGAAAATATCTATAACATACAGAAACAACCATTGTTGGAGCCGGCCCTGAAAATATCTATAACATACAGAAACAAAAAACTGAACAATAGGTGCATAAAGTACATGGTAAAAGCCATTGCTTCCCTCCAAAACAAGCATGAAAGAGCAGGGGAATATTACTTTTGGCATTATTTGCTCTTTTTGCTTTGCTCATATCTGCAAAAGCCTTTACCCAGTAGTCAAGATAAGTCCTGAACTGAGAAGTATTGATCCAGTAAAAGCAGTTCAGAGTTTGACTGTGACACCGTAACCCTCCAGACATAATGTCATAGGCTCTTATCCCCTGCCTCTTAACATTACCTGCCTATCTCCTCCGAGCTGTCACCTCTGGTAATACAGTTCCAAAAGCTTTCTAATCGTCACTCGCTCAGGCTGCAGCTTTTTTTTCTCTCTGCCTTGTATATGAGTTGAGGAATCGCTTTGAGCTCTAAGAAGAACACGGTTCCTTGTGTTGCCGTTTTCCTTTATGACCAGGCTTAACGTGTTACAATACAGGAAAAATAGAGAAAACTTACAGGACGGACAATATGAGGCGGCAGGAGTAGAGGCATCTGAAGAGAAATTGCTGCTATTTGGGGCCGGGCGCCTGGACTTATCTCGGGAAACCTCAACCCCTTTCATAATGACTGAAAGAAAAGGACTTTGTAAACATTGTGTTAATCCCAAAGCACCGCAATAAAGATGCACATTGGGAAGGGGAGCGACACCGGTCAGCGGAACAATATAGTTGACTTCCGTGGCTGCTGCCGGTTGGGCGGGGGGCTTCTATGCTGAAAACTATCATTTTATAAAAAATTTGTTTCTTAAAGGATGGGTAAGCCTGAACTCTAATTTTGACGTAAATGGTTATAAATGACTTCCATAGCAAACCAGTTCCATATTGGATAGGTGCTTTCAGGTTTACAAAATCCAGCAACAACCTATTAGTAGGTAGTGATGACATCATCATTGACTCACCAATCCATTGCACAGTTTACATGACATCATCAATTCTGGTCCAACAGGAGTGGAAGCCCTGGACAGCATAAAGGAACAATTGGAACCAGGGAGCTTGTATCAGGAGAGGCTAGTATCTGTTGATCCGTATTTTCCAGGGAAAACTGCCTCCTCAGGGGTTTTCCCAAATCTTGGACTATCCCTTTGATATGTCATCTTCTTTGCTGCTACTGTAATAAACTTCTGATCTTCTGATCTGGAGAGTGAACCTGTAGTGTGTATGCCTCAAGTGAACATATCCTTACGGTCTTCTTCACCTTAGATCAAGTTCCGGAGGTATTTCAGTTTTCATATTTGTAGGTGATTATGGTGTCTATTACCTATATTTTATTATGGAACTCATAGGGGCAGATTTACTTACCCGGTCCATTCGCGATCCAGCGGCGCGTTCTCTGTGGTGGATTTGGGTCCGGCCGGGATTCACTAAGGTAGTTCCTCCGACGTCCACCAGGTGGCGCTGCTGGGCTGAAGTCCGCTGAAATGCACTCAAGTACACCGGCCTATTCCTGGTGAAGGTAAGTGTAAGCTCCGCGACACTTTTTGTTTTATAAATGCGGCGGTTTTTCCGAATCCGTCGGGCTTTCGTACGGCCACGCCCCCCATTTCCGTTGCGTGCATTCCAGCTCCGATGCGCCACAAGCCGATCGCGTGTGCCAAAATCCCGGGGCAATTCAGGGGAAATCGGCGCAAATCGGAAATATTCGGGTAACACGTCGGGAAAACGAGAAGATATTTGAGATTTCCTTGTGTGATGGATCATAAACGAGACTTGTTAATATCTAACAAGCAATGGGGGGATGACTTATACGCCTTCCATGTATGTCTATAGGCTTACCCAAGTCCATGCTGGCATGTTCTACCCCCTGGCTCTCAGCAGCATCCCACATCATCGAGCACAGATAAACAGTCCCATGGGATTTAACTACAATTGATGAAGATTAATGAAAGTCATTTTGCGTGCTTTAGCAGATGGCATCTTTCCAAAGCTAAAAATGTGTTGCATTCAGATGTTTTCTGTATCCCCCCCTCTAGTGGAACTGCATTTGTTCTAAGAAGATAATTAAAAATAGGAATCGAAAATGATCCAGAGGGGGAGAGATGATAAACTGTATATAGTGCTCTATATATGTTACACATCATAGATGACCATGGTAGGTACATGTACAAAAAAATGTGCATTATTATTATGACCACTGTAGCGATCCAAATATAGTATTAGATCCTTATTCCATTCCTTAGTGGGTTTGTCTTGTTTCAGACACTTGAAGATATTTGATCGTTTGGTTTGTTACCACTTAAACTTGTCAAGAACCTGGTATAAAGTGTCTAATTTTACTGCAGCACCCCCACAGGTAAACAGAAGCATTACACAATGCAAGTATGACCATGAACATGTTAGCTTGAAGCTACTTTTCACTGTAGATCATAGAAAGTCCTGAATAATTGTCCATCATAAGCCAAAAAATCCTTTATAAGATTCTAAATGCACTGCCATATTGAATAAATATCAAGTGGTTGGCCTAGCCATTATATCGCAGCTCGGTAATCATATTTTAAGGTGAAATCTTGGAGGACAAGCTGTGACCCTTCTAGTGTGTAGTATTTTCTTCTCCGCTTTAGTTCAAGACTTTAAATCAATAGGTGCCCTTCAAAGGGAACATACAGGGTTTGGGTCTCATGAGTGATCTGGAAACCCTCTGCTCAGCTGGGACAGGGGTGAGGTAAAGAGGACTCTACTGACAAATCTGTTGGACCGAAAGTTTCACCATTCCAGAGTGTCAACAAATTAAACCAATCATTAGGTGCCCTTCAAAGGCAACATACAGGGGCGGTGTCTCATGAGTCATCTGGAAACCCTCTGGTGAGTTGGGACAGGGGTGGGGTAAATATGACTCTATTGACACATCTGTTGGACCGCAGGTTTCACAATTCCAGAGTGTCAACAAATGGAACAGATGCCCTATGCTCCACCTTCCTTTGTTAATCAGGTAAACAATATAAGAAAACAATATAAGTGCTTCTAAAAATTTCATCCTAATTATAATCCGGTCAAATATATTACAGTACTCTGTGTAAGAGAGGTCTTTAAGGAGGTTATCTGTGTAGGTTCTTCATCAGTTGACCAGAATGAAGACTGGTTTTAAAGAGTGTCTCTCACTCTGGAAGACCTGTTATGTCCATTACTATACAAACAGACATGTGATTTTAATGGTTAATGTGTAATACTTAATTCCACCTGCGGTCGCTGTAGAAAGACGCGCAGAAAGAACACCAAATACATCAAAACTTAAAAATATCGATAGCATATCCATAGAAGTCCTCAGTATCTGATAGGGAACAACACACAGAACCCACAGAGATCAGCAGAGGCTTAAACAGGAAGTAGACATCTTTGTCCACTGCCTAATGGTCAGAACGGGTTACTACTGATCAGTTTCTATTCAACTATATGAGGAACTTTGCTCAACTACTACAGCGCTCCTGCTTCCGGATCCATTCCCTGTTAATCAGTCTTGAGGACAACTGGTCTATGGGGGTGCTGGGGGTTTGCGGTAATCTGATCCTTTGGGTAAGTCATCATATTTTTAACCTGGGAAACTCAATTAAAGAAGAACCTTTGAATTGTATTATATTGTGCCTCTGTTACAATGCTCACTAGTTAATAGTCACCCCAATTCCTCCATCCGCCACCCACCCCATGGTCTTCTCACACATAAATCTCGCTTCTCCCATGTTATGCTTGATTTTCTGATTCCTTAATGCTTCTCGACTAACTTCCTTTAAGTAGTTCTTATGGGATAGTATTCCAAGGTTAAAGTGATTAAATAACTTTTATGGTTGATCAAATATAAGCCCTTATTATACGCAGTAGGCAAAACCATACATTTTAATTACTTTGTTATCAACCATCTAGTTATTTACATTTCATTTTTCACTCAGAAATATGAATTTGCGCGACTTTTATTGAAAATACCCAAGATGCTCTGGTTAAATTGTATTTCTTTAAAACCCCCGATTTATTTTTTTTTGTGAAGAAGCATTGCACCTGAAAATTAAGTGTGGTCGAAGAACCTAGTTATCTCTAATTTCACAGAACCGAAAAATATAAGAAATTACCTATTTTTTTTTTGCCATACTTTGTGCTCTAAAACTGATTTTTAGAACCGCTTTTAAATGTTAGTCTTTTATTTACATTTTGAGGGATTAAGGAATAGTTTGGGACAAAGAATCGATGGTCCAAACAGATTGATATTAAACAGATTCTTTACGTTGGACAAGACCTGTCCCTTGACGTCAGACTAAAAAAACACCCCCATTGATGGGACCCCCAACAATCAGTTGTAATCTTGGTGGAAAATTTGGTTGAGTTTAATTTCACTACAGCACCAGGAAATTGAGTATTACACATCGATAATTCAAATCAACGGATTTGTGTAATAAATCCAGGCCAAAGTGGAGAGAGAAGTCCTCTTGGTATCTTTCTCCACTTCGGCACGGAGACAAGGATCTTCAACAGACTTTTTTAACTCTAATAAAATATATAAAAATTGATTTCAAATTTGGAAATGATGGAAGTATTTATGATATGGTAACTGGCCAATATATTTTATGTGTATATGACTCCTTGAGTAGGGTTGTGAATGATATGTACACTTTTCTCCTACCCTTCCCATCTCTCCCCTCTTCCTGTCCCCCTTTAACTCCTTTCCACTTGGGATTTGTATTGCTGCATTGTTATTTGTTGCGGTGCAATCCAGTTACCTGGTAAAAAAAATCTGGTTAAAAAATGTTTCTTAAAAATGATAAAATAAGAATCTTCTCAAGACCACCAAACTCATGGTTTCTACTCAAGGAATAGGTTCCCTTTTGTCCGGTTCAGCAAGGCTCCCTCCATCACCACTGGTCTATGTTGATGCGATAGAATCATGTCATCAGTGCACACTTACTATAGCCTATGGCTTCAGCCCTTACTAGACACTAGTAAATATCTCCATGAGCTTCTGTAAACCAACAAAGACTACTTTTGGCTGAATTACTGGAGAATGGGAAGCATAGGTTCTTTCTTGTTTATATTCCACATGGGGTGGGTATAATAAAAACTAGCCATCTTGGAGAACACATTTAATGGAGTACAAGTTATACACCCCTAGACAGTATAATATATAACTTTGCCATTAACTTTGATGTAAAGCTTAGTATTATTCATGTTTCCATGCCATCCTGATTAAAGGAGTTGGACATTATTACAAAATGTTACCAGGGGAAGACCCTAATAGGATCAATCATATAGGGGCAGATTTATCAAGCAGTCTGAAAGTCAGAATATTTCCAGTTGCCAATGGCAACCAATCCCAGCTCAGCTTTCATTTCACCAGTGCTCATGAATATTTTAAAGGGGAGCTGTGATTGGTTGCCATGGGCAATTGGAAGTATTCTGACTTTCAGACACTTGATAAATCTGCCCCATAGTATTTACATGGTAAAGAATTTGTAAAGCTGTTGGATTTTTGGATCACGAGACCAACCTGCAGCAGGATCGGAGACAACAGAACACTCACAGAAACTTTACCAGGGTAAGTACTGCATGGCTGATCCTATGAGGGTCTTGTGCTTACCCTTTTTACTTGTACACAAACCAACAATTTAATAATTTCTATTTTGGAATCGAGGACCCTTACAGGGATAATCCGGTAAAAGAAAAATATATATATGGAGTTTTATACAATGGCAGTAAAATACTAAGTCATTACTCACTCCACAAAGCATTCAATACTATATTGAATGGAGAGTCAATGAGAGGCCAGTCAGTCTCTCATTTTTCTAGAGGCAGGTCGTTGTGCCAATCAGTGAATAAGTTGAGGTGGAGTGACCTTTCCTATTGTTTCCTGTTGTTTCTGGAAACATCCGGGAAGGCGAGTATAGCAGGGGTCGTAAGCATTGGTAATAAAGCAGCTGGGGGGCTGTAGAGCGTTAATCTACAAAACTGTATAGAATTTGTTTTAACTAGACAATCCCTTTAAGGAGTTCTCCTATCAATCTATCTATCTATAATCTATCTATCATATCTATCTCATATCTATCTATCTATCTCATATATATCTATCTATCTATCTATCTATCTATCTATCTATCTATCTATCTATCTATCAATAAGAAAATGCAATGAAGTAAACCAACTCGATACTTTTTAAGTTTCACCGATGGAAAAATTTAAAAGCAAATGTATTTTACTACGTGGAGCAGCTTTCAAAAAAATCAACATATCTTTATCATACAATGACCGAATCCATAATGATTGAAATCTCCTTTAAAAGTAGGTCTTGTCAGAGATATCCATTAATACTTGAAAAAGAAAGAAATTTAAAGGCTATCCATTAACCTCTAACACAGGTGTAAAAACAGATTTATTACAATTAGCTAGTTATTCCATTTTGGTAAGTCACATCATAAATATTTCAAAAATAAAATGGTAGAGTAATACATTAATAAAGATGGGTCTGGGATAATGGTGGCTGCGGCGAACGAGAAACCTTCTCAGACGTAATAGAGATGGAATACAAGATTATTGTTAAAGGGATACTACACGTAAAGATGAATAAATACATTATTGCCACTCTTTCTTTGGGATAGTGAAAATTTTGTTCTTTGAGAAACTTTGAAGTAAAATAGGATTCTGTGTTTTAACTCCTTCTGCCTCAAATGACAAAGAATAGGATGGGGGTCCGGCACTTAGAACCTGAGACCGTAGGTTTTGTGCACTGGCCAGTACCAAAACACGAAAAAATTTGTTCCTGGCCGATATACAGAAAATGAAGCTGGACTTATGGCTTTATTCCTTATATGAAGGAAAAGCTCGTTGACTTGGAACCTAATCATAATATTAACATTATATTGACCTATTGACCTATTGGATTTAGGGCCTCGCTTTCATACATTTGGACAAATTTTAGAAAGAAAATCAAAAGTGTCTCCTACATTTCAAAAAACACAGTAAAACATCAGTGGATGTCTCCTTAAAAGACTGCAGAACATTGTGATGGCTTCCACAAATTCATCCTGTATCTCCAAGGGAAGAAACCCAGGTGCAAAAAGGAAGGAGTTCAAAGAAGGAGACAGCATCGATAGTGAAGGAGGATAACCCTCTTTTTAATTGTCTGTTAGCACAATGTAAGCGCAGGGAGACACATGGGGGTGTAAGTTTATGAGCCAGGTTTGACAATATAGACCTGGCTTATAAACCCTTGTCAACTGCACCTGGATCAAAGACTAAAAGGTGCCCAGTGTCTGCCAACAGTCCACACTGAAAGTCCTGGAGGAGACTCCAAGACTTGCACCAATCCAAGAGAACCTCACTTCCATTTCCTTTCGGAAGCCACATTTCCTCATATGTGACACCATCTGCACCATCTACTGGTCTGGAGGGGCAGCTGTGGCAAGCGCTATGGCAATGAGATTAAAGTTACATCTGTAGAATTAAAGGAAATCTACCGTAATCATCCATCATGACCTAGGTGACTTACTCAAAGATCTATGTACTGTGATTATGATAATTGCCCTATATTTGTTATCCATGGCCTCCTTCCTTCTAAAATCAATTATGCTAATCAGCCGAAAAGGCTACTGGGGTGTTTACCAGAGCCGCTTCCTCGTCATAGCTTCACAGGATGTTAAACTGTGCACTTGCACTTCCTCCTCCCACTGTGTAAGAATACTGCAGTCAGAGGGGAAGTGGGGGTTCCAGGAAGCAGAGCAAGCTCATTAGCATAATTTCAAAAGTTGATTTTAGAAGGAAGGAGGCCATGGATAAAAAATATAAGAAGATTAACACAGTCCCGGTGCCTGGATCTAGGAGTAAGTGTCCCTGGTTTATCATGATGAATTTTGAAGAATAATATTTTATCATGATGCAAATTTCCTTTAATAAATTTTTTAAAACACCCAAATAAGTATTTTTTTGTGATCAAATGATTGTGTATCTTACTCAACACTGGACACAAATTGTGTCAGTGAAACCTAGGGCATAGCTCATGTTCTCCTTAATAAGCCCTAATGGATTGCATGCAAAATTTACAGAATACTTTTAATTTGACAGTCTTCCCAATCCGTTAATAAGCTGACATTTAAGTACCTTACATGGATTACCTAATCGGCAAATCTGCTCTGTATGCAAAATGTGACAGACTTATGGAAATAGTGAGTTCAGTAAAGATGCCATGTACTAACGCCAGGCAAGATTAAACCCCAACATACCAAGTAATCTTTAGTCATTTATAATGATGTATAATTCATCATTAAGATTAGGTAGAAAAACCTGGAAGCCAAAAAAAAGGATAGATTTAGATATCAATCTTATCGGAGCGCTCGGAAAAAAAAACCCTGCCTGAACTTAACTTTGCGGGTCTATACACTGTACATTAGCATGAAAAGAGGCGACTTTGTGTTTAATCCTAAAGTTCCGATTTTTTTTTTTTTTATTATTTTGCAAAAAGATGTATCCAATTCTCTTCTTATAAATGTAGTTTACAGTTTTGCTGATGGATACAAATTTCTAAAGAGTTCAGTAATGGAAAGGCAAATCTCTTTTACATTTGTATAAACGGCAACACATGTGATGCAGTGATTAGCGGAAAGCGCCGTTTTCTTGTATCCGGCCTATTACTACTACACAAAGTGCGCTGCCCAATGATGAACATCAATAGACCTTTATTCCAGACACACGGCTATGATCCTGCCGAAAATTTCCTTTAATGTGCATATATTTCACACGTATTGATACAATGCCGAAAATATATATTTTTAAGCAGAAATCTCTATCCTTGAATTCTTAATCTGGAAGCTTTAGATGCACGGGGAAGTCATTCGGCTCAGATCGCTTATAAAATAAATCTGTTTTGGCAACCTTGACAACAGTTGAAAGAGGCATGAAACTGGGTCAGGCATTAGGATATACTGCATATATATTTTTAGGGTTGCGGAGATGCCTATGTGTGACTATGTTGTACTACTCAAGACTAAGAGATATCCAATGTTGGATTGGAGTGTCATGGGTGCCCCTGCAACCTGGTGGTACCACACCGCAGCAAGTCCAACCTGCTTTGCAGTGCACTCTGGTGAAAACCGGGTGCCACTTAGACTCCGCTCCCAGGTATTGGCTTCTACCCCTGAACCCTGACATGGAGTTTCTTGGTCCACTAAACAAAATTACTCTGGAAGTCCACCTCCACCTGTCCCTATAAATTGGACCCTAGAAGTCCCCAAATTATTTTTTTTTCTGCTTGACTTTTAGGGTTCAGTATTGGGTTGGAGTCCAAGCCAACTAGATGAACCTCTGGTTCTCCTATGGGCCAGTATTGTCTTTGAAAAAAAGGCTTCCAGTCTTTTGCATCTGCGCCCAGTGGGAAGATCTGTGGTCTCACAGGTCCTGCTTTTGCTAATCGGTGGTGTCCTCAGACAACTGGACATCACAAGTAACGTGGTCAAAGTAGAACATTAATTGGCTGAAGCAAGCCCTGTAAGACCATGGAACTGGGCGGAGGCAACAAGGACTGGAAGTTCGGGAGTCAGGTAAGAAATGGAAGCTGATATACAGTCAGGCTAAGTTGTGAAACTAGAACCTGTCCTATTATTATAAGTAACTGTAGTCATAGTTTCTGTAACTCATCCGGAGACAAATTCGCACTTCTCTTGAGCAACAGTTCATGGGCCCACCAACAGTCCAGGCTGACCCTACTAACATCAAAAATCAGGTTGTTATAGCCAGGACTATGTAGTTGGTAAGCCAAACTTCCAACTCCGATTCCTCAATTTCCGACTCAACGAAATGGTCACTGACTTCGACTTCACAGCTCGACTTCACAGCTCGACTTCACAGCCCTGGTTATAGCTATCATAGCTATCCATTATTTTTATATTAACCACTGATGTGTTCACAGCTGTTGATGACAATGATGACTATAAAATATCTGGCCAATATTAAGTGGTTTTTCCATATTTCTTAGGAAGGACTTACATTTGCTGACATTTACTGTTACTTCTCGTGACACAAAAATAAACATCAAAAATAACAAGTTTACACAATTCTGAAAACTGAAGCTAAAATCTTTAATAATTAGATAAATGTCAGTGTTTTTCTGCTACTGTGACATATAAAAATAGCATTTCAACCATCCAATTTGTGAGCAGGCTGGCATAGGCTGTCATGTTAGGAACATGTCCAAAGTCTGCCAAATTAAGCTTATTTTTAATCTTTTAATTGTATCTCAAGTTTTGCTCCTATAATAATACGCCTTTAGGCATTTGGGCCAAACTTACTTTATCTACATATACTTCTATGCCGCCTGTTATAACCAGAGAAGTATATCTTTTGGGGAGCTTTGGGATTATAATGGCAAACTTTCATAAGACAGAGATGTATTGGCCACCTTTAAAGTCAGAGGCAAGTTATTGGCTGACATCATGCCGAAGCATCTAGGTTCTTGCCGAAACAGCAGTGAGTAGAGGAGATGAGTTTATGATTCTGTCAGATGCATTCACCTGTCTAGGATATGGTAGAAAATGTTCATAATATAATTTACACCCAAGTCTTGGCATGTCCTTTAAGGAAATCAGCCACATGGATTTAGTGATTTTAACCCAAGCATAATGCAACCGGATATGTTCTCTATTTAGCTGTCATTTGGCTTATTTTTCATGATAAAGGACTTTTAACAATATGCAAATGAGCCTCGTGGACTCCTGTGTACCACACGGAAGCCCCTTCTGGCTCCATTGGCTACTAATTGGGCCCAACTTCTTTCGGCACTTATGCCCAGCTTCTCTCTAACATACTCAGAGAACCGGTGAAATTAGCCGTCTCTCTATAAATCCTGCACATTTGTGCTTGTCTTTTCTTTGGGCTGCACATTCCAGAAAACAACCACGCATGTGCGGGGTTTGCGGAAGACCGTCTGACTTCACCAGCTCTCTGGCAGGTGAAGAGAACAAGCATAAGTGCCACAGGAAGGTGGGAATAATCAGCAACCGCTGGAGCCATAAGAGGCAAAAATAGCTAAAAGGCGGCCTCAATGCACCGTGATCATGCATAAAAGAAGTCAATGGCGGCCATCACCATAAACCTTTGCATATGGCCTATGGCTTAGTAGAAATTAATATTTTGAAATAGATTGTCCTTGTTTTGTTGGAGGCAGAGTCTTCTCCATTCATTTTCTGCTCTGACCTCTGATTTACTTTTTTGGACTCTAAATCCCTGAGAAAGGAATTGGGGACAAGTACAAGTTTACAAGAGTGTTTTGATTCTGTTGGGGTAAATGACCTGTCAACCTGACAACGACAGAGAAGATCGAGAGAATTTGTGATTTAAGTATTTTTTACCATTCCTTCAAAATTAGAGACAATTTAGAGGTCACAGACTTGGGAGAAGGGATGTAGACATTGGTGCAAAGTCAGTAAAGATAAATGCTCTGACAGTTTTGGAGAGATTGACCTAAGTCAAGTAAAAGATGCCAAATGATGTTCACATCATAAAATTCATGGATCCATTTTGGATGTCAGTCAACATTTATCAATTTTTTTTCTTACTAAATTAATCAGAGCAAAGTAGTTTTAAAAGCTGTCAAACACATCTGTCAACCTAAAGAGCTTGGACATTTATGGCATAAATAATGTAAAATTGAGGATTTTGAAATGATTAATGTGTTTTGGCAAAGATAAAGTGGGCAGGCAACAAAGCAATTGTTCATTTGATTAACAACAATATAAAATGTAACAATCTAATCAACCTACCAGTATGTTTTGGAGGAAACTGAGGGACGAGTAGGAGCCTCACACAAACACGGAGAGAACATACAAACGCTTTGCAGATGTTGTCCTGGATGGGACCTGAACCCAACACCCCAGCGCTGCAAGGCTGTAGTGCTAACCACTGAGCCACCATGCTGCCTTAATAACTCATGACTAATGACTTAAAATGAACATGTAACCAGTGACCCCTCCCCCAAACCACACACAGTACTTTTTAGATGCCTTTACACATGTTCCACTGATGCCTCTATCCAGCATTATTTTAAAAAAGACTTTCATTGATCTCCTCACTTCCAGTCATGGAGGCTGGAGCTGCAATCAAGCTAACCCTGCCCTCCTCACTGATGCTGATACTGCTAACCTGGCTAAAGAGAATTCCTGAGGGAGCCGAGAGGGGGGCTACTTGGCTCTGCTATATCATTAACCACTTTCTCAGGAAGGTGAAGGTTAAATGTGATGCTGGCTATGTAAAGAGAAATCAACCTTGGTTCTCCCCTCTCTAAGGAATTCTCTTCAGCCAGTTTAGCGGTGTCAGGGTCAGTGAAAAGGGCAGGGTTACTGGACTGTATATTGCAACTCTCCACCCCCATGACTGGAACAGAGGACATCAACAAAAGTCTTTTTTAGAAGAATGTTGTCTCTAATCCCATGGATAGAGGTATGAGGACATCTAAGAGGTACTGTGTGTGGTTTGTCGCTGATGACAGATTCTCTTGACAGACAGTCCCTGGATAGTATAATCTCCTCAAAGAGATGAATCATAATGGAAAGTATTTTCCAGGCATAGAAAGAATTTCTCATTAATCTGGTTATCAGAAAGAAGTACATAGACTGAAAGGTTTTGTGTATACTACTTGTTACAGGAAAAAGAAGCAGAAAAAAGGACAGGTAATTAAGTACATTTCTAAGTTTACTATTATCACTCTAAAAAAAGATTTTTCTTCGAAGGTTTAGTCAAACATTTTTTATTTGTCATCAATTGTGATGTAACTCATGGAAGTTATCAAAGGCTTATGCAAGTGTTTTCCCATGTTTGCATAGTATTCCCCAATTATTGGGGTGTTGCCCAGTGTTGATGGAGTGATGGTTTTTCCAAGACCACAGGAGAAGGATCAGACAGGAGCTATCATATACTGTGGTGTGTGCATTGGGAGATGTGAGTAGCAGAAGGCACCATGCCCAGGCACCTCCACCACTCTTTTACAGATTGGTCCTGTATCAATGGGGGGGATCAGTTGGGGGTTTAGCGGGACACAGACTTCAGGCTGAAGTCCGGGCTGTAAGTCAAGGACCTAAACCTACTGTGCTCCGCATGGACCTGAACATGGCAGTTTGGCTCTTCTCATCTCTACACAACGAATAGTCTTAATTTACCAGAAAACCGGAATACGCCTTCAATTCTAGGCAAGACTGCACATCCCCTCTCCAATCTACAAGCAAGAAAATGCGAAGGAATGTACATTCCTTGGCTTTCATGTGCGTCTGATGTAAACGAGTGACCCTTATTGATCATTGCCTTAATTGTTGGCGTTTGGCTGAAAAGACTGACTGTACCCGTACAATAGCTTCATTTGGCAATAAAATTTGTTAAAGTTATTAAGATGCAAATTCAAGATGCACAAAAAAAAAAAACATAGAGTGAGCGGAACGTAATGTATGCAGGGTTATCGCACCTCACGAAGAATCAGAAAACAAATATCCCCGTTGAGTACTTTTGTGCTGGTATCAAAGTGTCTTATCGTGCTAGTTCAAATGCTTTCTGTTCCTGTGTGGATTGAAACATGGCTTTGATTTGTGAGATGTGCGCGCTAAAGATCTTGGCATTTTATCATAAACAGTAAATATGAAGGAAATCTGTGCAGGCAGCGAGGAACATAGCAGGTAAAATACGAGAACGTGGCTATAGCAGATAGGAAGAATTAGGAGAAAAAAGGAAAATACATCACATTCACATAAATTACATGATAAACAGGCTCCTATCATGGAGGAACGTAATGATGGAAGTATGGGAACAAAGGGTAAGAGACATTCCTCTACGTAGCCCTGGGCAGGAGGATTGGTGACAACCTACATCAGTAATCTACTAGCCCACCCACCTAAGCAGTGGTTTTCAACTTTTTGTAGCAAACGTCTGAACAGGCAGAATGTGAGGGGGGTAAAAGACAAATCTATATCTACAGAGTTTACCCCTGGCTCCTACAAGAGGTCAGTTTCCCAGAGCTTTGGCTTCCAATAAACCTCAGAAAGTCGCTTCAGGAGATCCAGTGAGGTAGGAATACAATTTCCATAAATTTTCCCCAAAAAAATCTTCCCCCATAAAGGAAACTTACCATCAGGAACCTATTACTACTACTACCTATTAAGGAAGATTTGATGGTAGGTTCCTCCAAACATCCTAACCCGAAACTATCTCTCTCTAATCCTTATAAATAGTTTAACCTGATCTAAACTTTAAAGAGGACTTGTCACCCCGAAAATGACCCACACAAAATGTGCCCCCCCCATACTCCTCACCCCAGCCCCTTTCTGCCTAGACAGTTTTTTTTTTTTTTATTTGTGGTAAATTGATATAAAGCGATCCGACCTCTTACTAAATAAGAGGCCGGATTCTTCTATCTTGTGCCCGGGCAGTTGGCCTTATTCATTAGGGGGCCGGCCAACACACCCTCAGCACGCCCCCCTGTCTGCGGAGACCTGTAGGAGAAGCCGGCAGCATTGCATGTATTGAATAATCGCTGCCGGCTCTACGAGATGATGCCACACCGCACTGACAGCGGCTACGGTCGCAGAATTTCTCCTACACATTGCGTGGGCGGCCACGCTGCACTAACAGCAGCTGCGGCCACGCCAGGCTTACATGCAGCGCCGAATCTCAGAGAGCCAGCAGCGATTATGCAATACATGCGAGGCTGCCGGCTTCTCCGAAAGGTCCCCGCAGACAGGGGGCGTGGAGGAGGTTGGATCGCTGTAAAACAATTTACCACAAATACAGGGGATAAAGGGGTGAGGAGTATGGGGGGGGGGGCAAATTTTATGGGGGTCATTTTGGGTGTGACAGGTCCTCTTTAAATTATATGCAAATTTTTGGTAGAGGCTACTGGGGTGTGGAGTCAGGGTTGTGGAGCCAAAGACCAGTAGCCTCTGTTGTCCAGGCTGAGAATGTGCCAAGGATGTGCAGATAGGACAGCAGAGGATGCTAGGGCATGGAGCAACTTGGAGAGGCTACTCCACACCCCAGTAGCCTCTGCCAAAAATGTGCATACTAGTAGTAAATTGTAAAAAATCAGAACAGTATAGTGGTACTAAACAGAAATGTAATTTGAAGTTCATAGGACCTTATTGGAGATGAGAAGTCCTAAACTTCAAGTTCTGGCAAATGGATTCCCCTAACAACTATATATGGCTATGATTGGCCAGGGGTCTACCCTGGCTAATCATAGCCATGGCTACAAGCTAGGGGCATACATTTGCCGGATGGGCTGTTCAGCCACCAATTTGGCAATATGTCGGATCAGACAGCCGAACCCGAACTTGAATGTCGGGTCCGCTCATCACCTTTATGCAAAATCTGCACCTACCATGTGCCATATAGTATCAATGTGACCCATATGTTATAATTACATATGTTATATTATTTTTGTCCCTATATTACACACCTAGCCTATGATAATTAGTATTGCAAACTACTGCTATATATCGCTACATTGAAACTGTACAGTGGCCAAGTAGACCAAAAAAAAAAAAACGGACACGTTGTGATACAGTCTAATTATGTACAACATGAATAGGGCTTCCCCCAAACATGATATGTAGAGCGTTACAACCGGTGTCCAACATCAACCTGCACAAAAAGTCCATCCCAATTAATAGCGATTATAAAATAATGTGATTTACTACCACGAGCCGCTCCGGCTATATGATACGGCGTGGTGCGTGCTAGGCCGGTAGATCTCCGCGCTACAATGGAATAGACGTCTGCGATTCCTCGGGAAGATTTATTAGACTTTACACTATAAAGGAGACTGGATTACGGCGATGCTTACTTTATAAAATGAAATTTTGCCATTATAGGCAAGAGTTCACAGCTGTAATTATTTCAATGCACTTCCCAATCAATGTGTCTTAGACAGCCGCGCCAAACCCCTTCTCCTGCCGCGCGCAGGTCATTGAATAAGAAGTCTTACAGCTCCAACAACTTTGTGTGACCTTGCATTGAATAACACTGGAAAATTGATTTGGCTCTAGTCATAAAAGAGCGTCTGCATTATCTGCATTCTAATTATAATTAATATGAGCGGGATAACGGCGGTATTATTTACGAGGGGAGCCGTAGTGAGCGCGGTGTAATAATAATCTGCTACATAATTTTTTATTGATCTGATGGCTTTATTGCACAAAACAAAATGCTACACTGGTGTTCTCCCAAAATCACTTCTCCTGATATACGATTTTACACTAACAAGTTTTATTCAGAATTCTCATTCATCCTCCCGCAGATCATATTATTTCACCGAATGGTAATTGTCTCTGTCTTATAATTATCATTTGGTAAAAGGCTTTTCCTGCAGTTTTTAATTTCACTAGAATTAAGCCTTTGGATGTGTCCTTATGTAACATTTTGGAAATTTCTATCCATGTCAAAATGGAGCAAATATTGGATAAAAATGTTGAAGCTATTAGGAACGGAATGCAAAATAAAAATTCTTAAAAATCTTAGAATCTACTCAACTAAGGGGAGTCTGTCTGGTCCAAAATGACGCAGTCAACCAATAAAAACATTGTACAGTGGAACCCTGGATTACGAGCATAACTTGTTCTGGGGACATGCTTGTGATCCAAATCTCTTGTATATCAAAGCAAGTTTTCGTATAGTAAATTATTGAAACTTGGACAATTGGTTCCACAATGACCGAATACCGTGGATTATAGCCAAAATTCGTTCTCGTAATCCAAATTGCTTGTATAATGAAGCAAGTGTTCCCATAGGAAATCATAGAAAGTCAGATGATTGGTTCTACAATGACTGAATACCTTGGATCATAAGCAAGATTCATGCTCATAATCCAAATCACTTGTATATCAAAGCAAGTTAGCCCATAGGAAATCCTTGAAATGCAGGCGATTGGTTCTACAATGACCGAATACATGGATCACAAGCAAGATTCGAACTTGCAATCCAAATTACTGAGATCATTCTCATGTATAACATTTAGCCCCTTTATTTCTTTGACTTCTTCAATATTGTGTTATCCAGTTTTGTGAGAGAGGGGGTGCAGTACTGTAGAGGTTGGGAAGGGTCACATAATTTTTGTATTAAGAAATTTTATTTGTAAACCAACAATGTTTGTAGTTACTTGCAATCTAAGGTTCCACAGTATATGGTAAGATAGGAGAAAAATCCTACTAAAGCAGATAATTCAATGATAATAATTTTTATATGCATATGTAAATGAGAATGAAAGTGCAGTGTGGGCGGGTCTAAGTAGTCAGGTGGTCACACGTGCACTGCATCTCTTCTGGACAAATTTTTCATTAGTGGTTCTAAATAATTTCTGCCACTACTTGCATCATGTCTATAGTAAAACTGTAGAATTTAGCCCCGCCCTGAGCTCATTTGAATATACAAAAATGATAATCTCTACATTTTTAGATTAGTTTGATGTCGCCATGGAATGTTTCTGCTCCTGGTATATATGGAGATACAGAGGGGGATATTTATCCTAATTATTTTATCCTAAAATAATCACAAATGCTATCTTATTGCGTTATAAAGACCCTCCCTAATTTGGCAAGTGTCACAAAAATCCTGATGTTATCTAATTTCCAGGCAGAAATTGATTGCCCTGTTGTTATAATTCACAATAATTAACTGTCTGAGGGACCTGATAACAAGGGTTAAATTTTTCTATAGTGCCTCCACAGGAAGATTGAGGTATTACACAAAAACAATTGAAATCAATAGATCTGCCGAGTCCTCCAGAGTAAAAGATTATCTCTTCAATATCTAATAGGGTTTGTAAACTCTTGGAGCTTCTTTAATATTCATATGGAGATTTAATGTCTCATTCCTCCACTCGGGAAGCCATATTTAATCTCGGTTTTGATACCTCCTCATGTGAGACTCCCCTGAAAGAAATACTTAATGCGTTTGTTATTTATTGCAGTTAATGCGCTCATCATGTTTCATTGAAGAGAATCCATTAGCCGTCCTCATTCTGAAATATTCTGTGGTTGAGCAACCTTTAGATGATCTGTGATAAGGGACTATCAGGTAGTGTGGGAGTGCGGATCGCTCATGAGTAGAGGGATAATGTTTATTCGGACGGGTTTAATGCCGCCTCACATACTCCTATGCTTCAGTAATGGCGGGTGGGGGGGGGGTACTTAGTTTTTACCTAAGCTATCTGAAGAGACAATGCTGATGGGAGAGATTCCTATTTTAAGAATAAAGACATAGAAGTGTCACAGACACAATATATGACACTCAATGAGTAGTGGAAATTGGGACGCCGGTAATTCTGCCAATTGTTTCAGTAGCAACTTAGAATCTGTCTCATCTGTGATGAGATCTCAGACAATTTTTCAAAATTTAAAGTCAAAAAGTGGTCTTTGGCTTGAATGCAGGGCCGGCACCAGCACTGGACATACCTGGGCAAGTGCAAGGGCCCAGAGCTTCTAGGGAGGGGCACCATGGGGTGAGTGGGCTGTATCTAATGAATCCATAGAAGGTGAGGGGGGGGGGGGGGCCTTGGTATGATAAACTAGGGAACAGGAGACTGTTTTAGTTTCTAAATTTTTATGCCACTACGTGAGTTCACTCGTTATGCAAATGAGTCTGGACAGCTCAAGGCTTCATTAGCTACTATGGAGCCCGGAGCCTCTCAGGCTTATTTGCATAATTGTTAAATCCTTTTTTTTGTAAAAAACAAAGAATAAGAAGCTAAAATAAGAGCAGATCCTGCCAGAGGGGGCACACACCAGTATAGCAGTGTGCTTGGTTTACAATCCTTCATCCTGGTGGTAGATTTCCTTTAAGATCTAAATACCATAACCTTAATAAGCAGAATTGTTGGATCACTTGAACGGTGACCATGCAGTGAGCATGACCTTGTATGGGGTCAGGAACAAAAAAAGAGAGAACCATAACCAGTATACACATGTCTCCAAGCATGTAGGCCCCACTAATACACAGCTCCACAAAGAAGGTCTGGGCAAACTCATGGACCAGTCAGTACCTGGACCTTGTGGTCACTCAGTCATGATGTGGGGAACTCTTGATCTGGGTTGATCAGGCCTCATTCATGAGTTGTATAGGTAACACCTCCCCTGATACCACCCTATATATATATATTTAACAAAAAAATAAATATATCTAAATAAATAAAAGGTAAAACATGACATTTGTGTCCAGGACACAAGGAGTTAATACTCCCCCCCACCCCCACCAGACAGTCTAAGTCCCATACTGTATCTTATGATAAAACGATGAAAGGATTTGAGGCTATTGAAATGTGATGCCGCCCTGCATTGAGAGATTTCGGTGGCAATCTGCATTACAATACCTTTGATTCTCCATTCTTAGTGCGCTCTCTCCACATTACACAGAAAAAACAGCACATTTCAATGACAACTGCTAATAACGGAGGAGTGGCGGCCATATTCACTGCACACAGCAATGACTCCCCCAGCCCCTTAGTGTACGGTGATATATGGGAGGAAGCCGAGGCTATAGGTGCAGGTATGTGCCGCCAATATCTGATATCACTAGAGGATTCCCAGAAGATCTTCAGGTGCTGCCGGGTCTTCAGATTCCACCTGCCGGAAATTCTTCTAAGTTCTGTAACTGTAACAGCCATTCTATATTCATTCCTCTGCCAGTCGTCAGTGAATGGAAGGACTCCTGATTCCTATCAGTCCGAACACTTACTGGCTTACAGGGGTCTCCCTTATGGCAAACAATTATATGTCTACTAAAAAGTTATCCTTCTATTGTGACATCACTGTGTTTATTATCTCTATACTGTGACATCACTGTGTGTATTATACTAACATCACTGTATATGCTCCCTGTACTGTGACATCACTGTGTGTATTATATCTGTACTGTGACATCACTGTGTTCCCTGGCAGAGCCTTGTGTCCCCTTGAAAACATCTGCTCGGTTCTACCATTGACTTGCAATGGGAGTCGTTCGTTATTCGAGACGAGCCTCGAGCATCGGGAAAAGTTCGTCTAGAAGGAAACGAGTACCCGAGCATTTTAGTGTTCGCTCATCTCTAATCTAACCCTAAACTATTCTCTAATCCTTATAAATAGTTTACTGATCTAAACTGTAAAGAGGACTTGTCACCCCGAAAATGACCAAACAAAATGTTGCCCCCCCCCATACTCTCACCCCAGCCCTCTTTTGCCTAGACAGTTTTTTTTTAATGTATTTTGTGGGGAAATTGATATAAAGCGATCGACCTCTACTAAATAAGAGGCCGGATTCTTCTATCTGTGCCCGGGCAGTTGGCCTTATCATTGCGGGGCAGGCCAACACACCCTCAGCACGCCCCCCTGTCTGCGGAGACCTTTTAGGGAGACGCCGGAGGCATTGCTGTATTGAATAATCGCTGCCGGCCTGGCTCACGAGATGATGAGTGCCACACCGCACTGACAGCGGCATACGGTCGCAGAATTCTGCCTAAACATTGCCGGGGCGGCACGCGCAACTAACAGCAGCTGCGGCCACGCCAGGCTTACATGCACCCGAATCAGAGAGAGCCAAGCGCGATTATTGCCATATACATGCGATGCTGCCGGCTTTCCGAAAGGTCCCGAGACAGGGGGCGTGGAGGGGGTGGTCGGCCGGCACCCTAATGAATAAAGCCGACTTGCCGGAAGAATCCATTCTTATTTAGTAAGAGGTTTGGATCGTGCTGTAAACAAACAACCACAATACAGGGGATAAAGAGGGCTGGGGTTAGGGTCATTGCGTATGAGGGCAAATTTTATGGGGGTCATTTGTGGGTGTGACAGGTCCTCTTTAAATAATATGCAAATTTTGTAGAGGCTCTTGGGTGCTGAGATCAGGTTGGGGAGCCAAAAGGACTACTCCACCCCCAGTAGCCTCTGTTGTCCAGGCTGAGAATTGATGCCAAGGATGTGCAGATTAGGAAGGCAGAAGGATGCTAGGGCATGGAGCAACTGGAGAGGCTACTCTCACACCCCAGTAGCCTTGCCAAAAAGTTGCGACATACTCAGTAGTAAATGTAAAAATCAGAACAGTCTATTATGGGCTACTAAACAGAAAGGTAAATTGAAGTTCATGGACCTTGATGGCAGGGAGGAATCCTAACTTACAAGTTATGGACAATGGATCCCTAACAAGCTATATATGGATATGGATTTGGCCAGGGTGTCTACCGCTGGCTAATCATAGCCATGGCTTACAGTTAGGGGCATTACATTTGCCGGAGTGGTGTTCGGCCTCCCAATTAGGCATATATGTCGGACAGACCCCGCAACCCGAACTGAATGTCGGGGGGTTCACCGCTCAACTCTAACTTCTATGCAAAAAATCTTGAACCCAACCATGTGCCATTATAGTATCAATGGTAACCCATATGTATAATTACATATGATTATATTATTTTGTCCCTATTACACACCTAGTCCTAGTGATAGATTAGTATGCAAACCTATGCTAAATGCTACCATTGAAAACTGTACCAGTGGCCAAGTAGACCAAAAAACAAAAATACGGACACGTGTGATACAGTTCATTAGGTACACACATGAATGGGCTACCCCCAAAATGATAGTGTAGAGCGGTACAATCGGTGTCCAAACATCAACCGTGCAAACAAAAGTCCATCCCAATTAATAGCGATTATAAAATAATGGATTTACTACCACAGTAGTCGCTTCCGGCTATATGATTACGCGTGGGGCGTGCTAGGCCGTGTAGATATCCGCGCTAACAATGGAATAGAGTCGGCGATTCCTCGGGAAGAGTTATTAGATTTACACTATAAAGTAGACTGGATTACGGCGATTGCTTACTTTATAAAATGAAATTGTGCCATTATAGGCAAGAGTCACAGCGCCTGTAATTATTTCAATGCATTCCCAATCAATGTGTCTTAGGCAAAACCGAACGCCAAACCCCTTGCTCACTGCTGCAGCGGTCAGGTCATTGAATAAGAAGTCTTACAGCTCCAACAACTGGTGTTTGTGGACACTCGAATTGAATAACACTGTGAAAATGAATTGGCTCAGTCAATAAAGAGCGTCTGCATATCTGCATTCTACATTATAATTAATTGAGCGGGATAACGGGGTGATTATGTTGACGAGGGGAGCCGTAGTGACGCGCGGTGGTTTTTTGTTTTGTGTAAGAATAGATTGCCTACAAATTGTTTTATGATTGATGGCTTTATTGCACAAAACAAAATGGCTACACTGGTGTTTTCCACAAATACTTTCTCCTGATTATACGAATTTTACACTAACAAGTTTTATTCGATTCTCATTTTTCCCATCCTCCCACAGATCATATTATTCACCGCATGGTACTTGTCTCTGTCTTATAATTATCCATTGGGTAAAAGGCTTTTTTTTTTCCTGCAGTTTTTCAGTTATTCAACTAGAATTAAGCCTTTTGGATGGTCCCTTATGTAACATTTTGGAAATTTCTACCATTGTCAAAAGAGGCAAAACATGGATAAAAATGTTGAAGCTTAATAGGAATGGATGCAAAATAAAAATTCTTAAAAAATCTAGAACTACTCAACTAAGGGAGTTGTCTGGTCCAAAATGACGCCCTCAAACAATAAAAAACATTCAGAGTGGGACCCCTGGATTACGGCATACCTTGTTCTGGGGACATGCTTGTGATCCAAATCTCGTGTATAGTCAAAGACAAGTCTTCCTATAGTAAATTATGAAACTTAGGCAATTGAGTTCACACATGACCGAATACCGGGGATTATAGCCAAAATTCGTTCTCGTAAGCCAAATTGCTGTGTAAATGAAGCAAGTGTTCCCATAGGAAATCATAGAACGTCAGTGAGGGTTCTACAATGGATGATACCTGGATATAAGCAAGATCATGCTCATAATCCAAATAATTGTTATCACAAGCAAGTCTAGCCCATACGGAAATACTTGAATGCAGGGCGAGGGTTCTACAATGACGAATACATGGACAAAGCCAAGATTCGGAACTTGTAATCCAAATTACTGAGGTCATTCTAATGTGTAGTAAAACATAGCCACTTTATTTCTTAATTGTGTTATCAGGTTTGTGAGAGAGGGAGGTTTGGCAGAGAAGTTACTGTAGAGGTTGGGAGAGGGTCACATAATTGTTGGTATTAAGAATGTTATTTGTAACCAAACAATTGTTGTAGTACTGCAACTCAGGTCCCACAGTATCATGGTAAGATAGGAGAATAAATCTACTAAAAGCAGATAAAGCATGATAATAATCTTTTATATGGCATATGTAAATGAGAATGAAAGGGCAGGCTGTGGGCGAGGTCTAAGTAGTCAGGTGCACAACAGTTGCACGCATCTCTTCGTGAACAACATTTTGTTTACGGTGGTTCTAATATTTCTGCCGATACTACTGCATCAGTCTGATAGTAAAACTGTCGAATGTAGCCCCCCGGAGCTCATTTGAATATACAAAAATTGTAATCTCTACATTTAGATTAGTTTGATGTCGCCATGGAAGTATTTGGCTCACTGGTATATATGGAGATACAAGGGGGATATTTATCCCATATTTTTCCTAAAATAATCACAAATGCATATCTATATGCGTTATAAAGACCCTCCCAATTGTGCATGTCACAAAAATCCTGCATGTAGTCAATTTTCAGGCAGAAATTGAGTGCTCTGTTGTTGAGATTCACAATAATAACGGGACCTGAAGGGTTAATTTCTAAGCCACGAATGGGTATACAACAATGAAACAACTTGGGTCTAAGTAAATTGGTTCATATCCTCAAGGGCCCAGAACGGTTTGATGTATACACCAGAAACATTTGCGAATCCATTAGGGATTTGAGCTGACCAGAGTCCCTCTTTAGATTAAAAGATTGGTTATTTACTGCGTGCACACTTCCGCTTTGAGGTTATGGTGTAACGAAATATCCGATTGCTGATGCCGATATGACGGTCCTGTATCGTTGCACCCCGGTGAATAGCGTGGTGGAGCAGCGTAAATGATCGTGGGCATCGTCCACGGGCGCGTGCGAATCCTGGGGGCGTGGTCTCCGAGCGAAACCTGCCCGGATTCGGCGAGACAATAAAAGTGTCACTTGGTCCGGCTCCGGGTGGTAAACTTGAGTGCGTTCTAGTAGGTCTTCAGCGCCAGCCAGCACTACCTGCCTGTGGACGGCCGGCCCACACGGAAACTACCTTGATGTTGCACACTCATTCGTGGCCGAATCTGCTCGAACTCCATCATCGACGTCACAAGAAGCGCCCGTCATGGATCCGCGAATCGGACCGTAGTTCGCGGTAAAGTAACATCTGCCCCATATTTCTTCAATATCTAATAAGGTTTGTAAACATCTTGGAGCTTCATTTGAATATCATATGGAGATTAATGTCTCATTCCTCCACTCAGGAACGCCATATTATAATCTAGGTTTGGATACTCCTTATGTGAGATCGCCGAAAAGAAATCTGTAATGCGTTTGTTATTTATTGCGTTAATGCGCTCATCATGTTCAGTGAAGGATGAATCATAGCCTCCTTCATTCTGAAAATATTCGTGTGTGAGCAACCATAGATGATCTGTGCTAAAGGACTATACAGGTAGGTGGAGTGGCGGATCGCTCAGAGTAGAGGGATAATTGTTATTCGGAAGGGTTGTCATGCCGCCTCTCATTACTCTATGTCGTATGGCGGCGGTGTAGGGGTGGGGGTAAGGGGCCCGTGGGTGGGGGGGGGGTACCCGGTCACCTAGTGTATTTTACCTAAGCTAGTCTGCAGCGAGCAATGCTGACTGGGAGCACGGTTTTTCTTTAGGATAAGAATTTTTTTCTGCTGATATATACACAGTGCACACAGGACACCAATTATATGACCTCAACCAGTGTGGAAATGCTGGGATGCTGGTAATCTGCCAATAGTTTCAGGAGCAACTTAGCATCTGGTCATCTGTGAGAGATTCAGTTATCAAGTTGTTACGCAAATTTAAAGTCAAAAAGTGGCGTTTGGCACTTGCAATTATGCCTAGGGCCTTGGCACCAGCACTGGATCCCAGGGCAAGTGCCAGGGCCCAGAGCTTCTAGGGAGGTGGGCACATGTGGGTGAGGGGGCGTATTCTATGAATCCATAGAGGTGAGCGGGGGGGGGGCTTATCAAAATAACACAGAGGGGCTGTCTGGATGATAAACTAGGAAACAGGAGACTGTTAGTTTCTAAATTTGTACTGCCACTACGTGAGTTCACTCATAGCAAATGAGCTGGACAGCTCAAGGCTTGATTAGCTATAGAGGCCTGGAGGCCTTCTAGGCTTATTTGCACAATTATTTAAATTCTTTTGTAAAAAAACAAGGTAATAAGAAGTAAAATAAGACGCAGATCCTGCCCGACGGGGGCAACACCAGTTATAGCAGTGTGCTTGGTGTACAATCACTTCATTCTGGTGGTGTACGATTTCCTTTAAGATTTAAATCACATTTTCTCCATAACCTTAAGAAGCAGAATTGTTGGGGATCACTGTGAACGAGTGACCAGTGCAGTGAGCCAGTGACCTGTGTAACAGAAGAACAGTAACCGCGACTAAGTACATGTCTACAAAGATTGGGACCCCACCAATTATCACAGCTCCACAAGCAGGTCTGGGCCAAACTCATGGGACAGCAGACCTGAACCTTGTGGTCACATCAGAAAATTTTGAAAACAGCTCATGCTGTGAGGGAATTTGATTGGAGTTGATCAGCCATTCATGGTTGTATAGGTAGACACCCCCCTGATCCACCCCCTATATAGTATCTAGTGATACGTACAAAAATAACTATTTCTAAATAAAAAAAGGTGAAACATAATTTGTGTCCAGGAGCACAATGCGAGTAATTACCACCCCCCACCAGGGAAAGGTCTAAGTTCCCATGAACTGTTATCTATATGGATAAAACCGATGAGAGGTTGCACCGGCATCTGATGCAAATGTGATTGCTGCCCGCATGAGAGAAATTTCGTGTGGCAATCTGCAGTACAATACTTTGATATGCAGCCGAGTTCTGAAGTGCAGCAACAATCCCACCGCAATTACACTAGAAAAAACGCAGACCAATTGCATGACCAAACTGCTAAAAACGGAGGAAGTGAGCGGCATATTCACGCGCACAAGCAAGAGCTCCACCATGGTACGGTGATATTATGGAGGAAGCCGAGGCCATATAGGTGCAGGAGGAGTGGCCGACCCCGAATATTGATATACTAGAGATTCCCAGAAGATCTCAGTGCTGCCGGGTCTCAGATTCCACGCTCGGAAATTATTAAGTTCTGTAACTGTTGTAAATCCATTCGTATATCATCCTTGCAGGGCAGTTGAATGGAAGGACTCCTGATCTATAAGTCGCGACCATTATGGCTTACAGGGGTCTCCCTATGCAAAACACTTATATGTTACTAAAAAGTTACTTTTATTGTGACATCACTGTGTTATTATTCTTATACTGTGACATCACGTGTTTGATTAGTCTCTATACTGTGACAAGTTCACGGTGTGTATTACAAACATCACTGTTATGATCCCGTACTGTGGACATTCACGTCGTGTATTATACATAACATCCTGTATATGCTCCTACATGTGAATCACTGTGGTATTATCTCGTATGTGAATCACGTGGGATTATCGCGATTGTACTGTGACATCACTGGTGTGTAATTTATCTTGTACTGTGACAGTTACGTGGTGTTATTACCCTGTCGTGACATACTGTATAGGTATTATCCACTTATGTGACATCAGATGTGTGTATTATCCCTGTACTGTGACATCACTGTATATGCTTCCTGTACTGTTGACATCACTGGTGATTATCTATGTATGTGACATCACTGTGTGTTTCCCTATCTGTGCAGCACTTGGTGATACCCTGATGGACATCATGTGGGTATTATCCCGTATGGACATCACTGTGTTATTATCACTGTACTGTGACATTGTAATACGATGTTGTGGTAGTATCCCGGTTGATACGTGACATCACTTGTGTGTATTATCTCTATACTGTAACCATATGTGTCTGTTTATCCCTGTACTGTGACATCATGAATTCCCTAATGTGACATCTGTGGTATTATCCTGTACTGTGAACATGTTCGTCTGTGAAGCACTGTGTGTATTATGTCTGTCTGTGAATACGGATGTGCAGTATGAATCTGTAGACGAACACGTGTGGTATTATCTCTAACTGTAACATCTGTGTACGTTATCCGACTGTGCTCTGGTGTGTGTATTCATGTACTGAATACTTTTTTCCTCTTGGGACACCACTGGGTTACTGTACTATACCTCCGGTTCACCGTACTGTGACATCACGTGTGTTATTATCCTGTATCTGTGGACATCACGTGTGTATTATCTGTATGACTGAACATTACTGCATCCCGGACTGAAACTGTGTATTATCCATGCCACTGTGACATTGCTGTGGATACCTTAGTCATCACTGGTATCTCCTGTTGACATCCACTGTGTGTATTATCCCTGTACGTTGTGACATCATGTGTGTATTATCCCTGACGGTGACATCACTGTGTGTATTATCCCTGTACTGTGACATCACTGTGTGTGTTATCCCTGTACTGTGACATCACTGTGTGTATTATCCCTGTACTGTGACATCACTGTGTACTATTCCTGTACTGTGACATCACTGTGTGTATTATCCCTGTACTGTGACATCACTGTGTATTATCCCTCTACTGTGACATCACTGTGTGTATTATCTCTATACTGTAACATTACTGTGTGTGTTATCCCTGTACTGTAACTGTGGCCCTAATCACCAGTGTCTTATGTGACAGAGTGCCTTGTGATCCGGTATGTTCCCAGGGTCTGCCCTGTGTGATGTATTTACACAAAGCACCTGAATGTCAGAAAATACAAGGATTATTTTAAGTTAAACCCAATTTTGAGGTTAGAGTTCAGCTATCTTAAAATGTTGACTTGCACTCCCATAGAAAGCCAGTAATAAAGTGACATTGCAAAACAACAATCTCAGCTCTGCTACATCTTACACTCCATAGCTTGTGTAGCGGTGGCTGTAGTGTGTACAGAGGGGCGCACGCCGGCTGGTGCTTGTAGTGTCATTGTGATGGATACAGGTTCTCTCTGACAGCTGGACCCTCATCCAAGACTAAGGAAATCCTTCCCTTCCCGGTGTCTGCGCGCTGCCGCCTTATTCCTGAGCCTCGTCGCCTCCTCAATCACTCGCCTTGTTTCTCATTTAAATGAACAGTTGGATTCCTTTATTTCTTACAAGTGCTGGATTTGCCTTATCGCCCTTGTTCCTTTGGGGGTTGCCAATTGGTTTTATCCACGGATGTATCATTCCTCATGCCTCCTTTTTTTTTTTCCCTTACAAAGAAAAAGAACCACTTCGTCAACAAGCCTCTCCGGAGTGGAAGATTAAAAACCTAGACATCACCTACCTTGCAGCGCTACTCCCAACTGGGTTGTGTAAAACTCAATTAAACTTGTCCCCATTGAATTCTGCATTACAGTACATTAAACAGAAAATTCTTCAAGCGTGATGACAAAAGCTTGAAACCTCGCCTCAAAGCTGCTCCTTGTAGCTTTCTTTAACATTTCTGTCTTTATGGTTTTTCGCTCTCCCGTTGATACAACTTTAGTCCAGCTAGGAGAAATCACAGTGCCCCACAGGTATTAAAAGAAACCGGAAAATATACACTGGATGCTGCTTTTTGGAGCTGCCTCTAATGAAATATCTCCCCACACACAAGAGGATATACAAATAAAGAGAGACAAAAATTAATTCCGCCGTCCGTGGATTTATTTACAATTAACGATTCCGCCGAGACACGGAAATATCAGTGATTACAGTTCCTTAGAGGACTATGTACGTGTATATATATATATAATGGAGATGACTGTCTATGGACTTTGTAATTTGGTTACATTGGGGATCATTTACTAAGGGTCCGCGGAGCGAGATTCCAACGGATTTCCAAAATATTTCCATTTTGCCCTGAATTGCCCCAGGTTTTTGGCACACGTGATTGGATTGTGGCACCTCGGCACAGGCTTGCATGCAACAGAAATCGGGGGTGTGGACGTCAGACAACCCGACGGATTCGGACAAACCCCGGAATTCAAAAACGGAATTGTGTCACAAGATCAGCACTCACATGCACCAGGAAGAAGAAGGTGAACTCCGGCGGATCTCAGCGCAGAAGTGACACATGCAGGAAATTGGCCGCACAACCTTAGTGAATCGCGGCAGACCCCGAATCCTCGTCGGACAACGCGCCCTGGGATCGCGACTGGACCGGGTAAGTAAATCTACCCCATTATATTAAAATTTTTATAAAAATAAATACAATTAGTCCAACTTTAATCGTATAAATTAGATGGTTCTGTAATCCAATATACATGAAAATTCCGGGACACAAGGTGGCAAATTGCCAAAGGTAAATCTCTATGAAACATGAGAGAAAATTCCCCTCCACGTGTTATGTAAATAATTAACTATGTGATTTGTCCTGGGGGTGAAATATTTCTGCTGATTTTGGCGCAGGTTTTAATCTATGCAATGTAAAGGAGATCACAGGTAACATCAGGATGATCTCAGCTGAAAACCATAGCAGAAATCATATATTTTTGCTGTTTTTGACATGCAGGGCCGGCGTTAGGGGGGAACTAACTGGGCATTGGCCCAGGGCCCCCTGTCCTAAATGGGCCCCCTACATGTGGACTTTTGTGGGCAGAGGATGTTTAGCTCTTTTAATACCCTTTGGTTGAACGCTCGGGTGAAGATCTCTCATCTATCTCCAGTCTATATATCTGTCATCTATCCATCTAGTTATCTATCCCCTATAATGGGGCACATTTACTTACTGGGGCAGATTTACTTAACTAGTCCGTTCGCGATCCAGAGGCACGTTCTCTGCGCTGGATTCGGGTCCGGCTGGGATTCATCAAGGCAGTTCCTCCGACTTTCACCAGGTGGCGCTGCTGCGCTGAAGTTCCCTGAAATGCACTGAAGTTCACGATCCTATCCTGGATGAAGGTAAGTGCAAGCTCCGCGACACAATTTCCTTTTTTAAATGCGGCGGTTTTTCCGAATCCGTCGGGTTTTCGTTTGGCCACGCCCCCCACATTTCCGTCGCGTGCATGCCGGTGCCGATGCGCCACAATCCGATCGCGTGCGCCAAAATCCCGGGGCAATTCAGGTACAATCGGCGCAAATCGGAAATATTCGGGTAACACGTCGGGAAAACGCGAATCGGGCCCTTAGTAAATGACCCCCATTATGTCCAAGGAGTTCACCGAAAGTGCATTGTCCGACGATAATACACTGTGCCGCGATTCACTAAGATATATTTTAAGACAACATATTACAACCAGAATTGGTCCTAAAATACTATAAATCTAGGTTAAAAATATCCTATATATGTGTATACAGCTCTGAAGCACTGTGTTTCTATAGTAACAGACAAAAAATTATTTATGGTCGGATTCTGCAATCATAGCGTCTTCAAAATAAAAGTCTTCTGCTTTTAAGTAACCGACACAATGGGTAAGGAAAAGATAGACAAAAGTATGACTGACCACAGGATCAAATTGGTTGGTATAGAGCTGTGCATCAAAAATGATCGGACCTATTCTGAAATGACGATGTTATTTTAGATATAACTGGGCAATAAAAATTGTGATAAAAGTGAATATAAACTTCAAGAACATCAACAAGAATGCTCAACGTGTAGTAAGGCACATTGCCATCAAGCGAAGAGTTAAAAATGTTCATGATATATCATCAAAATTCAACCCAAAAGAGCAAAATACAATTGATACTAAAGTTGACCATGAATTTTATTTTGAGTTATTGGTGGGATTTTCTTACGATTACTTGTGTTTGTGGGTCTCAAGGTTGTGTCCTGTGAGTTATGTTGGAAGAATGAAGAATCACACAAGTTAAGAGTTCAACATCTAATCCTTGTACCATAGAAGCTAAGAAAGGTGTCTGTACATTATGTTTTTATGCTTACCAAAATTAGGCGTGTAGAGGGGGAGAATCGGGATACGCTCCAATGTTCTGGTTGATGGTGGACGCCAACCAGACATCTTGTTATATTTAGATGCAGATTAAGGTCAACGAACTGAATCTCTGCCCTGGGTAAAGTAAAGTCAAACTCTTCTAAAGTCAAAAAGATTGGGCTGAATTGTTGAGTCCTATCATTATTATTGGAGGTCCAAGCTCCAAGACTGAATTATCTAAAGTATAGAAGAACAGAAGGCTCTTGTCAGCCATAGAGTGAAACATACGTGTCCTGGACCACAGGCCTACAATTTGCAATTCATAATCAAAGACTTTAAATTAGAGAGTTATATCAAGTAATATCCAACTTTTTGGGTCACCACTTAAAATAATCTTCAGGGATTTCAGGAGGACATTGGGACAGTTGAGATGAAACATTAGACAGTCATGAGCAATTATACATTCCTTACCCCCAAAGTACTGCATCTTAAGAGACTACTAAATGTAACGGAGCTGTAGGATATGGTTATCATCGTCAAAGAAGTACAAATCAATCATAGAACTTGGCCAAATAGTAGATATTAGACAGAAATTAAAGGATTTATGAGTGCCCCTGAGGATTTTCTAAGTTTTTTTCATTTTAAGTACTGAGAGAGTAGAAGAATAATTTATAGGGCCGGAGAAGATTCTGCCTTTCAGTAACTTGTCTAGTTATTAGGAAAAGTCTCATCATAATATTGGCTTTATAATGATATCAGTCACTTTGGGAATGGTCTGTATAATGGAATGTGGGAATAGACTGTCACAAGACCTTCTATTTTTCCAATATAAATGACTTCTATTGTAACAGTGGTCAAACCAATTTGTGGGTTTACAAAGCAAGAGGATTTCTTCCAATTGGGTCCAGGGATCAGATATATTATGATATAGATCTGTATGGAATCATAAACACTCTACATATTGTACATTTTCAAACAACCTTCCAAGTCTCAGATCTTTTACCTTTGTAGGAATCCTAAAACAGCTGCAATGTGTATATAATCTGATCATATATACCAGGGGCGTAAATACAGGGGTAGCAGACATAGCAGCTGCTATGGGGCCTTCAGTGTCAGGGGCCCCGGTACCTGGGTTATTTGGTGTGAATATACTGTATGTGTATGTTCTGTATTTACTGTATATTTGTGTGTGTATATGCTGTATGTCTGTATAGAGTATTGTATGTATGTGTGTATTTGCTGTATGTGTGTATATGTGATGTGTATATGCTGTGTGCCCGTGTATATGATGCATGGGTGTATATGGTATTGTATATGTGTATATGCTTTATATATGTATATATGGTGTGTTTATACTGCATGTGATTGTAACTCACATGTGTGAGTTTACAAATTTGAATATTTTTAAGGGGGATAGTCTGCTATGAGGTCTTGCCTGTTCTAGCTATACCCATGAAATATTCTATAGATGTGTCTAATGTGAATACAATTAAAGCTATTGTACATACTACAGTCTGGTTCTGACCTCTATCTTTAGATGATGTTGTACAGATGACCTTAGTCTTAAGAACCTAAGGCTTGTTTCACATGGTATTTCACAAGCTACATGGGGAATCTATGGGCAGGAATGCACAACACCAGCCCACTCCGCCACCGGCCTGCCCCTACCCCCCTTCATGCCCTTCCATGCCCCCTTGGTATGGAGCTGGAGTAAATAAATGGAAGTGCTGATAGATAACTAGCATTTGTGATTATTTCAGGGTTTTTAAGTCATAGGATCCTTGATATATAACCCCCATTGAGAGTTATTGGTCATGCCTTGTTCTACAATCTGCAGTTGATATAATTCTATATTGCTATATGCAAACAACCTTGGTTCCATCTTGTGACATTCTGCATATATGTTATAGCCACTCACTTTCTTCCAATGACCATAAATGGTGAATTGTCTCACAGAAAACTATTACTGATGGATCTGTTCACTCTTTCACAATGTCCACCAGTTCATAAGGACCTGACCCTCTCTAAAACGAAGAACTTTTTGACACCTATAACATTTATTTTCCAGCATTTCAAAGATAATTCTGATATATGGTGACTTATTCAAGAAGAGACCCTCTTAGTGATCCCAACGACCAGACCCTGGTCAGCTAGTAACATGGGAATTTATGGATCTTTCCATTGAAAAACACTCTTTTTTATGACTGTGTTACGACTTGCCGTGATCACGTATACATCTCATTAGATTAACTTCACGCTAACATTTGTATGTTAATATTGACCTTTCTGCTTGGCTAATTATACCACAGTATAATATACCACAATTATATCACAAATCCAATTTACAACACAGTATGGCCAGTAAGGGACTGATTTAGGTTATTTGGATGCAATGGAAAGATCTTTATGTAGCGGTGATTTTGACTTACTCCACCGATAATGGAAGTCTTCTTTACTCCAGGGGGTAAGTGGAAGGGATTCAATGAAAGTCAAAGAGTTACAGGGAGTCTCGACATTTTCAAGACAAGTCTTGTATAAAGTTGTGTAGGGAATTTATTTAGAAAAAAGTTTTCTGTTGGTACATTATCATACTTAAGGGAAACCTACCATGAGGGATCTACTATGAGAAGTAGATGTGATGGTAGATTCCTCCTGCTGCCTCTGCCCTAATCTGTTATTTAATAATCCTGGAACCTAATTAGTTAAAAACTTTATTTTAGTAATATGTAAATTACCTGCAGAGGCTACTAGGGTGTGGAGTAGCCTTAGCTCTCAGTGCCCGGCCAGGCTAGGACACGCCCCAGTAGCCTCTGCAGTTAATTTATTAATTTATTGTGACCATGGTCACACCCAGTTGTCAAGTAGTCAATTATTTTGAGATTTCTAGATCAGTAATAATGCAAAACAGAATTGCACTAAAAATGGTCAAAATTTGTTCACATTCGGAGATTGTCCAATCGGGCATGCCTTTGTTAGACTGTGAAGAAGCAAACCCCTAAAAGGGGAAGGGGACTAGTTTTATTTATGACAAATTCTAGGGGAAATAACAGCAAGTAACAGCACAACATAAATATGCACCGAAAGTTTTATGCAGAATATATGTATTTCCCGAATGAGACTTATAAAGGACACCGATCCTCTAAACAATGGAAGTTATGAACGTTCATACACATTCTATTCATTCCCCTTGTACGCTGCCCTCATGTAACACCGTAAGGCAGCTTTTCCCTGGGGGATTACGCGAACGCTCCAGTTTTACATTAGGCGATGATGTCACCCCCCCATCATTGTCAGTATCACGTGCCACCGCTCTGCTCTCTTTTCATGCACTTTTTCTTTCCTTCGCTCAGCCCCTGTCATTAGTTATCCTGCCTAAACTCCTCTCCGTCTCCAGCACATCCGCTCCAACAATTCTGAATATTTTCTCTCAGTAGAACTACATTAGTTCCTCATAGTTTTGAGTTGAAGGTTAGGGCGCTGCAGTCAATTCCTGTTACTGACTGATACTTGGTTTTTGTCAAGATTATTTTTATTTTTTTTTCCTGTGTAATTTACTTGTTCTGTCTGAAGATACATGGAAGTGGAAGCAGCAATTTATCTTTATCTAGATATCTGCTCCAGGGTCAATGGCTTCTAGAATTGCCACACCGCACTGACCAGCGGACTGACGGTCAGGCAGAATTCGCCTACACATTGCCGGGGCGGCACGCGCACTAGACAGCCCAGCTGCGGCACGCCAGGCTTACATGCAGCCGAATCCAGAGAGAGCCAGCGCGATTATTGCATATACATGCGATGCTGCCGGCTTTCCGAAAGGTCCCGAGACAGGGGCGTGGAGGGGGTGGTGGCCGGCACCCTAATGAATAAAGCCGACTGCCGGAAGAATCCATTCTTATTTAGTAAGAGGTTTGGATCGCGTGTCAAAAAACAATTCCACAATACAGGGGATAAAGGGGCTGGAGGTGAGGAGTTGCATTGTAGGGGGCAAATTTTATGGGGGGTCATTTGGGGTGTGACAGGTCCCTTTAAATAATATGCAAATTTTGTAGAGGCTCCTTGGGTGCTGGAGTCAGGTTGGGGCAGAAAGACTACTCCACCCCCAGTAGCCTCTGTTGTCCAGGCTGAGATGATGCCAAGGTGTGAGAAGGAAGCAGAAGGATGCTAGGGCATGGAGCAACTGAGAGGCTATCTCACACCCCAGTAGCCTTGCCAAAAATGGTGCGATACTAGTAGTAAATGTAAAAATCAGAACGTTATTATGTGGTCTACTAAACACGAAATGTAATTGAAGTTCAGGACCTTGTGGGAGGGAGAATCCTCAACTTCAAGTTAGACAATGGATTCCCTAACAAGCTATATATGGCTATGATTGGCCAGGGTGTCTACCCTGGCTAATCAATAGCCATGGCTTACAAGCTAGGGCATTACATTTGCCGGAGTGCTGTTCGGCCTCCAATTAGGCATATGTCGGATCAGACGCCGACACCCGAACTGAATGTCGGGGAGTTAACCCGCTCAACTCTTAACTTACTGCAAAAATCTGCCTCCACCAGTGCCATTATAGTTCAATGTGAACCCATATGGTATAATTACATATGTTATATTATTTTTGTCCCTATTATTACACACTAGTCCATGATAGATTAGTATGCAACCTACTGCTATAATGCTACCATTGAAAACTGTCCAGTGGCCAAGAGACCAAAAAAAAAAAACGGACACGTGTGATACAGTTATTATGTACACATGAATGGGCTACCCCCAAAATGATATGTAGAGCGTTACAATCCGGTGGTCACAACATCAACCGCACAAAAAAGTCCATCCAATTAATAGCGATTATAAATATAAAGTGATTTACTACCACAGAGTCGCTTCTCGGCTATATGATTACGCGTGGGGCGTGCTAGGGCCGTGTAGAATCCGCGCTAAATGGAATAGACATGGCGATTCCTCGGGAAGATTATTAGACTTTACACTATAAATGAGACTGGATTACGGCGATTGCTTACTTTATAAATGAAATTTTGCCATTATAGGCAAGAGTTCACAGCGTAATATTTCAATGCAATTCCAATCAATGTGTCTTTTAGGACAAAACCGCCGCCAAACACCCCGTTCTACTGCGCGCGGTCAGGTCATTGAATAAGAAGTCTTACAGCTCCAACAACTGTGTTTGTGGACACTGCAATGAATAACACTGGAAAATTGAATTGTTTGCTCTAGTCATAAAAGAGCGTCTGCATATCTGCAGTCTATTATAATTAATTGAGCGGGATAACGGGGGTGATATGATTGAGAGGGGAGCGTTAGTGAGCGCGGTGGGTTGTTTTGTTTTGGTAATAATAAATGCCTACAAATTTTTATGATCTGATGGCTTTATTGCACCAAAAACAAAATGGCTACACTGGGTTCTCCACAAATACTTCTCCTGATATACGATTTTACACTAACAAGTTTATTCGAATTCTCATTTCCTCCTCCCACAGATCATATTATTTCACCGATGGTATTGTCTCTGTCTTATAATTATCCATTGGTAAAAAGGCTTTTTTTTTTCCTGCAGTTTTTCATTTAATTACTAGATTAAGCCTTTTGGATGGTCCTCATGTAACCATTTTGGAAATTTCTATCCATGTCAAAATGAGGCAAACATGGGATAAAAATGTTGAAGCTTAATAGGAATGATGCAAAATAAAAATTTTAAAAATCTAGAATCTACTCAACTAAGGGGAGTTGTCCTGGTCCAAAATGACGCCCTCAACAATAAAAAACATTCAGAGTGGGAACCCTGGATTACGGATAACTTGTTCTGGGACATGATTGTGATCCAAATCTCTGTATATGTCAAAGACAAGTTTCCTATAGTAAATTATTGAACTTAGACAATGGTTCAACAGACCGAATACGGGATTATAGCCAAAATTCGTTCTCGTAACCAAATTGCGTGTATAATGAAGCAAGTGTTCCCATAGGCAATCCATAGAAACGTCAGTGATGGGTTCTACAATGGAATGATACCTGGATCTATAAGCAAGATCATGCTCATAATGCCAAATAATTGTTATCAAAGCAAGTCTAGCCATAGGAAATACTTAATGCATGCGATTGGGTCTACAATGGACCGAATACATGACAAAGCCAAGATTCGAACTTGTAATCCAATTACTGAGTCATTCTAATGTGTAGTATAAAACATTTAGCCATTTAGTTTTCTTCATATTGGTTATCCAGGTTTGTGAGAGAGGGAGGTGGCAAATAGTTTACTGTAGAGGTTGAGGAAGGGTCACATAATTTTGGTATTAAGAACGTTTTATTTGTAACCAACAATTGTTTGTCGTACTGCAACTTCAGGTCCACAGTATTGGTAAGATAGGAGAATAAATCCTACTAAAAGCAATAAAGCAATGATAATAATCTTTATATTGCATATGTAAATGAGAATGAAAGGTGCCAGCTGTGGGCGGGTCTAAGTAGTCAGGTGTCAACACGTTGCACGCATCTCTTCGGACACATAATGTTTCTGTAGTGGTCTCTATCATCCAACTGCCTACTGCGGATCATGTTATAGTAAAACTGTAGAATTTTAGCCCCGCCCGAGATCATTTGAATATACCAAAATGTGAATCTCTACATTTTAGATTAGTTTGATGTCGCCATGGAATGTTTGGCTCCTGCGTATATATGGAGATAACAGAGGGGGATATTATCCCAAGTATTTTTCCTAAAATAATCACAAATGCATATCTTAGTGCGTATAAAGACCCTCCCGAATTGCAGTGTCACAAAAATCCTGATGTATCAATTTTCCAGGCAGAAATGAGCTCTGTTGTTGAGATTCACAATAATTAACTGTTGAGGGACCTGTAAACAGGGTTAAATTTTTCTATAGTCCTCACACAGGAAGATGAGGTTATACACACAAAACACTTGAACTCAATAGATCTGTCCGAGTCCTCCAGAGTAAAAGATTGGGGGTTCATACCTAAGCGGCCACGATTCGCGTTTTCCCGACTTATGGTACCGAATATTCCGATTTGCGCCGATTCCCCTGTATTGCCCCGGGGATTGGCGTGCTTAGGGGGTCTTTTAGCTAACCAAGCAATTTTCTCGGTATGTAGATTTGGTGACAGAAGTTCTTGTGTGCTGTCATCGGCCTGACGCGTGGTGTCACCCTGATACGCGCACCGTGGACGTAAATTCCTGGTTAGGGGCGTGGCGTGTTCCGAGCGAAAACCTGCACGCGCTTCGGCGACAATAAAAGTGTCACTGGTCCGCTGCGGGTGGTGAACTTGAGTGCGTTCTAGGACTCTTCAGCGACTCAGCCCAGCACATACCTGCTGTGGACGGCGGCCACACGGAACTACTTGATGTTGCCAACACTGCCGGCCGATAATCTGCGCGAACCTCCTCACCGTCACAAGAAGCGCCCTTTCATGATCCGCGAACGGATTTCCGGAGAAACGGTAAAGTAATCTGCCCCCATTATCATCTTCAATATCTAATAAGGTTTGTAAAACTCTTGGAGCTTCTTTGAATATCATATGAGAGTAATGTCTCATTCCTCCACTAGAAGCCATATTAGTAATCTGTGTTTGATACATCCCCTTATGTGAGACGCCTGAACGAAATACTAATGCAGTTTGTTATTTATTGCGTTAATGCGCTCATCATGTTTCAGTGAAGAGAATCCAATTAGCCGTCCTCATTCTGAAAGATTCGTGGTGAGCACCTTTAGATGATCTGTGCTAAAGGACTATAGGTAGTGTGGAGTGGCGGACGCTCATGAGTAGAGGGATAATGTGTTATTCGGACGGGTTCATGCCGCCTCTCATTACTCCTATGTCAGTTAATGGGCGGGCGGGGGGAAGGTACGTGGGGTTGGGTTACTAAGGGGCCCCTAGGTGGCTGAGGGGTCCACTGATGGTCGACCCGTGTATTTTACTACTATTGTAACGAGAACTTGGGACCACAGCTTTTTTTGGTATCTGCTAATTTCACGTGCCACAGGACACCCAATTATATGACACTCAACCAGTGTGGAACATGGATGCTCGGTTAATCTGCCAATAGTTTCAGGAGCAACTTAGACATCTGTGTCATCTGTGAGAATCTCAGATACAGAGTGTGTTAGAGGCAAATTTAAAGTCAAAAAGTGTGTTTGGCTCACGTGCAATAATCTCAGGGGCTTCGGCCAGCACGGGATCCCAGGGCAAGTGCCAGGGCCCAAGCTTCTAGGGAGGTGGGACACATGTGGGTGAGGGGGCGTATCTATGAATCCTAGAGTGACGGGGGGGGGGCTTATCAAACATAAACAGAGGGGCGTCTGGATGATAAACTAGGAAACAGGAGACCTGTTTAGTTTCTAAATTGTCTGCCCACTACGTGAGTTCACTGCATAGCAAATGAGTCTGGACCGCTCAGGCTTGATTTAGCTATATGGGCCTGGAGCCTTAACGGCTTATTTGCACAATTTTAAATTTTTTTAAAAAAACCAAGGATAATAAGAAAGTAAAATAAGGCAGATCCTGGCCCGACGGGGGCAACACCAGTTATAGCGAAGTGTGCTTGGTGTACAATCACTTCATCCTGGTGGTTAGATTTCTTTAAGATTTCTAAATCATTTTCATACCATAACCTTAAGAAGCCAGAATTGTTGGGGATCACTTGAACGCAGCTGACCAGGCAGGGAGAAGTGACCTGGTGTAACAAGAAGAACAGTAGACCAGGCGTAGCTGTTACATGTCTACGAAGACGCATGGTGAGGCGACCCCACCAATTATCACAGGCTCACCAAAGAAGGTCTGGGCAAACTCATGGACCAGTCAGGACCTTGGAACCTTGTGGTCACTCAGAAATTTTTTGAAAACGCTATGATGTGAGGAATTTGATTGGAGTTGATCAGGCCCATTCATGAGTGTATGAGGTAGACACCCCCCTGGATTTCCCACCCCTAGTATAGATTTAACACAAAGAATAACTTATATCTAAATAAAAAAAGGTGAAACATGAATTGTGTCCAGTGAGCACAATGGAGTAATTACCACCCCAGCCAGAAGGTCTAAGTTCCCTCATGAAATGTTATCTATTGATTAAAACCGATGAGAGGTTGATGGCATTGAAGCGCAAAATGTGATTGCTGGCCCGATGAGAGAAAATAATTGTTTGTGGCAATCGCAGTACAATACCTTTGTGCGATGCCATTACTGCAGTGCGGCTCCCACCAATTACACTAGAAAAAACCAGCACCTTCACTGACAACTGCTAAAACGGAGGAGAGTGGCGGCCCATCACGCCACAGCAAGAGCTCCCCCAGTGGTACGGTGATTGGATCTAGGGAGGAAGCCGAGTGCCATAAGGGCAGGGGAGTGGCCGCACCCCGGAATATATGACTATCACTAGAAGAGTCCCAGGAAGATCTCAGGTGCTGCCGGGTCTCAGATTCCACCGCTCGGAAATTATCTAAGTTCTGTACTGTGTTAAATCCATTCGTGTATATCATCCTCTGCAGGCGCAGTGGATGGAAGGACTCCGTGATCCTATAAGTCGACACCATATGGCTTGACAGGGGTCTCCCTATGCAAAACATATTATATGTTATAAAAAGTTATTTTATTGTGACATCACTGGTTTATTATTCTTATACTGTGACTCACGTGTTTATTATCTCGTATACTGTGACAAGTTCACGGGTGTGTATGTACAACATCACTGTTAGATCCCGTACTGTGACATTCACTGTGCGGTATTATACTAACATCACTGTATATGCTCCAGTACCTGTGAATCACTGTGTGTATTATCTCTGTACTGGAATGCACCGTGGGATTATCGCCGTATTTGTACTGTGACATCACTGGTGGTATTATCTATGTACTGTGACACGTACGTGGTGTTATTACCCTGTCTGTGAACATACTGTATATGGTATTATCCAGTACTGTGACATCAGGTGTGTATTATCACTGTACTGTGACATCACTGTATATGCTTCCTGACTGTGACATCATGTGTGATTTCTTGTATGTGGAAATCACTGTGTGCTATTTGCCCGTACTGTGACATCACTGTGGTGTATTATCCCGTATGGACATCACTGTGTGTATTATCACTGTACTGTGACATCATGTGTATATTATTACAGGTATGTACATTATGTGTGTATATCCCGGTGATACGTGACATCACTGTGTGTATTATCTCGTATACTGTAACATTAGTGTGTCATAGTTATCCCTGTACTGTGACATCAATGAGGGATTCCCTGTACTGTGACATCACTGTGTTTATTATCTCTGTACTGTGACATCACTGTGTTTATTATCCCTGTACTGTGACATCACTGTGTTTATTATCTCTGTACTGTGACATTACTGTGTTTATTATCCCTGTACTGTGACATCACTGTGTTTATTATCTCTGTACTGTGACATCACTGTGTTAATTATCCCTGTACTGTGACATCACTGTGTGTATTATCCCTGTACTGTGACATCACTGTGTGTATTATCCCTGTACTGTGACAGCTCTCCAAAAAAAAGTTGTTTCAGGTAAATTGGTAGAAGCGTGATGTCAATACAAGTCATAATCATGGCAGAGCAAGGATGACTGGTTTCCTTGCACTGCCAATCGGAACAAAAATGTACCATTTGGGTTTAGAAAGGTCCCAAAACTTGATATTAAGTTTGGGACATCAAAAATGTCAAATCGCCCCTTGCATATGGTCAATATTATGGGAATATTCCAAAGTACATTTGGAATGGTAACAAAATAGAACCTAATGTATAAACAAAAATTACACTCTTATCAATACACAGATAGGACATGCCAATAATGCAATTTAAAGGGGTGAGATTGAATCTAGGGAATCAATGTTCAGTCAATGAGTGGCCTCTGACCTCTAAGCATATAGTCGAAAAATGGATATACCAGAGTGACACAGAAATCAGAAATTGGCACAGAGTAAATCCACTTTCTTTTTTCCCACCTCTGATTCCTAAAAAACTACTTTAAAAGAGTTTTTGGAGAATTTGTCAAAAAGTTGCAAATGATCTACTCAAGTCTGGTTCGGGATGACTGACTGATTTGTTAAAGGAATACTCCAGATAAAGCTAGTTCATTGCATAATCTATGGTGCAGTGTCTGAAGGTAGGAGCAGGAGTCATTATTCCTAGAACTTTATTAGAACCTGGAGTCCTACTTCTCCCTCCAGGCCCTGCACAAGGGCACAAGGTATAATTCACAGAATCAGCTGTAACTGGAGTGTATCTTTAAAGGAAACCTACCACTACGGATCTACCTATTAAGGTAGATCCGGTGGTAGGTGCCTCTAATGTATGTAAGGATAGCCCTTTTTAGGGCTAATCCTTTACTCCCCTCTATCTTTTCTAATCTTTAATTAGGGTAATATGCAAATTTTCTAAAGAGGCTACTGGGGCATGGAGTAGCCGGAGCTGAGGCTAGGCTGCGCGGCTACTCCATGCCCCAGTAACCTTTTTGATCCTCCCTAATACCCTTCTAACTGACCTTTGTTGACTCTGAAACTCAAGAAGACCCAAAGAACAATCGGTAGGCACTAGATGCCTCCCTCCTTCTACTCGTTCTGCCATATTTCTTTCTGTGTCATGTAATTAATGCTCATACTTCTATGTTATTAAAAATGTTCCTCTGAACACTCTCTGATAAAACATTCTACTACTTCATGTTACATTACATGTTAATTTATCCGCATTAGTCATCTGTGAATGACATATTTCGCGGAAGCTACTTTGCACATTACATGTACCATATAAGCGTTTTCCGAATACTGAGAGGATAATCCAGCAAGACGAAGCAGGACAAGTAATGTAAGGGATATTTTACGAGTAATGAGCTTTTTTGCATATTTTCAGAGAAAGAACAAAACATTCAGGAATCAAGAGAAATCCATATGAAGGCCAAGTTTCCCGCAGAGCTTGGATATCCTGGACCATCTGTGGCCTTTGCAGCCATTTCTAATTTCATCAATAAAATTCATAATTACTGGTGAGCAACCGCGATACTCAAAAATATTTTACCACTTTATGCTGAAGTCGAATCCAGTAGCCAGCCCTGGCATCCCGGGCACTTTGCGGCCCGAGCGCTGGGGCCCAAGAAGTCTGTTACAATAAGGAATCCATAGGGGTCTTTGTGTAAAATGACCCATGATGAGCACTGTTGGTCTGAAAAAAAAATAGGGAATATTTTTGTCAGAGCAGAAGACAGGAGGATTTTAGTTTCACGATTTTAAATGCTTCCACTTAATTTTTCTGCAAAGGGCCTACTGAAACCTGGAACCAACCCTGTCTTTCTGCAGTGTCCTATGGAACCACACAATGGTACAATATTGTTGGTGAAACAACACAAAATGATGCATACTATCTTTCCTATTAGTTCTTGCTAACGGATCATTTTGAAGGCAATCGAGAAGTGAAGTACAATCAAATAACGGCGGGAACAACTACAATGGTGTTTGCTTGTAGTCTGTTACGCATATATACATATTGATTCTGCTTACAAAGAATTAGGAATATTTTCAATGTTAAAAAAAGACAAAACAATATAATAAATGTCAATCCAATTATAGTTTTGTAAATATGGTTTAGCGCCCCATCACAGACCCCCCTGAAAGATTTTTTATACCATGGACACTACTGTCCTGGGTCATACTTACTAAAGCAAGCTCAGTGAAAGATTCCTTATGGCAACCCTGAATGCAGGATCTTGTTTTTTTTAACAATTCTTATTTTGTGTTAAAAATATATTTTTTAAATATGCAAACTAGCCCAAATGCTACGGAAGGGCATGGTTTAAGCCTTTCAGGGTCTAAACAAGAACTGGAAAGTACCCACCCCCTGTAGCAACTCATCACATATTCCCCGCAGCAAATTATTCCTTAGCCTGCCTACATCACAGGCTGACTGTTATTTCGAACGCCTATCGCACTAGCTCCCTTGATCCTTTGGGCATGAAGTGCAACAGAAAACAGTCAAACGGAGCAACGTTCTAGGGCCCTGAACTTAACACAGCCGACCTGTAACCTAGGCTGCATGAGTTTCAATGCGGACATATACCGAGTGCTGAGGGGGCCATGTCCTATGGCAATGTCGCCCCACTTAACACTTAAGACTCTTACCAACAGGAAGAAGGATTGTAATCCAGCACACTGACAAACTATATATGCCCACTCTGGCAGGACCTGCTCTTTCTTTTTTAGGCTTCTTATGCCCAGGTGCTACAAAAAAAAGTTTTTTAAAATTTTGCAAATGAGCCAAAGGGGCTCCAGCTTCATAGCCCTTCAACTAATTTGCATCATTTTAAACCACTCTCTTCAAAACAAGCGGCATAGAAACTAAAAGAAGAGCGGGTTCCTAAACACAGTAATGTCAGTTGCTTGGTTTACAATCCTTCAACCTGATGTTAGATGTCTTTAACTTTGCCTATTTAAAAAAAAATTTACCACTAAATAAGAGCCTTAAGAACCAAAATAAGAAAAGATCACTGCATCCCATGTCAAGGAATCTCCGCAGGAACTGCTTTAGGTAGATGTTTGTAACCTGTTAAAGCCTTTGAGGGTAATGGGGAACACCCTACACTTAGAAAAGTTGGCCAGTGGCACAAAAAAGAGTTTTACAACTAACCACATATAACACCCAGTAGATCTCCCCCGGTATGCAAGGTGGTGCTAGCTTATAACTAAAAATCCCTAATGCATGCAACGGGTCCTCATAGTATTTATGTTCTAACAGGATTGGGAGTAACATGGATCTCTCCGGAGGGACACATAGGATCATCAAGTTGAATTCCACATGCCTTACCCCACTTTGCCCAATTGCTTCCAAGCGGTAGCAGAATTTTGATAGATGTTAGGAAATCTCATTGACAAATCTTGGGTTTTTGCATCATTTATGTAACCAGTATGGCAGATATCTGCAGGAGTTAAGCAATTTGAGCCACAAGTGTTAGTGATATCCTGATATGGAGAAGCTCCTCTAGATCCATGCAGCGATACGTGTATACATATCCAAACTCCTTCGAGACTGGGAAAGCTAAAGGGTAACTCCCACCTATGAATAATAGCCTTGTTTTTGTAACTGAGGTCATCTAGCGCATAGAGCACCGAAGAAGATACACAACCGTAATATCTATGGAACACAGATAGATTTCCAGCCAACAGCACGCATCCCCATTGTGCACTTCCTACACGAACAATGTTATGTTTCATACAGAACTTGACATACATTTTTAAATGCAAATTGATGCTGCGTATTTACATATTTAATATTTCATTTGGCGCTTCAAGGCTTCTGAAGGTTACAAAGATCTACTTCTGATTGTGTAAAATGTAATTGATAAAAGAACAACTTTTATGCTCGAGGAGTTTTTTTTTTCCTGACGTCTTTGATGTTGCGATTAATGTTTCGGATGTAAATAATTTGATATTAACGCTGTTTTTTTTTTTTCCTTAATTCTTGGGCTTCTATTCTTTCTTTTTTTTTTTCCTCTATTCTTTCTTTATAACACCAGTAGGTTGCCTGGCCAAAAAAAAACATATTTCATCTCGGAGTGAGCCTGTGTTTGGAAATCTAGAATAAAATGTGTAAAATTGTAATAATGGTCTGTGAAATCTACAAGGGATCACAAAGTCTCTATCGAGACACAACCACAGAGGGGTTGTTTTTTGGTTACAGTAAGTAATATAACCATAGCACGCTTGTTTCAGTGTATTAAGTCTCTTTACTTCAGCATGGGGGGATTTCTTCATTCATCTTATAACAGTTTTGTTGGACATAATGTGTTTGGATCCAGGTTTTTGAGGGAACATCTGATGCACTTAAAGGGAACCTACCACCACAAATCTACCTATAAAGGTAAATCAGGTGGTAGGTGGATCTATAGAAGGTGAGGATAGCCATTTTTAAATCTTTTAAATCTTTTTAAAAATCTTTTTAAATCTTTATCTTTTGGGCACTGTATAGCAATATTATTTGGTCACTGCAGAACAGTATAATGAGGGCACTGTATAGCAATATTATTTGGGCACTGCATAGCAGTATAATTTGGACACTTTATAGCAATATTATTTTGGGGACTGTATAGCACCATTATTTAAGGGGTATGGAGGGTCTCAGTTATGAGGAAAGATTAAAACAACTAGATTTATTTGGTCCGTAAAAGAGATGACTACGTGGGGACATGATTAATTTATTTATATATATATATATCTATGAATGGTCCATACAAAAAATATGGCGGTAAGTTGTTTCCGATTAAATCAAATAAAAAGACGAGGGGGCTCTGTCTCCGCCTAGAGAAAACAAGGTTTGATAACCAGAGGCGACAGGGCCTTTATTACTATGAGAACTGTCACTCTGTGGAATAGCCTGCCTCAGGCGCTGGTCACAGCAGGGACAGCAGAGAGTTTCAAGAAGGGTCTAGATGCTTTTTTTTACACCTAAATAACATTGATGGTTATGTTATATAGAATTGTTTCCCATAAATCCTTTCCTTATCCAATCCCTTCCCTTCCTTGGTTGAACTTGATGGACATGTAGCTTTTTTCAACCGTCTACACTATGATACTATGATTCATTTATTTACAATGAGATTCTATAGGACAGCCTGACGTTCCCTTCCCCCGCTCTCCATAGATTGCCAATTACTATGCATTGGCGCGCAAGTCTCTTAAAGCCTATGTCATGTCCACGGATTACTGCCACTGTTTCATTTGAAGCATCACCTATCTTCCCCCGACATAATGGAACGGCCTCAGACGTCTGGGAAACATGTTGCATTTTCCATCCCGGTGTTATCCTGTGGTGCTCTGCAATCAATTACCGCTATACCACCATCATTAATAATTTTCTTAATGAAAATGATTCTGTTGATCTCCGCTGTATTTTAATTATCAGAGTTAAGCATAATTACATTGCAGCTCTGAGCTGGCATGTACACTCCTTTAGGGCGCAATTTTGTTTTAACACACTGATAATGTAATTTTACATTGTGTCAGTTGTTTAGTTATTATCCAGTCGTACAATTCCGCTGTATTCCTGATAACAGATAATAACCTTAGTACCTACCATATCCTGAAGTCATTTAAAAAGCAATATTGGAATTTCTTAACTAGCTAACTTAATCGTCTTATGAATGTATAATTCCCATTGCTAAATATTTGTACCGACACCCTGTTTTAATAATGAGTCTAAACGCAGGTAACCATACATGTAATGAGAAGGACGAGATAATTACATTTCTTTGCACAAACACCTCTCTTCTTCAATAACAATGCAATATGGTGACCCTGGAAGCTGGTTCTGTCTATATTTTGTTTGGGTCAAGTAGGAAATATTGGTATTTTTATAGACCGTCATGGGTGTCTATGGCATAGAGGTCGATCATGGAGTCCAAGATGGGGTCATTCAGTTGTATCATATCCCCTCCATGTTCCAATATGATGGTATAAGTCTTGAATTTCATAATGTTTGCGACCAGGGATGAATCCCACCTCTCTACCGCAAGCTATAGAATGGCGCCCCCTTCGCCCCATCCAGTAGTATCAGGTGTATTTTAGTGAGTTGGTTCTCCATGCAGTGTATCACACCCCTGCTGACTTCTGGTGTCAAGCAACACTATTTTTAAAGCAGGTGATTGAGTCCCTAATGCCCCCCCCCCCCCCCCCCTGAATTTAGCGTCGCCTGAGGCAAGAGGCTCAACTTGCCTCATGAATGTGACTTATTTTATCTACTTTGATAAAAAAAATACTGCGCCATGAAGTTGTCAGATTAGTATTTGTAACCTATGGAGCTTAGATCATGAAGCCCCAATAAAAGATATTGGGCTATACACCTATATCCCTGCTCCTGTACAGCTATATCCACTACTCTGCCTTATACTTTCCTCCTTTTTAATGGGGCATAGTGAAATATCCGTTGAATCATGCTCCAATCTATCCTAAATAGAATGGGATGAGTGTAAGGGGTTGCCACTGATGCTGGCTAATCCATTAGGGTGCTGTGGCATCATTAGATAGAAGACCTCATTTTGGGTTCATGTTTGAAAAGGGATGTCTGATTTGGTTCTGCTCTTGTTTTGTCTTAAACTTTGAGTGAAGCTTGTTTCCCCCAACAGATATAACCAAGTACTGTACTAGTGATCACCTGTATAAATTTTGAAGAAAACTACATCATGCGTCTGCGGGCATCTAAGGGTTGAAGGGGCACCCCAAAGTAAGATGGTCAGTCAATAATAGCAAAATCAGATGGGTTGCTGACATTACTCTAATGTGTATAGCTACCATTAATGTAGCAGCACAAACAAAGAGCGTTTTTCCACTTTTTTATATGGTTTGATGGATCTCCTTAAGAAAAGTCAGCCATATTGAACTCACTCAGAAGCCTTCGTTCAACACATACAGCATCTTGAGTTGTAGCAAGGCCATCACTCTAATGCCCCATGTAAATACCCTTCTAACCTGACCTTGTTGACTCTGAAACTCAAGACCCAAAGACATAGGGTAGGTCACGAGATGCCTCTCCATCTACTCGATGCCATATTTCTTTCTGTTTCGTGTAATTAATGCTCATACTTCCATGTTATTCAAATGTATCCTCTGACAATCTCTGAATAAAACATTCTACTACTTTCATGTTACATGTTAATTTATCCTCATTAGTCAATCTGTGATGAACATATAGTCGCGGAAGCTACTTTGCACATTACATGTACCAATAATAAGCGTTTCCGATAACTGAGACTGATAATCCAGCAAAGACAGAAGGCAGGACAAGTAATGTAAGGGGAATGATTTTAGAGTAATGAGCATTTTTGCATATTTCAGAAAGAAAAAAACATTCCAAAGGAATCAGAGAAAATCCATATGAAGCCAAGTTATCCCGCAGAGCTTGGATATCCTGGACTCATTGTGGCCTTTGCAGCCAATTTCTATTTCATATAAAATTCATAATTACTGGTGAGCAACTTCGCTGTAATCAAAAATATTGTACCACTTTATGTCTGAAGTCGAAGCCGTAGCCAGCCCTGGCATACCCGGGCAATTGCCGGGCCCAGAGCTGCTGGGGGGCCCAAGAAAGTCTGTACATAAGGAATCCATAGGGGGTCTTTGTGTAAAATGACCATGATGAGGCTGTTTGGTATGAAAAAATAGGGAATATTTTGAAGAGCAGAAGACAGGAGGAGTTTTAGTTTCAGGATTTGTAATGCTTCCACTTAAGTTTTCTGCAAAGGGGCCTACTGAAACCTGGAACCAACCCTGTCTGCAGTGTCCTATGGAAACACACAATGGTACAATATTGTTGGTTACAACAACAAAAAATGATGCATAGACTTATCTTTTCCTATTAGTTCTTGCTAACGGACATTTTGAAGGCAATCGAGAAGTGAAGTACAATGCAAAATAACGGCGGGAACAGACTACATGGTGTTTGCTTGTAGTCTGTTACCATAGATACATATTGATCTGCTTACAAAGAAATTAGGAATATTTAAATTTTAAAAGACAAACAATATAATAAATGTCAAATCCAATCTTATAGTTTTGTAGTATGGATTTAGGCGCCCCATCACAGACCCATCCTTGAAAGATTTTTATACTCAATGGAAATCTACTGTCTGGGTCATACTTACTAAAGCAGCTCCAGTAATAGATTCCTTATGGTACCCTGATACAGGATCTTTGTTTTTAAAATTCTTATTTTGTGTAAAAATATATTTTTTAAATATGCAAAATAAGCCCAAGTGCTACCGGAGGGCATTGTTATAGCCTTTCAGGGTCTAAACAGAACTGGAAGCTACCCACCCCCTGGAGCACTCAGCACATATTCCCAGCAGCAATCTCAATTCCTTAGCCTGCCTACATCACAGGCTGACTGGTTTCGAAGCCTAGCGCACTAGCTCCCTTGCTCCTTTGGCATGAAGTGCAACAGAAAACAGTCAACGGAGCAACGTGCTAGGGGGCAGCCGTGAACTTTAAAAACAGCCGACCTGTAACCTAGGCTGCATGAGTGCAATGGGGACATATACCGAGTGCTGAAGGGGGCAAGGTCTTATGGCAATGCCCCACTTAACACTTAAAGGACATCTACCAACAGGAAGAAGGATTGTAATCCAAGCACACTGACAAACTAGTATATGCCCACTCTGGCAGGACCTGCTCTTCTTTTAGCTTCTTATGCCCAGGTGCTTACAAAAAAAAAGTTTTTAAAATTTTGCAAATGAGCCCAAGGGGCTCCAGGCTTCATAGCCCTTCAGACTAATTTGCATCATTTTTAAAACCACTCTTCAAAACAAGGGCATAAGAAGCTAAAAGAAGAGCGGTTCCTAAACACCAGTATGTCAGTGTGCTTGGTTTACAATCCTTCACCCTGATGTTAGATGTTCTTTAATTTGCATATTTAAAAAAAAAATTTTAACACTAAATAAGAGCCTTAAGAACAAAAATAAGAAAAGATCCTGCATCCAAGTGTCATAAGGAATCTACCGCAGGAACTACTTTAGTAAGATGTTTGAGACCTGTCTAAGACCTTTGAGGGTAAGTGGGGACACCACTACACTTAGAAAAGTTGGCCAGTGCTACAAAAAGAGTTTAAAACTACCACCAATAGAACACCCAGTAGATCGTCCCCGGTATGCAAGGTGGGTGCTAGCTTAATTTAAAAGAAGTTGAAATTCAACATGCCTGACCCCACTCTCCCCAAATTTCTTCCAAGTGGTAGGAGAATTTGACAGATGGTTAGGAAATCTCACTAAAATCTTTAGGTTTTGCCAGCATTTATGTAACAAGTATGGAAGATATCTGCAGAGAATGTAAGCAATTTGAGCCACAGTTAGTGATATCCTGATATGAGAAGCTCCTCTAGATCCATGCAGTGATACCGTGTATACACATCCAATCTCCCTCAAGACTGGTAAAAATATAAAGGGGTTAACTCCCAACCTATGAATAATAAGCCTTGTTTTTGTAACTGAGGTCATCTAAGAGCAGAGAGCACCGAAGAAGATACACCAAGCCGTAATATCTGATCGGAACACAGATAGTTCCCAGCCAACAGCACTCTCCCCATTGTGCACGTTCCTACACAACAAATGTTATGTTTTACAGAACTTGACATACATTATTTAAATGCAAATTGATGCTGCGTATTTATATATTTAATATTTCATTTGGCGCTTTCAAAGGCTTCTGAAGGTTACAAAGAAATCTACTTCTGAGTGTGTAAAATGTAATGATTAAAAGAACAACTTGTAATTGTTTCGAGGAAGTTTTTTTTTTCTGAACGTCTTTGATGTTGCGATTAATGTTTCGGATGTAAATAATTTGATATGAACGGCTGTTTTTCTTAAATTCTTGGGCTTCGTATTCTTTTATTTTTTTCTATTCTTTCTTTATAACAGCCAGTAGGTTGCCTTGGCAAAAAACATATTTCATCTCGGAGTGAGCCTGTGTTTGGAAATCTAGAATAAAATGTGTAAAAATTGTAATATGGTCTGTGAAATCTACAAAGAGATCATCAAAGTCTCTTCGAGACACAACCACGAGTTGTTTTGGTTAACAGTAAGTAATATAACCATTAGCATCTTGTGTGCAGTGTATTATAGCATCCTACTTCACATGGGGATTTCTTCATTCATCTTAAACAGTTTTGTTGGGAAATAATGTTTTTTGGAATTACAGTATTGAGGGAACATTGATGCACTTAAAGGGAACCTACCACCACGAATCTACCTATAAAGGTAAATCGGGCAGTAGGTGGATCTATAGAAGGTGCCGATAGCCCTTTTTAGAGCAAATCCTCACGTCCCTGCTATCTTTTTTAAATCTTTATTTGTAAAATGTACATTTTCTAAAGAGGCTACTGGGGCGTGGAGTAGACAGTCACGAGGCTACACGGCGTGGCTACTCCACGTCCCTGTAGCCTCTTTGTTCCTCCTACCCTGAAATCTTCAGCGCGCAGCTCTTCGTATCTGCACACCATCGCCCGAGAATAAGAATTAAACATTATTTTTAAGTATGTGATGCATACCCCCTCATTAACGCTTTCAATCTATAAGATACTTAAGATCAAGAGCAACATGTGCGCCAGTACATGATGGTGCCCCTGTCTGCTGAAGGATCTATCAGGGGGCACCACCCTCCTAACAAATCCACTGGGCTGCAGTGCTATACTGACAGAACTGTTCTACATCAGGTCTGATGCATCTAAACGTTCCGACAGGTTGAACCCCTTCCCACCCCTCCACTTCCACTTGGCGTGGAGGTGGAGTAATGGGGGAATAGCCGCAATTACTGGTTGTGTGCAACAAATTGTGCCTATTTCAAGGCTTGTACACCAGATTCAAGGCGTACAAGCCCTGACAAATGTGGCCCTATGACTCATAGATTGGACTTGTTGGGCATGTGTCCTTTTCCAAACTTTTAGACTATTAAACTATCCATGCAGATTACGCACGAGGCATCCATGACCAGCTCTATCAGTGTCTGCTTTATTGAATGTAATGATGGCTCTTCACACAACGTGAGTGTTGGGATTATTATGCACACACTTCGTACTGGATGGGACTGTCATGAGCAGGCGGCTTTTGTGAAGTCCTTTCCTGACAGCGAGGATTGTACGAGAATGTTCTCTAAAGTGTAACTACAATTAGCTGCTGTTGAAATAGCAAAACCTAATATTACAGGAACGTCCTCTGCAAATAGATGATCAAAAAGAGCAAAAGCTGCAAAGAGCCGACAGTCTGGTCATAGTCACATCATATCTGATTTCATTGTGTTTCCAAGTAAAGAGGCGTCTTTAATGGGCCCTGCTCTCAGTACCTTGAGAGGTACCTTGAGAATGCTGTACGGATACTGATGCAGAAACATATCTTGTTTAATCCCTGAACCAAATGGTTTTGCTCAAAAAAGAATTATAAAATTCAGGACCTTTGGAAAGCTGGGTGCAGACTGGCTTCCATACATAAAAGAGCTGATTGAAGTGTCTAGACAGGACTAATCAACCTGAGCTGGATGACTCAAACACAGCAGCTGGGTGGTGGTGCAGCGATTGATTACTTCTGCCTGGGACAACACAGTGATTACACATTCTCAGCTATATGGGCAGGACAAGGCTGGAGCATAATTAGGGTAAGAGGAGAAGCGCTGGGGCAGCCACAGGAGCAACAGAGCCTCATTATCATAATTTTATAATTGTTTTTTCAACAAAACCACTCAGTTCAGGGATTAAACAAGATATGTTTCTGCATCAGTGTAGCTTCAGCATTCACAGGGTATGTTTGGTTCATAATAAATAAAAGCAAATGTTAGATTTCCTTTAACAAGGAGAAAAGTTCATGGCAGCCCGTTAAATCTTTATAATCGCCCCCTCCCCACCCCCATTCCCTCCTCAGTCATTGTCCCACTGGTCCTGCCTCATCCTGTTCCTATCAGTCCAAACTGTCAGCAGTGGTCGGATTGTACAGAAACAGTGTAGCTTTACTAAATGGATCAAACAGATGAAGCACTGGCATGGCTGATCATAGCAATCCTGTGCTTGGTCACACATGGAGAGGGGATGCAGGCTTGTGGGGACTCTCCTGGCTCACCCAAAACGAACAGTCCAATACAGAATAAAAAAAGGGATGCAGCACCAATCATCGATGTCAGACTTTATTTGAAACTTGCGGCATTACAGGTAAGACACCCGCCACCGACATGTGGTGGTCCATTTCATGCTAGGTAGCACTTTTTCAAAGCCTCGTCATCTGCATTGAGTTGGGCGCTAGCTAGCGCCACACAGCCCTGTGCTCACCTGTGTCTTACCTGTAATGCCACCTATGGGGTATAAAGTCTGACACTTTGATCGGTGAGTGACACTGAATCCGTTGTTTTTACTGAGCGTAGCTCACTGAGATCTCTATATCTTTCTATATCTCCCAAGGGTTAGAGTAACCCTAACCCTTGAATGGGAGTTACAGAGTTGGCGATGAGATTGATGTCTTTCATACTATCCATTCTTTTATCCCTTTAACTATAGCAACTCGTGCCAGGCAGCTGCTGCAAAGGCAAAACAGAGACACAGGAAGGAGGTAAGCAAGATTAGGACATGATAAGTCTGCCATCTACTCACTCCACAAGTGGGACACGAGAATGGACATGTATGGCACATCATGGTATACCATAAATGTTTCTTAGTTAAATGAAACCCCAGTTTACTGTAAACTAAAATCCCAGGTTTTCCAACAACAGAGTCACCACTGCACAACCTAAATCCATTGTTTTGGATTATGCTGGACCCAAATTTACAATAGACATTGAATAATCTGTATTCTTATTGAAACGTTGCTGCTGATGGATTTTTTTCAATCTAAAATGTGATTGATTGGTTACGTTGCAAGTTTACCAACTATCCAAATGTTCCACCATAAGGTTTTCATACCAATCACATTATGGACTTCATGCCTAAGTCCATGTAATAACTTGCACAGATTCCAATACCAATGGATATCAGAATCCCTGAAACATCTACATCGTTATAAACATCCAATGAAATGACATGATCTTTACCTTTGTTGTACACTATACAGTTGTTCTTACTATCCTCGACCCCTTGCCAGGTCACATCCAACAACCACTTGGGACCATCGGTCAGCACCAGAGGAACGGGAGCCTTTGTCTTCTGCCAAAACAAAAAAAAAAGAGATATGTAACAATCAGCAGAAATAATCAAAAATCAAGACTATTAAGATTCATATTTTCCCATCTCAGCCGTTCAGCCGTCATCTATATTCTCGGCATCATCTCCTTAAACAATGAGACGGGATAAAAGCGTTCCAGCCTCTCCACCGATCTGAATAGCTAAGTTATTATCACGGATATTTCCAAACGATACGGGATCAGATCTCCCAGATTACTCTGATCTCCAGTGGTTTGGAATTATAAAGGAAAATGCAGATGACTGTCGGAGCAGAAAACCCATGTTTGCGAGTGAACTTTAGGTACATTGTACTTCGCTATCATCAAGATCTCACTATTTCCTGAAACAGACAGGAAAGAATTCGGAGAATCGGTATCCATTTCAAACCCCTTATCCGCTCTTACATTTATTTTCTCGTAGGAAATTATTCGGAATGAATAATGTAATTTTCCCTTCTCTATCTTTTGCCGCCTGATGATGTACAGTTTTACTGCCGCTGAAATAATAATATTGTTAATGTTTCAATATGTCGTCTCAGGACTATAAAAGACACAGAGTGAATACATTTCAAAGCAGAGGAAGCAAAGCATGACACCTCTTGTCCTTTGAGGGATAAAAAATATTCGTAAAAAAAAAAAAATAAGAGCTTGTTCCATATTATTCTCATTGAGGTTTTACTGGTATGGGGGTAATAGGGTTTTTTATACTCTATTATTAGCATAGTCATATAAAAACTGAGGAAGATGGGTCTGGAGCTGAGTGGGTGACCTTGTAATATCTTCACATCGGGTTTGCAGAACAGATCTATCCGAGCGATCTGATGGATTCTCCTTCTAATGTGCATGGAATATAAAACAATAAGAAAATGAAGGAAGGAAAAGGATAAAATAAGAACAATGGAGTCAGGGGGTGGGGGTTTGGTCGTTGGGGCGTGTTAACCATAGACCAAAAATTACCAAAATAGCTTCTATGCCAGAGTAAACCTATTACTTATTTGTCCTCTATTCACTTTTCATGGCCCTTTGACCTATTCCCACCACTTTTCCAAAATTCTCCACTTCTGTAGAGGCTTCTCAAACTTTCTTAAAGGCGTTCAAGGTTCAAGATGTCTCAATCCAGGTTCAAGATGCAATTGTTATCAATGACCTATCTTCAGGATTAATCATCTGTGGGGAGCTGATTCCCTGAGCTGCACCAAGTAGCACCGGAAGCATAATGGAGACCAATCCATATGCACGAAGGTCCATCTTCTCTGCAGTGGACATGCTAGGGTCCTTCAGCTCAACTCCTCTCCAGGTGTTGTACCTATGATGTCGCATTCATCGCTCACATGGACAGTTTGTTATTAGTTATTATTAATATGAGAAAAGGTGAGCTGTAATACCAAGCACAGCCACCATGCAATACAGTAGACAGGCACAGCTAATGCACCCCATCGATATACCGCAGCTGCTTTTAGGGGGTATCAAGTGACAGACACCAGGCAATCTGAGGGGTTGTGTAGAGGTTAAGGAACATGGATGCTTACTTCTAAAAAACAGCCCTAAACATAACAGGCATTGTAGCTCAGTTGTTTCGAAATGAATGGAGTTTAGTTGCAATATCGTGCACCACCAATGGTCAGGAGAGGAGCTTTTTTTTGGAAGAAAGCAGCCATGTTTTTTAACCTCTAGATAACCAATTTATGTAAAAAAAAATCCTGGAATGACTGAATAAGGCAGTTTACTCACATTTATCTACTTTCACTCCATTCATTACAATGTAAGTGTCATAAATTGCAGAGCTGGCTAGTGATGAATGGACACAAATCGTGCAGAAGCCAGAAGTAAGGGTTCTGTGTTTGGCTCACCCAGTAGTGGATTACAATACAGGCATTTGGGCGGTAGCCCAGGGCCCAGTGCATGAAGGTCCTTCAAAGGTCCTGAAACCGAAGAAGGAAGGCAGTAGAAGGGACGCATCCTCCTTTCCCCAAGAAGCTGATTCTAGTACTATATGTAAGAAGTGATTCCAGACTTGTAGGGACCATAATATTCACACAGCCCAGAACCCATGGCAGGTTTACTGCACCCCTGGGCTCACCCCCTCCTTACCTGCAGGTAACACTCACGATCGGTGACACGTGCCGCCACTTACTCTAGGATTGTCGCTGCCTGATGAAGTCACAGTGAGAGACAAACCTTGGGTAAAGCATTTAAATGCCATTTGCAGCACATAAAGGGTAACACTCTTAAAGTAACTTAATAGTGATCAAACCCAGACTGTAATTTAATGGGTACATAGATCCCTAGTGCTGGAGGTACCCGAGCGCTGGGATTTCTGATACTCCCACAGTATCAAATGGACTTGCAGCAACATCAATTAGCAAGAACGATATCCCTGTTTGCTTGATCAGTGGGTGTCCAAGAAAATCAGTCCCCCACAATTCAGTTTGCAATCCCCTTTCCTGTGAATAGGGTATAACTAGTTAAATTAGTGCAACCCCTTTAAATCCAAAAAGTCACAAAGTGATAAAGGTCTAGCTTCAAAAATCTGCTGTTTCATCCGGTTTTGCGTGCCCTGCTTTGGCAGCTGGTTGTTAGCATAAGAAATTCCAGATTGTTCAGAGGGAGCCGGGGTGTAATGTGAATGTTTGATGGTCGGAGCATTATTGCCGGCTTGTTTTTTTTTTTGTTTTTTTTTTTAAACACAGTTCCTTATGAATCAGTTAATCTTATTGTCTTCCGAATAAAACCCGGCGCAGCTTGTATGCTGTGCTATTTTTTTATCCCACAATAAAAGCTCTAGAATTCCAGCTCTGTTTGCATTATAGAGCGGCCAATGGAGAGAGCGTGATCTCATACTTATTTCCATCACAGTGGGTCATGGACCAATTTGAATATTTGGATTGTATAAAGATTATCGCAGTAGTGTTGTCATCAAAGGCAGCCTTATAGACGCTGTGCATAAATCATTTCCCAGTGAATAAAAAAAACACCGTAAAATACTGTACCATAAAAACAACATGGCTTGTAATTCCAAAGGAATGCAGGTTACCGTATATATCGCTCTAAAAATCACCATGAATATCAAAGCGGATCAGGTTTCAATTAAAAATCTGCATTGAGAAAAAAAATAGGCAAAAAATAAAAAAAATGTAATGTTTTTCTTATATGTAGCATATATTGGTACAACGCTCTGAGCCTCTATAGACCAGGGGAGGACAGAACATTATATCATATTGTCTTATTTTATAGTATTTTATATTATGTTACAATGTATTATATTATTTTTTTATGCTAATTTGCAATTTGTTTATGTATTATGTCAGATTTTATCAGGTTATCCTGCGATTTCATGTTATATTATGTTTGATTGCATTGTGTGATTTTATACTTTGATATATTAGATTAAATTATATATATATTATACAGGCAGTCCCCAGGTTACATACAAGATAGCATCCATAGGTTTGTTCTTAAGTTGAATTTGTATGTAAGTCAAAACTGTATATTTTATAATTGTAGAATTACATTTTTTTTGCCTCAGTGACAATTGGAGTTTTTTGCTGTAATTGGACCAAGCATTATGAATAAAGCTTCATTACAGACACCTTACAGCTGATCATTGCAGCCTGGGACTAAAGTAACATCCAGAGACTTCACCAGAGGTCACAGTAGGCAGAGGGGTCCGTCTTTAACTAGGGGTCGTCTGTAACTCGGGTGTCCTTAAGTAGAGGACCGCCTTTATATATAAAATTATATAATTGTTATATTTATATTTTATATTTCATTGTATCATGTTATGTTATTTTATGTTTCATTATGTTACTTTACATTGTCTTATTGTGTTATGTTATGTAATAAATTTACACAGTTAAAGGGGTTTGCACTGAGGTTGAAAAAATTTGGCTGTTCTCTTCCAAAAACAGCACCACACCGGAAAATGGTTTGTGCCGGAATTACAACATAGCTTCATTCTGAATTGCAATACCTGCACGAACCATGGTTAGTGTGGAGCTGTTTTTGGAAGAGAGCAGACATATTTTTCAGGGACAACCCCTTTAATGGGGTATCTCATTTTAAGCACATAAAGGCAAATTTTAAAAGTACAAATTGCAAATATATATATATATATATATATATATATATATATATATATATATGTTTTTATATATATATATATATGTTTTTAAGACCTCTGCTTGCTGTTGTTGAATAGGAATCTGCATTTATTATTTCCAGTGTATAAAAATCTGTTTTGGTCACATGTTCAAGACTCAATATAAGACAATTACTGTAAAAGAGTAAAATGAGTATAGCATCACATGAACAGAACAGATTTCTAGCCAAGGGAAGAAATCAATTGGATATCAGCAATGGAAGAAAGCATTTACTGTACATATCAGAAAATCTGCTGGTAAATGTCCTTTAATAGAAGCAGAAACATGTTTTGGTTGACAAAAACAGATTTAGCAATGCAGAGACTTTTGGTGGATATGCAAATCAGTCTGCAAGTGCAATGGGGGCTGGCCGTTTTCTCCAGATTTGCCTACACCAATGATAGCACTGAAAACAGGGGTGTAACTACATGGGTGGCAGCCATAGCAGCTGCAATGGGGCCCACCGTGTCAGGGGACCCCAGCATCTAGAGTATTAGATGTGTATAGGGTGTGAATATGCTGTATGTGTGTGTGTGTGGTGTGTATACCCTGTATGTATTGTATGTATGTGTGTATATGTGATGTGTATATGCTGTATGTATGTATATATGGTGTGTATATACTGTGTGATTGGAACTGACACGTGTGAGCATATAAATATGTATATTTTTAAGGGGGAAGGGGGCCCCATACAAAAGTCATCTATGGGGCCCTGCCACTTCTGAATACACCCCTGTCTGAAAATGTCAATCGTGACAAAGTGGTAACGGGACAGGTTCTCCAGGGTAACACTTTCTGTATTTGATCCTAAGCAGAGCGCCCCCTTAAGTCATATGGTTTATGAAACAGGATTTTCTAGATTGAACAACCCCTTTGATATAACTTGATATCTGGATTGTATAAACACATCTAGACAGGTATCTGATGTTTATCCGAATGGAAGATCTTAGAGGATTTTATGTCTTGAATAGGAGGAGGAGGGGAATAGAGAAGTAAACTAAACCCATGTACACAATGTAAACTTGGCCGACAAACTGTTATCGTGTTCCCATCCCATCAGAATTATTATGATAGAGAAGGTAAAGGAAGGAAACAGAAAGTGGATGTTTCCTGAAACAATAAGTGAGCGATGACATCAGAGAGTTACACGCAGCTCAGTAAGCAATGAGTCATCCAGAGATAACGAGCGGATAATTACTCCAACGTTACTCCACGGCTACATCCTCCAATCTCTGTCTCTCTCAATCCTTTACAGGATTCCCCTTTCAGTTTCACAGTTTTAAGGGAGACTTGGTAATTTCTTACAAGTTTTTTCACTTTACTCCGCCCCCGTCCTGTAAACTCGGGGATTAGTGACAGCAGTAAGTGGCCGCCATTTTGAAAGATTTGCCCAAAGTGAATCAGAAAAGATTCTAACTCAATTTGATGCCTCAAAATGCCAAAACTATACATTCGCTCTTCCAGATGAAAACTATAACATTTACACGTTTAATAGTGAACTCATGGACAAGTAGTTATGGACTTGAGGACAAGGTTCGCAAGCATAATAAGCCACCTATAATAAGTGATGAGCGGACCCAAGAAAATTCTGCTTCAGCCATAATTGAACGTAAAAATTCTGTTCAAGCTCATGTTCAGGCACTGAGCCCAAACCTGAACCCACATCCCCACCAGTAACACCTGTGATCAGTGCTAGCATCAGGGTGTGATGAACCTCCCCAAAATGCCGACATGCATAACTGATCACGGGTGCTATTGGTGAGGCTGTAAACCCAGGCCGAAACCCAAACTTATGACTAAAGTTCAGCTCCGGATTTGTGGACCTAAATTTGCAAAGTTCAGCATGCACCTGAACTTTGAGGTTTGGGTCTTCTCAACACTATCAATAATAAAAACTGGCGTGGTAGAGCTTAGGTTTATCCACCACTGTTCACCATTAATTCCAAGCAAGAAGAATTGGACTTAGCTACAAAGGTTGAGAATATGGGTCAAGGTATAAGACTACAAGTGCCCTCATAGCTAAACACAAAAATACAGGATGGGAAAGGATAGAGGTATAACTTGAGAGGGTGCAAAGGTGCAACTGGGCCCAAGAGGCTTAAGGGGCCAATAAGGTGTCAATATAAACCATATGAGAAGACTAGTACTATAGACTCTACATTATAGACATGGACCTGGCATAGACTTTACACTGGCGCCCATCAGCCCATCATGAGGGAGGAATAGGAGAGCACAAAAGTAACTGGAGTTCAAACCAGTAGATGAATCAGGTGTCAAGCCAGGCGAGAGCAAATAAATCCAAAATTACAGGCAGCAGAATGTCGAGCCAGGTGAGCCATGATTCACCACTCAAACATATTCCAGATCTGCCCAACACTTGTTAAATCTCAAATAACCCATAAATCATAATATGTAGACTAGTTATAAAACTGCACATGTGCCTCCCTAACTTCACTCTAAGTTGGTTAAAGGGGTTGGCCACTTTACCACATGTGACCCCGACAGTCAGCAAAGTTTTCTCTGATCTTGTCAAAAGTAGATCGCTAGAAATAACTGGCCTACCTCTTAGAATGGGTATTCCAGTATTAGACATTTATGGAATACTATAAATATGTCTTACATCTATTCACAACTACTTTCAGAACATGGAATCCTAATCCACATCCTTCCTCTTTCCGTGGTCTCTACTATTGGAGAGGTGTCACCTGCAATTCCCTCCTTTGAGACTCCCAAAAACAACTAAGGTTATAGCCTTATTATATGGTAACCTTCATATATCCGGGATACTGGTGCTATATACAGACTATAAATTATAATGAACTCCACCTCTTTGTACCATGTTGGCCTATGTGCCCACCCAGTTGTACGTCTATGCGACCATCCAAATCCCACTATGTGTGCAGCCCCTTCATGTTGTGAGCACTCAGTACTGACCATGAAAGTAACTTCCCGGTGCCTTTCTGAACTCTATTTTAAATTACAAAAAAATAAGGATAAGAGAAGACATTTCTCTGAGTTTTCTGGAAGATTTGTGATTTTATCCGTATAGCGCAGATTGCCGGCTGTTCTGTAATGTTGAGCATTAAAAGGACCAACTCACTCATCCCTGTAAACAAGACACTTGGAGGTCAGCAGCATCCTACAAAAACCTTCATCACACGTCTCACTTCAAAGATTTTTTTAGATGTTTTATTGATGTAAATAAAGCAGGCGAATGCATTATTTTTTTTTTTTTTTGGGGGGGGGGGTATCATGAGTCGTGAAATGTATTGTGACTCCATATATAAACTGTATAACTACAGACAATGAGGAGTCTCTTTGTTTTTAATGTACAATAACTCCTCAAAAGGATCAAGATGGATACATAAGATGTTGTTCCAGCCGATCTCAGGTAAACGGAGGATGGGGTAGTTAGATTTCAACATGCCTGATCCTTGGTTTTGAGGCATGATGAACTGTCAGAAATGTTTCAGTCTCTGCTCCATAGTCAGGACACATGCACGCTCAGTAGGCATGTGTTATATACTTAGTATATAGCATGAGACCTCTGAGGCCTCTTAGACAATAGGGCAGATTTACTTACCCGGTCCAGTCGCGATCCCAGGGTGTGTTGTCCGATCAGGATTCGGGTCTGGCGCAATTCACTAAGATCGTCCGCCCGAGTTCCTGCATGTATCGTTTCTGCGCCAAGGTCTGCCGCAGTTCACCTGCTTCTTCCTGGTGCATGTAAGTGCTTGTGACACATTTCCTTTTTTAAATTCCGCCGTCCTAATCCATCGGGTTGTCCGACATCCATGCCTCCCGATTTCTGTCGCATGCAAGCCGGCGTCGATGAGCCACAATCCAATCGCGTGCGCCAAAAATCCGGGGGAATTCGGTGCAAAACAGAAATAATTGCGAAACCCGACGGAAGTGCGGCGTTCTGACCCTTAGTAAATGTGCCCCAATGAGTTAGAAGAGTCCTCTGAAAATTGTCAAATCGCAGGGAATCCGGTTGCCTTCATTGATCGGCTACAACCAAGAGGTAACACAAAAGCAAGTGTTCAATCTTCCTACAGCGCCTCTACAGGGCAAACAAAGTATTACACAGTTCTCATTAAAATCAACGGGTTGTTATGTGTGTCATATATGGAAGCCATTCTATCTTTTTTTTGAAGATAATCCCTTTAATAACCTGTAAACTAAAGTACTGTAGCATAATAACACTTTTTAGAAAACTTTTCTAGGACAGTCACTAACTGATCGTCAAAGATTCAACAATCGGTGTATAAATGTATAAATCTGCCGCTATCGGAGATGTTCTATGGCTTTTATGGTAGAGGTAACGCAGAGAATATGTTAGTAATTGTCAGCAGCTGCGTGCGTCTGACACGGAGAGACTCAATTGTTCCTCGGGGTGGAAGTCCCTTCAGGCGAGGTTTGAGGCATGCTGGAAAGTAAATGACACTTGGCCGGTTTAGATCTGGCAGTGAGTCATATTTGGGACAATTTTCTGTTCTGTTCCTGTTCAGGATCAGATATGAGTTTGTCCCATAGGTATCATAGTTACACTGATGAATACCGGCAGAAGTATATGTAATGTTGACTAAAGCAGTCTATACTGATACCGGTCTGTCCTTATTTCTGTCTAAGGATCTGTTCACACCATACATAGGGTTACGTCAGAGGGTTATGTCACATGGGTGCCCCATACAGGAGTGTAAGTAGGAGAGGCTAGGCCCCATAGCAGATTTCTACATGGTGCTACCATCCCCTCAAAAAAAATACATGCATATTTGTACACACACATGTATACACTCATATATAGACACATACACTCACCGGCCACTTTATTAGATACACCTGTCCAACTGCTCGTTAACACTTAATTTCTAATCAGCCAATCACATGGCGGCAACTCAGTGCATTTAGGCATGTAGACATGGTCAAGACAATCTCCTGCGGTTCAAACCGAGCATCAGTATGGGGAAGAAAGGTGATTTGAGTGCCTTTGAACGTGGCATGGTTGTTGGTGCCAGAAGGGCTGGTCTGAGTATTTCAGAAACTGCTGATCTACTGGGATTTTCACGCACAACCATCTCTAGGGTTTACAGAGAATGGTCCGAAAAAGAAAAAACATCCAGTGAGCGGCAGTTCTGTGGGCGGAAATGCCTTGTTGATGCCAGAGGTCAGAGGAGAATGGGCAGACTGGTTCAAGCTGATAGAAAGGCAACAGTGACTCAAATCGCCACCCGTTACAACCAAGGTAGGCAGAAGAGCATCTCTGAACGCACAGTACGTCGAACTTTGAGGCAGATGGGCTACAGCAGCAGAAGACCACACCGGGTGCCACTCCTTTCAGCTAAGAACAGGAAACTGAGGCTACAATTTGCACAAGCTCATCGAAATTGGACAGTAGAAGATTGGAAAAACGTTGCCTGGTCTGATGAGTCTCGATTTCTGCTGCGACATTCGGATGGTAGGGTCAGAATTTGGCGTCAACAACATGAAAGCATGGATCCATCCTGCCTTGTATCAACGGTTCAGGCTGGTGGTGGTGGTGTCATGGTGTGGGGAATATTTTCTTGGCACTCTTTGGGCCCCTTGGTACCAATTGAGCATCGTTGCAACGCCACAGCCTACCTGAGTATTGTTGCTGACCATGTCCATCCCTTTATGAGCACAATGTACCCTGTAACATCTGATGGCTACTTTCAGCAGGATAATGCGCCATGTCATAAAGCTGGAATCATCTCAGACTGGTTTCTTGAACATGACAATGAGGTCACTGGACTCAAATGGCCTCCACAGTCACCAGATCTCAATCCAATAGAGCATCTTTGGGATGTGGTGGAACGGGAGATTCGCATCATGGATGTGCAGCCGACAAATCTGCGGCAACTGTGTGATGCCATCATGTCAATATGGACCAAAATCTCTGAGGAGCTTCCAGCACCTTGTTGTATCTATGCCACGAAGAAATGAGGCAGTTCTGAAGGCAAAAGGGGGTCCAACCCGTTACTAGCATGGTGTACCTAATAAAGTGGCCAGTGAGTGTATATATACTTGTATACACATGTCACGGGGGAGATTTATCATAAAGTGTCTGAGGTAAAACTGTTGTAGTTGCCGTTTCAACTAATCAGAGATCAGCTGTAATTTTATTACCAGCTGTGGGAAAATCAAAGCTGAGCTCTGATTGGTTGCCATAGGTGACTAGAAAATGTCTGCTCTAAGAGACCTATGAGAAATCTCCCCCCATAAAGTTCTACATTCAAACACACACAATAATAATAATAAGATAGACAGATGACAGGTAGATTCATAAGAGAAGGTAAATATGAAAGATTATATAGATTTATAGATTCAAAATATAAAGCAGATTATGGATAGATAGATATAGATATGAGATAGATATAGATATGAGATAGATAGATAGGAGATAGATAGATATGAGATAGATAGATAGATAGATAGATATGAAGGATAGATACAGTACAAGAGAAATAGAAGATTGATCGATTGATAATAGATAGGAGATATATAAATAAATAGACAACAAGCTGGCTATGTAAATGGTTAGACATATATACATAGATAGGAAATAGACAAATTATAGGAGATAGATAACTAGACGGACAGATGATAGATATATAGACAGGAGATAGATGATAACGATCTTCACCCAGGCATTCAATCTAGTGGTATTAAAAGAGCAATACATCCTCTACCCACAAAAGTCCACATGCAGGGGCCACTTTAGGACAGGGAGCCCTGGGCAAATGCCCAGTTTGCCACCCCCTAACGCCGGCCGTGTGTCTAGTAGTCTGTGCAGAGGTAAGGGGAAGGGGGCAGTGGCCAGATATAGTGTTATTCCTCACGTACAGGAACTGTTTGGTGAAAGGGTAGGTACACTTTAACAATAGCATCATTAACCTACTGTGTAAAAAGGGAATAAAGCGCCCCCCTGCCACTCCATAAAATGACTACACAGGGTTAATCTAGATGAGACATCATCACATTTCTGCTGCAGATCATTCCCTTAGAACGGTGGCATACTCCGGTAATACATGGAAATACCTAATTGTTGGAATATTATTCTGAAGTTTGAGTCTTTGAAGCCGCTCCTGCTTTAAGGCTAATATAGCAGGAAGCCAATAAATAATCCCCTATGTAATCTCCTATCACCGCATAATTCTTGGCTGCGTTGAACAAACATATGGGGCAGGAATACAGTTTACAGCAAGTGTAGCTGAGCCGCGCATGGAAATACAAGGTTTAGCAGAAAACCCGATTCTGGTCATTGGCAGAGATAAAAAAAAAATAAACAAAATAAATATAATGATTTTGATGCAACTCAGCGAGTTTTCGAGAGCAAATTTCGCAATCCGGAGCAATAGCGAATGTGACCTGCGTATAAAGAGCTGCGTCCGTCTCTGCTCTTCCTATTGTGAAGTGGCAAACAACATAAAATGCGGCTATAATTACATACGCCAATTACTAACGCGGCTTTCTACTATCCGCCAAGGCTGGGCATTACGCAGGACGCATAAAATATTCCGTGTGATTCCTAATGTTGTGCGAATCGGACATTGGGCTGCGTCGTAACAAGGTCAGAGGCCGAGCCACCTCCTATTGACATCACAGGAGACCTGGATCATTAGCAAAGAAAAAAACTATTAATTGTTGGTGTTGTAGAAATTACTATCTTGAGGATTGGGTCTTGTACAGGAATTTGCTAATCCACAGCTTCATGCACATAAATATAAAGGAAGTCAAACACCGAAATCCATCATGATGAACCAGGGACATTACTCATAGATCCAGGCACCGGGACTGTGGTAATCTTCTTATATGTGTTATCCATGGTTTCCTTCCTTCTAAAATCAACATTCAATTATGCCAATGAGCCAGAAGGGCTCTGGGGGCGTTCCCAGAGCCCTTCCATGCTGTAGTTTGACAGGCTGTTACACTGTGCACGAGCACACTGTGTGAGATTACAGCAGGAAGAAGGATTGAGGAAGCAGGGGGATGGGGGGAACAGTATACACCAAACATAGTTCTTAAACCCAAAATTAAGCCCAATAAAGGTCTAGCCTTGTGATCCTGTCTGTCTGGGAGAATTCAAGGGATTTTTGGTTCCCCTTTGGGATTCCCATCTGTTGGACCACCAGTGATCACAATGATTTACTCCTATAAATTGGGAAAACTAAAATATTGCCCCTCAGTGCTGTAGCTTCATAAGCTGTTACACTGTGTCACCCTCAACCCTGCTCCCTCAGAACTTCCCCTCTCCTCTGCCTTATGTATTACGCCTTATGTAATCTTACTGGAAGTTTTAGCACAGAGTGGGAGGGGGAAGTGCTTCTGCATAGTGTAACAATCAATCTGCAGCATGCACGAGCTCTGGTTACACCCACAGGAGTCCTTCAGGCTTATTAGTATAATTTTAAAAGTTGATTTTAGAAGGAAAGAGGCCATGGATAAGACATATAAATAGATTACCACAGTCATAGTGCCTGGGTCTATGAGTAACTGTCCCTGGTTTATCATGATGGATTTTGATTGTAGATTTCCGTTAAAGCGCTAGACTTGGAATTATGCTGTCTCATACACATGGGCTGTTTAGGTTATTTGTTTTTGTACTATGGTCTTATCTCCATAACACCCTATATAACAGACTGATCCCTATGGTGGCACATAAGCACCTACAGCCCTGCAATATAAAACCATAGGGACTCCATATCCATTCCATTTTATACAGCCGTGTTTTATTTTTACTACATTTCACTGCTTTCTGGCAATGAACTTTTTGAATTTTTTATTTTTTTTGCATATAAAATCTCATTAGTTATCGCAGTTACAATACTTTTTATTTCCAATATTTTCTTCCAGGGGAGAAATACATAGTTCATGCTTCTTCTTCTTCTTCGGGAAAGTCTATAATTAAGTTAGCATGCCAAAGGGCAGTAATAATAAGTAGAGATAAAGAACTGAGCAATAACGTTTTACAGCAAATAGTAAAACAAAAAAATGTATGTAATTTAAGCCCCAAACATAGAAGGCGAAATAATCAAGATGAAGCGGCCTATCTGGCTAAGAACAGAAATACCCGGTAAAGGATACAGTAGCGGCAGAATATTATAGGCAGCTTTGCAGTGATTACAAACCTATGCTCCAAATTCACTATAAAATGAAAATCAATATTTCCACAAGTTCCTGCAACATAAAAGATAACCTTCATTGATTTTTCTAGACTTAGACTTGGCTGATAAAATCTAATATAAATTTTCAACCACGAGGATTTGGATCAGAGCAGGGGCGATAAGTCCTGCACATCCTTTAAGAGAGAGAAGGTTTTTCAGGGTTTTTTTTTTTTTTTTTTTGTAAGTGCTAACCGTATTTACACAATTTCTAATTTGCCTTGTCCAATGGGTTGTATCAGACACATCTACTAATTTTTATTAGTAGGAGGTTAAAAGCTGGTTCCAGATATTTTGGGAATGGCAGTGGAATAATTGGGATAGGGCTTGTGAACAAAAAAAATAAAATAAAATAAAATAAAATAAATAATAATAAAAAAATAAAGAAAAAAAGAAAAAAAAATGCTGTCCGGCCGGTAATAGCCTCCATGGCTGGACTGATTAAATGTTGCTATAGATGAAAGACCTGCCATCGCTGCAATAAATTAACCAATCACACAAATCCCAAGTCAGGGCTAATCCTTTCTTGATACTCTGATCCTCTGATCAGCTCAAGGAGGTAAAGAGACTGGCTTTTCACTGCCGCTTCTCTAACCCCTGTATTTCATGTATACAACCGGCTAATGATATCTGGCTGACCAGCTCAACCCTACGTCCTATCGTCCTCTTTAATAGCACATTCCTTAGGTTTGACTTTGGATAAAAATAGGATAGAAGGTTTTTAGGGTTTTTTTTTGGTTCCTGTTGTAATGGTGTCATTAGGAATGATGTCATGGTGGTCTAGTATATATATATTTACTATGGATGATCCATAGACTAGAGAGGGATACACACATTAAATACTTGTGGCACTTTGAAGGGACATCAACCAATGTGGTGTGGACCTTCAGGCCATCTCTGGGATAAAAAGAAGATAGAAGGTTTTATTGTTTTTTTTTTGGTTCCGTTGTAATGATGGTCATTAGGGATGATGTCATGGTGGTCTTATAATATATATTATTATAGATTATCCATAGACTAGAGCTGGATACACACATTAAATTACGTGTGGCCATTTTGAAGGGACATCCAACCAACGTTGATGTGGACCTTCAGGCCATCCTCAGCAACTTTCTTGATATAAAGAACAAGGCGGGTTTGAGGGATTATTAGCTCCTGTTGTAATTATGTCATTATATAATTTATATTATGCCACTCTATATATATGTATTTAACTAGATTATCAATAGGTAGAGCTGGATTTACAAAGTAGACCACCTGGCCATTTGGCACACCTACATCTATTGGTCTAGATCTGATGTTAGACCTTCAGACTGACCCACCATTTTTCCCTCCAAATGAAAATTAGCATGTCTAGTTTGTAGGGTTTATCTGTTCCTGTTTTAATGATGTCATTAGCAATTGTTGTCACAAGGGTTCTACTATATATCATTACTATAGGTAATAAGACTAAAGCCAGATATACACATTAGATACTTGTGGGCATTTTGGTGGGACATCCAACATCTAAGGTTATCGATTATCGATAGACTCAGAGCTGCATTTACACATTATATACATCTAGCCATTTCGATGATGGACATCCTATCATTAATGTCCATAAGGCCTTAAGACCATACTGATCAACTCTCCCTCCCAATGAAAAAGATATGTCAAGTTAGTGGGGTTTTTTTTTGTAATAAAGTCATGCAAATGATTGTTGCAAGGGTCTACAATATATACTTAGTATAAATTATGGATAGACTAGATGTGGGATATACACATTAGATACGTGTTACCATTTTGATAGGACAACCAACCATTTAATCAGTGTAAGCTTTCAGACCCTACTCCCCAACTTGGTCAAAAACAGATGTCAAGTGGTGGTGGTTATTGGTTCCTGTGTCATAATGTCATTAGGAATGATGTCACAGATCTTATATCTATTACAACAGAGTGTCAATAGACTGACCTGGTTGTTACACATGAGAAACATGTTAGCTTACCCCCCCCCCCCATTTTTGATTGAGAACATCCAATCATCTAATTGTCTGTATGGGCCTTCAGACCTATCTCATCCAAACAGAAGATGGCAGGGTTCAGTGTTTATTTGGTTCCTAGTGTAATATTATTAGGATGTCATGGGGGTCTTCTAAATATATTTATATTATTTATCTATAGATTTATTTCTCATTAGATATATTTAGCATTTTTGGTGAGGCAATCAGTCATCTAAAGTTCTTATAGGCCTTCAGACCATCATCACCAAGTCTCTGATAAAAAGAAGATAGCAGGATTTTTGCTTAGTAAACATAAGTCAGTGTGGGCCTTTTGACAATGTCTCAGTAGAATGGGCCTAGTGGAATGCTAGGACATCTTCTATGCTGTTTCCACAATCAAAAGGAGTACATAAGGTGATTGAATCACTTAAAGGTCATCGGACTACATAAAGTGTGACATGCCTCCATCGGTGGTATGGTTACCTTAACCCCAAAATTATTTAACACAGAATGCTCCATGACACTTCTCTTAGGGGATTGAAAATGCTTCAGAAATCCTTCAAAGAAGATATGAATGGGAAGAGGGGCATTGCTGTTGAATCGAATAGTCCAATCCTTTAGTTCTGCCAGAGTTATTCTGAAAGCGGGCTTCCTCTCTCTACATTTAGGACACTTGGCTTGGATCAAGTGTATATGTGTTTGGGATGGAGGGTTTGAAGTGAGGGTTGGACCACTGGGACCATAGCAATCACACGAATGAGGACCTGCCAGGACCTGAATGCTCTGAGGCCAGAGATACACGCTGTGGCGTCCATTAATCTTGGACCACGTGTTGAATGAATTCAAAGTCCATATACAATGACGGGACTCTAAGTATCATCATGGCATAAGGAATTCCTTCTTCCCCATAGAACAAAAAGTGCCCAACTATCCTAGATTCATGGAACCCACCACAGTCAAGTGTCTTGGACTTATATAACTATCCCCTAACCATAAGAATCTTGTGCCCAAGCAAACACTCAGCGCTTTGAGCTTATAATATGAAGTGGTCTCACTAAGGGAGTAGATTCTTCTATTCTATATGGCGACTTTAACCCACTTAACTAGTGGTTTCGAGCCAAGCACAAATTATTCCTAAGGGAATCATTGAGAATGTCTCGTCTGAAAATGAATAAAGTTTTAATGCCTGTACCCTACCCATAAGAACTTGCCCAGTCTGTGTATTAATACAAGAACCTCCAAAACTTCTTGTCTTGCAGACGCAGGTTAGAACATTATTCAAAAGAGACACATTTTTGTGAGATCTTCCAGTGTGGCGCATTGATTGGCAAATACTTAACCCGGCCAAAAGACAGCCAGCGCCTGGATCCTATGGGACGCAAAAGTTTGGTCAAACTCTGTACACGGCCAGCAGAATCCCAGTGAGTAAAGCTATGGGCTCCTAGTAATGTACACGGCTGCACTATATTAACATGATTAATATGGCCTGGAGTCCATAGGTTAATAGGAAGCATAGAGAATAAAACGAAAGAATGCAGCAGCTTCCATTCACATTTGACAAAACACTCCTGCACTTGGTCTCTGCCTGAGTTTTAATCATTTAAAGTATCTGAAAATTTTCAGTCCAAAGTGATGTTTTTTGAGGTGTATCTCCTAATATGACCTCCCCTCAGGGCGATCCGATCACTGATGGGTCTGCGAAAGAACGAGTAGGTAAAAGACGAAAAACACAAGGGATTAATTAGCGGGAAGATTGGAAGAAAAGAACACAATTCATTGCCTGCAAAACCTCCTAGGCCAAGACACGGGCCAGCCCAGCGCTCTCCTGGTAACACACCTGTCCAAGAACAACAAGATGTTAAAATAGTCAAGAGATTGTTGTTAAGAAAGTTTATTCAGCAGAATCGCGGGCTGGAAAATGTAAACAATTTACTTGTCGGTTTAAATGGCTGCTCTTCCCACTCTTCTACTTTTGTCTGACGTTCCTTGTGGCGCGTTGTTGGCTGTCATCTCAAAGTTTTTAACTTCTCAATGGAAAAGTAATGTAATTGAAAGAAAAACAAGAGCGGAAAAAAAAAAAAGACACGTAACTTGTGGGGCTGAAAAAGTGCTTTCTAAAATACTATCTTCTCTTTTTGTAGCAATATATGTATATGTTTTTTTTCATTAGGTCTTTCTATCTATCTTTCTAATCCATCTGGAAATCAATTTAGCAATGGAAAGACGCAGGCAGCACTCCAACAATCCAGAAAAGTCACATCAAGGCGGATTTATTGTGGCCTCACCACCTTGATATGAACTTTCGGATTGGTGCGCTGGTATGCTACACTCAAGGACATGTGGACGGTAGGTGCCTAAAAAGAGACATGGGCGGAGAAGTTTGCTCTGGAAATCAATTGGTCTGAACTTTCTGTCTACTCTCCGATGATATCTATCTAATTGTGATGGCTGTCACACCAATAGAATAATGTTGAGCGGTTTGGCTGGAGGCCCACTGAACAGCTTATGTCTCTCTGATCTTGCATGCTACTGCCTTTTTTTGCTACTATGAACACTAACAATCTCTCTATCTATTATCTATCGATCACCGGCATAGTCAGAAGAGCTAGCGACGAGGAGCAGCGAGAGACGAGGCGACAGCGGCGACAGGAGCGGCACGACACTAGCGAAAGGCATCACCTAGCACATCGACGAGCACCTATAAAAACCTATCTATCTTGCCATCTCTTAAATCACTTTCTGCACAGGACGCCACTAGCCATCTATCAACTAATATCTATCATCGTCTCTATATATACTTCTACGATCTACTTACTCTCTACTCTATCTATCTCTCGCGCCTATTCACTCTTTCCCTATCCGGCGCAGCACTCCAATGTAGGTGAAAGAAAGAGTGAATCTTTTAATTCCTTAGAGATGTTTCAGAGTAGGATACACGCTTTTCAAGGAGTAAGCAATGAAATGTCTGATATTGAATTTGTATCATATTTTAGTAGCGATCAATCTTGTCCCCTAACTCATTTCCATTTTTTTCTCTCCATCTTTTCCTTCTGTTGTTTCTCCACCTTCTACCTTCTTCAATCTATCGCACTCTCCTCATTTCTCTTCTATCTCCTCTCTCGTCTCTTTATAACTTTATCTCTCTCTTTCCTAGTTCTTTCTCTCATTTTCTTCATCTTTACTTTCTGTTCCTTCTACAACTAAACCTTACAGTAGAAACAAAAGTTTTTGAAAATGTATAGAAGGAGGAATAAATTGAAGAACATGCTAGTTATCAAGTCTTCGAGGATGGATAGAGCTGGCTGGACGTTTGACAGCAGATACCACCGGGTATGCTATACACAGGAAGAAACTGTATACCTAATGCTATCTGGTTAGCAAAAAGTTTTGCTCAGTTTAAAAAAACTAAGGTTTGTCCTGTTTTTGGCCACCAAACTTGTTACCTTTCAAATATTCGAATATTGTCCACAGAAGACGATTGTAGACAAGAGAACTTGACTCTTGTTGACGTGTTTGGTTTTATTCCAATAATAGAAGCAGAACATGAAAACCTTTGAGGGATCTAAGAGAAAAGGAGAATCAAAATAGATGCATCTAAGGGAGAAGGAACCAAGTGCTTGGTAATCCATTCCCTTTGCTAGGACTTAGAAATGCTCCGTGGATAATGTATTTATCGCAAACCCATTTTTTACGGGGGGCAACAATTGGTATTATGGTGCGTCATCTTCGACCTTGTTTTGAGACCTCCTCTTTTTGATGTTCAGCATTGAATGTACAAGACTGTTTTGCAGCCAGCTCTGGCAGTGAGCTTGGACAGATTTTTGTGGCCGCCCAATAACCTCTTAACAAAAAGCATTAGCCAAAGCGCGGGTGTGAGCTTGCAGCGAGGTGTGCACTGATCCCAATGTGGGCAGTGTCATAAAGTGTGACTTGGTTAGGGACCTTAAGTTTGAGGGTGCATTTAGCAGGTAACTCTGTGTTTTGTGTTACTTGACTGTAAATTCTTCTTTCTGTGCATTTATTTATTGTAATCCCCATTGAGAATTAGTTGGACCCTAAGTGCTATGCCTACAAGGTGTAATCCTGCTGCCTGTATGCTTTACCTTGAACAGCCGTTAGAGGGGGAATACTGGTGGGTGGGATGTGTGAAAATATGCTCATCTGAAAGCCCAGGATTTGGATCTAAATGAGCAAGCTTCAAGGCTGCGGGCAATTGATTAATATGGAACGAAGTTTGCTCGCCCGGAGCACAAAACTCTCGGGGGAAGATGCGTTTGTGGGCGAGGGAAGTTATGGAGGTGCAGAATGCAGGGGGGCAGCTAGTTGGGTAACATGACGAAGCCGGGGTTAGAGGGAAGAGGTTGTAGGAGTTAGTCCTGATTGGTGCACCCCCATAAGTTGCCGGTGGTGGAGGCGGGGAGATATCGCTCTGGGGTAGGAGCAATGCTGCAGAAAGACATGGCCGCTAGCAACCAGGGGTACTGCTGCTCCCAGTAGAAGGGTATGGTGAGAAAGCAAAGTCAGGACAGGTGATCGGTAGTGGGAGATCTTCCATTATTAGGGGAACACACGGGCAATCTGTCCAAAAGACCGGGATACCGAAAGTGGTTGTTTGCCGGGTGCGCCGGGTTCGGCCATGTTGCCGCGATCGGGTTGACGGATACTGGGAGGGGGTGGTGAGGAACCAGGGTCATGGTCTCCACATTGGCACTAATGACAAAGGAGTAACCAGGTAGGTGGAGGTCCCTTTAAATAATGATTTCAGAGATTTAGGCCATAAGCTCAGGGCTCAAGGACTCAAAGTAATTTTTACCGAAAATAATGCCTGTACCACGTGCCACACCAGAAAGGCAGCGGGAGGATCAGGAGGTAATAAGTGGCTCAACAGGTTGGCGTTGTAGGAAGGAGGGGGTTGGGTTCATGGGAGAATGGGATGACCTTTTCTTGGTGTACAGGCTCTACAGTAGGGATGGGGCTGCACCTCCAATGGGGAGGGGGCCGCTGTTTAGGGGAAAAAATGGCTTAGGGGTTGGAGGACGTGTTTAAACATAGAGACCTGGGGGAGAGGGCAATTACACTTGCAGGGCAAATAGACGGTGTTTTTGTACATAGAGAGATGGGAAGGGTCTAGTCCATGGGGGAGGAGAAGGGGGGTGGAATGAGATTGGGGAATAAGGACAAAGGAAATAGGGACAGGGAAAACCAATAAAGTTAGTGTATGTACACAAATGCCAGACAGCCTCAACAACAAAATGGGAGGAAACGGAAACTCTTGATGTTGGAACGGAAAAATAGGCATATAGTGGGTATAGCAGAACATGGCTGGCACAGTAGCTTATGACTGGGCTGTTACTATAGATGGTTATAGTCTTTTTTAGAAAGGATATGTATAAATAAAAAAAAAGGGGGAGGGTTTGTTTATAGTGAATTCTTGCCTCAAGCCCGTCACTGCGAGATGGACATCAGTAACGCATGTGGGAGGTCCCTCTGGGTGGAGAAGAGAGGAGGGAAAAAGAATAATAAAAATATTACTAGGGGTCTGATTATAAGGCTCTCAAATATAATGGAGGCGGCAGCAGAGAAATGCGATAAGTGAAATGATGGGATGCGGCTTCAAAGCATGGTGAAGCGTACTATCATGGGGGACTCAATTTCAACAGATATTGAATGGGGGCGCAAACCATGCAAGGTCCTTCAAAGGGTAGCAGGTTCTTGTCAACAACAACAAGACAATTACCTGTCGCAACTAGTCTGGAGCACAAGCAGGGGGGGGCAGATGCTGGACCTATCCCTTACCAACAGACATGAGTAGGATATAAAACTCACAGGTTGGGGAACCTGGGGAAATGATCATAATATCTGATTTTGATATTAAGCTTTTACTAAGAGCGTTAGTGAAGGGGCACCAACACTCCTAAATCTAAGCGAGGGACAAATTTCAGCAAATAAGGAAGGACCCTTAAGGCATAGGAACTGGGATAAGCTCTCAAGGACAAAGCCCCCCCCCAAAAAATGGGACTTTGTCTACATATATTCTGAAAAAGTCCTGTGAGAACACATACCTTATGGGAAAAAGCATAAAAGGAAAACAAAAAACCCTATTGGCTAACGAGTCTCTGTAAGGAAACCGCATAAGCAGAGAAAGATCAAACATTTAAGGTGCTAAAACGGAAGGTAGTGGATGAGGCATTACAGGTATTATAGAGAGGAAAAATAAATCCTGTTAAAAAGCAGATAAAGGCGCAAAAATAGAGGGACTGAGAGAACATATTTGCCCGGGAGAGCAAAAAATAATCCCAATATATTTTTCAAGTATATAATGATATAGAAACTAAAAACAGACAAGAGTGTGTGGTCCCCTTAGACAAAAAAACCATGGGGGTCATGGTGGAAGGAGATGAGGAAAAGAGGCCAATTTACTGAATGTCGCCTTCTCAACTGGCTTTACCCAGGGAAAAATCACCTGGTGGAAGACACAATGAGGAATAATTGTAATTCTTTGTATAATGTAACAGTTAACCAGGAGAGGTACGGCGCCGCCTCGCAAATAAAGATAGATAAATCACCGGGGCCAGATGGCATACACCCGGGTCTGCCTGAATTATGTACCGTCCGAAGGACAGACCGTTATTTTAATATTGAGATTCACTGAGGACTGGTTATGTATTCCACGGAATGGCGCATTGCAAAGTGGAGTAACCAATATACAAAAAAGGATCAAATAGCGATCCTTGGAAACTACAGACCCGTAGCTAACTGCTGTGGTGGGGAAAATATTGAGGGTTTATTAGAGATGCTATCCTGGAGTATTCACTGTGCAAAAACCTTATAACCAGGTCAGCAGGGGTTTATGAGAATCGGTCCTTGTAAGACTAATCTGATTGTTTCTACGAGGCAGGTAAGTTCAAGAATGGATTGTGGGACGCTGTGGATGTTGTATCTTGGACTTCTCAAAGGCATGACCACCGTGGCCACATTAAAAGGTTGGTATACCAAATGAGACTGCTGGGAATAGGAGAAAGAAAATCGTGGTATCTGGCGTAAGTAATTGGCTAGTGATAGAAAACAGAGGGTGGCATTAATGGCACATTTCAGATGGGGTTGATGTTACCAGTGGCGGCCACAGGTCGGTATTGGGGCCCACTTCTTTTATATTTTATTAATGACCTTGTAGTGGTGGACACCGCAAGTTTCAATATTGTGCAGATGCTACAAGCTGTGTAAAGTAATAAATACTGCAGGTCGATAGGTAGCATTACAGAGGGATTTGGGAAGCTTGAGGGATGGGGCAGCGAAATGAGTTGATGAGGTTTAATGTAGATTAAAATGTAAGTTATGCACTGGGGCCATGGAAACAAAAAGTATAATTATGTTAAACGGTCAATTACTTAGTAAAAAACTGAAGATGAAAGGACTGGCGTCGATCGGGTGGCTGGTACTTAATTTAGTGACGAGCCAGGCGGGCTGCTGCTAAAGCAAATAAATATAATGGGAAACCGGCTAATGATATCTGGCTGACCAGCTCAACCCTACGTCCTATCTTTCTCTTTAATAGCACATTCCTTAGGTTTGACTTGGGATAAAAATAGGATAGAAGGTTTTTAGGGGGATTTTTTGGTTCGTGTTGTAATGGTGTCATTAGGAATGATGTCATGGTGGTCTAGTATATATTTACTATGGATGATCCATAGACTAGAGCTGGATACACACAATTCAATACTTGTGGCACTTTTGAAGGGACATCCCCAACCAATGGTGGTGTGGACCTTCAGGCCATCTTCTGGGATAAAAAGAAGATAGAAGGTTTTTATTGTTTTTTTTTTGGTTCCGTTGTATGAGGTCATTAGGGATGAGTCATGCGTGGTCTTTAGATATATAATTATTATAGATTATCCAAGACTAGAGCTGGATACCACTAAAAGACGTGTGGCCATTTTGAAGGGGACATCCAACCACGTTGATGTGGACCTTCAGGCCATCTCTACATGGCAACTTTACTTTGATATAAAGAACAAGGCGGGTTTGAGGGATATTTAGCTCCTGTTGACTTATGCATTAATATAATTATATTGATGCCACTATATATATGTATATTTACATAGATTATCCAATAGGTAAGAGCTGGATTTACAAAGTAGACCACACTGGCCATTTGGCACCCTCCACTCTATGTCTAGTCTGAGTGTAGCCTTACGGACTGCCCAACCATTTCCCTCCAAATGAAAATTAGTGTCTAGTTTGTAGGGTATTTCTGTTCCTGTTTTAATGATGTATTAGCATTGTGTCACAAGGGTTACTACTATATATCATTACTTAGGTTAGTAAGACTAAAGCCAGATATACACATTCGATACTTGCTGGGCATTTGGGTGGGACATGCCAAACATCTAAAGGTTATCGATTATCGATAGACTCGAGGAGCTGCATTTACACATTATATACATCTAGGCCATTTCGATGATGGACATCCTATCATTTGAATGTCCAATAAGGCCTTAAGACATATGATAATCTCCCTCCATGAAAAAGATTGTCACGTTAGTGGGTTTTTTTTGAATAAAGTCATGCAATGATTGTTTGCAAGGGTCTACAAATGTACTTAGTTAAAGTATGATAGACTAGTGTGGCGTATACACATAGATACGTGTTTACCTTTTGATAGGACACCCACCTTTAATGCAGTGTAAGCATTTCGACCCACTCCCCAACTTGGTAAAACCAAGATGTCAGTGGTGGTGTTATTGGTTCTGTGTCAGAATGTCCTATAGGAATGATGTCCAACAAGATTCTTCTGATATTATTACAACAGGTGTCAATAGACTATACTGGTTGTTACACATGAGAAACATGTTAGCTTTACCCCCCCCCCCCCATTTTGCTGATTGAGACATCCACATATCTAATGTCTGTTAGGGCTTCAGCCTATCTCATCCAAACCAGAAGATGCGGGTTCAGTGTTTATTTGGTTCCTAGTGTAATATTATTAGGATGTATGGGGTCTCTAAATATATTTAATATATTTATCTATAGATTTATTCTCATTAGATAATTTAGCATTTTTGGTGAGGAAATCAGTCATATTAAAGTCTTTATAGGCCTTCAGCCATCTCACCCAAGTCCTCTGATAAAAAGAGACGATAGCAGGATTTTCTGCTTAGTAAACTAAAGTCAGTGGGGCCTCCTTTTGACAATGTTCAGTAGATGGGCCTGAAGGAATGCTAAGGACATCTTCTATGCTGTTTCCAAATGCAAAAGGAGTACATAAGGTGATTGAATCACTTAAAGGTCATCGGACTACATAAAGTGTGACATGCCTCCATCTGGTGTATGGTGTACCTTAACCCCACAAATATTTAACAGAATGCTCCATGACAATTCTCTTAGGGGATTGAAAATGCGTTCAGAATCATCCTTCAAACGAAGTGAATGGGAAGATGGGGCATTGGTTGAATCGAATAGTCCTCCTTTAGTTCATGCCAGGTTATTCCTGAAGCCGTCGCTTCCTCCTCTCTTACCTTTAGGGCACTTTGGCTTGGATCAAGTGTATATGTGTTGCGGATGAGAGGAGTTTGATAGTGAGGGTTGGACCACTGGGACCATAGCAATCCACAGAATGAAGGCCTGCCAGTGACCTGAGTGCTCTGAGGCCAGAGATACAGCTGTGGAGTCCCTTAATCTTGGACCAGTGTTGAATGAATTCAAAGTCCATTACAAGACGGACTGCTTAAGTATCATAATGGCATAACGGAATTCCATTCTTCCCCAAGTAGAACAACAAGTGCCCAACTATCCTTAGATTCATGGACCCACCACCAGTCAGTGTCTTGGACTTAGCAATATCCCCTAACCATAAGAACTCTTGTGCCCAAGCAAACACTCCGCGCTTTGAGCTTATAAATGAAGTGGTCCACAGGGAGAGATTCTTCTTGTCTATAGGGCTGACTTTTAAACCCACTGTAACTCGTGTTTACGAGCAAGCACAAATTATTCCTAAGGGAATCATGCGAATGTCTAGTCTGAAATGAATAAAGTTTTAATGCCTGTACCCTACCCATAAGAACTGCCCAGTCTGTATTAATACAAGAACCTCCAAAACTTTTCGTTGCTGACAGACGCCAGGTTAGAAAATTATTCAACCTGAAAACATCTTGATCTTTTTTTTTCCCCCAGGAGATCTCCAGGGTGTGGAGATTGATTGGCAAATACTTAACCCGGCCAAAGACAGCAGCGCGCTGGATCCTAGGGACCGCAAAGTTTGGTCAAAACTCGTACCACGGCCCAGCAGAATCCCCAGTGAGTTAAAGCTATGGGCTCCTAGTAATGTACACGGCTGCACTATATAACATGAATTAATATGGACCTGGAGTCCATAGTAAGTAGGAAGCATAGGAATACACAAGAAAGAATGCAGCGTTCCATTCACATTTGACAAAACACTCCTGCACTGGTCTCTGCCTGATTTTAATCATTTAAGGAGTATCTGAAAATTTCAGTCCAAAGTGATGTTTTTTGAGGGGGTATCTCCTATATATGACTCCCTCAGCCCCCCCCCCCCCCGGCGATCCGTCACTGATGGGGTCTGCGGAAAGAACGAGTTAGGGTAAAAGACGAAAAACACTAAGGGATTATTAGCGGGAAGATTGGAGAAAAGAACACAATTCAGATTGCCCCCCCCTCAAAACCTCCTAGGCCAGACACGGGCAGCCAGCGATCTTCTGGTAACACACCTTGTCCCAAGAACAACAGATGTTAAAATAGTCAAGAGATTGTTGTCTAAAGACAAGTTGTATCAGCAGAAATCTGCGGGCTGGAAAGTAAATCATTTACATTGTCAGGTTTAAATGGCTGCTCTTCCCACTCTTCTACTTTTGTCTTGACGTTCCTTTGCGGTTGTTGGCTGTCAATCCAAAGTTATTTAACTTCTCAATGGAAAAAGTAATGTCATTGAAAGAAAAACAAGACGGAAAAAAAAAAGAACGTAACTTGTTTGGGCTGAAAAAGTGCTTGCTAATATATATCTTCTCTTTTTGTAGCAATATATGTATATGTTTTTTTTCATTAGGTCTTTCTATTATCTTTCTAATTGCCATCTGGAAATCATTACTAAGCGACCAGACAACAATCAGAAAGTCACATAAGTGATATGGCTGCACACTGTATGAATTTCCGGATGTGGGCTGGTTTTCAGACGCACAAGATCATGCATGCCTTATGCCTCCAAGAGATTTTCAGGCGTGTAGCTTCGAAATCAAGGATCTATGATGAACCTTTCTGTCCATTCACCCCTGATATAATCTTCGGTAATATGTTATTGCGGCTGTTTTTCCTGATCAGCTACCAAATATGATGGACGATGTCTACGCGGTTTGGCATGCGACCCCGGCTGAACAAAGGAGTTTTATTCTCTCTGGGAGGACTTGATGACTAGTCTGCCTGAAATCATTATTATGACGTCTGTAATGACATCAACAGAATCTCTCTAGTCTATATCGTAGTGCTGTCAACCACATAGATACATGATGCGATGACGCGTTGCGAGCGCAGGAGCAGCCAGAGTCAGCGAGCGTACTTTGAGCGCGAGCAAATGGCAGCGACGAGCTATGCAGAGGCGGATTTTTGTCGACGCTATGAAGCACGAGCGAGCGATGGGGCATGGAAGGGCTAGCATCAGCCATCTAAATCTATCGTTTTCACGGAGCCACTACCACACCCAGCTATATCATTCACGTCTCGTAAATATACTTTATCACTACTTATTCTCTATCTACATCTATCATATTACTCTCGGCCTTAGGTCTCTTTCCTATCCAGAAGCGGCAGCACTCCCAATGTCAGGTGAAAGAAAGAGTGAATCTTTTATTCCTTAGAGATGTTCAGAGTTAGGATACACGCTTTTCAAGGAGGTGACAATGAATGTACTGTTATTTGACATTTTCAGTATCATCTGTTGATTGCCTTTTGCGGCCAAGTTGTCGACTCGGTCGGCTCCGATCGATTCTCCTTGCCCTCGCCTGGCTACTATTCCGCCCTCGCTTTACTTTTCTCCTTGACTTCTTCATCGTCACATACTCGTCATTTCTTTGGTCCTTCTGGTTGTTGTCTGCCCTTCCTACCGTTCTTCTAATCTATCGCCCTCCTCCATTTTCTTTCTATCCTGCTCCTTCATCTACTTTTAATCTTTATCTCTCTCTTTCTTCTCATTCTGCTTCTCTCTATTTTCTTCCTTAATCTTGTACTTTATGTCCTTCTACAAACTAAACCTTACAGTGAGAAACAAAAGTTTTTGAAAAAGTATAGAAGGAGGAATAATTGGAAGAACATGCTAGTTCATCCAAGTTTCGAGGTCGGATAAGAGTGGCTGGACGTTTGACAGCCGATACACAACTCGGGATGCTATACACACGAAGCAAATGTATTATCCCTCTGCTATCTGGTTAGCAAAAAGTTTTGCTCCAGTTTAAAAAACTACAGGTTTGTCCTGTTTTTTGGCCACCAAATGTTACCTGTTCAAGATATTCGAATATTGTCAGCAGACGATTGGTAGCAAGCGACATTGACTCTTTTGACGTGTTTGGTTTTATTCCAATAATAGAAGCAGAACATTGAAAACCTTTGAGGGATCGTAAGAGAAAGGAGGAATCAAAAATAGATGCATTAAGGGAGAGAAGGAACCAAGTGCTTGGGTAATCCCATTCCCTTTGCTATGGACTTGAAAGCTCCGTGGAATCAATGTATTTATCGCAAACCCATTTTTTACGGGGTGGGCACAAAATTGGTATTATGAGTAGCGTCACTTCGACCTTTGTTTTGAGACCTCCTCTTTTGATGTTCAGCATTTGAATGTACAGATCTGGTTTGCAGCCAGCTCTTGGCAGTAGCTATGGACAGATTCTTGTGGCCGATAAACTTTAAAAAAAGCATTAGCAAAGCGCGGAGTGGTGAGCTTGCAGCGAGTGTGCACTGATCCAAGTGTGGTGCAGTGTCATACAGTGTGACTGGTTCAAGGGACCTTAAGTTGAGGGCTGCATTTAGCAGGTAACTTCTGTGTTTTGTGGTTACTTGACTGTAAATTCTTCTTTCTGTGCATTTATTATTGTAATCCCCATTGAAATTATTGGACCCTAAGTGCTTGCCTACAAGGTGTACATCCTGCTGCCCATGTTGCTTTCTTGAACGCCGTGAGAGGGGAATACTGCGTGGAGTGGGAAGGTGTGAAAATGCTCATCTGGAAGCCCAGATTTGGATCTAAAATGAGAAGTGTCAAGGCTGCGGGGCAATTGATTAATATGGAAACGAAGGTTTGCTGCGCTCCGGAGCACAAAACTCTCGGGAGGAAGATGCGTTTGTGGCGAGGGAGTTATGGAGGTGCAGAATGCAGGGGGGCAGCTAGTTGGGTAACATGTAGAAGCGGGGTTAGAGGGAAGAGTTGTAGGAGCTAGTCCTGATTGGTGCACCCCCAATAAGTTGCCGGTGGTGGATGAGCGGGGAGATATAGCTCTGGGGAGGGAGCATGCTGCAGAAAGACATGGCCGCTAGCAACCAGGGGATGCTGCTCCAGTAAGAGGGTAATGGTGAAGAAGAGGCAACAGTCAGGACAGGTGTCGGTAGTGGGAGATCTCCATTATTAGGGGAACACACACGGGCAATCTGTCAAAAAAGACAGTGGCATACGAAAAGTGTGTTGTCTTGCCGGGTGCGTCCGGGTTCGGCCCTGTTGCGGATCGGGTTGACGGATACTGGGAGGGGTGGTGAGGAACCAGCGGTCCATGGTCCCACATTGGCATAATGACAAAGTAGTAACCAGGTAGGTGGAGTCCCTTTAAAAATGATTCAGAGTTTAGGCCATAAGCTCAGGGTCAAGGACCTCAAAAGTAATTTTCTCCGAAATATGACTGTACCACGTGCCACACCAGAAGGCAGCGGGAGGATCAAGGAGGTAATAAGGGCTCAACAAGTTGGCGTTGTAGGAAGAGGGGGTTGGGTTATGAGAGACTGGGATGACTTTCTTGGCGTACAGGCTCTACAGTAGGGATGGGCTGCACTCAATGGGGAGGGCGGCCGCTGTGTTTAGTGGAAAAAAATGGTAGAGGGTTGGAGGAGTGTTTAAACATAGAGACCTGGGGGAGAGGGCAATTACACTGTGCAGGGCAAAAGACGGTTGTGTACATAGAGAGATGGGAAGGGTCACTAGTCCAGGGGGAGGAGAAGGGGGGCTGGAATGAGATGGGGATACGACAAAAGGAAATAGGACAGGGGAAAACCAATAAATGTAGTGTATGTACACAAATTGCCAGACGCCTCAAACAAAAGGAGGGAAACTGGAACTCTGATGTTGGAACGGAAAATAGGCACTATAGTGGGTATACGCGAGACATGGCTGGACAGTAGCTATGATGGGCTGTTACTATAGATGGTTATAGTCTTTTTTTTTAGAAAGGATATTGTATAAATAAAAAAAAAAAGGGGGAGGGGTTTGTTTATATTGTGAATTCTTGCCGCAAGCCCGTCACTGCGAGGATGGACATCAGTAACGCCATGTGGGAGGTCCCTATGGGTGGAGATAAGGAGGAGGGAAAAAGAATAATAAAATATTACTAGGGGTCTGTATTATAAGGCTCAAAATATAATGGAGGCGGCAGCAGAGGAAATGCTGATAAGTGAAATGATGGATGCGGCTTCAAAGCATGGTGAACTACTATCATGGGGGGAACTCAATTTCAAAGATATTGAATGGGGGCGCAAACTGCAGGTCCTTTCAAAAGGGTAGCAGGTTCTTGTCACAACAAAGACAATACCTGTCGCAAACAGTCTGGAGCAAACCAGGGGGGGGCAGACTGGCACCTATCCTTACCCAACAGACTGAGTAGGATATAAAACTCACAGGTTGGGGGGACCTGCGGGAATATGGATATAATATCTTGATTTTGATATTAGCTTTTATAAGAGGTAGTGAAGGGGCAACCAACACTCTAAAATCAAGCGAGGGAAATTTCAGCAAATAAGGAGGAGCCTTAAAGGCATAGAACTGGGATGAAGCTCTCAAGGACAAAGCCCCCCCCCAAAAAATGGGACTTTTCTCATATATTCTGAAAAAGTCCTGTGGAGAACAACACATACCTTATGGGGAAAAAGCATAAAAGGAAAACAAGAAAACCCTATGTGCTAACTGAGTCTTGTAAGGAACGGCACTAAGCAGAGAAAGATAAAGACATTTAAGGTGCTTAAAACGGAAGGTAGTGATGAGGCATTACAGGTATTATAGAGAGGAAAAAATAAATCCTGTAAAAAGCAGATAAAGGGCCGCAAAAATAGAGGGCACTGAGAGAAATATTTGCCGGGAGAGCAAAAAATAATCCCAAATATTTTTCAAGTATATAATGATAAGAAACTAAAAACAGAAAGAGTGTGGTGGTCCCCTTAGACAAAAAAACATGGGGGCATGGTGGAAGGAGATTGAGGAAAAGAGGCCAATTTACTGAATGTCGCCTTCTCAACTGGCTTTACCCAGGGAAAAATCACCTGGTGGAAGACACAATGAGGAATAATTGTAATTCTTTGTATAATGTAACAGTTAACCAGGAGAGGTACGGCGCCGCCTCGCAAATAAAGATAGATAAATCACCGGGGCCAGATGGCATACACCCGGGTCTGCCTGAATTATGTACCGTCCGAAGGACAGACCGTTATTTTAATATTGAGATTCACTGAGGACTGGTTATGTATTCCACGGAATGGCGCATTGCAAAGTGGAGTAACCAATATACAAAAAAGGATCAAATAGCGATCCTTGGAAACTACAGACCCGTAGCTAACTGCTGTGGTGGGGAAAATATTGAGGGTTTATTAGAGATGCTATCCTGGAGTATTCACTGTGCAAAAACCTTATAACCAGGTCAGCAGGGGTTTATGAGAATCGGTCCTTGTAAGACTAATCTGATTGTTTCTACGAGGCAGGTAAGTTCAAGAATGGATTGTGGGACGCTGTGGATGTTGTATCTTGGACTTCTCAAAGGCATGACCACCGTGGCCACATTAAAAGGTTGGTATACCAAATGAGACTGCTGGGAATAGGAGAAAGAAAATCGTGGTATCTGGCGTAAGTAATTGGCTAGTGATAGAAAACAGAGGGTGGCATTAATGGCACATTTCAGATGGGGTTGATGTTACCAGTGGCGGCCACAGGTCGGTATTGGGGCCCACTTCTTTTATATTTTATTAATGACCTTGTAGTGGTGGACACCGCAAGTTTCAATATTGTGCAGATGCTACAAGCTGTGTAAAGTAATAAATACTGCAGGTCGATAGGTAGCATTACAGAGGGATTTGGGAAGCTTGAGGGATGGGGCAGCGAAATGAGTTGATGAGGTTTAATGTAGATTAAAATGTAAGTTATGCACTGGGGCCATGGAAACAAAAAGTATAATTATGTTAAACGGTCAATTACTTAGTAAAAAACTGAAGATGAAAGGACTGGCGTCGATCGGGTGGCTGGTACTTAATTTAGTGACGAGCCAGGCGGGCTGCTGCTAAAGCAAATAAATATAATGGGAAATGGTGTCATTAGGAATGATGTCATGGTGGTCTAGTATATATATATTTACTATGGATGATCCATAGACTAGAGCTGGATACACACATGATCCATAGACTAGAGCTGGATACACACATTAAATACTTGTGGCCACTTTGAAGGGACATCCAACCAATGTTGGTGTGGACCTTCAGGCCATCCTCTTGGGATAAAAAGAAGATAGAAGGTTTTTAGGGTTGTTTTTGGTTCCTGTTGTAATGATGTCATTAGGGATGATGTCATGGTGGTCTAATATATATACAGGCAGTCCCCGGGTTACATACAAGATAGGGTCTGGAGGTTTGTTCTTAAGTTGAATTTGTATGTAAGTCGAAACTGTATATTTTATAATGGAAGTTCTAGACAATTTTTTTTCTTTTGCCCCAGTGACAATTGGAGTTTCAAAATTTTTGGTGTAATTGGACCAAGAATTATCAATAAAGCTTCATTACAGACATCTTACAGCTGATCATTGCAGTCTGGGACTATAGTAAAGTATCCAGAGAGCTTCACCAGAGGTCACATGGGGCAGAGGGGTCCGTCTGTAACTATGGGTTGTCTGTAAGTCGGGTGTCCTTAAGTAGGGGACCGCCTGTATATATTATTATAGATTATCCATAGACTAGAGCTGGATACACACATTAAATACGTGTGGCCATTTTGAAGGGACATCCAACCAACGTTGATGTGGACCTTCAGGCCATCCTCAGCAACTTTCTTGATATAAAGAACAAGGCGGGTTTGAGGGATTATTTAGCTCCTGTTGTAATTATGTCATTATTTAATTTATATTATGCCACTATATATATGTATTTAACATAGATTATCCATAGGGTAGAGCTGGATTTACAAATTAGACACACCTGGCCATTTTGGCACCCTACCATCTATTGTCTAGATCTAGATGTCTAGACCTTCAGACTGCCCACCATTTTTCCCTCCAAATGAAAATTAGATGTCTAGTTTGTAGGGTTATTCTGTTCCTGTTTTAATGATGTCATTAGCAATGTTGTCACAAGGGTCTACTATATATCATTACTATAGGTAATTAAGACTAAAGCCAGATATACACATTAGATACTTGTGGGCATTTTGGTGGGACATCCAAACATCTAAGGTTATCGATTATCGATAGACTAGAGCTGCATTTACACATTATATACATCTAGCCATTTCGATGATGGACATCCTATCATTTAATGTCCATACAGGCCTTCAGACCATACTGATCAACTCTCCCTCCCAATGAAAAGTATATGTCAACGTTAGTGGGGTTTTTTTGTAATAAAGTCATTGCAAATGATGTTGCAAGGGTCTACAATATATACTTAGTATAAATTATGGATAGACTAGATGTGGATATACACATTAGATACGTGTTACCATTTTGATAGGACAACCAACCATCTTAATTCAGTGTAAGCTTTCAGACCCTACTCCCCAACTTGGTCAAAACAAGATGTCAAGCTGGTGGTGTTATTTGGTTCCTGTTGTCATAATGTCATTAGGAATGATGTCACAAGATCTTCTATATCTATTTACAACAGAGTGTCAATAGACTTGACCTGGTTGTACACATGAGAAACATGTTGGCTTACCCCCCCCCCCCATTTTGTTGAGACATCCAATCATCTAATGTCTGTATGGGCCTTCAGACCATACTCTCAACCAAAAAGAAGGTGGCAGGGTTTTAGTGTTTATTTGGTTCCTAGTGTAATATTATTAGGATGTCATGGGGGTCTTCTAAATGTATTTACAATATTTTATCTATAGATTTATTCTCATTAGATATATTTTAGCATTTTTGGTGAGACAATCAGTCATCTAATGTCTTTAAAGGCCTTCAGACCATCCTCATCAAGTCTCCTGATAAAAAGAAGATAGCAGGATATTCGGCTTAGTAAACATTAGTCAGTGTGGGCCTTTTGACAATGTCTCGGTAGAATGGGCCTAGTGGAATGCTAGGACATCTTCTATGCTGTTTCCACATCAAATGGAGTACATAAGGTGATTGAATCACTTAAAGGTCATCGGACTACATAAAGTGTGACATGCCTCCATCGGTGGTATGGTTACCTTAACCCCAAAAATATTTACAGAATGCTCCATGACACTTCTCTTTAGGGGATTGAAATGCTTCAGAATCTCCTTCAAAAGAAGATATGAATGGGAAGATGGGGCATGCTGTTTGAATTGAATATGTCCAATCCTTTAGTTCTGCCAGAGGTATTCTGAAAGCGGCTTCCTCCTCTCTCTACATTTAGGACACTTTGGCTGAGTCAAGTGTATATGTGTTTGAGGATGGAGGAGGTTTGAAGTGCGGGTTGGACCACTGGGACCATAGCAATCACACAAATGAGGACATGCCAGTGACCTGAATGCTCCTGAGGCCAGAGATACACTGCTGTGGCCAGTCCATTAATCTTGGACCACGTGTTGAATGAATTTCAAAGTCCATATACAATGACGGGACTCTAAGTATCATCATGGCATAAGGAATTCCTTCTTCCCCATAGAACAAAAGTGCCCAACTATCCTCGATTCATGGACCCACCACAGTCAAGTGTCTCTGGATTTATCAACTATCCCCTAACAATAAGAATCTTGTGCCCAAGCAACACTCAGCGCTTTGAGCTTATAATATGAAGTGGTCTCACTAAGGTAGTAGATTCTTCTATTCTACATGGATGGACTTTAACCGACTTAACTAGTGGTTTCCGAGCCAAGCACAAATTACTCCCTAAGGGAATCATTGCGAATGTCTCGTCTGAAAATGAATAAAGTTTTAATTGCTGTACCCTACCCATAAGAACTTGCCCAGTCTGTGCTATTAATACAAGAACCTCCAAAACTTCTTGACAGACGCAGGTTAGAACATATTCAAAGAGACACATTTGTGAGATCTTCCAGTTGGCGCATTGATTGGCAATACTTAACCCGGCCAAAGACAGCCAGCGCCTGGATCCTATGGGACGCAATTAGTTTGGTCAAACTCTGTACACGGCCAGCAGAATCCCAGTGAGTATTTGGCCTAAGTAAAGCTATGGGCTCCTAGTAATGTACACGGCTGCACTATATTAACATGATTAATATGGCCTGGAGTCCATAGGTTAATTGATCCATAGACTAGAGCTGGATACACACATTAAATACTTGTGGCCACTTTGAAGGGACATCCAACCAATGTTGGTGTTGACCTTCAGGCCATCCTCTTGGGATAAAAAGAAGATAGAAGGTTTTTATTGTTTTTTTTTTGGTTCCTGTTGTAATGATGTCATTAGGGATGATGTCATGGTGGTCTTATATATATACAGGCAGTCCCCGGGTTACATACAAGATAGGGTCTGGAGGTTTGTTCTTAAGTTGAATTTGTATGTAAGTCGAAACTGTATATTTTATAATGGAAGTTCTAGACAATTTTTTTTCTTTTGCCCCAGTGACAATTGGAGTTTCAAAATTTTTGGTGTAATTGGACCAAGAATTATCAATAAAGCTTCATTACAGACATCTTACAGCTGATCATTGCAGTCTGGGACTATAGTAAAGTATCCAGAGAGCTTCACCAGAGGTCACATGGGGCAGAGGGGTCCGTCTGTAACTATGGGTTGTCTGTAAGTCGGGTGTCCTTAAGTAGGGGACCGCCTGTATATATTATTATAGATTATCCATAGACTAGAGCTGGATACACACATTAAATACGTGTGGCCATTTTGAAGGGACATCCAACCAACGTTGATGTGGACCTTCAGGCCATCCTCAGCAACTTTCTTGATATAAAGAACAAGGCGGGTTTGAGGGATTATTTAGCTCCTGTTGTAATTATGTCATTATTTAATTTATATTATGCCACTATATATATGTATTTAACATAGATTATCCATAGGGTAGAGCTGGATTTACAAATTAGACACACCTGGCCATTTTGGCACCCTACCATCTATTGTCTAGATCTAGATGTCTAGACCTTCAGACTGCCCACCATTTTTCCCTCCAAATGAAAATTAGATGTCTAGTTTGTAGGGTTATTCTGTTCCTGTTTTAATGATGTCATTAGCAATGTTGTCACAAGGGTCTACTATATATCATTACTATAGGTAATTAAGACTAAAGCCAGATATACACATTAGATACTTGTGGGCATTTTGGTGGGACATCCAAACATCTAAGGTTATCGATTATCGATAGACTAGAGCTGCATTTACACATTATATACATCTAGCCATTTCGATGATGGACATCCTATCATTTAATGTCCATACAGGCCTTCAGACCATACTGATCAACTCTCCCTCCCAATGAAAAGTATATGTCAACGTTAGTGGGGTTTTTTTGTAATAAAGTCATTGCAAATGATGTTGCAAGGGTCTACAATATATACTTAGTATAAATTATGGATAGACTAGATGTGGATATACACATTAGATACGTGTTACCATTTTGATAGGACAACCAACCATCTTAATTCAGTGTAAGCTTTCAGACCCTACTCCCCAACTTGGTCAAAACAAGATGTCAAGCTGGTGGTGTTATTTGGTTCCTGTTGTCATAATGTCATTAGGAATGATGTCACAAGATCTTCTATATCTATTTACAACAGAGTGTCAATAGACTTGACCTGGTTGTACACATGAGAAACATGTTGGCTTACCCCCCCCCCCCATTTTGTTGAGACATCCAATCATCTAATGTCTGTATGGGCCTTCAGACCATACTCTCAACCAAAAAGAAGGTGGCAGGGTTTTAGTGTTTATTTGGTTCCTAGTGTAATATTATTAGGATGTCATGGGGGTCTTCTAAATGTATTTACAATATTTTATCTATAGATTTATTCTCATTAGATATATTTTAGCATTTTTGGTGAGACAATCAGTCATCTAATGTCTTTAAAGGCCTTCAGACCATCCTCATCAAGTCTCCTGATAAAAAGAAGATAGCAGGATATTCGGCTTAGTAAACATTAGTCAGTGTGGGCCTTTTGACAATGTCTCGGTAGAATGGGCCTAGTGGAATGCTAGGACATCTTCTATGCTGTTTCCACATCAAATGGAGTACATAAGGTGATTGAATCACTTAAAGGTCATCGGACTACATAAAGTGTGACATGCCTCCATCGGTGGTATGGTTACCTTAACCCCAAAAATATTTACAGAATGCTCCATGACACTTCTCTTTAGGGGATTGAAATGCTTCAGAATCTCCTTCAAAAGAAGATATGAATGGGAAGATGGGGCATGCTGTTTGAATTGAATATGTCCAATCCTTTAGTTCTGCCAGAGGTATTCTGAAAGCGGCTTCCTCCTCTCTCTACATTTAGGACACTTTGGCTGAGTCAAGTGTATATGTGTTTGAGGATGGAGGAGGTTTGAAGTGCGGGTTGGACCACTGGGACCATAGCAATCACACAAATGAGGACATGCCAGTGACCTGAATGCTCCTGAGGCCAGAGATACACTGCTGTGGCCAGTCCATTAATCTTGGACCACGTGTTGAATGAATTTCAAAGTCCATATACAATGACGGGACTCTAAGTATCATCATGGCATAAGGAATTCCTTCTTCCCCATAGAACAAAAGTGCCCAACTATCCTCGATTCATGGACCCACCACAGTCAAGTGTCTCTGGATTTATCAACTATCCCCTAACAATAAGAATCTTGTGCCCAAGCAACACTCAGCGCTTTGAGCTTATAATATGAAGTGGTCTCACTAAGGTAGTAGATTCTTCTATTCTACATGGATGGACTTTAACCGACTTAACTAGTGGTTTCCGAGCCAAGCACAAATTACTCCCTAAGGGAATCATTGCGAATGTCTCGTCTGAAAATGAATAAAGTTTTAATTGCTGTACCCTACCCATAAGAACTTGCCCAGTCTGTGCTATTAATACAAGAACCTCCAAAACTTCTTGACAGACGCAGGTTAGAACATATTCAAAGAGACACATTTGTGAGATCTTCCAGTTGGCGCATTGATTGGCAATACTTAACCCGGCCAAAGACAGCCAGCGCCTGGATCCTATGGGACGCAATTAGTTTGGTCAAACTCTGTACACGGCCAGCAGAATCCCAGTGAGTATTTGGCCTAAGTAAAGCTATGGGCTCCTAGTAATGTACACGGCTGCACTATATTAACATGATTAATATGGCCTGGAGTCCATAGGTTAATACCCAGACACACAGCTACATACAAGCGCCTCGCCCCCAGTAACACAGCTACATACAGGCCGCCTCGCCCCCAGAACACGCAACCAAAGACCGCCTCACCCACCGTAAGAACAAATTGTGTTTTTACAGAGAGCCTACATCACCCAGTACAACAGCTACATACAGACCGCCACTCGTATCCCAGTAAACACAGCTCATTACAGCCGCCTCGCCCCAGAACACAAACGGCTACATTACAGCCGTTCTCGCCCCCCAGTAACAACAGCTACATACAAGCCGTCTCGCCCCCAGTAAACCAACAGTTAATACAGCCGTCGCCCCCAGTAACACAGCTACATACAGCCGCCCTCCCAAATAACACAGCTACATTACAGACGCCTCACCACCCAGAACATAGCTGATACAGCGCTCATCCCAGTAACACAGCTCATACAAGCCACCTCGCCCCCAGGATAGTAAACACAGCTACATACAGCCGCCTCTCCACAATAACACCAGCTACATAAAGGGCCACCTCGACCCCCCAAACATAGCGCATACAGCCGCTCACCCCAGTAGAACCAGCTAATACAGTACTACAGCTACATACAGCATACATACGCGCGCCTCGCCCCCAGTAACAAACAAGCTACATAACAAGCCGCTCACCCCAAGTAGTAGTAACACAGCAATACAGGCCGCCTCACCCCCAGTAACACAGGACTAAAAATGCCGCACTCATCCCAATAAAAACACAGCTACATAAGCCACCTCTCACCCAGTAACTACAGTACATCACGGCGCCTCACCCACAGTAACACAGCTACATATGGCCGCCATCATCCCCTAGGAACACAGCTACATACGGCCGCAGTCTCACCCCGTAGTAACCAAAGCTACATCGGCCGACTAACCCAAGTAACACAGCTACATACAGCCGCTCACCCCAGTACCACAGCCACATACACCGCCTGATCCCCCCAGTAAAACACAGTACATTACAGCCGCCTCACCCCAGTAAAACAGCTACATTACCGCGCCTCATCCCCAGTAACACAGCTACATACGGCCGCCTCACCCCAGTAAACACAGCTACATACGGCCGACTCACCCCAGTAAACAACAGCTACCATACAGCACGCCTCACACCAGTAACACAGCCACATAACAAGCCGCCTCATCCCAGTAAGAATACAGCCCACAGTAACACAGCCGCCCTCACCCCCAGAACCAGCACATACAGCGCTCATCCCCAGTAACACAGTAACAATAAGCTGCCCATCCCCAGTATAACACCAGCTACATACAGCGCCTCCTCCCCAAGTAACGCAGATATTACAGCCGCCTTATCCCCAGTAACAAAGTAACACAGCTACATACAAGCCGCCTCGTCCCCAGTAACACAGCTAAATACCGCCTCCTCACCCCCACAAGCTACTACAGCCGTCGATCCCCAGTCAAAAAGAGTAACACACAGCTACATACGGCCGCCTCATCCCCAGTAAACACAGCTACATACAGGCCGCCTCACCCCCAGTAAACACAGCTACATACAGCCGCCCCTCACCCCCAGTAAAACAGCTACATACAGACTCAGCCTCACCCCCAGTATAGTAACACAGCTACATACGAGCCCGCCTCACCCCCCAGTAACAAAGCTAAATACAGCCGCCTCATCCCCCAGTATAACGACGCTACATACAGCCGCCATACCCCAGTAAACACAGCTACATCAACGCCGCCTCATCCACCCAGTTAACACAGCTACATATAGCCGCCCCTCCTCCCCCGTAACACAGCTACATATAAGCCGCCTCTCCCCAGAACACAGCACATACAGGCCGCTCCTCCCCCAGTAACACAGCTACATACAGCCGCCTCATCCCCGAGTAACACAGCTACATACAGGCCGCCCACCCCAGTAACCGCTACATATAGCCGCCTCATCAGTACCACAGCTACATACAAGCCGCCTCACCCCCAGTAAGACACAGCTTAACATACAGCCGCCTCGACACACGCCTTAAACACATATTAATCTACCTCCCGCTTAAAAAGATATGCCCGTCCCATGTAACATACACCGTCAGCCCGGCACCGAAACACACCACACAACATTCACTATATAGAGATTATACATAAGCATATATAAAAAACACACATTCATATATCATTATATTTAAAGGGTGCACCTAATGGCATATAAATTTAGTGTGTTATAAATACACGTACAGCGGTCCCCTACTTAAGACACTCGACTTACATACGACTCCTAGTTACAACGGACCTCTGGATATTGGTTAATTTATTGTTACTTAGTCCTGGGCATAACACTAATCAGCGGTTGTAACAGTTATAATGGGTGTCTGTAATGAGCTTTATTGATCATCTGGTTTTATGACCAACCCAAACATTTTTAAAATTGCAATTGTCCACAGAGGACACAAAAAAGTTATGGCGTGGGATTAAATGATAAAGTAGACAGGTCCGACTTACATACAAAGCAAACTAAGAGCAAACAACATCAGACCCTAATTTGTATGTAACCCCGGGGGGACTTGCCTGATATAGCATCTATGCATATATCCACGGCATATATTAGCAATATATGACATATATACACATAGAAAGTGAGCATATATACCACATATATATACACAGTTATACATATTTAGGGCTCATTCACCGGCACGTCTGGGGGGACGTTACATGCGGCACAAATTTGCGGCCTCAATAAAACGTCCCAATAGAGGGGGGGGCGGAAAGGGGCCGGAAGGCGAGGTAGCAGGCACACACAGTGGGGGGCAAACAAGTCGATGACAGTCCGACAGAAGAGAAGTAGAGAGATGCTCATCTTTGCGGGTGAGGCCCCGCTACAACGTGTTTATACTAGAAAGAGAGTAAGGATCACCTCCTCCTCCTCTCCAGAGCACATGGCGGTTCCCCGATGTTGGGGTACCTCGGGAATATACCCATACACATAGATACACAGTATTACACATTTACACAGTATCTATACACGTATTAGACGTTTAGATGCATACATACAAATAACACAACATTACACAGTATATACAAGTATATAGTCATGCATTTACATACACAAATATCACACAGTATATTACAGGGATATACAGTCGATTGCATTACATACACATTTAACACATTTAACGATATACCTAGATATGACAGTCGAGTTGCATACATACACATTTACACATTACAAGGTATATACCCGTAATATACAGTCGATTGCATACATCAACCACATTAAAACAGTATATTACACGTATATCACGTCGATTGATACATTACACAACATATACACACATTTACAAGATCTATCCCGTATATACAGTCAATCAACATTACACAGTTACACACATAACACAGTATATACCCGTATATAAGTCGATGCACTACATACAACACTTAACACAGTATTACGTATATACGCGCAACTACATTACAATATACCCGTTATACAGTCGATGCATACATACACCAACATTTACACCTTAGTTATACCCGTTATACCAGTCGATGCCTATACATTCACACATTACAATCAGTTATGACCACGTAATACAGTCGATTGCATACATACACATAGAACACAGTTTACACACGTATATACCTATAACAGCGTGCTACATCACTAAACATACACAGTATCCCGTATCAGCTATACATACACATACACACATTTACACAGTATATACACGTATATTACAGTCGAGTGCCTACAGAACAATACACACATTTACAACAGTATTACACGTATATTACGTCGATGCATACACTCACAATAAACACATTTACACCAGGTATTAACAGTAGATTGCCAATATACACACAGTATTATTACACATATATACCAGTAGATTGCCTATATAACAGTAATAGACAGTATGAGAGGCAGAAAACTTATATGAGACAGAGAGACAGAGTAAATGGCATGATGGATACAAATAATGAAATGAGACAAGACAATGCAGAATATGGAGAGGGACAAAATGAAGAATGCAGATACTACACACAAATACATATTTATATACTACCTTTAAGGGGTACTGGCACACGGCGTCAAGGTTTGGGGGGAGACTGAATTTGAGCCGGGGGGGTTAGAATCTCGGAGACCCGGGTGGCTGATTCGGACCGCGGGTACGGGGGGACAGGGGGTCGAGGGGGGAATACAGTCCCACTTCGGGTGGGAGGCGAGGAAGATGCGGGAGAGGGCGCGCGTTCAGGGCGGAGAGGGGGAGGGAGGTTCGGTCGGCGGGCCGAGGACCCGGATAGGTGGGAGACACGGACAGTGTCGGAAGGTACTAGAAAACCTTCCAGCTGCGGGTGGAGTAGGGGCGGGGGCGATGTCGGGAGCTTCCGGGGGACTGTTTCCGCCCAGCTGGCGGGCGGGGACTGGGCCCTACGCATTTCGAGGCAGCAGGAGAGGAACGCGGCGGGTTCTGTGGAAGGATGCGGGAGTGGGGAGATGGATTGGGGGACAAGGGAGCGAGGATCCGACCGGAGGAAGTAATTGTCAGCGGCCATCATGGGTGCGCGAACGAGTATTTGGTGCCGCGGTCTAGGGCCGTGACGGCTGGGGCGGACGTTGGGTACGGCGGGGGGGGTGTGACGGCGTGGGAAAGCTCAGCAAAGCTAATAAGGCTGACGGAAGGGAGAGGCCGGGCGGGGAGTGGGGTAGCGAGGGGAGGGAGCTAGAAAATGCATGGGGGAAGGGGGGCTGTAGGCTCGGACATGGAGGCGGGGGTGGGGAGGAGGGGACCTATGCTCTGGAGGGTGGGCAGTTGGAAAGTCACCCTGTGGCGGGGGGCAGCCGGGCTTCAGGGAGGCGGGTGCGGCACAGGAGTTGAAGCCGTGGGGGTTTGCAAAACTGGTGGGGGCACCAGGGGCTAGAGACCCCGTTGAGCCCGCCTAATAATCCGGCCATGGCCTTATACTGGTTATATGATGGAGCTGAACAAGCGATCAAAGACATCGTGTCAAGCAAAATATAAAAGAAAAAGGTTTTTTATTAAACATTTAATAAAAGTTTTTTGTAATAAAAGTAGAATATTTCAACATTAAAGTACAGGTCCCCTAATACACAAAACATACTAACAATCGCATAATAACACTATTAGACCCACTCGGTGAACGCGAGTTAGTTAAGTGTAAAGTAGTGTAAAAAAAAGTAGTGAGAAAAAAGAAACACCTGAAAAAAACTCTCCAAAATATTAAAATTTTTCATAAAATCTCTTCACAAAAATGTTCTAAAAAGTGATAAAAAATGTTATGTGTGACAAAATGGTACCAATGAAAAGGACAACTCAACGATAATCTCAAAATAATGTTAATTACCTTTTTTTGCTGTTATGACTATGGTGTATAGAAAAAGTTTAAAAATGATGAAATTTGAAAATCGGGAATTTTTCAAAATTTCAACCAAATAAATGATTCTTTTCATAAAAACAATATAACTGAAAAAACATACCACCAAATTTTTAACTAACTGAAATGCAAAGTTTCAGGACGAAAACACAATTTCAAAAATCACTTGCGAATATATGTGTTAGAGTGTTCCGGAAGTAGTTAAACCACCGTTGTAGGGGTTCAGCTCAAACGTGGGGGTCGGGCCAATGGACACAAGCTTCTTGGACAGCAGGATTAAAGTGAAAACTGTACAGTTTATTCCAGCAAAAGACAGCAAGTAACAAACCAAAACAATCAAATAAAAATGCCTTGCCTGTCCGCTCTTACTGAACCATCGGGGGGCCCTCACTAGCCACCGGAGGACTTTCTCCCTGCCAGCATAAAACATCGTTCAAGTAACCACGTGTCACTCACGTGTGGCTCTCACAGTCAAAGCCTCTTGTCTCAAGGTAGAGAGCCACTTTGGACTGGCTCCACACCCTTCTTTAAGGGGTTTGCCACACCGGTGCACATTGTTAGCCTTTAGAAACTGGATCCTTTGGTTGGAGCAGTTGATCCACCCTTCTGTCTTCCACTCTGCAATTAGGAGTCCTACCAAGATTATCCCAAGACCAACAAATGGGAAACAGCTCCAGTTGACCAATTCCACTGGTCCTTTGTGATGGTTTGGGGCTGTTTGTTGTAATACAATAACCTAATTTTTCTCCATTCAATTAGTGGACCTTGGGCAGATTTGAAAAAAATGGGTTGGCTCAGGAAAGTGAAACAGTGGCTTTGCGCGTTAAGGGGTAGACAGCAATGAATAAACTATAATACTAATGATATCCCACTGATCTACTAAAGCATAGAACAGTGATGTGATGAACCTTTTATAAGTACCCAGTGCCCAACTACAACCCAATCCCCACTTATTTTTTGTGAAGTGACCACACGGTATTTTTAACCCCTTCCCACATTGACGTATAGACTGGCATGGCGGGAGCGGTGACTTCCCGCAAAATGCAGACTATAGCTCAAGCTTCTGGCGCCGGCTCCAAACGGGAAGCCGCGGCCAGAAGCTGCGGGTGCGGCATATATATTAAGCTGGAACACCCGCCTCAACCACCCGCGATCGGAGATTTCTCCGATCGCGGCGTTTTGTTTAACCCCTAACACGCGAGGTCGCGCTGACCGCGGCGTGCGTGTTAGAGGATATTTAAATTTTCAATTACATGGCAATGCGGAACCCCCCCCGCGGCGCTTACGGGGGGGTCCGCAGACTTCCGATCGCAGCCCCGGGGACTGCGGTGCACGGGGCTGCGCGATCTTCATCCGGAAAGCCGGGTCCCTGCCTCCTGGCAGGACCCGGCTGTTAAGACCACAGAGGGCATGGCAGCATGCTCAGCTGTCTTACATTCACAGTGCAATACATATGTATTGCACTGTGTTAGCTTGTAAAAGAGCTGAACAAGTGATCAGGAAGATCACGGAAACGGTCAGGAGGTTAGAGTGGCAGAACTGTTAAAAAAAGTTAAGAAAAATGAAAATAACTTTAGAATAGAAAAGAACAATAAAGTATAAAAAGAAAGGTGAAAAGTCCCCCCACCACAACAAAACAGGTTTCCCTACACAAGGTAAAAAAGCAGAAAAACACGTAAATCACAAAAAAAAACCCACTATTTTGGTATCGCTGCGGCCGAACAATTGTACAATAAATCGTAATCATAATTGGACCGTCGGTTGAACGTCTGGTTAAAAAAAAAAAGACCAAAAACTGCCAAAAATTAAAACTTTTTATCAAATTTTCTTTACAAAACAAGTGTTCTAAAAGTGATCCGAAAAATATACAATCACAACACATGATTACCAAGTGAAAAGAACATCTTGTCACGCAAAAAAATAAGCTTACAAACCAGCTCGTCAACCACAAAAATACTTCTAAGGTTCATGCGGTATAAAAATGGCAATTACTAAAACAAAATGCAATTTTTTTTATTTCTAGTTTTCCTTCAAACAAATTGGACAATATAAAATAAACTATATAAATGAGGATCACCGTAATCGTAGTGATCCGCTAGAATAAAGATATATATATTGTATGATACAGGAACACCCACCCCAAAAAAATGCTAAAAATCCAAAACAAGAAATTGATTGATTTTATTTTCCTCCACACTTAAAAAGTTAATTAAAATTGCTTCAATAAGCTAAATACCCACTCAAAAGAAAGTTTTTACGTGCCACTCATCTCGCAAAAAAAAAGCCTTATTTGTCTTAAAGTTGCTTTAACGGGGTTATCGGTTAATTTTTTTGTTTATGCCGGGCTGGGGAGGGGATAGTTAAACATAATAAAAATGGGACCATTACTCCCTCCGGCGCCGGCCGGGGGGATGTCCCGCGCCGAGGTCACTTCGTTCCGTGCCCCCTGTAAACAAAAAGGGGACGGGAACCCGCAGCACAGGGAGTTCGTCCGCGTTGGGGACGGTCCTCCCATCCGTCCCTATCTCTCAGCGTTTGTAAGCCGCTGGGAAGAGGATGGTGCGCGGGAGCTCTTCCGGCCGGCCGGAAGCTCCCATGTGCGCACTGTAGTGAAGAGCTGGCCTACGGAGAGAGATAGGACGGGCGGCGGCGGGGACATCGGCAGCACCGGAGGAGGGTAAGTACTGTTTATATGTTAAATAGCCTCTCCCCAGCCCCGGCCACTTAAAAAACAAAAATTAAACAACGGAAACCCTTTAAAAAATAAAGATCTGTGTATAGCAGTATCCAACGTTGCGTTGTTTGTATAGAACGTGCGGCGGGTATGACTTGCAAACACGGTTGTCAGAAACAGTGATCTAGGGCCCAAGATGGCGGCTGTACTGACAGGCATCCATCCTGCCCCATGGAAAACAGAAGGGTTACGTCCCCCCCCACATGATCGCTGCTAGTGGGCTAATCAAATCAGACCAGCCAAATAGCAGCCGAATTTACTTATTGACGTCAGAGTAATTACCGCATCCCATGTTGTAGACACGGTGATCGGGGCAGGGTGGCGGGCTGTTCACTGACAGCACACCAATTGTCCTTTGCGGTCCAGAGGGGTTTTTGTTCCCCCCTCTGGTCCATGTTGCCGACTATTGGCTGGTTGATTTGAGTCCAGCCAAAAGGCAGCAGTAGTATTCGTCACAATGGGCATCGCTTTAGGGGTGAATAAGAGCAACCTTGCGGATAATTTCCCTACGAAAAACAAAGATTTGGTACAAAAGCGCTGGCCGTGTGCACCATTGTTTTTGTAGATGATGCTGTACAACTTACGAGCTGTTCCAATGTGCGCCTGCCGTATCACTTCTCGTTTCAAGAGGAAGGATATTAGGAAACTAATTATTGGGACAAGAAGGACGGGGCCCCCAGTACCTTGGTTAGCATGTTCCTGGTTTGCCAGGTACCAGAATTTTTCCCGCGTGAATCTGCTGCTTGTAAAGGTAGGACTCCTAAAGAGTTCTGTTCAAAGAGGAGGCTTAGGAGGACACTATATTCTAGGATGGACAACTATAACTACTAATAGACCTGCGGACACCATACCAGAAGTGACAAACGTTTTAGTGGCCCCTTGGTCTATTTCTACCTCCATTACTACGGCAAACACATTCACAATTCACGACCTAACATGTGTGAATTAAATTTTCGGTTTTGTAAATTATAATTGTAAACAATGTTAGGTAACCATGCTCCATCCACCCATCATTATTTCATAAGGGGCGCCATATAACGGGCACTGAACTCCCAGAAATAATTGCAATTTCCATGCTGGACTGCATGCACCATCATATTTGGAAACCCAATATGTTCAAAATGCTCATTTCACCACAGTGTTATTTACCATACAACACATATTACACCTTGCTAAATTCCCCAAGGGGGGTACATCAACCAATTAGGGTCACTTTTTTGGGTTTCCTCTGTTTGGTACCATACGGCTCTTCCAAAATGTATCCTCGACACATGTGGAAGGATGGATACTGTCAAATTTGGCCTCCTAAAAGACAAAATTCCCTCTTTTCCCTACTGTGCGCCCTATAACGATTTTATAGCAATGTGGGCGTATTCTACACTCGGGAGAAATAGTTTTACCACCTTTTTTGGGGGTTATAATATATTATCCCGTGTGGCTTACAAAAATAGGGGTGTAGTTACTAAAAGTGACATTTATAGGAAAAATTTGTCACCTTTTTAATGTTTAGGGCCTAATTGGATCATTTACCTGTACGGGCAAACCATATTTAAAAAACATTGCAAAATTCTCTAAGGGGTTGTACATTCAAAAATTTAGGGACACTTTTCGGATCTTATCCGTTTATACCACAGGGTTCTTCCAAAATGCATGTCAAACATAGTTCAAAATTGGCTTCATAAAAGGCAAACATCCCCCCTTTCCTTGTAATGTGCGCCCATACGACATCTTATATACACATGTGGGGTACTTCTACACTCGAGAGAAATAGGTTTACACATTTTGGGGTGGTTATATTTTTTATCCACTTGTGGCCTTACAAAAAATTAGGGGTATTAATAAAATGACATTTATAGGAAAAATTTTTACCCTTTTCCTATTTAAGTCATAATGAAAATTAAAACCGTACGGACAAATACACAGATTACCCCTGCTAAATTCTCTAAGGGGTGGCTTCCCAAAATGGTGATACTTGTTTGGGTTCTCCTCTGTCTTGGGACCCCACATACACTCTCTAAATTGCATCCGTGACACATGTAAAGGATGTATGTCAATTTGGCTTCTAAAAGGCCAACGCCCCTCTTTCATTACTGAGCTTCACTGGCGTAACCCATACAACATTTTTATTTGCCATGTGTGGGACCAATTTTAATACTTCGGAGAAATGCTAGTACACATTTTGGGGGTTGGTTTGCATCTTAATGCGTATGGGATACAAAAATTAGCCGAGAGTAAGAAAAGGACTTTTTTGGGAAAATGTTCATCTTTTCCTTTTAGGGACACTATTGAAACAAACACCGTAGGGGGAAAAATACACATATTACACCTTGCTAAATTCTCCAAAGGTGTGCCCACTTTCCCAAAAATGGTGAAACTTGTTGGGGTTCCTTGGTGGAGCGCGCCCGGGCCGGTTTTTTCTTGTTTTGGCTACCAATAGGGCTTTCCAAAATGCCTCTGACACCTATGTAAAGGATGATTGTCAAAATCTGGCTTTTTAAAAGGCCAAAGCCCCACTTCCCTTCTGAGCCCATGTTCACCCATACAACACTTTATATGCAAAAAGTGGTGCAGTTTTCTGTGATTAGGGCGAAAAGTTTTCACACATTTTATGGGGGTTGTTTATCTTTTATCCCTTGTGGCTTACTACATAAAATTTGGGGTAAAAGTGACTTTTTTGAGAAAAATTTCACCTTTTTTCCCTTGTGGGGCTACCAATTGAATCAAACTTCGTTGGGGGGAAATAACAAATTACACTTTGCAACTCTCAGGGTGTTTGTTGTACTTCCAAAATTGTTTGTTCTATGTTGGGCATTCCTCTGTTTTGGTACCCATTATGGCTTCAAATTGCATCCTGTCACATGAAAACTTTTTCAGCCATATTTTGCCCTCCAAAAAGCGAAACAACGCTCTTTCCATTCCAAAGTGCCCCCCTGTGCCCGTACAGCAGGGTACAGTGACAAAAAATGGGATGGCATGTCAGGAGGCTTGCCTAAAATTGTAAAAATGCATTTTCTTTTTTTTTAAACCAATTGTGGAAGGTTGCAAAAATTTTAATGTTTCAATGAACTTTAGTAAGATAAAATTACATTTCTGGTAATGTCACTTCATGATTCTTTCACCCTCATGAAACGCTCATAGGGTTAACACATGCCAAAGGTGGTTTTGAATAGTTGAGGGGTTTTTGTTTTTGTTTGTTGGGTTTCTAAAAATGGTGTCATTTGTGGGGGTTCTTGTATGTGGGCATTATGTAAAGTCACACTTCTAACTAAATTGACCCTCAAAAGTAGGTTTGATGTTTTCGTGAAACTGAAAAATTGCACTAAAGTTATAACCTCCTAACATCAAAAAAAGGAAAAGATTTTTGACAAAAATAATGCAAGGTGTAAAGCAGACATAATGGAAAATGTTTAGTTATCAAGTTATTTTAGTTGAGATGACCAAACTTTCCAAAAAGTAGAAAATTTTGAATTTGGGAAAACATGTTTTGCAAAATTTTTGCCAAATTTCCATTTATTTCATTTAATAAATACTAAACATATTGATTATTAAATTTCTAAACCAACTGAAGGACAAATGTGTCACGAAAAAAAAAAAAAACAATCTCAAAATCAACTGGATATGTTAACGTGTTCAAGTTTATAACCACTTAAAAGACCCATGTCCAGATTTTAAAAAAATGGGGGCGTGTCGGAAGGTGAAAAGTGGTTTCAGGCGTTAAGTTAGGGGTTAAGCAAGTAACCTATTGCGTCTTGTTCAACTTAATCACATAGCGGCCTTGGAAGACAACAACAGTTGAAACAACAAAAACACAAAAGAGCAAATTTGGAGCAAAACGAGAAAAATCATTGTATTCTCTCCAGATCCCTCTGTACAGGAAGAATCATGGGGGTCAGCAGGAGGAGGGGGAACCTCCAAAAATATAAATAGGCCCCGTCCACACCTTTTATGTTTACATATTGCATAAATGCAAATGGCAGATTTTCTTTAAGTTCCCTGAAACGTACAGGGGACAAGTCTTGTCTGTTGTCTGGGAACTGGCTGGGCGAGGGTTTCTGGGTGCCCACAGAGAGCACTCCAGAGTGCTACCTCTGGCCACCCGTGCCATCGGTTCGGCACACCCAATGGCAAGCGGTATGGAAGATGCAGACAGCCACAAATACTTCAAAGTGGGACATGTTTGCTGAGCATCCTTATGTACCCTTCAAACTATCATATAACTAAGCTCCGATAAACAGTTTAATTTTTTATTTAGGTGGCGCTTGGGTGGAGGCCTGAGCTTTAGCGTAATTAGTATTGAAAAATCTTTCAAACAAGTTTGGGCTGTTAGTCAATGCTTACCTGCTAGTACTTTCTCAGAATTTTCTCTTGAGAATGTGGGACAGGTTTTTTCAAGGACCTCAGTGCACCAATGGTAAAAGTAGCTGTGTTTATAATGAAGAGGCCTAATGGCTGCAAAATGGACCCCAGTGTTGCAAGTAAATCATCGTCTGATGAATCATGTAATGTAGTAGGGACGATTGCTAAAAAATTGGCCTTTTTTACACCTCCAGCTGCTTGCCAAGAAACTATCCAAAATCACTGCATTTGGGCCTCCGTCTGAATTGGTTTATATTGATTTAAGCTCTTTACCCAGTCCAAGGCTGGGAGGGGACATATGCATTCTATCTTTATTGGAGACAGGGAATGAAAACTTTTAAGTAAGGTTTCAAAAATTGACTCACTGGGGGTTGTTTATCTTTAGTCAGGACATGAGTTTAGTGTCTATCTTGCCATTTTGGATTTGGAATTGTTTCATCTATCTGTAGGTTTAATATATAAGGTGGTAAAACTGTTGTTGGGGTCTGTGTCTTGGGGCTTTTAATACTCTTCGCAAACCCCTTAATTAAGTTTTTCCTAAGTATTTGCATTTTGAAGCACAATTTGCGTTGAAAACTTTTTTCATACTTCCTATCTGGATCGTAAAGAGAAAATGTCATGTAAATTAACCCCCGAAAATAATACTTCATTAAAAACTATTATTAAAGTCATGCCCTTATCACTAATAGTTTATTTTCCATGGATGCAATGTAAAAAATCAGTTGGTAAACTTGATATGCCAACTCATCCGATGTTGAGTCTAATGAAACCACTAAGGGGCTTTACTTGCACTTTAACTTTTACCACTCACTGCTAAGGGGACATGCTGCTGTGGGGAGCATATTAAAAGGATACCTGTCATCAGGTCTGGTAAACTTGGTCCTGTCACTACTAACCGGTGGAGGCAGCTCACAAGGATCCCTCCCGCCTTTATCTAGTTATTCATACATTATCATGTAAATCATCTAGTCTTTATCAGTAAATGAGGCTTGGTCACATGGTCAGAGGCAGTGATGTTCACCCAGTAACCCCTCCCCTCTCATCCCCCTGTCATGGTCTGTTGGTAATGTATAGTAAAATGGCTAGTGTTGTGTGTATGCATCTGCTGACATGCGCATCTCCTATATTACAGGGTTGACGAGGTACAACAGACATCAGAGACACATGAATCTGACATGTTCTCCTATAACATGGGCTGCATGGAGCCTGCTTGTATCTCGCCTAAAACACACACACATGCACACACAGGCTGCAGGGGGCGTGGCCACCAGCACCAGGAAGCACATCATTATACAGCCTCACCACCAAGGATACAGGCTGTCAGTAATGCAATGGGGGTGTGGCTGTGCCTCCCACTCATGAATAGAGTGGACAGCTTGAATATTGCTACTGCTTCATTGGACATGTCACAGTCATTTGCATACAAGCTTTAGGGACCTCATTGATTAGGTTACAGGCACGAGAGGGACAATGAAGGGCTAGAGGCAATGCTCTTTCTAATGCAGTTTATGAAAATATATTAGTTTAGGGGGGTTATTTGCAGACGGGTTCTCTTTAAGAGAGAGCTTTGTTTACAACCTGACCAGGTTGATGTCACCTAGGTCCTTTAACTAAAATTAAACATTTGCAAAGTCTACCTCATAATCTGATAACATGACTCCATGGAGGCATGGGAGGAGTAGTAAAAGTCCATGGAAACATGCTGATCATGTGATAAATATTACATTGGGCACATTTACTAAGGGTAGAACGCCGCACTTTTCGTCACGTTTCGCGCTCTTTTACGTTTTGCACTGAATTGCCCCAGGTTTTTCGGCCGGCAACACGCTCGATGATGTGTTAGCTATCGGGGCCCCAGCTAGCTTGACAGTCAACAGAAATGGGATTCGGACAAACCCGCAGATTTAAAAACCAAATTGTGTCGCAGACGATAGCAATCACATGCACCGGGAGGAGAGGAAGCAGGTGACTACGGGGAACCTCCTCGAGGGGAAGCGACACATGCAGGAAATTTGGACGCATGATCTAGTGAATCTTTTTTTGCGGAAGTACACTGACATTTCTCATCGGTCAACGCACGGCGGGGGATCGCGACAGGATGGGTAAGTAAATGTGCCCAGAGATTATACACTCATCCATGATGCGGAATCTACCGTTTCCACCAAATCCAAAAGATGCTCTAATTGGATTGAGATATGGTGACTGTGGAGGTCATTTGAGTACAGTGAACTCATTGTCATGTTTCAAGAACAACCAGTCTGAATGATTCCAGCTTTTGACTGGCGCAGTAATTCCTGCTGAAAAGTAGCCATCAGGCATGTTGGGTACATTGTGGTCATAAAGGGATGGGACAGGTCTAGCACAAATCCTAAGGTAGGTTGGTGTGGCGGTCTTTCCTTTCCCGTACTTAACCTCTCACCTTTTACCCCCCCTCGTCCGCCCCCTCTTTTCCGACTTCAACCAAAGTCTCCTTCATAATCCTCCTAATTATCGTACGTCGTCGATTACCATCTTCCCCATTCCACGCCTGCTTTCGTCCCCCCCTCATCATCCTCCACACCCCTCCCGCCCCCACTACCTTTCCTAATTCCGTTTTTTTGACCACCCCAACGCATTTGTCTTCTGTCTGCCTTCCCCCTATTTTTTACTCCCATCCCTCCCCTCTCACACCCCCCCTCCTCTCCCATTTCCTATTCTCCTCTCTCTCCAACTACCCTCCTCCCCTCCCGCATCTCATCTGCCCTCCGTTCCACCGCCATATTCAGCCCCCCCCTCAATCCCTTCTCCCCTCTAACCTTATATTCTTCGCACCTTTGCATCAGATGCGCAATTGGTACCAAGGAAGCCCAAAGAGTGGCCAAGAAAATCTTTCCCCACACCAATGGAAACCACCACCCACCAAGCCTGAAACCGTTGATACAAGGCAGGATGGATCCATGCTTTTCATGTGTTGACGCCAAATTTGACCCTACCATCCCGAACTGTCGCAGCACGAAACATCGGACTCATCAGACCAGGCAAGGTTTTCCAATCTTCTACTGTTCCAAATTTCGAAAGCTTGTGCAATTTTAGCCCTCAGTTGCATGTTCTTAGCTGAAAGGAGTGGCACCCGGTGTGGTTTTCTGCTTGCTGTGGCCCATCTGCCTAAAGTTTCGATGTACTGTGCGTAGAGATGCTCTTCTGCCACCTTGTTGTAACGGGTGGTGGATTTGAAGTCAACGGTGTGCTTTCTATTCAGCTCGACACCAAGTTGCACATTCTCCTCTGACTCTGCATTCACCAAGGCATTTCGCCCAACAGAAACTGCCGCTAATGGAATGTTTTTCATTTTTCGGACCATTCTATGTAAACCCCTCCGAGAGATGGTTGCGTGTGCCTGAAAATCCCAGTAGATCAGCAGTTTTTGAAATACTCAGACCAGCCCTTCTGGCGACCAAACAACCATGCCACGTTCAAATGGCACTCAAACACCTTTCTTCCCCTACTGATTGCTTGGTTTGAAACGGAAGGAGATTGTCTTGACCATGTCTAGATGCCTAAAGCGCACTGAGTTGCCGCCATGTGTTGGCTGATAGAATTAGTGTTTAACGAGCAGTGGACAGGTGTACTAATAAAGTGGCCGCTGAGGGTGTATGTGCAAATGCCATGTGGGTCCTAAATCTAAGGATCTTAGATTGGACATCACCGCTGGGTCACATGACATAAACTAAGTGCTGTATGCGTGAGTATTGGGAAGACATAGGAAGGAGTAGATGGGGGCTGTCCAAAGCAGGGCACACCCCTAGATACCAGATACTATCAGATTAAAGTGATTTATGGGAATTGAGGAAACAATTTTTAGCTAAAGACGGTTGTCAGTTAGTTAATTAGTGCTCTATGGGAACCTGTCACAATACTTATAAATCTTTTAGCTCCTGCCCCATGCCTGGGCACTTTGTAAGAGCCTGCAAACATTTGTTTACATGTCCGCTGATGGTAAAATCAAGAGGTTTAAGCCTCTTAATGTATTTGCCGTGATGGAGGGTAATACCCTCCAAAAATTTCACCCTATTATGTAGAGGCCAAAGTAACTCTATTCCCCAACACCCACTGAGCATCACATTCGAACCTGTTTATCCATTCAGGTAGAAATGAAATAAATCTAAGGTGGATCAGTACGGGACACATTCACATCAGTAAAAGTTGTTATTATACATGGAAAATAGTAAAATGAATGAAAATGTATATGGCCAGGGGCCGTCCCGTCGCGCGAACTCAGGAGGAGGAATGGGCCCCATAGCACGATTCTGCATGGGGCCCCCATCCCTTAACACAAAATCTTACACTATTTAGGCTGCATTCACTTAAACGTGTGCTTCGCCCGGCTATGACCACAATCGGGCTGGAGAGGAGGAGAGGCAAGTGCGGTTCTTTCACACCTCCCATCTCTAAAGAGTAGAATAGAGCCACATGACCAGTCTTACGGCCAAAGATTAGAAACGCGCTCTTCTATTTGTGGATTCGGCTTTTGTGAAACAGTGAGTACTCATGGGTGCATATTACACACCACGGGAAAGACACACACGGACTGTGCTGTACGGTGGGGAGGGGGGCAGCCATCCACTGTTCGCTATGCCGCATGCTAGGGGGATGGGTGGGCAGGTATGGAAGATCTACATGGGCCTAGGGGGTGGGCGGTTAAGGAGTGGCCCGGACTGTGGGCGGCTCAGAAGAGAGGTGGTGGGTGGGACGTGCTCGGAAGAGAGGGTGGCGGGGTCAGAAGAGAAGGGTTCCAGGGGGTGGTTTCAGGAAGAGGAGGGGGCAGGCGTTGTGCGGGGTCAGAAGAGAGGTGGGCAGCCAGTTTAGGAGTAGGGCCGGGACACAGAGGGAGCGGGGCCCGGGGCACGATTCGGCAGCGCTTCCCGGTCCACTTACCACGGGGGCCCATGAAAGCAAGCAGGGACACCGGGACCAAGCATCCCCAGGCCCCTTAACTCACGAGGGCCCAATAGCAGAAGCTACGGCGCTTACGGGCGTTGGAGTTTTACGGCCCCTGATATGGCTATAATTAGACGTATGTAAAAACGTTATAAACACAAAAAAACCAATACGAGGCAAATCACATACAGAAACATAAATATAAACGCCTGCAACAAAACAATATAACACCAATTATACTGGAAATAGCAGTTATAATATAATTCTATTTCTTTTGAGTATAAAGAACACAGTGGTGCCAATGTGGCTACAGAGGAAAAAAAAACAATCGGAGATAAAAAAAATTTTAATTGTATAGGATAAATTGTTATCTATTATACATAGGGACCTAAAGTGAACGATTGGACCTTGGCATCCAAAAAAAATATAAAAACATCTAAAAGCAGATCCACACTATGTAGATGTAGCTCAATGAGTGCAGACTCTATGTTGATACGTATCTGGTCTATGGCCAATATCAATAGTAACTGAGGTTTATACACCCCATAAAAATTTCTATGTGTACGTCTCTCAACTATATCTGGTGCAGATAGACACAAACTAGCGGTTATTTCATACATCTTGTCCTCTGGGACTTTGAATTGTTTTTTTCCTTTGAGTTATGGGCTTTTTAAAATGGGAACCATCAATCAGGTTTGCACAAAATACAAGTATTGGCAGTTCCTATAGACCTCTAGTAACAATCTGACACCCCTGCTTTTAGCTAAAAAAATATTTTTCCTCAGATCCCATAAAATCAGAATTATATATTGCCCCTGGTATCATGCATTTTGGAGGAAGGTGGAGGGGGCATGGCCTACTGTCATGTGACCAGAGGTGAAATTCATCAAAGGTGTCTTAAGTGATTAAAATTAGCAAACTTTACCCCATGTACATATCTGAACCACCTATTAAAACCATCACAGGCCAGCCTCAATGGGACTTTCTACTCCTCTCAGAAGCTGTTGGTTGTCAGTGATACAATATTGCTGTTATTTAGTGAGATATGGTTTGGTGTACAGTTTTATTTATAATGCTACAAAAAGCTATAGTAGGAAACGGCGATGGATGATGTCACCCTGGAACATGACATATAGCTGATACAGATAAGGATTTGAGAGGGCTGGGATGCGGTGAGGAGGCCATGCCCCACCTCACCTCGCTAACTAAACTCTGCTTAGATACCAGTTAAAAGTATAAAGTTGAATTGGGGAATCTTAGGGGGAAATGTAAGTTTAGCTTAAAGGAAAGTTGTCAGTTCGTTACCTGGGCTATATGGGAACCTATCATAACTGTATTTGTGAAAAAGTGGTGACGGGTCCCTTTAATTTATTCAGAGGGAGGACATATTTGGCGTTGTGGGTTTTAAAAAACAATAAGCAGTCCTGAGGCAACCAATCTGGACTGGGTTCCTTTGTTATTGCGCAAAAATTGCAACTTTTTCAAACGTTCGCAACTTGATTTTTAAAGAGTATATTCAACGGCAACCCTGGAAAGCAGGTTGCGTGAACTTTGCTGGGGGCGTAGTGAAAAGTCGTAAAATTTTGATAATATCATATGGGAGAAAAAAGGCAATGTATAAGAGAGGAAAAAAAAAGATTGATAAATTGCCCCCCTTCTGTGGTTGGGTTGACAGGGGGACTGTTACACTGTCTTCACCCTCCCAAGTTCCATCAACCACCTGTGAAGTGAATTAGGGTAGCCCCTCAGGGTTCAGTGGCTAGTTACTAACACCAGGCTTTGAAAACTTCCATGGAGGTCACAGGAAGGCAGAACACAGATATTTAGATTTCTTTCCATTACACAGGATACACAGAGGTCCGGCGCTCTGCCCAATCATGAGGGGCTCAGGAAGTGCGGAGATTCTAAACTTCTAATTTAAAATGAAACATTCGGAAGTGGCACAACCACAAATCACGGAGAGCACCACAATGGCAAACTTTTTCTCTGGAGAAACCACAAGTCCCAACATGAAAAAATGAGTTGTTAATGATGGTTGCACTAGGAAAAATGAAAGTTCAAATGTGAATCTCTAAAAAAGGAAGAAAAGAAATCCCACCAAGACTGTAACTTATTTATTCAGGGCCATGTAGGGAGCAAAAACAATGGGGGGGGGGCAGCAAAGATGAATGATGGACCGTTTCACCGTGTCTGCCATGTTTTTTGCTCCCTGCATGGCTTGAATTAAAGTTACCCGTCTGGTGTTGAAGTGCATGAGACTTCGTTACCTTTAGAAAATTCAATCTAAACGTGTTTAAGTCCTAAGGACATACGGCATAAAATGTTGATTTAGACTAAATGATTCTGCATTAAAAAAAATTGATTTTTGTCTTCAGTTCTTTTACAAAGTCCTTTATTTTAACGGGAGTGAAAAAAAATTCATGTCAATGACATTTTGAGCTGACCGCCTCTTTCTGATATGAGGTATTACATTCCTTACAGTGCCGGCATTGTGACATTTGTCTAGCAGCACCGTGTCAGCGAGTTAAGTTAGTAGTCACCCATTGCTGGTCCTCAAAGATAACTGACCATTGCCTTAGAACATAGAGAGCGCTGTGTCTCAGATGGCCCTCAAAGAATTGACACTATGCATAACTGGGAAAGCCCCAAAAGCACGAAGGCCTCATAAAAACATGAATATTTAATTTTACATGTGTAATTTGTCATTTTCATGTCTGTCCAAAACCTTTTCTAAGCATGACGGCAACTAGGGAAACTATCTGTAGCTATTTAGTGTCATTGAGGGATTTGAAGGATGGACAGTAAAAATCAAAAGAAAGAGAACATTTAATCTTCCAGGGGAGGGAGATTATGGCTGCGCACATAATGTTTTATCTGGTTTAGCTCGTTATGAATCTATTCATGTTAACACATGGAGGGGACCTCTGCTGTCCATTTAGCCAGTTAGGCCATTTGCTTTCTGGTTTCAGCCACACAAAAAATGTTCTATGTAAAGAGTTTTTTTTTCTGCAACAATAAAGAGGAGCAGTTTATAAATTACAGGAAATGTTTAAAATGGATCTCCTGATGACGCGCCTTATGCACCAAGCGAACATTGCTGTTCTCAATTGTGTGTGTTGTCATAGTGTTAAATGGAAGAGGAGAAATAGAAATACAAAATACTGGTTGCATGTACGTACTAACGAGAAACTTTCTATTAGCCTAACTATTAAAGTTAAGTACCGTAGTTCTCGAGTATAAGCCGACCCGAGTTTAGTGATGTGTGTAGTATAAGCCGAGAGAAAACCCCTAATTTTACCACAAAAAAACTGGAAACCGTAGACTTGAGTATAAAGCCGAGGGTGTTGGTCGTATACAGAGCCAGCAACATAGTGGTATACAGCCTTACCCCCTTAATGTTATACCACCCAAGAATGCCCCCTGCATGTATACAGCCAGCATGCCCCGAAGGTATCAGCCAGCCTGCCCCTTCATGGATCCAAGCCCCCGCCTGCCCCTCATGATACAGCCAGCCTTCCCCTCCTGTATACAGCCAGCCTGCCCCTACGTATACCAGCCACAGCTGCCCATCATGTGTACAGCCAACCTGCCCCTCATGTTCACAGCCAGCCGACCCCTCATGTATACAGACAGGCCTGCCCACTCATGGTGGTTTTCAGCCAGATCTGTTGCAGTGAGCGCTCTGCAGATTTTGGCGGCAGATAACTTTAAAAAAAAGCATTAACCAAGCGAGTGTGTGAGCTGGCGGCGAGGTGCCATTTGATCCCAAGTGTGGGGCAGTGTCTTAAGTGGGACTTTACGTTTGAGGGGCTTGCAGGTAATGCTGTGTTTTGTGTTACTTGACTGTACATTCTTCTTGCTGTGCATATTTCTGATTGTTAAACCCCTTAGAAAAAATGGACCCACATAAGTGGCATTGTCACGGTGTGACATCCTGTGCCATGTATGCTTTCCTGAACAGCTTAAGGGAGAAGGACGCACGGACAGAGGGGTAGTGGTGACTCCCCCAGTGTGGTGGCGGGGGTTCAAGACGGGCGAGGATCCTTGCGCGGTCCCCAGGCGCGATCTTGGCAGCTGCTGGTATGCGGTCCAAGGCGTCCCCCAGGGATTCCCTTCCTGCGCCGTGTGTAGCTTGCCCCGCGGATCCGCTCTATTTTCCATTTCGCTCGTTACTGGTCCTGGCCGCACTGTCCCGGTAGTTCGCTCTTATCGGGGTTGCTCAAACGTGGTATCTCTGACCCGATGTGGCACTGGATGAAAGCAATATGGAAGTCGCTAAACAAAGACCTCCTAAACACGTTTAAACTGACCCCCTCCCCATCTAAAACACTAAAAAAAATTAATAAAATCCCGTTCATTGCCTGGCGGCCGGCATCGTTTCCGTTCGCACCGGACTTTTAACGCCGCCCGTGCCCCCTGAAATCCACTGGTACATGGGGCTCCTCCTGCTTGCCCCCATTCGCACGTGGGCTATTGTGCATCCTATGGCTGCCTCGTGTGGTTTCACTTATGTGATCGTGTTGGGTTGAGTGACTGTCCGTGCTCCCGGATGCTGAACACTATTACACCCAGATAAACAAACTCAATAACGCAGCTCAAGGCAAAAAAGTCATCTACAAACCAAAGAAAAAAAATACAACCCTAAATAATAACAACAAGGCACACCACTAATCATAAGCCTCTCTCCTCAAAGCGGTCAGTCGCCTGTTCGGGGCGTTCCCCCGGGGGGGGGCCATTTCGGCGGCTTGAACCGGTGCGTCGCTCAACTTGTCATTTTTCGCAGGGTTCCCTCTGGCCCGGCCGATCCTTGGCGCCATTCTTATTCCCCCGTCGAGGCTTGCTCGGTTTTGGTGCCATATTGCTCTACTTCGACGGCGGGGTCCTCGGGGCCACGATCAGCTTCACAGGTTGATGCCGCCGAGGAGCATATGCACTCTCCTTACTCCTCTCGCCTGGAGAGCTCGGCTGGGCTGAACCAGGGTCGTCTCCTCACGCTTCCTAGGCCGTCGAACGGCAGACCGCGCTAGGCCAGGTTACCCCCGTTAGGAGCAGAGTATCCCTGGTTCGATCGAGGGTACGGCCGGGCCGCCTCGTCTAGAGGAGGGATTTCCGGGGGGGCTCCGCTGCTGCCGCGGTGACACCTATTTTCTTTGCTTTCCTTGATATGCGGTGTTGATCCCTCCTGCCGTATGCCTAACCTCTCAGCCGACAATCCTTGACACTGGGCAAGATATTTCTCCCGTATGTACCTCGGTGGGGCCTGCACTAAAGAGGCACCCCGCGTTGGGGTGCTCCGCGGACGCTGTTACCCTCAATCAGTCTGTGCGTCATTGGGTATTACTTCCTGCGTGGCGTTGTCCCGCGGTTAATTACATAGACGCTCTATTGCTGACACATACAGCGTCCTGAATCGTTGGTACTACCCCGCCTCGTACGCTGGAGCGGGTGCATCCGAAATGGCATCACTGGGGGTGGGCGGGAGTGAGCGATGCAAGGACACGATCTGACTGCTTCTTCCCTTTTGAAATATCACTCTCCGTTCATTCTTACAATCTCTCCCTCTTCTACCACTTAGTTATTTTGTTTGTTTCTACCCCGAAGCGCCTCTTTTAAGTGCATACCATACATAACATAAGCCCTAATCGACACATAAGAAAAAAAAAAAATAAAACAACAAAAGAATAATCATAGACGTGTCCAACAAGGGTTACTGGGGAAGTCGTCAGTTTTGTAAGCGATTGGCACCCCTTAGGGTATCCCAAGAGCGGCGCGGATAGGCCGCGCGCCGTTTCTCCCACAACCCGGCTGGAAACTGCCCCTTTCGCTAGTCGGCTACCGGGCGCGTCTTGGCCAATACCAGTCACCATATTCTCGTGGGGCCCCCTGTATATCTAGTGCGGTCTGCGGCGGCCATTTTGCTTTTGTCCGCTTTGCTGGTGCGAGTAGCTCGAGTGGCTGTGGGCATCACTTGTGGGTCTCACTTTCGGGGGGGCTGTGCCTCTTCCGCGCGCCGCAGGTCAAATGACGAGCCTCTTCGAGCGTACCTAATCTTAAGCTAGTCCTCCTTGGTGTCCTGCTCTCGGGAATAATCTTATTCTAGCCGCTCTCCGAGCGTATGACTGGATGGGTCTGAGGGGCCCCGACTCTACATCGTGACCCACAATTCCACTCTTCGCCTTCCCCTTTTTCCTCCTTTTTATATCATCTAACCCCTCCCCCTAGAATGTAACTCTACCCTATCCACTCCCTCGTTTGTTTCTTCCCTACTCCCCCTTATTATTCTGAACGAATCCTCCCCCCTTCTCCCCCCTGATCTCCCAGCCTGGCCAAACTCACCGCTCCATCTCAACTACACCGGTCATCTCCCCCCAGTTTTTGTTGCACTTTCTTTCACTTTATCTTCACTTTTTCTTACCCACTAATCTCACTCGATTGCTGCTCACACTCCCCAACCTTATCCCCTATTCTGTTCCTCTGACTTTCAGTCCTCCCCTCATCCTCTGCCTGCCACTCCTTTACTATTACCCTTTAATTTGCTAAACCTTATCAGCGCTCTAGCTTTGCAGTACTTGAGTAGTCATCCCACGCCCTTTAGCCGTTGCCCGTTTGGTTCGTAGTCGCTCCGGGTCTGCATGGTCCTCGCTCTCCGTTGGACGGCGCACTCCTATATTGCTGTTTGCCTCTGTTCTCGCCGCGGCTAAGTCGAGCCTATAGTGGTGCTGGAGCCGCGACGGCCCCACCCAGGGCTAGCCCGAGTGTCCCGGTTGCCTGTTTCATGCGGCCCCCTAAGGACTCGTACGCCTTTTACGCGTCACGAGGCTCTCTTTGGTAAAAAAAAAAAAAAACAACTACACAATGTTCAACTAGCTGGCTCTTAAACGAAAACATACATAAAATAAATGGCACTCCCGCTCGCTCGGGCTTCCGCGGGTCCGCCGCTTCCCGTCATAGCCTTGCGATCTCCCTCGTTCGCCTCCACGCAAACGCAGTCTGGCTCCGGTGCCGCCTCGACGCTTCTTTCGACCTTCCCGGTCTGCGGTTAATCTTTCTGGGGCAGGCCCGTCCGGGAACGACATACTCGTTCGCCTGTTTAACTATCTACCACCCGCCCCTTCCCCTGAGGTGCCGCGCTGCACCCGACGTCCGCGGCCGGTCATCGCGTAGTGCGCTTCCTCTCGCCGTCCCAGCACTGTGTCTCCACTCAGTGCCTTCGCACCCGACCATGGCCCGGCGTCGGCGGCCTCGCGGTCGTCGGCCTGGACCCCACTTTTTGGCTCCGCCAAAAAGGCCAATAAATATAAAGCGTCCCTCAAAACCCCGAAAAACTATAGAAAGTCGTTGCCACCAAAAAAAATGAAAAAAACGCTCCTACAACAAACTACAATATAAAAAATTAATAAAGCCCACTGAAGCACTAAAAAAACCCAAGGCTAACAAAAATAAAAATAAACACAAGCCAACTACGCGCCTATACATATAGCTTGTTGGATCTGCAGCCGGTGTATTTTTTGTCGTGTGCTCCGCGGTATGTTCTTATTTTCTTCTGTTTACCCTCCTTTTACATATCCCTTCTTTTATTCCTATTCCGTCTCCTTTTTCGTATCTTTTTGCTGTGTGGGGATGTGTGAAAATTGCTCATCTGGAAGCCAGATTTCTGGATCTAAATGAGCAAGTTTCAAGGCTGCGGGCAATGGAATAATATGGAACGAAGTTTGCTGCTCCTGGAGCACAAACTCTCTCGGGGAAGATGGTGTGGGGGGGAAGTATGGAGGTGCAGAATGAGGGGGCAGCTAGTTGGGTAACATGCAGAAGGCGGGGTGGGAGTAGAGGGAAGAGTTGTAGAGGTAGTAGTCCTGATCTGGTGCACCCCAATAAGTTTGCCAGCTGGTGGATGAGGGGATATCAGCTCTGGGGTAGCAATGCTGCAGATGCGTGGCCGCTAGCAACCAGGGGAATGTCTGCTCCAGTAAGAAGGGTAATGGGAGCAAAGGCAAGTCAGACAGGTGCTGGTAGTGGGAGATTCCTTATTAGGGAACACACAGGGCAATCTGTCACAAAGACCGTGCTACCGAACAGTGTGTTGTTGCCGGTGCTCGGTGGTTCGGCATGTTGCGGATGGGTTTGACGGATTACTGGAGGGCTGGAGGGGGAACCAGCGGTCATGGTCACATTGGCACACTAATGACAAATAGTAGAGGTAGGTGGAAGGTCCTTAAAATGATTTCAGAGATTTAGGCACTAAGATCCAGGGCAAGGACCTCAATGTAATTTCTCCGAAATACTGCCTGTGTACCACGTGCCACACCAAAAGGCAGTGGAGATAAGGGGTAAATAAGTGGCTTCAAAAGGTTGGTGTAGGAAGGAGGGGTTTGGGTTCATGGGAGAACTGGGATGACTTTTCTGTTGGTACAGGCTCTACAGTAGGGATGGGCTGCACCTCAATGGGAGGGGGCCGCTCGTGTTTTAGGGGAAAAAATGGCTAGAGGTTGGAGGAGTAGTGTTTTAAACTAGAGACTGGGGGAGGCACTTACCACTTGTGCAGGGCAAATAGACGGTGTACATAAGAGCTGGGAAGGGTCATAGTCCATGGGGGAGGAAGGGGGCTGGAATGAGATTGGGGAATAAGGACAAATGAGTGAATACGGGACAAGGAAAACCATATAAAGTGTATGTACACAAATGCCAGAAGCCTCACAAACAAAAATGGAGGAACTGGAACTCTTGATGTTGGAGGAACAAAGGAAATATGATATAGTGGGTATCAGCGAGACATGGCTGGACAGTAGCTATGACTGGGCTGTTACTATAGATGGTATAGTCTTTTTAGAAAGGATCGTTAAATAAAAAAGGGGAGGGGTTTGTTATATGTGAATTCTTGCCTCAAGCCGTCTTGCGAGAATGACATCAGTAACGCAAATGCAAATGTTGATCCCTATGGTGGAGATAAGAGGAGGGAAAAAGAATGTAATAAAATATTACTAGGGTCTGTTATAAGGCTCCAAATATAAGAGGCAGCGAGGAAATGCTTGATAAGTGAAATAAGTGAAATGGATGCGGCTTCAAGCATGGTGAAGTACTTATCATGGGGGATCTTCAATTACCCAGATATTGACTGGGGGGCAGAAACCTGCAGGTCCTTCAAAGGTACAGGTTCTTGTCAAACAACAAAGACAATTACCTGTCGCAACTAGTCCTGGAGCCAACAAGAGGGGGGCACTGCTGGACCTTATCCTTACCAACAGACCTGAATAGGTATCAAAACTACAGGTTTGGGGGGAACTGGGGAATAGTGATCATAATATCATTGATTTTGTATTACGCTTACTAAGAGTGTTGTGAAGGGGCAACCAACACTCTAAACTTCAGGAGGGCAAATTTTCAGCAATCTAAGGGAAGACCTTAAAGGAATAGACGGATAATGCTCTCAAGGACAAAGCCCCCCCAAAAAATGGGTTTTTCTCATATATTATCTGAAAAGTCCTGTGAGAAACACATACCTTATAGGAAAAAGCATAAAAGGAACAAGAAAAACACTATGTGGCTCACTAGTCTTGTAAGGAAAGCCAATAAGCGAGAAAGAAAAGCTTTAAGGTGCTCAAAACGTGAAGGTAGTGATGAGGCATACAGGAATTATAGAGAGAAAAATAAATCCTGTAAAAAGCAGAAAAATAAAGGGGCCGCAAATAGAGACTGAGAGAAATATTGCCAGGGAGAGCAAAAAATAATCCCAATTATTTTTCAAGTATATAAATGATAAGAAACTAAAAACAGAGAGTGGGGTCCCCTTAGAATAACATGGGGGTCTGGGTGGAAGGAGATGAGGAGGAAAGGGCCAATCTACTGAATGTCGCCTTCTCAACTGTCTTTTACCCAGGAAAATCCCTGGTGGAAGACAACAATGAGGAATAATTTAATTCTTTTTAATGTCAAACAGTTAACCAGGAAATGAGGTACGGCGCCGCCTGCGCAACCACTAAGATAATAAATCACCGGGCCAGATGGCATAACCCCCCGGGTTCTGCATGAATTATGTACCGATAGACAAACGGTTATTTTTATATTTGAAGATTCATGCGGATCGGTATGTTCCACAGGAATGGCGCATAGCAAATGTGGGTACCAATATACAAAAAAGGATCAAATGCGATGACTGGAAACTACAGACCCGTTAAGTCTAACTGCTGTGGTGGGGAAAATATTTGAGGGGTTTATTAGAGATGCTATCCTGGAGATCTCACTGTGCACAACCTTATAAACCCAGCGTCAGCATGGTTTATGAGAGATCGGTCCTGTCAGACGATCTGATTGGTTTCTACGAGTACGTGGGGTATAGTTCAAGACTGGATCTGGGGGACGCTGTGGATGTGTATATTGGACTTCTCAAAGGCATTTGACACCGTGCCCACCATAAAAGGTTGTATATAAATGAGACTGCTGGGAATAGGAGAAAATCTGTGTATCTGGGTAAGATTGGCTTAGTGATAGAAAACAGAGGGTGTGTCATTAATGGCACCATTCTCAGATTGGGGTAGTTACCAGTGGAGTTGCCACAGGGGTCATATTGGGGCCACTTCTTTTTAATATTTTTTTAATGAACTTTTGTAGTGGGTTTACCAACAGTCAAGTTTCAATATTTGCAGATGATACTAAGCCTGTGTAAAGTAATAAATATACTGAGGTCGAGGTCGATGTTTAGCATTACAGAGGGATGTGGTGGCAGCTTGAGGGATGGGCAGAGAAATGGGTTGAGTGGTTTAATGTAGATAAATGTAAAGTTATGCACTGGGCCATGGAAACCAAAAAGTATAATTATGTTTCTAAACGGTCAATTACTTAGTAAAACTGAAAGCTGAAAAGGACTTGGGCGTATTGGTGGATGGTAAACTTAATTTTAGTGACCAGAGCCAGGCGGCTGCTGCTAAAGCAAATAAAATAAGGGACTGTATCAGAGAGGATAGATTCTCATGATAAAGACATAGTTTTGCCCTTATACAATACCCTGGTAGACCACACATGGAATATTGTGTACAGTTTTGGGCACCATGTTATAAAAAAAGGAATATAGTAGAAGCTGCGAACGTGGTGCAGAGGAAGCTAACAAGCGATTATTAGGGGAAATGGGGGGGATTCTAGAATCACACTGACAGATTACAAAATTTGGGATTATTCAGTTAGAAAAAGACGACGATGAGGGAGAACCTCCATTAAATGTACAATACTAACGGACAGTACAAGGATCTCTCCAAAAAGTATCTTTTTATACCTCGGTCCTGTGACCAGGGACAAGTGGGGACATCCTCTCGCCCTAGAGGAGAGGCGATTTCTACCAATCCCACCATAGAACAAAGGTTTTTTCTTTACTTGTAAGAGCAGTGAGACTTGGAACTCTCTGCCGCAGGAGGTTTTATTGCCGACTCTATGACATGTCAAGAGAGGCTGGAGACTTTCTGGAAGAGAAAAATAAATCACGGTTATGGGAAAAACATTTTTTTTTAATTCTGAAAGGGTTGGACGTTGATGGGACTTGCGTCTCCTTCCAGCCTATAGGTGTACTATGATATATATGGTATATAGCAGGCATTCCCCTCACGTTATACAGTCAGCCTTCCCCTCACGTAGACAGCCAGCATTCCCTCACGTATACAGACAGCTGGACCCTCACTATCAGCCAGCCTGCCCCCATGGATGTTGGACATTAAAAAAATAAACTTACGTCTCAACATTCCGGCGATACTCAACCCCGTCCTCTGCAGTGGCCTAGAATTTCCCCGGCAGCGTCGCTGTCTTCTCTTTGCCGGCAGAGGCCGTCCAATGCATCATAGTAGGCGCCGGCGGGGAGATCGACATGGACGCGGACTCCGCCGGCACCAAAGAACGAAAGAAGACAAGAAGAAGCCGTGGGATCGAGAGCCACAAAGAGGATAGGAAGCCGGCGCCGTGGATCAGGGGCGTTGAGTAAGTCTCGCAGGAAGGTTGAGGGAGAACAAGTTATATTTCGTGGGAGATAAGTGACTCCGGGGTGAGAAGAAGCCCGTCTCTTTCCTTTGTGTATAGGGAAGCAGCTCGACAAGGCGACGATTAAAATGTGGAACAAGCCTGTGTAGCGGGATGGATGAAAACCTGTGATTTTTTTGTTCCCTGAAAGTGACTCATGTTAGAGCTCCGATAGTGGAGGTTTTTGCAGGCCAAAGTTGGTTTGCTTTTGCTTGAAAAAAAACGCGGGCTATAAACCCAGTTATCCTTCCGGTAATATTATACCGTGATTAGGGTCATTCACACAACATCAATGTGTATCGGATTCAGAATTTGATTTTTGAAAATGTTACAAACTTACTTAGCCGTGACGCGCATGTTAGAGGGATGAAAAGTTATTGTGTCACAACTTGCTATTAAAACCTCCTATGAAGCACGAGGATCAACTAGGGATCATGAGTGAGTTATCCGGATCTGCAAATCTGTTGGGTTGCTCTACCAGGAACCAGCTACATGTCTGGTGGGAAGAGCCTTCGACCGTGTCTCGTGGGTAAGGCTGTGGATAGTACCAATAAAGACAACGCCCCCTTTTTTTAACTGTTTTTGTGCAAGTTTTTTGTATGGTTGTACTGCAATTTTTGAATGTGCCAAAGCTGGGAATGTATTGATTAGTGGCTGTGCAGTATGTGTTCGGCTGGCCGATGCCCAAAGCTCACACAATAAGTATGCATGAAGGGGCGTGTTCGGTCATTTGGGACATGAGCACAAAATAGTAGTATATAGCGCTATACAGACTTGTGTGTAACAAAGCTCGAAGGAGTGTGTTCGCTCATCTCTAATTATGACATATCTCTACTGTTTATGTATTAAATATATTAGATATTTCCATGTCCTAAAAGTCCTGCTTCCAGGGTCTGCCAGTCCCCTGGGGCTGTGCGATGCCCCTCCCGGAGCCAGGTCCTGCCTTCTAGCAGGACCCAGCTGTAACACACTGAGCATGCGCAGCGTGTGTTACATAACACAGTGTAATACATCTGTATTAGGCTACAATCACATGACTGTTGGGGGAAGTATATACGGCCGCAAGCTTGAGGCAGTATATACGTCCCCCATAGGCCGGCAATGGGTGCACAAAATGGTACAGAGCACCGTACCACTCTATACCCGGGGAAAAGTTAGGTCATAACCTATATTTCTCCGTATTATGGCGCAGTGCACCATGTATCTCTATGGAGAGGGGCAGGTTTGAGCAGAGCTTACCCCTACTTCTCTCCCGTGCGCCAACTTGTGCAGCGGGCAAACGTTTGGCACAGCCCTATACTGTGTTTTATGAATGAGAGCTTGAACAAGCGATCAAAGCATCGCATGTTCAAGCCAAACTATTAAAAAAAAAGGTTTAAAACATTTAATAAAGTTTTTGTAATAAAAAGAATTATATAGTCTCCTCTCTGCAGGAAGCATGTTATAGAGTAGGAGGAGCTGAGCAGATTGTACATAGTGTCCTATCTGCAGGCAGCATGTTATAGAGCAGGAGGAGCTGAGAGAATTGTATATAGTCTCCTCTCTGCAGGAAGCATGCTAAAGAGCAAAGGAATAGACTTTACATAGCTTGTTATATTCAGGAAGCATGTTATAGAGCAGGGGAGCTTCGTAGATTTTATGCATTTAATTCTTTGTTTTTCTGTTTTTAGTTGTCAAGTGGACGGATTTATCAATATTTTATTGTTGTCTTTAAATAAACAAAGTTAATGGGGATGTCGCTAATTGAGTGGGAATCCCAGGTGGATATAAAAAAGAAGGATCTTTGAAATAAAAGTTGTATTTTTTCCCACATCCTATGTATAACTTGCTGGTGGTGGTAGAGGGGATTTTCTGCCTCCATGCTGACAGGTTCCTAACCCTTACAGAACTCAGCCCTTTTGTCATTTTTGTTTTTCTGTTTTTCAATCCCCTCATTCCACATTCCCCTCATTTTTATGTTAACAGAGATCCATAAGGGTTTGTGATCTGAGGGACAAATTGTACTTTTTAGTGACTCCATTTAATATTCCATGCAATGTACGGGAAAGCTGGAAAAAAATTCCAAGTCTGGTGAAATTGACAAAAAACACAATTTCAGCGTTTTACTTGTGGGCTCTTTTTTTACAGCATTCATTTTGAGCTCCAAAAGACACCTCCCCTTTATTCTTTGGGTCGGTATGATCACAGGAGTACCAAATTTATATTGTTTTTTTTTAGATCTTAGTAGGTTTAAAAAATATTTCAATCTTTTGTACAAAATTTTTTTTTTTTACCATTTTGGCAAATTCGGAGGCCAATAACTTTTTCACACTTTGGCGTACAGAGCTGTGTAAGGTCACTTTTTGCAAACATTTTAATTTATGTGAATTTGGGACCTATTTGACTGCTAATTTTTTATTTAAATTTTCATGGAAAGAAAAATGGCGAAAAAGTGTAAATTCTGAAATTTTCTGAAAAAAAATTCTTAAAGAGGACCTGTCACTAGATTTTGACCACCCTGACTAACAATGCTTAGGGTTACAAGTTCTCCCCATATCACCTAAAATTAGCTGCCACGGGGGGCACTGTACCTGAATCAGAGACGTTTTTCTGATATAAAAATTAGCTCTTCTGACTCATCTCTGGTATCTCTGACTCTTCTCTCTCTCAGGCTAGCAGTGAACCACATTGACAGCTCTTTGTCTCTTCAAATCCCTGCTCTGTCTCCTTGTACTCAGGGACCGTCTGCTAAAATTCAACTACAGACATATAAAGCTCTATGTACAGATGGAAAATATTGTGTCAATTATTTTACATGTTGCCTTGTGTTACATTCATGACATGTGACCAGAGTAACATCATTGCAGGTCATTTAGCCTTCTAACAATAGCAAACTGTACACCATGCATGTGATTACATGAAATCACAGCAGCCTCCATGGAGGATGGAGTGGAGTAGAAGTCCATTAAGAACAAAAGCAGGCTATTAGAGATCACTATATACAACAGGCCTACAAGTCTCTATGAAACTGTAAGCTTCAAAGGCAACCGATCGGCGATCAGCCAACCAACAAGGTGGCGTCCACCTGCAGCTCTGTTAGGTGCAGTGGTCGTGTTTTGACCACGGTACTTAACAGGTTATCTGCCACGATCAGTTATACAGCCACAGACAAAAAAAAATAGAGTTTTTTTTTAACTCAGACCAAACTGTGACTTGGTTAGGGGGATACTCTGTATGAAAGAAATGAATTGTCCAATAGGGGACAGTCTATACCCATTAGTCACTAAAATCTAACTTATATTAACACACTTTGTGTGGCGAAACATGTCGGGGGGCGGGGGTATTTAATTAGGTTTCAGCAGTGTTGTTGAATGGTAGACTCACAGAGAGGACTGTTAGTAACTAACTTCAGAGTGAACCAATGACAGCATATGATTATATCACACTGAGTCTCAGATAGGGTTGTGCCGTCTCCTACCTCCCTCCGCTTCCCCCATCACATAGGGGAATGGGGAACAGAATCTCGATACCCAGAATTCTGGGGATGGAAATGTTGTGATTGTCTCACAGACCGCAGAGCCCTAAAATAGGCATGCAAGTCTTTAGTGAGCGACTAGTGTTGATACACACTAGGATTCATTGGTACAACCTTGGTGCCAATATCACGCTCCACTAAGTTTAAGACATGGGCTTGGGGACAGATGCCATACAACTCCTATCCCCTCCCCCACATAGTGGGAACATGATATAGCTGCACTGGTCTTTCTGTCGGAAACAAAGAGATAAAAATAAAAACAAAAGTTTCCATCCCTGACAAAACACTGCCAAGGGCTACAAAATTTCGGTCTCCTCAATACTGAAGGCCAACCACTGACAGTTATACAGCCAACACTCACTGGGGCACATTTACTAAGGGTCCGAACATCGCATTTTCGTCGGGTTTCCCAATTCTTTACCCTGAATTGAACTGGTGATCAGATTGTGGCGCAACAGCACCGGCTTGCATGTGACACAAATCTGGGGGCATGTACTGATTCGGACAAACCAAATTTAAAAACCAAATTGTGTCGCAAGATCAGCACTCATGCACTGGGAAGAAGAAGGTGAACTCCGGCGGACCTGAGCGGGGGAAGCGACTCATGCAGGAAATTGAAAGCACGAACTAAGTGAATCCCGGCAGGCCCCAAATCACGTCGGGCATTTCGGATCCGCCGCCACATACCCCCCCCCCCCCAAAGCACCAGGATGTAATAGTCCTTCCTGGTGCATAGGAGAGCATAGAGAATAACGACAAGAATGCAGCAGCTTCCATTCACATTTGACAAAACACTCCTGCACTTGGTCTCTGCTGAGTTTAATCATTTAAAGTATCTGAAATTTTCAGTCCAAAGTGATGTTTTTTGAGGTGTATCTCCTAATATGACCTCCCCTCAGGCAGATCCGCTCACTGATGGGTTGCGAAGAAAAAGAAAAGAGAGTAAAGACGAAAACACAAGGGATGGATAATTAGCGGGAAGATTAGGAAAAGAACACAATTCATTGGCTGCAAAACCTCCTAGGCCAAGACACGGGCCAGCCCAGGCTCTCCTGGTAACACACTTGTCCAAGAACAACAGATGTTAAAATAGTCAAGAGATGTTGTCTAAGAAAGTTTATTCAGCAGAATCGCGGGCTGGAAAATGTAAAACATTTACTGTCAGGTTTAAATGGCTGCTCTTCCCACTCTTCATTTTTGTCTTGACGTTCCTTGTGCGACGTCTGTTGGCTGTCATCTCAAAGTTTTTAACTTCTCAATGGAAAAGTAATGTAATTGAAAGAAAAACAAGAGCGGAAAAAAAAAGAACGTAACTGTGTGGGCTGAAAAAGTGCTTCTAAAATCTATCTTTCTCTTTTTGTAGCAATATGTATATGTTTTTTTTCATTAGGTCTTTCTATCTATCTTTCTATCCATCTGGAAATCAATTTAGCAATGGAAAGACGCAGGCAGCACTACAACAATCCAGAAAAGTTCACATCAAGGCGTGATTATTGTGGCCTTCACCACCTTGATATGAACTTTCCGGATTGTTGGAGGTGCCTGCGTCTTTTCCATTGCTACAGCTATCTAAGGATCCTGCCTGGACCTGTGTAGGCTTTGCACCCCTCCTTAACAAAGGAGAGTTTTTTCACTGGGAGGACTTGTAACATTCCATGCGCTTGGAAATCAATTTATCTATGAAACTTTCTGTCAATAATCTAACTATGATATCTATCTATATATGTATGTGCATGTCAAACCACATAGAATAATGTTTCTGACGCGTTTTGGACATGGAGCGGCCCATAGTCTAACAGCTTATGGTCTCTATCCTTTCATGCTATCTGCTATGGTTGCTACCGAGAGAGCACACAATCGATTAGGCGAGCGAGCTGAGCGAGCGAGCGGCGAGCCAGCATCGAGCGATCGAGCGCACGAGAGCAGCAAGAAATCTATCTATCTATCGTATCTATCTATCATCTTCTATAATCTATCTATCATCTAGTCTCATACTCTTACTTATCTAATCTATGCTATCTATCACATCTTTCCAATGAAGAGGCCAGCACTCCAATGTAGGTAAAAGAGAGAGTGAATCTTTTTATTCCTTAGAGAGGTTTCAGAGTTGGAGATACACGCTTTTCAAGGATTTGTAAGTCAATGAATGTCTGTATTGAATTTTGTATCATAGTTAAGTAGCTATCATCTTTCCCCTAACTCTTTCTTTTTCTCTCCATCTTTTCTTCTTGTCTCCCCTTCTACTTTCTTTCATCTATCGCACCCTCCTCATTTCTTTCTCTATCTCTCTCCTCCTACTTTATAACTTACTCTCTCTCTTCCTCATTTCTTATTTCTCTCTTTTCTCCTTTCTTTATCTTTCTGTTCCTTCTACAACTAAACCTACAGTAGAAACAAAAGTTTTTGAAAAATGTATAGAAGGAGGATATAAATGAAGAACATGCTAGTTACAAGTCTTCGAGGATGGATAGAGCTGGCTGGACGTTTGACAGCAGATACCACCTGGATTGCTATACACAGAAGAAACTGTATACCTAATGCTATCTGGGTCTAGCAAAAAGTTTTGCTCTAGTTTAAAAAACTAAGTTTTGTCCTGTTTTTGGCCACCAACATTGTTACCTTTCAAATATTCGAATATTGTCCACAGAAGACGATTGTAGACAGAGAAACTTGACCTTGTTGACGTGTTTGGTTTTATTCCAATAATAGAAGCAGAAACATGAAACCTTGAGGGATCTAAGAGAAAAGGAATCAAAATAGATGCATCAAGGAGAAGGAACCAAGTGCTGGTAATCCATTCCCTTTGCTAGGACTTAGAAATGCTCGTGGAATAAATGTATTTATCGCAAACCATTTTTACGGGTGGGCAACACTGGTATTATGAGTAGCGCTCATTCGACCTTGTTTTGAGACCTCCTTCTTTTGATGTTCAGCCATTTAATGTACAGATCTGGTTTTGCAGCCAGCTCTTGTGCAGTGAGCTCTGCAGATTTTGTGGCCGAAACTTTAAAAAAAGCATTAGCAAAGCGAGTGGTGAGTTGGCAGCGAGGTGTGCACTGATCACCAGTGTGTGGGCAGTGTCATAAGTGTGACTTAGGGGTTAAGGGACTTAAGTTTGAGGGGCTTTAGCAGGTAACTTCTGTGTTTTGTGTTACTTTGACTGTAAATTCTTCTTTCTGTGCATTATATTCTATATGTATCCCATTCTAGAATTAGTGGACTCCATAAGTGGCCCTTGTACAAGGTGTACATCCTGTGCCAGTATGCTTTCCTTGAACACCGTTCGAGGGGGGGAATACTGCTGTGTGGGATGTGTAAATTGCTCATCTGGAAGCCCAGATTTGGATCTAAATGAGCAAGTTTCAAGGCTGCGGGCAATTGATAATATTGGAACGAAGTTTGCTGCCCTGGAGCACAAACTCTCGGGGAGAAGATGGTTGTGGGGAGGGAAGTATGGAGGTGCAGAAGATGGGGGGCAGCTAGTTGGGTAACATGTAGAAGGCGGGTTAGGGGGTAGAGGGAAGGTTGTAGGAGTCTAGTCCTGATTGTGGTGCACCCCAATAAGTTGCCAGGTGGTGGATGAGGGGGATATCAGCTCTGGGGTAGCAATGCTGCAGAAAGACATGGCCGCTAGCAACCAGGGGACATGTCTGCTCCAGTAGAGGGTAATGGGAAGCAAAGGCAAAGTCAGACAGGTGCTGGTAGTGGGAGATTCCATTATTAGGGGAACACACAGGGCAATCTGTCACAACAAGACCGTGCATAACGAACAGTGTGTGTTTGCCGGGTGCTCGGGTTCGGCATGTTGCGGATCGGTTGACGGAATTCTGGGAGGGGTGGTGAGGAACCAGCGGGTCATGGTCCACATTGGCACTAATGACAAAAGTAACAGGTAGGTGGAAGTCCTCTTAAAAAATGATTTCAGAGATTTAGGCCATAAGCTCAGGGCAAGGACCTCAAAAGGTAATTTTCTCCGAAATATGCCTGTACCACGTGCCACACCAGAAAGGCAGCGGGAGATCAAGGAGGTAATAAGTGGCTCAAAAGTTGGGTGTAGGAAGGAGGGGTTGGGTTCATGGGAGACTGGGATGACTTTCTGTGGGCTACAGGCTCTACAGTAGGGATGGGCTGCACCAATGGGGAGGGGGCCGCTGTTTTAGGGGAAAAAAATGGTCTAGAGGGTTGGAGGAGTGTTTTTTAAACTAGAGACCTGGGGGGAGGGCAATTACATTGTGCAGGGCAAATAGACGTTGTGTACATAGAGAGATGGGAAGGGCATAGTCCATGGGGGAGGAAGGGGGGCGGGGCTGGAATGAGATTGGGGAATAAGGACAAAAGGAAATAGGGACAGGGAAAACCATATAAGTTGTATGTACACAAATGCCAGAAGCCTCACAAACAAAATGGAGGGAAACTGGAAACTCTTGATGTTGGAACGGAAATAGGATATAGTGGGTATCAGCGAGACATGGCTGGACAGTAGCTATGACTGGGCTGTTACTTAGATGGTTATAGTCTTTTTAGAAAGGATGTATAAATAAAAAAGGGGGAGGGGTTGTTTATATGTGAATTCTTGTCAAGCCCGTCCTGCGGATGACATCAGTAACGCAAATGTGGAAGTCCCTATGGGTGGAGATAAGAGGAGGGAAAAAGAATAATAAAATATTACTAGGGGTCTGGTTTATAAGGCTCACAAATATTAATGGAGGCGGCAGCAGAGGAAATGCTGATAAGTGAAATGGGATGCGGCTTCAAAGCATGGTGAGTACTTATCATGGGGGACTCAATTACCCAGATATTGAATGGGGGGGCGGGAAAACCTGCAGGTCCTTCAAAAGGTAGCAGGTTCTTGTCAACAACAAAAGACAATTACCTGTCGCAACAGTCCTGGAGCCCAACAGAGGGGGGGGCGACTGAGGGACCTTATCCTTAAAAGACCTGATAGGATATCAAACTACAGGTTGGGGGGACCTGGGGAATAGTGATCATAATATCATGATTTTGTATTACGCTTTACTAAGAGCGTTAGTGAAGGGGCAACCAACACTCTAAATTCAGCAGGAGGGCAAATTTCAGCAAACTAAGGGAAGACCTTAAAGGCATAGACTGGAGATAATGCTTCTCAAGGACAAAGAAGCCCCCCCAAAAATGGGACTTTTTCTCATATATTCTGAAAAAGTCCTGTGAGAAAAACACTACCTTATGGGAAAAAGCATAAAAGGAACAGAAAAAACCCTATGTGGCTAACTAGTCTTGTAAGGAAAGCAATAAGCGAGAAAGATAAAAGCATTTAAGGTGTGCTTAAAACGGAAGGTAGTGATGAGGCATTACAGGATTATAGAGAAGAAAAATAAATCCGTGTAAAAAGCAGATAAAGGCCGCAAAAATAGAGGGACTGAGAGAAATATTGCCGGGAGAGCAAAAAATAATCCCAAATTATTTTTCAAGTATATAAATGATAAGAAACTAAAAACAGGAGAGTGTGTGGGTCCCCTTAGAAATAAACCATGGGGGGCATGGTGGAAGGGAGAGGAAAGCAGGCCAATTACTGAATGTCGCCTTCTCAACTGGTTTACCCAGGAAAATCACCTGGTGGAAGACACAATGAGGAATAATGTTAATTCTTTTTATAATGTCAACAGTTAACCAGAAGGTACGGCGCCGCCTCGCAACACTAAGATAGAATAAATCACCGGGGCAAGATGGCATACACCCCGGGTTCTGCTAGAATTATGTACCGTCGAATGAGACAGACCGTATTTTAATATTGAAGATCACTGAGGACTGGTTACTGTAGTTCACGGAATGGCGCATTGCAAAGTGGATACAATATACAAAAAGGATCAAATAGCGATCCTGGAAACTACAGACCCGTGAGCTAACATGCTGTGGTGGGGAGGGCAGAAAATATTTGAGGGTTTATTAGAGATGCTATCCTGAGTATCTCACTGTGCAAAAACCTTATAACCAGGTCAGCAGGGTTGTTATGAGACATCGGTCCTTGTCAGACTAATTGATTGGTTTCTACGAGGAGGTAAGTCAAGAATGGATTGTGGGAGCTGATGGATGTTGTACTATGGGACTTCTCAAAGGCATTGACCACCGTTGCCACATAAAAGGTTGGTATACCAAATGAGACTGCTGGGATAGGAGAAAGAAAAATGTGTGTATCTGGGTTAAGTAATTGGTCTTAGTGATAGAAAAACAGAGGGGTTGGCATTAATGGCACATTCTCAGATGTGGGTTGATGTTACCAGGGCGGCCACAGGTCGTATTGGGGCCACTTCTTTTATATTTTATTAATGACCTTGTAGTGGGGTACACAGCAAGTTTCAATATTGTTGCAGAGGCTTACAAGCTGTGTTCAAAGTAAATAAATACTGCAGGTCGATAGTGCATTTTAGCATTACAGAGGATTTGAAGTTGGGAAGATGGGAGCGCGCTGCACTATATTAACATGATTAATATGGCCTGGAGTCCATAGGTTAATAGGAAGCATAGAGAATAACGACAGAATGCAGCAGCTTCCATTCACATTTGACAAACACTCCTGCACTTGGTCTCTGCTGAGTTTTAATCATTTAAAGTATCTGAAATTTTCAGTCCAAAGTGATGTTTTTTGAGGTGTATCTCCTAATATGACCTCCCCTCAGGCAGATCCGCTCACTGATGGGTCTGCGAAGAACGAGTAAAGACGAAAACACAAGGGGATTAATTAGCGGGAAGATTGGAAGAACACAATTCATTGCCTGCAAAACCTCCTAGGCCAAGACACCGGGCAGCCCAGCGCTCTCCTGGTAACACACTTGTCCAAGAACAACAGATGTTAAAATAGTCAAGAGATGTTGTCTAAGAAAGTTTATTCAGCAGAATCGCGGGCTGGAAAATGTAAAACAATTTACTTGTCAGGTTTTAAATGGCTGCTCTTCCCACTCTTCTACTTTTTGTCTTGAAGTTCCTTGTGGCGCGTCTGTTGGCTGTCATCTCAAAGTTTAACTTCTCAATGGAAAAGTAATGTAATTGAAAGAAAAACAAGAGCTGAAAAAAAAAGGCACGTAACTTGTGTGAGCTGAAAAAGTGCTTCGAAATATCTATCTTTCTCTTTTTGTAGCAATATATGTATATAGTTTTTTCATTATGTCTATCTATCTATCTATCTATCTATCCATCTGGAAATCAATTTAGCAATGGAAAAGACGCAGGCAGCACTCCAACAATCCAGAAAAATTCAAATCAAGGCGTGATTGTGAACTTTTTTGGATTGTTGGAGTGCTGTCTGCGTCTATCCCATTGCTACAGCTATCTAAGGATCCTGCCAGGACCTGTGTAGGCTTTGCACGCCTCCTTAACAATGTTTTTTCACTGTGTAACTTTCTATGCGCTTGGAAATCAATTTTTTCTATGAAGCTTTCTGTCAACAATCTAACTATGATATCTATGTATGTATCTGCATGTCAAACCACATAGAACAATGTTTCTGAGGCGTTTCGGACATGGAGTGGCCCATAGTATTAACATCTTTATATCTCTCTTTCATTTCATCTATCTGCTTATTTTTTTATCTACCTATGAACCTGTCAGCAAACTATCTATCTACAAAAAGTAGAGTTCAAGTCCGCACAGCTTTATGGAACCCCTAATGAAGGGGATGCAAAGCCTGCAAAGGTCCTGACTTGGTGCTTACAAAGATACAAATTGGAAATAGTGAGCGGCAGTCAGTGCTGCTCGCTTTTTCCTATTTCTATCTATCTATCTATCTATCTATCTATCTATCTCATATCTATCTATCTATCTGCCTCATATCTATCTGTCTATCTATCTATCTATCTATCTATCTATCTATCTATCTATCTATCTATCTCATATCTATCTATCTATCTATCTCATATCTATCTATTATCTATCTATCTCCTATCTATCTATCTATCTATCTATCTATCTATCTATCCATCCATCTATCCATTTATCCATCTATCTATCAATCTGTCTACCTTTCTAATGAAGAGGCAGCACTCCAATGTAGGTGAAAAGAAGGGTGAATCTTTTTAATTCCTTAGAGATGTTTCAGAGTTAGGATACACGTTTTTCAAGGATGCAGCAATGAAATGTCTGTATAATTTTGTATCATATTTTAAGTAGCTATCATCTTTCCCCTAACTCCTTTCCTTTTTTCTCTCCATCTTTTCCTTCTTTGTTTCTCCCCTTCTACTTTCTTTCTATCTATCGCACTCTCCTCATTTCTCTCTCTCTCTCTCCTTCCTCCTTTCTAACTTTATCCCTCTCTTTCCTCATTTCTTTCTTTCTCTCTTTTCTTCCTTTCTTTATTACTTCCTTTCCTTCTTTAACTAAACCTACAGGAGTAAAAATCTAAAGTTTTTTGAAAAATGTATAGAAGGAGGAATAAATTGAAGAACATCATATCAAGTCTTCGAGGATGGACAGAGCTGACCGGACAGTTTGACAGCAGATTACAACCTGGATATGCTATATACAGAGAAACTGTATACCTAATGCTATCTGGGTCTAGCAAAAAGTTTTGCTCTAGTTTAAAAAACAAAGTTTGTCCTGTTTTTGGCCACCAACATTGTTACCTTTCAATATATTCCAATATTGTCCACAGAAGACGATTGTAGACAGAGAACATTGACTCTGCTTCTAATTCCAATAATAGAAGCAGAACATGAAACCTTTGAGGGATCTAAGAGAAAAGGAATCAAAATTGAGGGGTCTAAGGGAGAAGGAACCCAATGCTTGGTGATCCCATTCTCATTGCTATGACTTAGAAATGCTCAGTGGAATAAATGTATTTATCGCAAACCCATTTTTATTGGGTGGGAACACCTGGTATTATGAGTAAAGCTCATCTCGACCTTTGTTTTGAGACCTCCTTCTTTTTGATGTTCAGCCATTTAATGTACAAGCTTCTAGCACAAGAAAATGATCCCACCTTGTCAAACCTTAACAACAAACTTCACACGATAGAATAGAAATGAAGCATGTACTACGAGAGTGCAGCATGCCAGATACCATAGACATAGTGTGCATCCCAATGAGCACTCCCTGCCAAGACCGACACAGAACATATGATGAAAGTGATCCAGGTGGAGACCCTCAGAATGTTATACAGGTGTTACACAGCTCACTATTAATTAGCAGTAATGACCCTAATCTGATAATTATTTATTCAGATGAAGGTTTTCCGGGGTCTACCACACATATGTGAATGGAAATACAATTAAGCTCACAGAAGATGTTTAGAACTTAGTAATGATGGAAAGGTCAGCTTCTTCCTCTGATACCTTCATATTTTGCTACTTCACAATAATTACAAAGCTATGGTTTTTTTAAGATTTACATTTAAAGAGGTATATGCAAGTTTTTTGTAATTAGTTATGGCATATCCATGATTGATAGGTGTGGACTCCAACATGTTAGGAGACCCAACTATTGTGTCCTCAGTGACCTTTCTACAAACCCCCATGCAAATTAAAACCAGCCAGATGCAGATTTTGGTGGAGAGAGGAGACTAATTACAAAAAAAGTGAATAATTTTGCATTGGACAATTCTATTGGTGTCAACCATTTTGCACATGATGTGTGACAATGCGTCAACGCTCCAACAGAAGTATCTTAAGAGTCTAGCATATCATTGAGTGGTAGCCTGTTCTGTACATATCGTAAACTCTGATTTGTAACTCCAAGTTGACACTTGAGTGATACTTTACTTTGATGCCTTGTTGATGGGAGGTTAAGAGATCTGGTCCCATATAAAGTAAAGAATTGGCTAGATGGAAAACAATCATGAACCTTGGGGGTTACCACTTTATAGAAGCTTTCTAGAACATGCAACATTTATGATTGAAGCTTCCATGGTCATGGCAGTGGACTGAGAATTGTATTATCTTTGTTGGCTCCATTTAATAATCCATAAAATGTGGATTCAGCAGGTTTTTAAGCAATAAACTGTAGTAGAAGGATCTGTCCAATAAAGTTATCTTTGTGGACATATCACTTTGACCGATACAATTTTGAATTGAGAACCAGACAAATAAGACGGACCAAATCATAAAAAACTTTCTGAACAGTCTTGTTTGATACTTTAGTTAATAAGAAAAAAAGGGAACAATGACTTAACCGCTGGGGCTGGAATATGGATGCTGCCAACGTGGCTAAATGTTTAGGATTTTTCTTCTTATGGATTAATTCTGACTAGTCAGGTCTACTTAAGGTGCCCCTAGAGCAGTGATGGCGAACCTTTTTGAGACAGAGTGCCCAGACTACAACCAAAACCCACACATTTTTCACAAAGTGCCAATATAAGCAGTAATTTATTTATTTTTTGAACTGTTCTCCTAACATAACAGCCTCCTAAGGACACTGATACAATTGAAAGCAGGAGGGCAAATCCAGACTTTAATCACTACTTCCTTGGTGATTAAAGGGTTAAAATAGCACTGAGCTTAGTAAATGTTGACTTGCTGTTAGATTATTTGAGTCCTATCTGGTGAACTCTGTGCTGAGCTTAAGTGCCCACAGAGAGCACTCAGGGTGCCACCTCTGGCACCCGTGCCATAGGTTCGCCACCACTGCCCTAGAGGGTACAATGGATGACTCATTCAGCTATTTGTCTCATCTCTTACACCTGTATGCTAAGTTTGTTTGAAATTAAATGAGCTGCCACTAGTTACCTCTGAGAACAAGAGGATCTCATGTTCAAGTCCGATATACCTACTCCTTTTTACTTTGCATTCATCTATTGAAGGAGGCATCTAGAGGTTGACGTGGCTACTATGAAGCCCCTTAAAAACTTAAGATATTCAGCTGGTCCTTCTAGAATTAGTGAGTTTGCTTTATTTTTTCTTATGTGTATATATATATATATATATATATATATATTTCAGTATGTACAAGGAGGTCATCAAGCAAGGATGGTCGCGACACAACTGACAGATCACCTATTAATGAGACTCTGACTCCAGGATAGGGAACCAGATACACTTTACTGGTGGTATGATCCCTAAGCCCCCACTGATCAGGAAAAAAAGGGGAGCAGAAGTCCCTCTAAAAATGGGGAACCGGTGTATCAATAGAGCTGATAAGTTAGTAACCTTGTGCACTAACATAGAATGGAATGGAGACCCATGTACACCGGTGCCCCAGTGCTCGGTACCTATTCTCCTAATTACTGGTAGCCCTAGTGGTTATCCCCTATGAGCTTGTGTGGATAGACCCCTACACTAGCTACATAGAATACTGTTTACCAGAAAATAATTTAGGTAAATAACCATTTCTCAACTTTCCAGTTGTGTTGCTGGATTCACCAGCCACCAATTTTTTACCAAACTATACATTGTAAGGTAGGATTTAACAAAATTATACATCCAGACTAGTGAGGAGCTTATGCAATTACCCATAACCCTTGTATAACACAATGTACAATAATCCAGCGACTGCTATCAATATATTCCATTGGGACATATTAAGCAAGAAGTAATAATTGAACGCTGCAGTTATCCTATGTTAGTCCATGTAATAAATCCTGAATTTTCCAGAGATTGTTCAATAAGGCTTAGAAAGATGAAAGGTTTTCTTTGGATTAAAGTAACATGTAATGCTACGGCCCAAAAAGAATGATGATATTGGGCTTTTTTTGCAATTGTTACATTTTGTTTTAAAGTGTAGTTATATCACATATATATGTCATTTGATTTATCTTTCGTCTGAAAAGAAATTTTCCAATACTTGCTTCCATATCTTGGGGGGGTTGGGGTACTTTGTTAACATATTAGCACCAAGGTGCCCTTCGACAATGAGTGGTCTCCCATGGAATTGCTCAGCTCTTACCATATGAAGGCCTGTTTTTGATGTGTTTGAGTAATAATCTTTCTATTAGCCCATCATGTAATTGTGACTGTTGCTGTGGCACAGTTTATGCCACATCTACCTTGACATGCCCAAACTCTTAACCAAAGTTGTCCCCTTCGAGTGTCATTTTGATCCTCGAGGCGTAAAGAATGGGCTGTTGGATGTCAACATGGCTAACCAATTTGGTCTCAGGGTAGGTAAGCCTTTCCCTGTAAGTGTCTGGTACTTGTTTACTCCCCTCTCTCAAATAATGTTTATGTATTTGAAAGATCGGGAGGAGCGGCTGTGGGCAAAGTGAGCATTCGGCTGATGACCATCAAGACAATCTTATCAACTTTTCTTTGATGAAGCCATCAACTCTGATAAAATTGCTTCTAGTTAATAAATTAACTAATAAAATCTAGTGATTTCAAAGTAAAAATGTAATTTTATCAGTTTTAGGAATTTGGAATATAAAAAGTAAAAAAATATTGCAAATATACATTGTCTATATAGTTTAAGCATCCATTGCTCATTACACAGCAGCTATGGCTAAGCTTTCCTTCAACTGGGGCAATGATTCAATTCCCTGTCCTGGTCTTAAGTCCAACCCCCCCGGCCAAGACAAACTGGCTCCTTGCCACCCCTTGGGCCCAACACCTGGGACACATATCTCCTCCCCCCAACTCTTTGAATTTCCATCACCATATCATAACACTGAATATGATGACCTTATAAAAGCTAATTTATAACCTTGACCCTTGTGAATGTCAAATGAAAACCCACCCTCTTTAATCTCCAAAAACCAATCTGTTGCCATCAACTCAAACCCAATAAAATATTCCACCCATCCGCGTAATACGAGCATGAAATCCATTCTTTCTCATTTTTAACCGCCGCCTAATTTCCTGTTAACACTTCATGTAAATTCTAGATAAGGTGGTCGTTTTTATTAAGATCGTCTTCATTAAATGTTCTATATGGTGGCCCGGACAGGTCAGGGTCATGATTGAAGTTGTATGGCTCATTGGTATTCAGATTATTATTATTTTTTTGATTCTCTTATTAAATGTTATACATTTTATAGTATTTTTATGCCCATTGGTCAACGGGGGTGTATGTGTCCTACACCTAAGGTTCTTATCTACCCTTACTTTACCGGCGAAGGGGGGATGGGGGGGATTTAAAAAAAAAATTAAAAAAATCTTCCTCTGCCACCTCCCAGTTCTGCATTTCTAGCTAGCAGCTGCTATCAGAAACCCTCAATAGCAAAAATATGCAAACTTGCACACTAATTCCCTTTGGAGATAGATCTTGGCTGCAGCCCTGTCATAAATCAGAGAATTTCGATATGAAATGAGGCAAGCAGCTCTAATCATTTCTGCATTTCAAATTGGATCACTGGCTCAATCACTGGGCTTTTTTAAACTGCTTGCCTAAGAGCAAATGTGAGGCAGGAGATAATTCTGAAGAAATCTCTTTTGTGGCCGTCGAACTCTTTTAACTGTTTCAAGACTGAAAGGCAGTCATTTTCCCTGATAATGGCGCCTATCTGCTACCGGAGATATGGATCCTAAAAGGCATTTCTCTCCCTTTAAACTTATATAATCCCACCAATATTACTTTATATATATATATGTGCGGCCATGCGTATTGGCGAGCGGCTTGTTAGCCCAGGAATTTGCACTAGTTAAATGGAATGATGCAAAGCAGCCTCGGCTTATTACCATATCTCTGCAATTCAAAAAAATGATACCTACACATCAACGCCGATAGTTTATTTTCATATGTGACATGAAACAAAGTGATAATAGCAAGTCGCTGGAGAATTTAGGCCCCGGACGGATCAGTGGTTTCATGGCAGTTGTTAATATTTAAATTTACTTCTTTCCCCCCAGAGACAATTTTCAGATAATACCTCGGGAATAATTATAGTGGGAGAAGAAATAATAATAATGATAATAATAATGGCAAAAATCCTAAAAAAAAAATATTATTTACTAAATAAGAAATTCTAATATTGTAGAATAGTCATGTAGGTGCTGAGTGGGGACAGATTTTCTTATGCTTCATTTTTCCATTAAAATGTTATTGAGATATTATGGGATAATCAAAAATGTTAATAAAATAAAATTATAAATAATAATAAAATAATAATATGGTCGGATATAATAATATAGGTATCATAAATAGTAATTGTACTTATATGTAGTTGCAGTATAATGATAATAATATAAATTATAACATATGCTAACAATAATATACAAAATAATAATAATAACAGTAGTAGTAATAATAATTTGTATAATAAATAATAATAAAGTATCAACAATATTCGTGATAATAATAATCATAATAATAGTTATTGCTATCATTAATTTATATTATTATCTATTAGTAGTAGGAGTATAGTAGTGTTAGATTATTTTCCTATAGTGCGTGTTATTATTACAATATATTAATAATAACATAATAATAATTTAATTATTATTATTTTAATACTACCACAATAAATATAATATTGATAATGTCATATAATTTATTAATACCAATAATAATTAATAATAATGATATTTGGTAATATTCAACATTAAAATCATCAAGATTTATCCTTTTTTTAGCCTTTGTTTTTCATATTGATCTACTTTTAGTTAATATAGTCTAAAAATTGATACAGATGACCTTTAATACAATGTTAAGATAATGGGATTATAGGAGGGGCATAGAGGTCATCCTGGAGTTTCCACCATCCAACCCTTCATTATCTTTGGTTATTGATCTGGTTATAGTCAATATTTATAAATACAGCTTATAAATGACCGTAGATGAGCTTTTATGTTGTGCCCATGTAGTTGAACTGGATTATAGAAAATGCCAAAGGGGTTATTACCCAGTGGCCTCCAGCCTTCAAAAAAACACCAGTATGAGGGGTGAGCTAGTTTCTTGCCATAGGGTTCTAGAGATAAGCAGCTACCGGTTACCTCTGGTTCCACTTGTCTCCTGGTTTCATTAGATTGTATGACATATAAAGTATGTGAATAATTTTTTACTTCTGCCATCATATTGTGTGAGAACGTGGATATATAAGATTGTTCCTGTTGATCGCTTGCGAGATGTTCTGACTATTATCTCATGTTTATCTCATCATTTTGTTATTTTTTCTCTAGTGTCACACTGAGCTTACCCCTTAGGTTACTGTCATAACCTGGCAATTGTGGAGGCTCTGATGACCCTCTGGTGTGTATGAGGCCTGCTGATCATCCTACATCTGCAGACAAATTGGACTGCGGCATTTAAACATTCTCAATATTTTTCTTGAATGGAGGAATACACATGCACCATGGGGCGAGTTGAGCCACCTGCCTCAGGCAGCACCACCTGCAGCAAGCGAGGGGGCAGCATCAGGGGTGCAGTTATGATCCACATAGCATGATTTGCCACGTAAAATTAGTGTCTCTTCACATCCGATGTCAGCATGGCTACCTGATACATGACTATTGGATAGGGCAGAGAGGGCATCGTTCAATAGATTGCCTCATAGAGTTTCGGTCCACCTTTGGCTTTGACATCTTGTTCTTTGGAGGTTATGAGGACTAACCTTTGTCCCAATGAATGTTCATCTAACATAATTTTGTCATTGGGGAGACATGCTACCACTGGAGGTGTATGGAGGCAGTTTTTCCATTGGCATGGTTGGCCATACTAGGGCGGCACGGTGGCTGAATGAGTAGCACTTCTGCCTTGCAGCGCTGGGGTCCTGAGTTCGATTCCCATCCAGGTCAACATCTGCAAAGAGTTTGTATGTTCTCTCTGTGTTTGTGTGGGTTTCCTCCGGGTCCTCCGGTTTCCTCCCACACTCCAAAACATACTGGTAGGTGGATTAGACTGTGAGCCCCATGGGGACAGGGACCAATTTGACATGCTTTGTGCAGCGCTGCGTAATCTGTGTGCTCTATATAAAGAATTATTATTATTATACTAAGCATGCATGTGTTTTGGGAGGTTGTTAGGAATGGTTTTTGGTTGAATAAACTTAAGAAAACTGTGATTTACAATAGTTGGGTGAAGAAATTATGTCTTCTGTGTTCTCACTCAAAGTGTAAAGATCTACTATGGTTACCTCTAGTGATGACCCAAATTCAGCAGCATCTATCCATCCCTGTACATACAGAGGTTATACAGAGAGAGTCAAGAGGGCAAACAATTTACAACATTGATACCAAGAAGTCCTGATAGATCAGCATTACTGTATGTGGTGACAGTGACACACAACATCTGGACGGGCATCGCAGATTTGCCTGTGGGTCATCACAAGCTGTGAAAGCGTATTCTGCTTCCAATGTTTATACTGTCTGAGCGATACACGAATCTACTCGAAAGCCATCAGGCTCTTGTATATACAGTCAAAATGCAGCAATGATTGATCATGTGTTTGCATGTCTAAACCTAGACCATTTTAGGAATACTGAGCATGATACCCCCTCTTTAACTTATCTCGTGAACACTGATAAATTCTTGTAATAACTCCGCTTTATCCCGCTAATCCACCCTCTATTTATATTTTGTTGGACAAGACCCAAACTACATATAGTCTCCTCTCTGCAGGAAGCATGTTATAGAGTAGGAGGAGCTGAGCAGATTGTACATAGTGTCCTATCTGCAGGCAGCATGTTATAGAGCAGGAGGAGCTGAGAGAATTGTATATAGTCTCCTCTCTGCAGGAAGCATGCTAAAGAGCAAAGGAATAGACTTTACATAGCTTGTTATATTCAGGAAGCATGTTATAGAGCAGGGGAGCTTCGTAGATTTTATGCATTTAATTCTTTGTTTTTCTGTTTTTAGTTGTCAAGTGGACGGATTTATCAATATTTTATTGTTGTCTTTAAATAAACAAAGTTAATGGGGATGTCGCTAATTGAGTGGGAATCCCAGGTGGATATAAAAAAGAAGGATCTTTGAAATAAAAGTTGTATTTTTTCCCACATCCTATGTATAACTTGCTGGTGGTGGTAGAGGGGATTTTCTGCCTCCATGCTGACAGGTTCCTAACCCTTACAGAACTCAGCCCTTTTGTCATTTTTGTTTTTCTGTTTTTCAATCCCCTCATTCCACATTCCCCTCATTTTTATGTTAACAGAGATCCATAAGGGTTTGTGATCTGAGGGACAAATTGTACTTTTTAGTGACTCCATTTAATATTCCATGCAATGTACGGGAAAGCTGGAAAAAAATTCCAAGTCTGGTGAAATTGACAAAAAACACAATTTCAGCGTTTTACTTGTGGGCTCTTTTTTTACAGCATTCATTTTGAGCTCCAAAAGACACCTCCCCTTTATTCTTTGGGTCGGTATGATCACAGGAGTACCAAATTTATATTGTTTTTTTTTAGATCTTAGTAGGTTTAAAAAATATTTCAATCTTTTGTACAAAATTTTTTTTTTTTACCATTTTGGCAAATTCGGAGGCCAATAACTTTTTCACACTTTGGCGTACAGAGCTGTGTAAGGTCACTTTTTGCAAACATTTTAATTTATGTGAATTTGGGACCTATTTGACTGCTAATTTTTTATTTAAATTTTCATGGAAAGAAAAATGGCGAAAAAGTGTAAATTCTGAAATTTTCTGAAAAAAAATTCTTAAAGAGGACCTGTCACTAGATTTTGACCACCCTGACTAACAATGCTTAGGGTTACAAGTTCTCCCCATATCACCTAAAATTAGCTGCCACGGGGGGCACTGTACCTGAATCAGAGACGTTTTTCTGATATAAAAATTAGCTCTTCTGACTCATCTCTGGTATCTCTGACTCTTCTCTCTCTCAGGCTAGCAGTGAACCACATTGACAGCTCTTTGTCTCTTCAAATCCCTGCTCTGTCTCCTTGTACTCAGGGACCGTCTGCTAAAATTCAACTACAGACATATAAAGCTCTATGTACAGATGGAAAATATTGTGTCAATTATTTTACATGTTGCCTTGTGTTACATTCATGACATGTGACCAGAGTAACATCATTGCAGGTCATTTAGCCTTCTAACAATAGCAAACTGTACACCATGCATGTGATTACATGAAATCACAGCAGCCTCCATGGAGGATGGAGTGGAGTAGAAGTCCATTAAGAACAAAAGCAGGCTATTAGAGATCACTATATACAACAGGCCTACAAGTCTCTATGAAACTGTAAGCTTCAAAGGCAACCGATCGGCGATCAGCCAACCAACAAGGTGGCGTCCACCTGCAGCTCTGTTAGGTGCAGTGGTCGTGTTTTGACCACGGTACTTAACAGGTTATCTGCCACGATCAGTTATACAGCCACAGACAAAAAAAAATAGAGTTTTTTTTTAACTCAGACCAAACTGTGACTTGGTTAGGGGGATACTCTGTATGAAAGAAATGAATTGTCCAATAGGGGACAGTCTATACCCATTAGTCACTAAAATCTAACTTATATTAACACACTTTGTGTGGCGAAACATGTCGGGGGGCGGGGGTATTTAATTAGGTTTCAGCAGTGTTGTTGAATGGTAGACTCACAGAGAGGACTGTTAGTAACTAACTTCAGAGTGAACCAATGACAGCATATGATTATATCACACTGAGTCTCAGATAGGGTTGTGCCGTCTCCTACCTCCCTCCGCTTCCCCCATCACATAGGGGAATGGGGAACAGAATCTCGATACCCAGAATTCTGGGGATGGAAATGTTGTGATTGTCTCACAGACCGCAGAGCCCTAAAATAGGCATGCAAGTCTTTAGTGAGCGACTAGTGTTGATACACACTAGGATTCATTGGTACAACCTTGGTGCCAATATCACGCTCCACTAAGTTTAAGACATGGGCTTGGGGACAGATGCCATACAACTCCTATCCCCTCCCCCACATAGTGGGAACATGATATAGCTGCACTGGTCTTTCTGTCGGAAACAAAGAGATAAAAATAAAAACAAAAGTTTCCATCCCTGACAAAACACTGCCAAGGGCTACAAAATTTCGGTCTCCTCAATACTGAAGGCCAACCACTGACAGTTATACAGCCAACACTCACTGGGGCACATTTACTAAGGGTCCGAACATCGCATTTTCGTCGGGTTTCCCAATTCTTTACCCTGAATTGAACTGGTGATCAGATTGTGGCGCAACAGCACCGGCTTGCATGTGACACAAATCTGGGGGCATGTACTGATTCGGACAAACCAAATTTAAAAACCAAATTGTGTCGCAAGATCAGCACTCATGCACTGGGAAGAAGAAGGTGAACTCCGGCGGACCTGAGCGGGGGAAGCGACTCATGCAGGAAATTGAAAGCACGAACTAAGTGAATCCCGGCAGGCCCCAAATCACGTCGGGCATTTCGGATCCGCCGCCACATACCCCCCCCCCCCCAAAGCACCAGGATGTAATAGTCCTTCCTGGTGCATGCTAATCCACCCTCTATTTATATTTTGTTGGACAAGACCCAAACTACTGTACTACACTTGGCATGTCGCAGCTCCCCCCTGTCCAAGGTCTTAATACCCCGAGCGACTCTTGTGTGAGTGCAGGACCGGTCCGGGCTGCCAGCCGCTCTATTCCCTCCTGACAACAGAAGTGACGACATCTATACAGAAGAAAGAGGAGACAACTATGGCGGCACAACTGCACATCCAGGAAGATGTAGCTCTATAAAAAACACAAAGTCTACATTGTATCAATGGGCAATAAATAGTGTTACATATTGATAGAGGGAGATGTGGATAGATAAAGGTGATAAAAAGAAAATAGATTGATATGACATAGATAGGAGATAGATAGATAGATATGAGATAGATGATAAATAATATAGCAGGAGGAGCAGAGCAGATTGTACATAGTGGCCTATCTGCAGACAGCATGTTATAGAGCAGGAGGAGCAGAGCAGATTGTACACAGTGACCTATCTGCAGGCAGCATGTTATAGAGCAGGAGGAGGTGAGCAGATTGTACATAGTGTCCTATCTGCAGGCAGCATGTTATAGAGCAGGAGGAGGTGAGCAGATTATCCATAGTGTCCTATCTGCAGGCAGCATGTTATAGAGCAGGAGGAGCAGAGCAGATTGTACATGGTGATCTATCTGCAAGCAGCATGTTATGGAGCAGGAGAAGCTGAGCAGATTGTACATAGTGTCCTATCTGCAGGCAGCATGTTATAGAGCAGGAGGAGCAGAGCAGATTGTATGTGGTGATCTATCTGCAAGCAGCATGTTATGGAGCAGGGGGAGCAGCTCAGATTGTACATGGTGACCTTTCTGCAGGCAGCATGTTATAGAGTAGGGGGTGTTGAGAAGATTGTCCTGCAGGCTGTTATAGAGAAGGATACAGATATGTTGATTATAGTCTCTGACATTTTACTAGCTGATGCCACATGTTGTATATAAACTTGTATTTGCCTTTTTTGATTGTCCTTTACACCTAAGGCTTTTTATAGTGAAATCCATTGTCTTCCAAAACCTAAAGCCAAAATTTCGATACAAAGAAAAAGCTTTGTTGGCTGCCCGGGGCTGAGCGAGCGGTTAGTGTCTGCACTTTGTATTATCCTAGAAGGGGAGAGAATGGTCGGAGTTTCCTTTATTCCGGCAGCAGCCGCCCTGGAAAGTCCTCAGCTCCATGACAAGATGAAGAAGCTGTGTAATCTCATCCAACAAATGATCTCACTCTGACCCTCGCACTAAGTTTACGATGAAACACAAACAGACACGTTTTCAGATATTGATTGGAACTAATGTCTGATCCTAACAGGTTTGATGTTATCGGGGCCGGCGTAGAAGAGAAGGAGTGTCACTACTATACTGAATAGTCCTGGATAAGATCACAATCTCCTGCACCAGATACTATCAGGAGAGGAACACAGGTAATTATCAGCCATAGCCGCTGCTAATTCAAGCCGTCGCCTAACAAATTGGACGGGTATAACACAGATGTGGAGGCGCACAGAGGCAGCACAATGTTCATGCCCAAAGAAGAAGGCGCAGAAGTGTAGTGACCTGCAGAATGAAAGGGAAACTGTCATCAGGATTTCACATTTCAACCTGATGACAGGTTCCCATTGGCTGTTTAATATTTATTATCAATCTTCTTTTATAATCAACATTCTAAACATAAATAACATCTCCCTGCCAGCAAAGAAGATGGAGTGATGGGGCGGCTCTGCAAGATAGTGTACCTGTGTCATCAGCTCACTGCCAGCCCTCCTCCTCCCTCCTGCTCCCTCCTCCTCCCCCTACTCCCTCCCCTTCTGTCAGCTGAAGTCTTCATGAGTGAGGGGGAGGACATAGCAGGAAGGAGGGCAGAGCTGGCACTGCTCCAATGTCACAGGGACTCTTGTACAGACGCCCCCCATTACTGGATGCAGTTTGCTGGCAGGGAGCCAGTTATACATTTACGCACCTCAAAAGTGAATGGAACTAAGACATGTTTATTATAAGAGAAGATTGATAAGTTTTACAGCCTATGGGAACCTGTCATTAGGTTCAAATGAATTCCTGATTACAGGTTTCCTTTAAAGGAAATCTATAAGCAGCTCTGATGGTACAAAACCCACAGATGGTTGATGGATTTGTGGCTACTTCAAGTGAACCAAGTATTTGTCATATATATAAAGGTATATATACTATATATATATATATATATATATGCTCTTCTTTTAGCTACTTATGCCCTTGTTTTGTCCCGAAAAAAGATTTAAAAATTATGCAAATGAGTCTTTGGGGCTCTGAGCTTCTAAGCTGTTAATTGAGCCTAAAGCCCCTGCTTATATCATGCTGATAATTTTTAAAGCTTTATTTTTTTTTTGTAAAAACAAGGGCAGATCCAGCCAGAGGGGGCGCGCACCAGCATGTCAGTGTGCTTAGTTTACAATCCTTCATCCTGGTGGTAGATGTCCTTTAATAAAGGAACGGTAGGGGGTGGTAAAAAGAAATATTTACCCTGCTCTGGCTCTAGGTTCATATGTTGCCATGGTCAATCTTGTTTTTGGAACTGAGTGGAAGCCCTGGGGGGGTCGCTGGGGTCGCTTTAGTCAATGAGTGACTTCCACAGACCATGGGAAACAACTTCCAAACCACTTCCACTACCAGGGAATGTCATTTTTTTTGTTGTCCCCTGGTTCGAGGTGGACACTCATTGGCTGAAGCGGGACCCCGTATCTTCAGAGTAAGATAAAAACTAAGAAGCTGAGCAACACAGGAGCCTATGCAAGGTAAGTATGCTTTATTTTGTTCCCTCACCCATGTCCTGCCCCTCAATTTCATAGAATGCCTTTAAGAAATAAAATAATAGGATCTCTCTGATAACAGATTCTATAGGACAATGATCCCAAGGACAACTCTTTACGTGCTTCAATGTGTTTCCTCCCCAATATAAAAGGAATAATAATAATTTAGTATTTCCATGCCGAAAATACTAAAACGACTTACATACCTTTTGAAGATCGAAAGCCTATTTTATGGGATCTGGCTTCGAGGTCGCACCAGGCCATCCCCGCCTGCTCTAAGAAAATCACTTTACCTGATATTGTAATCAGAAAATGTATTAGGAGAGGAGATCAATATCTCAATATCTCTTTATGAGCAAAAACATGAACACATGTGCCGTGTAGCTCCGAGACGTAGCTGTCATTATTCTTAATAAAGGCAGACGAGAGGCAGTGTGTCAAATATTTAACCCATAGATTTACCTCGCATTTGGACGCGCATTTTACTCATTATTGTTTAAGCTGATTTATCGCGCGCAGTAAATTATTCCATTCGAGAGAAAATTGGCACGGCATTGAAATGAACGGGCAAAGGGGTAGTGAACCATGCACCCTATAGCGAGGAGGCCTGATATTGCAGTTTTACAGCTAAATTTCCATATCTGCAAGACAAGTAGTGATATCGATGGTAATGATGTGGATAAGAAGGCGGGTATACTCTCCCAGGACTACCTTTAAGAGTGTGGGCAACAAGGATCCCTTAAAGGAAATCTACCACCAGGATGAAGGATAGTAAACCAAGCACACTGACATACTGGTGTGCACCCCCTCTGGCAGGATCTGCTCCTTTTTTAGCTTCTTAGGCCCTGGTTTTTACAATAAAGGCTTTGAAAATTATACAAATGAGCCTCAGGGGCTCCAGGCTCCATAGCTGTTAAATGAGCCCAGAGCACCTTAGACTCATTTGCATAATTTTAAAGCATTTTTTGTAAAAACAAGGGAATGAGAAGCGTGGATCCTGCCACACAACAGGGGTTACACAACAGTATGTAAGTGTTCTTGGTTTAAAATTCTTAAACCTGGTGATAGATTTCCTTTAAAGGGATTTCATGGGATGTAGATATTGGATGTAGATGGTTCAACAATATAAGATTGGTGGGGGTCAGACACTTGACACCCTCCAATGATCATCTTTTTGTACTGACTGTAGAATTCAGATTCGTAGAGCAGCCTTTATAGCATTGCCAAGCACAGTGCCTCACATAGTATAGTGTCTGTTCCTGGTATTACAGTTCAGTTTTGTTAACTTGAATGACAGCATTCAGATACTGTGATCAAAAAACGTGAGGTGATGGGCCTTTGCCGGGTGACTAAACGTTACAATGTAAAGGGGTATTAGGGGTGTTATGTTTATTACTTATGACATATACATAGGTTTCGTCAGAAAAATATCTTTTAGAATGTGAGTAATCAGGTCTTGCTCTCGGTACCATATGAAAACAAATGTCCATGTAAGAGATTCGCAGCTTGAAGGGGTATTCATAACTGGGCATTCACATTTAATTTAATAAATCTAAACTATAGATACATTTCTTCAATTGGATGTTATTTTTTAAAAAAATGTCTGTGTGTAAAGATAATTTTCCATGATGTATTCATATCTTTCTGTAGAAACAAGATAGTTGTCCTTGGATACGACCCCTTCTGATGTGATCTGGACCCTTGCAGATGTGTCAATGCAGGCCCTATTGAGTCCTGCCTGACCACCAAGATTCACTGTTCATTACCACAGTATGTCTCCAGCAGTGGAGGTTGTATCCAAGGACAACAATCTCATTTCCAAGGGACAACATGGATATATTTATGGGAAATGATTAACAAAGGAAATATTTTTTAAATAACATCCAGTTGAAAAAATGTATCTATACGGCAGGTGATTTATAGCAAATGTCAATGCCCAGATGGCAACACCACTTTAAGGCCACCACAATGGGAGATGATTATAAAGGGATGTCCTGGTTGGAGGACATCCATTTGAATCCTTAAGGCATATTGAAAAGCGGTTTGTGTTTGTAAAACTACTCTTTAAGGCTACAGTCACATGGGGGCACATGTATCATAAGTCTGACTTTGCCTGTTTTTTGGGACTTTTCTTGGCTATTCTGCTGGTCAGATGTATCTTACCGGTTTTTCTTATTGATCTTTAATGAATTAGTTTCCAAAAGTTGTAGTCAGTTCCCAGTTTTTCTACGCCTGGTCAGGGGCAGCCGTAAATTTGTACCAAAATTTGAGGCTTTTTTCTGACGTTTTACAAAAGTCTCAACTTTCACATCTGGATTGAGGTGATAACTCGGGGAACACTGCAGAAAACTAGACTGTTTTAGGCACAAAAAAAAGTCACAAATGAGCACAAGCACCATAAAAAGTCTCAAAAATGAAAGAAAACGGCAAGCCTAAAGTTTGATACATGTGCCCCATGGTGTTTTTGTCATACATTGTAAGAATATGTCGGGAGGATTACATTTTTTTTTTTTAAATTTATGAATCTAACCTTAGCCTCAAAAAGATCACTTTTTAACAATCTACATTTTGAGGTCCTTCAATGGACTGTGGTCACATAGGGGCACATTTACTTACCCGGTCTCGTCGAGATCCCCGAGGTGCATTGTCCAACGAGGATTCAGAGCTGCCCCGATTCACTAAGATCGTGCGTCCAATTTCCTGCATGTGTCGCTTCCCCACTCAGATCCGCCGGAGTTCACCTTCTTCTTCCTGGTGCATGTAAGTGCGTGTCTTGCGACACAAATTGATTTGTTAAATTCTGCAGTTTATCCGAATCAGTCGGGTTGTTCGACGGCCATGCCCCCCGATTTGTGTCACATGAAAGCCGGCGGCGATGCGCCCCAATCCGATCGCGTGTGACAAAAACCACTGTGCAATTCAAGGCACATCGGAAATATTCGGGAAACCCGACGGAAATACGTCCGACGGACCCTTAGTAAATGTGCCCCATAGTGTCCTTCTACTGAGAAACTTGTCTTTCAGCTTTAATCTTTGGGGAAAACCCAGTAGCAAGTGATTGTTCGCTCCATGACTACTGCGGAGGACACCGTTCCTATAAAGATCAATAGGCTAACCATGTAAGACTGTAGGTCCACCATAATCAGATAACAACGACCTATCCTGAGGATATGCTATTAATTAAAGACCATGGACAACCCCTCAAAGTCCTAGACAACACTTATTTTCTCTCTATATGATCCATGGAATAATAAAATAGTCTTACACGGGCAGGGAAAAGCCATTTTTTTCTTTCTTCGTCGGATACATCCATGAATTGCAGGTTTGGTATTGTAACAATGATGTAAAGGGCATGTTAGATCAGCGATACAAAGTCATTCTTTATTCCAGCTCAGATAAACTTATATTTTTTCCTCTGCAAGGACTTCACTATTCAGATGAAGAATACCAGCCACAGGAGGGGGACAAGCTATTTAAAGCATCCCTATACCTACAGACGGCCATGGCATCATGCATAATCCAGGACGTCCCTTACACTGCGCTGCTTTTTTACTCTTCTAATCACAATATTTCCAACACATCGCTGACAATAGGCTATTGAAGTGTTCACACTGACCTTATTCCCAGTGGCCTGCGCGTAGATCAAAGACAGAGCATGTAAAAAGCTTGTAACTTCCACTAACACCTTGTAAAACAAATACAATTTATGGATGTGACACCAAAGACGCTGAGATAACATGTATTTTGGTAACATTTGATTCCTGAGTTCTCAAAGCCTTAATTTCTATAAAGGCTTGGTTTTTTGGGGGATGGGTTGAGTTTTTAATCATGTGATCCTCTAAAATGTTACTTCTAAAATATACCCCATAAACTTTGTTTTTGAGTATATCATATTCATCCGCCAAATCCTAACTGGCATCTTATATAGTCCTACATCTTGCATGGGCTAGTAGGAATTAAAGGGATTGTCCGTGACTTTATAAAAAAACAAAGTTGGCCGGGAAGGGGCTGTTTAAAAAAGTAAACATGTACTTACCACCCGATGCTCTTCAGGTGTCCCGTGCTGCTGTTGCTCCAGTCCATGCCCCAAGTAAACAAACATGGCCGTGGAATCAGCGCTGCATTCAGCTTCCAGACGTCCAAGGTGGCCGGCCACACCCACCCGTCCCTATTCATAGCATTATATATGCGGGACGAATGGCTTTCGGGTCCGGACGGAAGCTGAATGCAGTGCTACTTCCACGGCCATGTTTGTTTAAACCCAGAGGGCACAGGAAGGTAAGTCCATGTTTATTTTTTAAGCAGCCCCCTCCCAGCCACCATTGTTTTTTTGTTAAGTCTCGGACAACCCCTTTAAAAAATAGCAGACCCGGATTTATCTTTAATCGATCATGACAACCCAACCCATTCTAATTGTGTTTTATACAAGTAGCGGGGGTTATATAGGAATGTCCAAGACAATTGGAATAACATAGGTTCAGACCAGTTTGATTTGGGTTCCGACTGAATTTTTTGAAAAATTTGTTGAAGCTTCATAAAGTCGAATTCTGGGTAATTTCCTCATCTCTAGTCTTGATGTGTATTAATAAAATTCATATAATACTTATCAGAAGACTCTTAATGATAAATAAGACAAAAAGTCCATGCCATAATCCCAATCCAATAAAGATCAAGAGAAGGACATTGGGGAACGGCCTTCCCTATAAACAGAATCTGCAGAAAGTTTACAAAAAATAAGGGCGTACCAGTCACAATCTCTGACGGAAAGCTATTTATAATGAATTCCTCTTTGTGAAAGAATCCGATGGTCCCTGAGATAAAGGTTTGGGTGCCAAACTGGGTTTTATCAAAAATGATCATAATGATAAAAGATAAAGCAATTCATGTAAATTAGCTTTTAAAAACATCTAATTTGTACTTAAAGGGAACCTACCACCATGATTCTACCTATAAAGGTAGAACAGGTGGTAGGTGGATGTATGGGACGTGAGGATAGCCCTTTTTAGAGCTAATCCTCATGTCCCCGCTATCTTTTAGAAAACTTTATTAGGCTAATACGTAAATTTTGTAGCTGTGTGCCCCCGTCCGAGAAGTTGGTGTTCTGCTCATGCGCAGAGCGCAGGCCCGCGACTGCGCGGCCACAGCTCCGGCTTCTCGGACGAGGGAGCACAGGTACGAGGAGCTGAATGCCGAAGATGTAAGGGTAGGAGTAGAAAAAAGGGTAATGGGGCGTGGAGTAGCCGCGATGTCCGGCCTCATGTCCGGCAACTCCGCGCCCCAGTAGCCGCTTAACAAAATTTACATATTAGCCTAATAAAGTTTTCTAAAAGATAGCCGGAACGCGCCATTAAAAACTCAACCCATCCCCACAAAAAACAATCCTTTATAGAAATTAAGGCTTTGGGAACTAAGGAATCCAATGTAACTAAAATATATGTTATCTCAGCCTCTTTGGTGTCACATCCATAAATTGTATTTGTTTATCATGGTGTTGGTGGTAGTTACGAGCTTTTTGCATGCACCTCCTTTAACTGCAATTATCTATTAACCCTTAATCCTCCAGTATTTACTATGCTTAAACGATAACCCCCATGAAAGGGTTTATGCAGTGCAAATCATTAAAATACTAGCGTCATTGCACTATTGCATATGATTTACTGAAGGAGGGTGGATCGATACTATATGTGTTTATCCAGTGTTTAATGTGTTTTTGGATCCCTTAGACCTTTCCTTTCTGTGTATGGTGGTTCTCACTTTAACAGATTTTTTTCTACATTTGGCAATGTGTGCAGCAATCTGTATATAGGTTCTATTATGGTCTTGATGTGTATTGGATATAGGCTTCCATACTCATTATCAGCAGCTTCTGAATCCTTTCTAAAGTCCGTCCTATCAGTGGCATCTAACAGCTCAGGGTAAGGAGCTTTTCTCACCAAGAACCTTCTAAATGTCCTTTGTTAAAAGGTCTCACATCTGAAAAGTCATTTCAACTTACATGATTCACAACCAGGATTAGTATATAAAGAAGCTGCTAAACATGGAGAATCGATTGGTAGAGACTCGCTGGGTTCCCTAGATGAGGCACAAATGAAAAATATTCTCTCAGCTATGGAATTGGGGCTAAGTGAAAATAACATACTGTACAGTAAGGACAACCCTCTTGTAGGCAGCAAGGTCTCATGAGAGAGACTACTGACAGAGGTCTCTCTACTGGGACACCAATGACCATTCTCCATATCACCTATCATTGGCATTCTAGTTTTTTTCCTGCTTTTTCTTACGCTCTTCAATTAAAATGAATGGGCAGTTAATGGTCCTTCAAAATTGTTGAGCTGAATATATCGGGTCAACATTTGCCGAATCTGCCAATTCGTATGACCAACCAAACTACAAGACCATCTAACATGTATGATGCCTCGTGACACTCCCAATAGTAGATAAAGGAGGACAAGTTGCGATTCTAGTCCTTGATCATTTTGTTCTCGAGAGATAAGCTGCCATCTGTCGGGGGCTCTCTCCATTCATTAGACATGCACTTTTGGCCTAGCTGATTGAGAAGGGAGAGATAGCTGGCAGCACAACTAGTATTCGGCTCAAAGTTATCTTGTGTGAATGGAAGGCTCATTTATACAGTGACCAACCACTAAACTATTGCTGGTTGCAGGAGCCTCAAACTTCAGACAGATTTTTTGGCCATCTAATGTGCATTAGATGTTTAGACAACATTTATTCGAAAGATGATAGTCAAAAAGGATTGGACATGTTGTTGACCCAAGGTGCTAGGGGTATGAAGCAAATATTTTTTTCCCTCTACCATTGAGAAGACAAGTAAACTCAACCGAACCTACCACATAAGGTATGTAGAAGACCTTCGGAGTAACTATTAGCCAAAAGTCTCTTAAGGCAACAGTTACTGAAATTCGTGGCCACCTGTACCTGACCTGGGTCCCCGGGAAACTCATTTGCATTAAGATGAAAATAAAATCTCCAAAAGGAGGGAAACAGGAAAGTTATGTCTGAAAATCCCTAATAAATGGAGAGATATAGGAGCTCTTTAAATATGAAATACCTGCCCTATTTGTGTTGTAAATATATGTAGACAGTAATGTATATACCAAGACTTGTAGAAAATATATACCTAAATATACAGACCATTGACACTCAGTGACAACACCCCATCTGTCATATTTTGCGGATGCGGATGTAGAGTCGGGAACGGCTTAAGACGTCGGTAATAGTGGTGCATTGTACTGTAGCCACATTCACATATTCATAATTGAACAGTTCAGCCAGATGGAACCACACATTTAGAAATTTACATTCTAATATTTTCACAAGAAAAATGCTTAACGTGATGCAGGGCTCTTAATCCAGTCTGTTATTTCCAGCCCCGGCAGTAGTGATATGCTCAATGCTCCTCTATGTAATTTCTCCCTAACTTATCAAACATCTCCCATGCTTGTATGCCACCACCACAAAATCCTTAATTTGAGAAGGGCCAATATACACAACCAATATGAGGTGAGAGACATTAACATAAAGTCATTTTTTTTGTAGTCTTCCGAATCTGTGCTTTACACTTCATTTATTTTCTGTGTCCTATGCAAATGCTAAAGGTGGCTCCATATGACCTCGTTACTCAAAGTGACCTAGACAGTGGGGCAATGGATTTTTGGCGCACACGATCGGATTTTGGTGCAATCTTTGGCTCCGACTTTCATGTGACACAAATCGGTGGGGTGGGGGTGGCTGTCGGATTTAAAATTCTAATTGTGTCGCAAGACATGCACTCACATACACCGGGAAGAAGAAGGTGAACTCCAGGGACCTCAGCAGGGAAGCGACACATACTGGATATTGTGTGCACGATCTTAGTGAATCGTGCCGGACTTCATCCTCGTTGGACAACGCACCTCGGGGATTGTGACAGGACCAGGGAAGTAAACATGCCCCAGTATATTTTACATAAAAACTGTATACTACACTTTTCCATCCACAATGTTTTGTAAAAAAAATATAGCCATCACAGAGGCCGTACAAACATATGGACGACAGATCCCACTGTATGGCATCCATCGTTGGCCACCACTAGATATCTCAAATAGCTCCAAAAACCCACTAAGTATATGTAGATTTTTTTCTTGGAGCTTTTTTTGTATCACCGTGACTGTATAATGTGGGTATGTAAACAAACCATTTTTCAGATGTCGGGATTGCTGGCTAAAATACAACACCATACTAGACTGCTTCAATGATGTTAACATCCAAATGGAAAGTTATGTTGAGGTATTCCAAGAATAAGTGAAGAAAGATGGTTAAAGGCATCTTTTAACTGTGAAATAAGCAGGTGAGATACTTTCCAGTTAGGGGAGGAGAGTAGGTTGACTAGGCAACATGTACGACAATAGGCTTCTACACATAAGTACATGTAGATGTTTCATTATGACTGGGGAAACATCATAAGGCTTAAAACATGGAGTGATCTTCACTCTAGCTTAATTCATGATTCATTTCAGTCATCTGGTTAACTTTGATTATTCTTGTCCCTATTTATGTCCTTTTGATGAAATTGAGTTGTTCAAGGCAATTCATACATTGAAGTTCTACTGCTCCATAGTGTGGACCAATGTCAGGCTCTAGTGGTAGCCCTGATGCAATAATGGGCTTTAAAAGATTCATTATTTGTGGAGCCCGTTCTACATGAATCTGGCACCTGCTGCACGGCCCCAACAGAGGGCACTCCTTTTTTTGGTGCACAACATGGGGCATGCAACACATTTCTGTTGGACTATGCATGTTAAATCTGGCGCACGGTCCGTCTGAACACTGAAATGCTCAGTGCAGAAAGTTGTGTCGCATGCAGCAGAGCGTATTTATCCCACAAAACGGTCTCGTGCAACACAAATGTGGTGTGGACACTTCTTAAATACCTGTGCAAGCAGTTTGCATCTAAAAGAATGTGCAAAGTGCAACAGAAGATTTGCGCACAGTCCTTAGTTAATGTTCCCCAGTGTGTTTCTTATTTGCTGATTCTCAAAAAAATTACACACCAATGATTATAAAGATGACAAAAAAAACATCAAACTTGTATTAGGGCACATTCTGTATTGGAAAGAGGGCTCTGTGGGTTAAAGGTACCCAAAGCCTACATGAACCAGTGGCGTACATAAAAGAGAGGAAGCCTATAGAGAAAAATCTAAGTGACTTTCCTTTTATTATGTAGTTAAGTCATCGGGCCTGAAGAACCTTGTGTTTGTTTCCATCGACATCCACTGCTCTTCATTGGGTTAAGAACAGTGGATGTAGATGGATGGATGTAGGTCTTGATTGGGTAAGTGGGATCAATCAGGATTGGGCTTCCTTCCTTCATGGGCATCATAACGGCTGCATAGTTTGCCAACAACTATTTACATCCTTAGATACAAAACAGGCCTGTATCTCTTGCCGGAGACACAGGTCAACGACACCAAGTTTCCCTCCAGCCTTAGAACGTTGTATTCTATCAGCTTGATTTAGGTGAAGGTTGAACAAATATGTCTACTGTTACTCATCACTTAGGATTAATCCTAGTATGAAAACATTATTACTATACAGATTGTACAGACAGATTATAAAAAAAAAAACCACATACCAAAATGTTGTTATCATTGTTCAAGTCCATCTTGCCAGCGAAGGGCCCCCATGTTGTTCCAACTGGAAGTTGTTGTCGACTCTGAATCCTCCGTTCTCCGTCCTTCTGGAAAGCTTCCAATTCTCCTGCAGACACAGAAATGGAGACATGTGCTGAACACTTTCGCTTTCCTTGACAACATCCCCATCCTCCCTTCTGTTTGTTTTACAAGTTCTTTTTCATCGACGCCAAAGGAATGAGAATATCTTTTAATATGGAAGTCAAGATGAGCATCTGCAGATTCATCACGGCTTGTACATTGTTGTATGTTATAATTGCTAACACCGGTTCTCGGCATCATACAGCATCAGCTTTCCCACAGTGGAGATGGATGATTGGTAAATGTTAACTTTACTTTACACTTTACTGTGTAGCATTTCTCCTCTGGGAGCCAAATTAATAAAGCTTAAGAATAGACGTTTTTTTTGAAAAAATTCAGTTCAGAAAAAATTCAGTTCAGGTGCAAACTAGCATGTTGTGCCCTTCCGGCACAGTGCAGATGCCCGCCGGGATTCATCAGTAGATTCCAGGGGCGTATGATGGTGCCGGGAGTGAGGCAAAACCAATACAGGCAGTCCCCGGGTTACATACAAAATAGGTTCTGTAGGTTTGTTCTTAAGTTGAATTTGTATGTAAGTCGGAACTGTATATTTTATAATTGCAACTCCAGACAAATTTTGTTTGGTCTCTGTGACAATTGGATTTTAAAAATGTTAGATTGTCATAAGAACCAGGATTAATAATAAAGCTTAATTGCAGACACCTTTGATAGCTGTTATAGCTGTTTATTGTAGCCTAGGGCTAAAGTACAGTAAATGACCAATTACCAGAGGTCCGTTTGTAACTAGGGGTCGTCTGTAAGTTGGGTGTTCTTAAGTAGGGGACCACCGGTATATATACTCCAAAAGGGACAGATTCACAACTCTGGACTACGCTGTTTCAAAGTCTTTTCATCTCATCAGTAAAGTGGAACAGAACAATGGATACATCTAGTGGTGGTGTGAACTAAGCCATTTTTTGAGAAACCTACTGGGAGGTAGAGGTAGGTGAAATAATAATGAAAAAAAAGTGTATCTACCCTACTTTGGCTCCCCATTCCATCATATTGGTACCCTTCTGCTCACTTACAACCCTACATGAGAAAGTGTTGTTGGTCACAAGAACCCTTTGGCATATCAATGGCCTCGGCAAGTCCCATTGGCATGTAATAATTGATTTCACTGTGGGACCACTAAGACCATTAATTGGTGGACAGTCGAATCAGAGACCACAACGCTGGAGCAAAGAGTAGGCAGGGTAAGTACACTTTACTTATGTTTTTATTCACCGACCACTACCCTTAATGGGGTTCTCAAAATTACATTATGTAGTATAAATTCTAGTAAAAACACTATTAAGCTGTTATTGAAGAGGCAAAGAATTATTAAAATTGTTAGAAATACGTTTCTAAAAGGAAATTGGAATGAGACAAAGTGAGGAGTGGGATATTTACTGGATAAGTAGACAGCCCGAGAGGTCAGGAAATCTGTAGTCTCCTCTTATTCTCTAGCAAAGCCCAACTGGAAACAAAGCAAATTAAAACACATCATAAAAGACAAGGGCCCTGATAACAGGGAGGCTGAGATCATTCCAAACTAATTTTATCTCCACTCTCGTCTGCTCCTGCTGTGGGGACATGTAAGCAAAGGCGATTTGATCACCGAAATGTCCAAACTTCCACGTGTGAATCTCGGCAGTTTATAATTTGGACGGGATAAGTTTATACAATATGGCTGTGCTTGTCTCATTATCCCGGTGATTATCTGCTCATGCCAAGTGGAAAAGCAATATCATCTCGCTGTGCATTCCTTACCACTGACTCAATGTATTGAATGACTCCTTTATTTTTTTCAAAGTGACTGTCTCCGTGGTTGGGTTTGTGTTTATGACATTGCCTATAAAAGGCAGATGTGGCTCATGCAGAATAATGGAGACCGAGGCACAACTTGAACTTTAGGACCTGGATGTGACGTTTGTAATAAGGCCCCACAATTATGATGAGTCATTTCTAATGCTAGTAGTAGAGTAACCATTGAATACCCTAAGGCTTTGGTGTGGAAATGTGACCGCAACCTCTCCTTCCCCTGTTTGGGGAACATCATACTGTTTGTTATAGACAACTGCAACACCCCTGCCTATGCAAGGCAGAGGGGTTGTTGCGAATACGTCCCAACATGTAGCTTGCAACCTGTGTGGAGTCTGATCAACCCACAGAAGATCACTACACAACACGGGGAACACTGCAGCGGTAGATCCTACCTGGGAAGGCAGGAGTTAATTGTTTAATGTGATGTCATTCCATCAGCCAATCACAGCTGTTCTAATATTGTATTGTAAGCTGGGACTCAATTGGAGGAGTAGCTAGGCTAGTGAGAACAAGTCTAGTCAGACAGAGGAGACAGAGGAGAAGAGACAAAGTAGAGCAGAGTTGGAGTTAGTGAGAGTAAAGGGGTATCATCCTACCTTCAAGGGTGATATCTGAAGTAACCCGGGACAAGCTGAAGCATCCTACTAGGACACAGCTACCTCCCAGCCTGCCCTTGCATCCAGGCAGGTGATCAATCCCTGTGATTCTCTCCAACTGCACCCCCAGCATTCTACCATTGTCAAGATTCGTTTGGCGCATTATCCATTGTTCCTGTCAGTTCCAATAAAGAACTGTAAGTTACTTTTGTAAAACGTCTGCCTCCATCTGGTCCCTGCTACTACGGCTGTCACCATCACGGGCACCCTATCCACTGCACAGGGACTCCTACTCCAGACCTCAAAGGGTTGCCCCAGGGAGAACTACTACAGCAGCCTCTCCCTCATCATTTCTTGCCAACACCACCTGCTGGAGACCTGCCAGGCCATAGGACAGCCCTCCCATCCCCATACCAAGCAACGTGACACTAGCGTGCCTAGGCCGCGACCACCAGCCACTCAGGTATTCTGGGCCCCGGCTGTCTCCAGGCCCCATGAAAAGCCTAGGGATGTTGCAAGTGGCGTCACAAGCAGGATTTCTACTTCTGTGCCTTATTCTGGCACAACCATAAATGATAAAAGAGCAAGTAAAAAAAACTGAAACAAGGGTGGGACTGCTGATCCCTGCTCACGGTGGAGGAAAGAGTCACTGTACTTTCTGTGTTTAGCAGAGGTGAGTGTGTTCATTGCTGTGGATACAGATGTATCCTACTCAGAAGAGTGAGGTACAAGAAGTCCCCTGTTCCCTATTAAAAAGTTACCAGACTAATCATCATATACATTCTATAAGTTCACTATATGTTTAGTGAATTTACTTATAGGAATCTCACTGGATTTGCTGCTAAATAACTGAATGCAAAAATGCAAGGTATCATGGGAAGTGAGGGCAACTTCAATTTGACTAAGCTTCAGGGTAGATACAGGAAGAGATTAGTCTCCGCCTGCTTCACTTCTGCTGAGGAGAATTCCTGACAAGCAGCTCCAGAACAGAAAATGCCATAACTCTGGAAAAAAAAGAGAGAGGAATACAATATAGGCATTGTGCTGTCTGCTTTTAAAGGGGGATTCACATTTGACAACTTGGTAAAAATTATTATCACTCTTATTACATCAGAGTTACACTTTAAGGTTTTCCAGGACATAAACACTCCTCAGGTCATGGTATTGGATTGTTTAGGGACCAACACTAGCAACTCCAATCAATGAGATGTTAAAAAAGACAACTAAATTCATACTGGTAATATAACCTTTTTACTACTTACCAAGCACAGTGCCTTTTATTGTTTAGTGGCTTTACTTGGTATTTCAATTAAGCCGCATTCACTTGAATGAGAATAAGCTGTGAAAGCTTTCAGGCATGGAAAGTGAGAGTGTGCACTCATATGAGCAACGCCGCTGCTTAATCAGCTAATTGATGGTGGTGCTAGGTTTTGGACCCCCACTAAACTTATATGGACCATCTACTCTAGGGATAGGTCAGCAGTGTTTTAATCCTGGAAAAAAAAAACTTTGAATTGCTGTAAAACAAAAATAATCTGGTTTTGTAACTAGTGACTTTTGTTTTCAGAGGGATGCAGGGAAGACGCAGACCACCTTGCCCAGAGATGTAATATCTGTGACATAATTATTGACATCATGAGTTGCAAATGAGAAGGAATGATATGCTATGCTACACACAGTTCATGGGCAATGGCTGCACATGTCAAAAATATATATTATATATTTATATATATTATATATAAATATTACCACTATACAAGGCATTGGTTCGGCCACCTCTGGAATATTCTGTCCAGTTCTGGGCACCGGTCCATAAAAAGGATGCTCTGGAGCTGGAGAGGGTTCAACAAAGAGCCACAAAAATGATAAGGGGTATGGAGGGTCTTAGTTATGAGGAAAGATTAAAACAACTAGATTTATTTAGTCTGGAAAAGAGACGACTACGAGGGGACATGATTAATTTATATAAATATATGAATGGTCCATACAAAAAATATGGTGGTAAATTGTTTCAGATTAAATCAAATCAAAAGACGAGGGGGCACTGTCTCCGTCTGGAGAAAACAAGGTTTAATCACCGGAGGCGACAGGGCTTTTTAACTATGAGAACTGTCGATCTGTGGAATAGCCTGCCTCAGGCGCTGGTCACAGCAGGGACAGCAGAGAGCTTCAAGAAGGGTCTAGATGCCTTTTTACACCTAAATAACATTGATGGTTATGTTATATAGAATTGTTTCCCCTAAATCCCTTCCTCATCCAATCCCTTCCCTTCCTTGGTTGAACTTGATGGACATGTGTCTTTTTTCAACCGTATAAACTATGAAACTATGAAACCATATACTGGGGGTAAATACATCAGTATATACTTTTACTGTATAGACAGTACAGCAGGGTGAGCGCTTTATGGCAGTCATAGTGAATTTAAGCTAATATTCTGAAAGTCACTATAGATTAATGTGGTAGTTAGCGAAATGTGAAGTGAAACCCTTCCTTGAAGTACAGTAGTAACAGAGTATTACATACTATAAGTATATAGTATTAATACCTTATCTTATCTAGATTTCCATCAATAATCCAATCACTCACTCCTATACTCTAATAATAATAATAATAATAATAATAAAAATACTCTAATTATAATAATGAGATGACTCTGCTGCCCCAATCTACACAACAAAGCTGAGATGTAAGATGCAAATTTCAGGTAACTGTAAATTCTCCAACGGTCTTCTTCAATATTTCCGAATTTTGTTGATGACATAAGACAAAATACTACCAATTATTTTCAAAATTTTCATAGAGGTTCTACTCCCTTTACATTTTCACTAATAATAGCAAAAATGTTTTAGTTTCCTTAAAGGGGTTGGCCACTTATAGCAAACTTTAAGTATAAGACCCTAATAGAGTCATCCAGACCGTTACCTTAAAAATAAGGTATAAATAGTAAGCGATGAAAGGATTCCAACCAGGACACCGTCTGCATGTAATATGGAGTCTTCCCTCTTTGTTTTAGTGCCTTTCCTGATAAGTCAAATACATTTGGGCAGGATAATTATAATTCTGTGAAATTATGCTCCATATACACGAGGCCAGAGCTAAATAATGGGTAAATGAATAAATGTTAAATTGTATAATTTATTATGTTAAATAGTTGGCAAACATCAACAGTTCTGTGGTGCTGCATCTGCTAAATATCAGGAAAACATAAATAACATCCACATGAATGTCATATTCCTATACTTCCCCTGTGTATGGCTTGAAGATGGATAAGGAAATATTCTGAAGTAGAGAAGTTGTCTTTGTTTATTGAAAATAGTGCACTAAAAATGTGTGCATTATGGGAACATTCTGGAATTTCCTTTATTCTATGTAATAGTGATAAGTTAGGTCTGTACTTACTAATTCATAGTCGAAGAGTAGACCCAACCCACTTGGGTTTAGGGTTCGGGTCTGCGCTACACTTAACCGAGACTTGTTGCCAGATTGGCGGCCATATTAACGCCCATAGCAACTAGTCTTGGCTTTGCCTGGTGAGGGGTATTCCCTTGGCCAATCACAGCTATAGCTAGTAGCTAGGGACGTTAAACTGCTGGATTGGCTGTTCTGCAGGAATTATGCAATATGTCCGGATCACATGGGGCTCAACCAAAACCCAAACAGAAAGTTTGGGTACGCTCTTCTCTATTGGAGAGCAGTCCCATGCTAGTCCTCGTCTCCGTCACTAATTAGGAAAATTTAAACTTTTCAATTTAAGGTTTTAAAAGTCTTAAAACTTGGATTATCAGCAACAGGAAGTCTGCTGAGGCATATTATAGTTTGGTATAGGGTACTACTTGATGCTACAAAAAATCAGGTTAAATTAGTGATTTGGGTGAATTATCCATTGGGGCTTTGTCAAATTTTTTAAAAGGCAGATCATTTTTTATAAAAAGGTCCTATCTTATTATACCCTCAAACATCCCCTCTCCCTAAACTCTGGGATGAATGATGGTATCAGAAAGCCACCACCACAAAATTCATCCAAAGAATATCAGAAAAGATTTTGATTCGATTCCATGCCTGAAAAATGCCAGGTTAGTACCAAATCTACAAACCAACAAATAAATTCCATCATCTCTAGGCAGAAGTGAAAAACCGGGTGCTGTATAAAGACATACCACTTCTTCCAATCTGATTACATATTTCTCTAAGATCATCCATTCCTGCCACAAACTGCAGTTCAGTCCTGAAAAAGTAAGCCGTAGGCTTCCTCATGATCTTGCACAACATATCGGAGGAAAATAAAGGGAAACTGTTACGTTTTTAGCCTTGCTTTACGACACTTATTCTGAACGTTGGGTACGTGCACAGTGAAGTGAGTTGAATTCGGCTTCACTGGGCACAATGAGGCCATTGACCTAATTTGGACTCACATCAGAGGTTACCTGGTACCTTGCCATTTGGTTTTCTTTAAAATGCTTAGGAAAGTAATATAATTAAATACCCGTTGATATTTAAGAAACAAAGATTGTTCCCATTTTAATCTTTTATTAAAGTCAACATGTGTCCATCAGAAGGGATATCCACCATCTGTCATACAAGAGCGGTGGAGACATATTCATCTGGATACAGATTTGCCAGCTTGAATTGCCGTCGCTGTCTCTTTATAAAAGGCAGACGGTTTATTTTTAAGTGCAACTTCCAAATCCTGCGGAGTTGAGATTCAGATCTCTGCACTGTCTCAGCATTCTGAAGTCAAATACATAGAACTAATGTAGCTTGTTCTCTGATCTTCATCTCGCAAGGTCAAAGACTGATCATACAAGGTCATCGTGAAAGGAAAATAAGCTGCTGAATTCAATTTCTCAGGCATAAAATGCAATGAAAAATAATATAAACAGTACAGAGATGGGGATCTACCTCTGAAGTATACCAAATACCACTGAACATCTATAGACCCAACATGAGTAGAAAGAGAGTTGTCTTCCAGCAATGAAGGTCATAGGCCTCTTATAACCAGCTACATCTTGATACACCCAAAACTAAAGGCGAGAGGCCATTTCTTATTTATATTTGGAGAAAATTAGTATTGGGCATGAAAAAATTATTTTTGAAGCTCTGACCCACCAATTCTTCAAACACAAAAATTCTTACAAAAATAACATTGGGGCTATTGTTTTAAGTAAAGGTGTTTTATTGGAGATTGAAAGTCCCTGTAAGATTGCTATTAGATTTCTTACCTATACTTTTGCATGTAGTGGACCACAAACACTAAATTTACTTTATTTTTGGATATCCTGTAATTGTAACATTTAGGCTACATTCACACTGCCTTTGCCCGTACCGTAGCGGGCAACGGCAGTGCACGGGGAGAGGAGGAGGAGGTGAGCGCAGCTCACCCCTGCCGCTCTCCATAGGAAGTTATGGCACACGGCGCCGTACTATCTTTTTCCGTGGTACGGAGCGGTACGGTGCCGCACGTGTGCTGCACCGTACCGCTCCCGTAGGGCACCGTGCGCCCATTGCCGTCTATGGGGGACGTATATCGGCCGTATATACGTCGGCCGTATATGGGTCCCCCATAAGTCAGTGTGAATGTAGCCTTAGTAGTATTTGGCCCAAAAAAACTCTAGGTTCCCATATGGAAAGTCTATAACTGAGTATGTATAGAGTTTACATGCCTATAGACTTGTTGTTGAGATTTGGTGTAACAGGTGACCTTTGCATAATGATGCTAAAGAAGAAACACAAACTGGTTGCCCAAAACACAGAGGATTAGTGATCAAAATCGTAGAAATTAGAAAAAGTCAGCAAACCACTTATTCTGACCACTAATGGTTGTGCAAGTAGAATTGTAGGTACTTGTCCTGAATCTTAATGCTGTCAATGCCTCATCTGGGAGGTTGCAGGAGCCACCAAATGGTAATGCGGAGGAAGATACAAATGGAGACAATTTTGGACGATTGCTTAATGATGACAGTTGCTCCAGGTGGCTTTTCCCTTATCAAGTGCTTTGTACTGAGTAAGACCAAGCCTCCTGGAACAGCTGTCATCATATAATAATAGAGTTGGAATAGTGGCTAAAAGAAGACATCGTTCTGATGTCAAAACACATTTTCTTATGAAATTTAACATCTAATCCACACCAGCTAATCCCTTCTTGTTTTTACAGCAGTGCGTGGAATCTACTCTTTCTCCATTTGCATTTTCTTTAGCATGTCAGTGATGATGACATGTAAATCGGGAAGAGAAAGAAGTCAGCAGAGATCACATCAGCTGTATAGAGTAGACCAGGATTGGAATCAGCAGATTTGTAAATTTATGTAAATTATAAAATGTTATAAAAGTTTATGGATAGATGTAAAATAAAAAATAAATAAATACGGTAAGTCCCTAGAAATCAGAACTTTGGAATAGGTTGCGCAATATAAGAAGATACATAAATAAATGTCAATATCCTCTCGAAAACTAGAAATTGGAATGATAGCTTAAAATAATAAACTATAACATTCACTCTTGTAAGATCAGAATCTATCCTATATAAAAAGATGGCACCATGTTTCCTGATAAAAGGCGGTGAATTCTACTATCTCAGTCTCTTTACAAACTAACTTATCCCGAGTACATTTCATATGATTGTTGACTCGCGAGAGAGAAAAAAGTGCATGGAAACCGTAAATAATAAATAGATTAAACTCCAAAAAGAAATCTTATTTATTTCCTTTCCTCTTCTATTCCAGTTACCAACTTCTATGGGGAAAAAAACTCTTTCATCCCATGCAGCTCCGAGATTCAAAATGATGCTTTTCCTTAGAAAAAAAAACCCCAACAAGGTCTGTGGACATGACATATTTATCTGATAGGACAAGAATCGTGAAAATCTCAGAAAACCTTTATAAAATATAATTCACTTTCCCTTCTGTCAGTGACATTTTTCATTTGAAAAGGGTTCAGACTCCGTCAAACAGTGACTCCTTATCTCTACCTGTGGATTTACAAGTGGCCTCTCTTTAAATGGATTAAGAACTACAAACTTTAGAGCAGATAGTCAACAGATACACAAATACTAAAGAAAATTTAAAGCATGGAATGTATGGCAAAATAAACAAGCCGCGGCGATAAGGCATCTCGGTGCTATGAAATCTGAGGAGTCTCGATTTTTGTTCGTGCTACTAAAAGTGAACGTATTCAGGAACATGTCTGGTTGGCAGACTGCATCTATGTATAAATAGAAAGATTATTGCCCGTTTTTATCAAGGACCACTTGTAGGATAGTGCAAAAATATTGCATATTGAAGGATAGTCAACGATCAACTTCCTTAGAGTTTCTATCCTTTTACAACGCTGGACAACATGTTGACCCTAAAAAATGTTCAAAGAGTGAAAGGCCATCCTTTACTTAAAGGCCCAAAGGGGATTGGTCATCAATATTCGAAAGGGTTCTTTACTGTTGCCTCCATAAGTTAATAAAAGAAAACCATAGCCACCAATTTTGGCCCATACAGCTGACTATCTTATGTGTATGAAGGTCTATTGACTTTCTCTTGCAACATATGATGATAGGCAGGGTTGTCATTCACAGGGTAAGGGACGTAACCATGTTGAAACAGCGCTGTCTATAGTTGGGAATCTGTTACTTCTGGTTTGGCTTTAATCCTACATCATGTCATTAGGCTTCCTTAAAGTCATGCTTGATGGTAAGTGGGCTGCCTTACAAGGTAGAGAGAGAGGTGTGGTTTGCTTTGTCCTATCCTGGAAAACTTATTTGCATATTCTCTTGCCATTGAGACTTTAACTGTAGATCTGAACTTCAAGCTGGGCAAGAGCCAACACAAACAAATGGCTAGTACTCAATGGTAATGTTTGCTTTGGTCGAATTTAGACAAAATTTATACGATTTAAGATCTATAAGACTTAAGAATGTATAATCATACCTGACCCCATGCATTGCTTACATTTATAGTACAGTTGATTGGTCCTCTTGTATAAAAATGTTTTGTATCTCTTGACCTCAGGAATGGGCTAAACAGCTGTTGTCTACTCTCCTCAACGTTTTGTAATGAACCAGGATAGAAGATATTTAGTCAATGGATTAAGGAAGTTAAAATTCACGTAAGTGCCCCTCTACTCAGAGGGGATCAGTGGAAGTATTTAACAGTTATCAATGGGATTTTCCGATTTTCCAGATTTTTAATTTAGACATTAAAAGAGACTCGGCAAATCAGGAAGTCAAGTAGAATTTTATAGAATCAAATAAAGTATTAGTCTATCAGTGTGGAACTGATATGGTTGACTGTTTGTTACACTTTCATGCACCTCAAAGCTTTGGCCTCACATGTCTTCTAGTTGAGACTACCAGGTAATATGGATTATTAATGCTAAATATTATAACCATAAATCTATATTGTAAGTGGCCATTGGCAGAAATAAGAAATCTTAGGGGCAATACTAGAGGCATATAATAGATAAGAAAAATCAGTATTCCGTGTTTCCTTCACATCTTCTACATTTTAATAGATTGAATATAAAGAAGCAGGACATGTTATAGTACATCCTGGTCTTAAAGGCCTTGCATGCTTGGCTTGGGATTCCGGGTAAGGAATATGCAAATAAACTTTCCATGGTGGGAAAAAGAAAACCAATACTCCAATTCTATCTTAAATAAGGCAGCTCCACTTTATTTAAATGTCCATGGGATAATAGTCAAACCAGTGATTGTTTAACTAAATATGAATGACACCCAACTAGACAGCGCTGTTTTGATGTTAATATTATTACCTACCGTCAGTACTTTGTATGGAAATGATTTGGTAACTAATAGGTTGGAAAAGCATTCTTCTAAAGGAGATTGTCTTAGCAGGCCACATTTTCTGGCAGGCAGAGTCTTAAAGATCATGCGTGGTCCACCGTGGATTCTGGGTAAGGAATTTGCAAATGTAATAAAGGAAAACTAAGCCTAAGTCATGAGCAATACAGAATTTTAAAAAGCTGTTTGCTGGCCTGGACCCCAATCAGTAGCATCAGCAAATGATGCAGGCATGGGTCATGGGTGTTAACATTTTAAAAGTTAAACCTAAATTTCAAAAAGTTAATTTGACTTAAATGAAATCAACCACTGAAAAATCACCTAGACAAGAAAGTTATAATTAGCAGCACTGAGCATGGGGACAAGATGTCCGGCACTCCAATTCTGGCATTCCCGCCTCTCACATAACATCACCTCGCTCTCCCATGCTCCCAGCATGGGAGAGGGTGGTCCTGGGGGGTGCTTAATTAGCAGCCCCGGAACAACGGACATCTCATCCCAGAGCTCCGTGCTGCTAATTATAACTTTCTGTTTTGGTGATCCCGGCGTGTCAAGACTAGGTGCTAGCCCCAATCGCAGGTGTTAAAGGTGGGAGAGTTGAGCTGAACCTAGCGCCGAAGTTCGTATAAGGTTCCGGTCTGGTCTGGGAGACTCAAACCTTTAAAGTTTGATTCAAACGGTTCGGGTCTACTCAACACTACTATCAGATGTTATTATTATGCCTCCACACTGAGAAACCTTGACTTTTCCTAGTATGGTAAATGCTACCAGACAAGAAACTTACCATTACAAAAATATTAATAAGAGAACAAAAGAATAAGGAGGACTTCTTTAAAATACATGAATTGAGAAAATGAGAAAATCTCTGAATTTTTGAAAGTTCTGCAATTTACAAAAACGCTTATATCTCAAGATTGAAAAGTGTTTGCAGAAAACACATGAGAAGCATCCATTGGACTAATTAATTAGCGGTCAGAGATAGCAGTGTTAGTATTGCGACCGCTTATCTTATTATGTTGATGTTGCATACTTTCCAGCCAGTGATTAATCAAAGACTTATGATAGCTTTAAAGCCCAGAAAGCAATGACTCATTACACTACAAAGAAGCACTTCTAGACAGATACCATTTCACCTTAGTGGATGCTGTGACCTTATAGATTATAGACGCCCTATTGAAGATCACAAAGACTTTTTAAGTGTCTTCATAATTCATGTTTGGAGCGTATGTTTATTAAATTGGGAGACAAATTTCATTTATTTGGAGTTCTGAGACGAATGCCATACCTGAAAGTAGAATTTCTAATGTCTTAAGAAATAACAAGAACGTTATAGAAAGAAATTTTTAAGCAGACCTGCTGGAGTCGTAATTGCTGTAATTTGCTGCAAATTTATGAAATATTGCACAATATTTGATAAATCTTACTCATCTATAATTCCTAAATATGGATGGACTTTTCCATTTTTTACTCCTCACCTTCCAAAAGTCATACATTTTTTTTATATGCGGGCTTGTTTTTTGTGGGACACATTGTACTTTGTCAGGAAACTATTACCAGGAAACTGGAAAAAAAAATCTTAAAAAATCATTTGTGCTATTATATTACAAGCTTCTTTTATATGACTTTCACTCCATCCATCCAGGACCTCATTGAAACAGATCACCACCCGATGAGGTCATGGAGGGTGAAAGTTGAATCCAATATGATGGTGCTTAACAGGTTAGCACCCAAAATCAGTGTCAGAACCAATAGTGGGTGTAAGCAGTGGGTGTCTACTGTATAATACAGAAGTCACCCCTCTGTATGCAGGGGGCTCAGCCCATGAGAGCTCTCCATACAGCATAATGGTGCTGAATCATACTATTACAAGCCTATCTTGGTTAAAGGGGTGTCTGGGGTAAAATGTTTGACAACACGTGCATATAGTAGGTCCTATATATCATTTTGGGGAGGGTTTCAAACAAACAACCTCATTTCACAGCTGAAGAAACAGAATGGAATAGAAAGCAGACATCATAGATTTCCCTTAAGTGGTCAGAGCATGTTGCCGCTGATTACCTTCCATTCCTTTGGAACCAGAACTAGGCTGCAGTGACATGGTACAGCCACTACAATGAGAATGGAGCTGTCTTCTTCCTTTTCTTTTCTCTGTATATCGGCTCTTGAGGACATTTGATCTGTGGTAATGCTGGGTGTTGGCCACTATCAATTCCCATATTGATGACCTACGTAGATCACCAATAGTCTTAGCCTTGGTAAACTTCTCTACTGGCTAACTATGCCCACTCCTACTTTATTTCAAATTAGAGTGATTGGTCTACAATAAAATGAGTCAGGTCTACTCATTCGACATAAGACAGTTGGCCTATCCTGCCGAAATTGGAAGGTTTGATCAACTCAGCACTTATCTACTGTGTATTGCTACCTTAAGACAATTGAATGCTTTGACAAAGATTTACACTGTCTTAAAAATTATTTGGATAATTATTACCCTTTCTTTTTATTTTACACCTCATGTTTTTATGGACATAATTTTCAATCTTTTCAGAAGAATTCCTTAAAATTTTTGTATCAGACAGGTTAGAATTGTAGGCATTTCTTTCTCATAAGTTTTCCGACCTGAACTTTCCATCTTCCTCAGCACAAGACGCTACAAAGACCTGGTTATTCTTTCTCTACTTTCAGCCATTGTAATTGGCCATAAAGTATCACGAGGCGACAGACAACGTGCGGAGAACTGAACTTCCTGTGTCAGCAGCAACAAATTGAGCAATGCTCTTAACAGTACAGTAAATCCCCTGTGCTAAGAATATATGCAAGTAAATTGGAAATTTGGTGAATGCCCAAAGGCTGCGGGATAGATTAATGTAATTTGATTCCTCACAGTCTCTATAAAAAAAATAAAGAAATAAATAAAAATCACGAATCGCGTCGGCTTTTATCTAAAGTAAACGTTGCATCTGCACATTAGATAAAGCGCCGTGTTTATGCTTCTTCTATTGCTCTTGAACAATGTACTGTAGTTCAAGAAAATATATTATTACTCTCATTTGGCAGAGTTAGGCTGACTTATTGGAAAGCCGTTTTTTCAATTTTACTACCGCGATGCTGAAGTCTGAGACGCGAAATGCACTGAAGTATCGCTGAGAACATAAAGTTGAAATATGACATTTTTTACTCAAGTACTCCGGTCAAACCCTGATAAATCATACTAGCCAAGCAGTGATCTTATCCCTCCCGACTTAAATAAATCCAGCCTCGCAAGTTCATGTTGTTGGAAGTTGTCACTAAATGGAACTGTGACCTTATCCGATGTGTGAACTTATCCGCCAGACAGCAACATTTATTGTGAAGATTACAGAATGGGAAAAAATATACTTTGGATAATTGTAATTTTGGCCATATGCAACTTGCCGAGACAACATCTTTGTCATGTGTCAATATTGATGCCTTGTCTGCCTAAGAGGATACATCTGGAAATGGCACCGTTCAAAAATGTAATTCTGAAATTTTTTATTTCCAACATCTACTTCTCAACCTTGTAATACTGGCTACTGTTGGGCGGCGGATAATTCCTCTATTGTCTGGTTTAATAAACCTATCATCAAAACACACATTCGATTTTATGATTTTATGTTATCGAAAATCTAAAAATTGATTCAAAAAAATTACCTTACAATTTACCGTAGTTTACAAAAATACACATTAGGATGCTTTTGAGATAAGGGAGAGAGTCTATGAATAAGAGAGGAGAAATATATGGACTAATTACGAGCTTGGTATGGGCTACGAAATGTGTCTCCTTTTACTATTGTAATTTTTTGTCATTAATTTTAGTATATTTTATTATCAAGTTTTTATAAAGAAATAAAATGTTAACTTAAAAAAAACGGGCACCGAACGATATTATTTTTTCTTCTGATGAGCTATACACAGTTTATTGAAAGAATAAGGGAAAGTAGATAGCACTACCTGGAAGTGCCTTTAATTGCTGCCATGTAATACCTTGTTTCTCCTGTTGGGGAACTGTAGGGAAATTTCTTTCTTGGGTTCCCTACAGATTACAGAACAATATTTATACTAGTGGTATGTAGATCTTTAGAACTCTTCTACTCTTGTATCTTTCTGGGTGGAATTTTTTTGTTTTTTTTTTTATATGCAAGACAATGCAAACATTGAAATAATTAGACTAAAGAGACTCTAATAAAGGGGGAGGGGGTTAGGGATTTTCTAAAGAAGAACCACAGGGGTAAACGGATCAAGGAGGGTAAAATAAAACATAATTCAGTGTAGAACCATTGAAGAAAAGTAAATTTTGGTGAGGAAAATCCAAGGTGTGACTCTAGTCTTAAGGTCTAAATCTAACCTTGAGACAATTTCATGTCTCAGGAGAAACTAAGATGTCCCAGGACAACTTAACAGGATTCACTTATTTTAGCCTCATCCATTTAAAACTATTGTTTCATGTTTTATGGACATCTTAGAGAGATAAGTGTCTAATTGCTTGTGGCTTATGTCTAGGACTTCTTGCCATGAAGAGAACGGGAGGAACTTGTGGCACATTTTCATGACATGCTTTAACAGGTCTGTCACGGGTGGTCCCGCGACCCATATAGCGGGTCGCAGGCTCACCTGTGCTTCTCTGCCCCCGCCAGCGCGTCGCCAGCGCTGCTTACCTCTCCCGGCTCCCGGCTCGCTCCCTTCCGCTGTGCGCTTCTGTGTGGCCGCTTCTCAAAGTTTAAAGGGCCAGAGCGGAAGGGCCATTTTGCAAAATCTATTTAAGCCTGCCTCTTCCTGCAAGCCCCTGCTGGATCTTCTTGCCTAGCGCCCTAGAGAAAGCTTTTCTGATGCCTTGTGCTCTTCCTGTGAATTCCCGTTGTGACCCTGGTTCCGTTTCTGACATCGCTCCTTTGCCGCCTGCCCTGACCTGTTGCTAGGTCTCTGACTCCGATCCTGTGCTGCCTGTCCTGACCTCCTGCCTGTCCCCGACTACGAGATTGCCAGCCGTTTCTGTACCTCGACCTTGGCTGCCACTGCGGACAAGTCACACCTGTGAAACGACCTGGTGATACCACGCCGCAGCTTGTCTAATCCTCTTTGCGGCGGGCTCTGGTGAAAACCGGGTACCACTTAGACTCCGGTCCCAGATAATGGCTTGTGTCATCGTCGGCAGTGGTTCAGAGGATCCACAACCTCTAAGCCTGACAGGGTCATTGTTACATGAGTATAATTCTCATTATTATTACGTGTCTTAGATGTGAGACCCCATGGATCAGACACTTCTCTCATGTATTGTAAATACTGTTGAGCTGACCTTAACTGCAAAGTTTGGGTTTTTACTGAACTTTGCAGGTCTGGGATCTTCAGACTGCTCCTCAAACTTTATTTGAAGTCCAGGTCTGGGTTTGGCTCATCCCCCCCAGCCATTAATGCTTGTGATGGGTGCTGGCACTAGTGTCAACTCTTTAAATGCTGCTGGTTGTGCGCAGTGGCACTAGCATGGTGGTGGTGCAGGGCGCTATCATTATATGGTGGATTGTTGATGAGGCATCCCTGTTGAGGCGTATGGACATAGCCATTTAAATGCCACTGGCCACCGGAGAAATTTAAAAAGTTAAATCCCATAATTGGAGCTGGTGTTCCTGGTGGGGGTTCCAGTTCGAGGTCTGTACCCTGACTCGAACTAATTTTTTAAATTGGAGTTTGGCCGAGTTTTAACTGGTGCGCTCATCACCAGTTATAAATGTAAAACCTTAATAAGTTATTTGATGAAACAACCAGAATATTTGATGTTAATGTAAACAAAAAACCCATGTCCTACGCTCAATACCTAGATATAACTCTATAGATAGCACATGTAAACAACCCCACACACAGAGTCAATAGAGCAAAATTAATGGTATTGGGAAATGATAACAACAGAGAGTCTGAAAAGCTTTCATTGACTCTATAAACCTTATAAGACATTCCTAGAAGCTGGGGTCACACCTAATGCGTGGGGAGGACACCAATGAACACCGACTGCCTAATTAAGCAATACCGGACTATATATAACATGTCAAGAAAGAATGTGGATATATAAAAGGATAAATGCCACAAGGGAATACTAAGAGGAGGGCAGGTGAAAGCTGTTTACTAACTGAGGGATGAAGATATGGTCGGGGAGGATGATCAATACTGATCATAATGACTTAGTACATGCCATACAACACAATTTATTGGTTTGCACACTACTCATTTGTGCATAGTTTTAGCACATTGAAAAATTTGGAACATTCTACGAAAAACTGGCTGTAAACGTGTTCTACTATGAAATGTCAATCGAGGGCGGAGAGAGCTGGGGGGGGGGGCATGTAAAGCCAGAAAACAGAGGGGCAAGGCCATACTTTTAAAAGTTAACTTTGGATAACAAATATAAGAAGATTACCACAGTCCCGGAGCCTGGATCTATGAGTAATGTCCTGGGCCTATATTAATTTTTTTAAAGGTAAATTTCCTTTACATTTATTGATGTTAGGTCCAGCAAAAAGAAAATGCAACAAATGTATCACAATGGATTACGCCATATGATAGATAGAATAATCCATCTTGATGAACATGTAAAACTATATTTAGATCTGTGTCAAGAGCTTCTTCTGATCCTGACACATGCTATAATGGGCAGTGACCAAATTCATTATGATAGGGTCTATTGGGCTTCCATAGATTTGCCCATTAGACTTGAGCTGTGCAAGAATTTAAGTTGGATCTAGAGTAGAGTTTCCAAATGTAGCCACCGATGCAAATCTGAAATTAGCCTTAAACATGTTTTACTTATAGACACCATTTCTTTTTTGGTTTACTACAATCTCTTGGACCAAAATTTGCTAAATACAAGTAGAATTACTCTTGTTAAGCTTGTCACAAGGGCTCGATGCCAAAAAGATTCTCCTACGAAGTTTCGTGGATGTCAGTTGAGTAAGTTATTGAGAGTAGAGCCAATCTAGCACATTATGGTAAACTTTTCCCTCAATTTTTTGTTATTTTCTGCTTTTTAGGCATGAGATGAATATGTGGGCACTAGTATAGAGGACCCTTAGTTTCAATTCGGGTTTGGCATTCGGGTTCGGCCACGGGACCCTGACTTATTGCCGGATTGGTGGCTGAACAGCCAATTTGGCAAATTGAAGCCCCTAGCTACTAGTCAATTATGGCCATGGCTGGTAGCAAGGGGCGTCAATTTGCCAGATTGGCTGATTGGCTGCCAATCCCATAATATGTCCAGGTCAAGCGGCCAAACTCAAACCCCAAACCCTATCTGAAACTATAAGTCCAATCATCATTAATTTGTGGTACCCAGTGTATGCTAGATTTTCCCTCACCAACCTACCAACATTTGTCCTCTGTATGAAAATGTTAACTAACTTAGAGTGGTTCCCACCATCCCTCCGACACCACGTACCCAGAGAACATGCCCTAAATAACTATAGTGATTAGAATTTTTATTATGAACAAACAATTGAGTGCCCTCTTTTTTAATAGATGGTTCCAATCAAAGCATGGCAGCTATGCCTCCATATGCCAGATCAGGGGTTTTCTATGTAAGCTGACTTGTAACGTTGCACAGTTATGTATCCCACCTCCCTTTTCCTGTCTCCATGTGTCCCCTTTTATATCTTTATTCCTCTGTCACTCTCACCCTGCCTGGTTTTCCTCGCACAAATGCACATGATACAGAAATGCCAGGGACTTGGCAAGAGGCAGCTGATGATATGACTGGAGAGGGTTTTGTTGATAAGATCATCATCTGCTGCTGGACTCAAGGGCTTGCTTCTTTCCTCGGAAGAGGTGCAGCCACCCCTGATAAATGTCCCTTTGTGTGAAGATCTTTCCTGATACATGCAAAGACATTTTGTCCTCCCATCTGTTTGTTTTGTTATGTGTTCAGGATTAATATCACACAGTCCAATGCCTTTTGTTGAGGCATCTCTCGAAAAACTAAAATCTGTTCCCTTTATACAGAACACATCCTGTCCCTGAATTGTGCATACAACGCCATGCTATAAAGAAATTCCAGCCGAAACCTGTTCATATATGACTAATTTAACATACCACGTAGACAGAATATCCGCATCCATTTACATGGTCTCAATAGAGAGGCTCTGGGTAATAATCTGCAAGAGTTTGTATGTTCTCTCCGTGTTTGTGTGGGTTTCCTCCGGGTACTCTGGTTTCCTCCCACACTCCAAAACATACTGGTAGGTTGATTAGATTGTGAGCCCCATTGGGGACAGGGACTGATGTGACATGCTTTTGTGCAGCGCTGCGTATTCTGTGTGCGCTATATAAATAAAGAATTTTTATTATGATTTAATATAGTAACATCGGGGGGGGGGGGGGGGGGTATTTTTAGAAGTATCTGAGAGCAGAACATATCTAGTTGTTCATGGAAACCAATCAGAGCTCAACGTTCATTTTCCCACAGCTGTTTATAAAATGAATCTGATTGGTTTCCATGGGCAAATAGAAATGTTCTCATAAATTTCCCCCATTGTTTGTAAGGATGAAGAGAGACTTACGTCCTCAAATTTATCTTATAATCCCAATGTTGATCCAGAAGAAAGCTTTCTTTATGGAAAAAAATCATTTTCTGGACAAATTGTTGACCGGTATAGATCCTCATCTGAGCAACCGAACCCCGAAATCTAACAAAAAAATACTCTGGAATTATAATAATAATGATTCCTTTATTTATATAGCACCTACAGATTACACAACGATGTACAGAGCTTGCCAAATCAGTCCCCAATGGGCTCACAATCTAATACCTACCAATATGTTTTGGAGCATGGGAGGAAAACCGGAGGACCCGGGGGAAACCCACGCAAACACGGAGAGAACATACAACTCTTCGCAGGTGTTGACCTGGATGGGACTTCAACCCAGAACCTCAGCACTACAGGCTGTAGTGCTAACCACTGACCCCACCGTGCTGCCCGATATGGGAATATAATCAATTTTTAAAAAAGGCAACCAGGTCCTTAACATTTTGTTAATTCCAATACAACTCATTTAGCAGCAAGTTTCATAATCTCACTGCTCTTACAATAAAGAACCTCCTTTATGTTCTGCAGAGGACTTCTTTCCCCTAAATGTAGAAGATTGACCTTGTTACCGTTACTTAGTTTGAGCAGTTAGCTTCATCTGCCACTCTCAGACCTGATGCAGAAGATCATAAGGACATCACTCTGCTTCATGTGCTTCAATGGCATAACAAATGGGTCGGGAGCATAATGTCTAACGGGTCATTAGGACCTGAAGGCCATTACCAGAAGAAGCACATTGGACTTCATTAAGTAGGTTACAACAGGTTACACAACCTTGAAAAATCCACCCTTGAATGGTAAGAAAACACCTACATTAAAATTTCTATTTTCTTTCAAAATTTTGATGAACAGAACGAACTCCAGAGCTTCAGGTTCATGATTTAGTTCCTTAAACCAACACTTAGTGAAGCATTGCAACTAGATTTTTTGTAATATTTTCTTTTTATCATCTCTTTTTTTTTTGTAAATTCTTGTAAAAAATCTACCAAGTTGGCAAAACCCTCAGCCGAACCCTGCTGTTTCGAATTGGCCAATGAACTAATGTTTTTGGAGCTTCTAGGCGTTCCTTAAAGGGAACCTACCACCACGAATCTACCTATAAAGGTAGATCGGGTGGTAGGTGGATGTAAGGGACGTGAGGAGAGCTCTTTTTAGAGCTAATCCTCACGTCCCCGCTAACTTTTGGGAAACTTTATTGACCGAATATGTAAATTAGTTATGCGGCTACTGGGGCGTGGGAGTAGCCGGCACGAGGCTACACAGCGCGGCTACTCCATGCCCCGGTAGCCACATTACTCCTCCTACCCTGTTGTGTGCGGCGCGAGCTCCTCGTAGCTGGCGCCCTCGTCTGAAAGCCGGCTTCTGCGCATGCGCAGTAGCTCCGCCTCGAGCGGGGACTGCCCAACCGGCATTCTGCGCATTGCGCAGAACGCCATCATATCGGACGAGGGCGCGCAGCTACGAGGAGCTGCGCGCCGGACACAACAGGGTGAGGGAGGAGTAATGTGGCTACTGGGGCGTGGAGAGTAGCCGCGCTATGTAGCCTCGTGCCGGCTAACCCCCAGTAGCCGCATAACTAAATTTACATATTAGGTAATAAAGTTTCCAAAGTCAGCGGGGACGTGAGGATTAGCTCTAAAAAGGGCTATCCTCACGTCCCTTACATCCACCTACACCCGATCTACCTATGGAGTCGTGGGTGGTAGTTTCTTTAAGGGACTTGTATATGATCCTTCATATAAAATACTTCATATTAGCTAATCATAAAATCCATATAAATGAGTTGTCTGGGATTAGAACATTTTTTTTATTTCAATCGTGGCTTCCCTGGAGTCCCAGTCCATGGACCATAGCCATGCCGATTAAGACCATTGTCCTTCGGTTCCCTTAAACTAACGACGATTTTGAACACTCCCCCCCCCCCTCCCCCCCATTTATGGCACATACACTGGTTCTTGAATTAAAATGCAGTCCTCAATACATTCCTGGCATCTACTCAAGTCATATATGAATGGAATCTTATTATTACTTGTCATAATTGAGGAAACTACCAATGTGAATACTCCCTCTATTGTACTGAGAGGAATGAGAAAACGACATTACTGGGATTAATTGGGATTAATCAGACTTATTTTTTTTTCTTGCCATTCAACATCATCAGGAGCAGTAACCACGAGCCTTATCTGAGGATTACACACATATAGAGTCTACGAAATGCGACAGAACCATAAACCATGATGTGAGTAGTCATATCCCCGTAAGGGAGACTGGGACTTTGTATTGTATTTACATTTTTCTACTATTTTCAGCTCGCATTAAATTTCTCATTGAACAATATAAAGATGATAGTGAAACCACTGCCCATCTTCAAAATGCATTAGATATTACCGTATACCGAGTATAAGCCGCCCGAGTTAAGACTGAAACCCCTAATTTCAACACAAAAAACTGGGAAAACCTATGACTTGAGTATAAGCCGAGTGTGGGAAATGCATTGGTCACAGCCTCCCCGTATTAAGTCTGCGCAACTGTAGCATACAGCCTGCCCACCCCTGTAGCATACAGCCTGCCCCGACCCCTGTAGTATACAGCCTGCCCAGCCCCTGTAGCGTACAGCCTGCCCAGCCCCTGTAGACGTACAGCCTGCCAGCCCCTGTAGTAACATCCTGCCAGCCCCTGTAGCATACGCCTGCCCAACCCCTGTAGCAGGAAAAAAAAATAACACTGTACTCATCTTTCCGACGTCCCCCATAGGTCCTCTTCTGTCTCAGACAGAAGAGGACCTACAGGTGATGTCAGAAAGGTGAGTTTTGACGTTATTTTTTAGTTGACTCGAGTATAGCCGCAGTTAGGGTTTTTGAGACAAATTTTGTGTTGAAAAACTAGGCTTATACTCAGTATAGTAATACTTAATTTATATTATGGAGTTTTTCCCTCTCAGGGAAAAAAATGTTAAAAAAATTATATTTCTCTACCTACGTCCATCTTGTACCGTAAATCCACTTCTGATTCAGTTCCAACAAGTCAGTTCCGATAATTTATTTCAGAAACAGACCCTCATCCTCTCTCTAGAATGTACCCGATAAAAAGGTGTCCTAAGTATCAAAACAAAGACTCTACCAAGGTAGGTGTACTATCTTAGAGTGGGTAGGGTATGCTCAGAATTGGAATCAAATATGCGACATATTCTACAATGTTTTCTCTTTCGCAGTTACTTCCACTTGCAAAATGGGGTTGTGAATGTCACGAGTGGAGTCCACATCCCTGTTAAAACTAAAGCCTAATAAAAAATAGAGAACCTGGACACATCCAATGATTACCCAGCTTATCCAATGAATGCCCAGCTTAAAAGAAATCTACCAATCAAAATCAGTAGGATAAACCAGGGACTCTTACTCATCAATCCATTGACAATTATTGCAGGAGGGTTCTGAGAGTTATTAACAGAGCCCCTCAGTGCTTCACAGACTGTCACAATGGGTGAGATAAAGCAGGCAAGGGAGGAGGGATAAGTGTTGAGGAAGCAGGGAGGAGGGAAGACAGGTAACAGCCCTGTGAAGACATCAAGGAGGGGTTTTGTATTACACCACAAAGCCTTTCTGTCTCATTTTTTTAGAAGTTGCTTTAAAAGGCAAAGGCCATGAAAACACATATAAGAAAATTACCGCAGTCACAGTCCCTGATCTATGAGTAAATGTCCCTGGTTATCATGATGCATTTTGATGGTAGATTTCTTTTAAAGGGGTTCTCCAATATTAGATAACCCCTTAGGTGCAGCTTTTGGCTTTTCTGGGCTCGGACCATCACTAGCCACTCTCACATGACACACACTGAGGTCTTCAAATAACATGTGTGCAATATTACCATCTCTGGTCCACCATGACCAAGCTTGAACTAAAGGACAACTGGGAGGAACATATTTTTCATCATTCATTCATGTAATATTTTTTTTTTTAACACAACCCCCCCCCTTCATGCTGCTTTGGACCTTAGAGGCCCTTATAGAAGGGCAACTCCCGACAGCTCATTTATGGGTCATTTTCATTTAAGTGCTTTAATTTGTTGCTTAGACATTTTGTTTTTTTGGTTGTTTTTCAGGTTTTTTTTAATTCCCTGGAAGAAAAAATGCCCAATAGCCCAAAATCATCTATTGGCGGTCCCCTACTTAAGGAAACCCGACACACTCCTCGTTAAGGACAGACTCCATGCCCCCTGTCGCTTGTGAGTACTCTGGATGTTACTATAGCCCCAGACTGCAATGATCAGCTGTAAAGGTGTCTGTATGAAGCTTTATTGTAATCCTTGGTCCCATTACAGCAAAAAAAAAAATGATTTGAATTTTTTATAAGGTTTTGAATGTTTTATAGAAATTTTTGAACATATTAAACATGTGACATTGTCTGTCAGTATTTAGCATTCACGAATAAACTTTCATACGCAAAAAAATTTTGAAACTTTAACACTGGGGCCAAAAAATTTTTTTGTCTGGATCTACATATAAAATATGCAGTTTCGACTTACATACAATTCAACTTAAGAGAACTGTATTGCAATCTATTGCAATGAAAAGAAATCGTAAAAAAAGCAAAGAAAAAAAAAATTACAGAAGACCCAGCGTTGCTCGCGAGAGGATTCCTATTTGGCATTAATACATCATCATTGTTGAATTGCGCCGCGTGGATACTGCAGCATTCCCTTTTCTTAAAAACTAAAATCTGTTCCCTTTATACAGAACACATCCTGTCCCTGAATTGTGCATACAACGCCATGCTATAAAGAAATTCCAGCCGAAACCTGTTCATATATGACTAATTACACATACAACATAGACAGAATTATCCGCATCCATTTACATGGTCTCAATAGAGAGGTTCTGGGTAATAATCTGCAAAGAGTTTGTATGTTCTCTCCGTGTTTGGGTGGGTTTCCTCCGGGTCTTCCAGTTTCCTCCCACACTCCAAAACATACTGGTAGGTTGATTAGATTGTGATCCCCATTGGGGACAGGGACTGATGTGACAAGCTTTGTGCAGCGCTGCGTAATCTGTAGGTGCTATATAAATAAAGAATTTGTATTATCATTTAATATAGTAACATCGGGGGGGATATTTTTAGAAGTATCTGAGAGCAGAACTTATCTAGTTGCTCATGGAAACCAATCAGCTCAACGTTCATTTTCCCACAGCTGTTTATAAAATGAATCTGATTGGTTTCCATGGGCAAATAGAAATGTTCTGATAAATTTCCCCCATTGTTTGTAAGGATGAAGAAAGACGTATGTCCTTCAAATCTATCTTATAATCCCAATGTTGATCCAGAAGAAAGCTTTTCTTTATGGAAAAAAAATCATTTTCTGGGCACAAATCTGTTGACCGGTATAGATCCTCATCTGAGCAACCGAACCCCAGAAATCTAACAAAATATACTCTGGAATTATAATAATAATGATTCCTTTATTTATATAGCACCTACAGATTACACAACGATGTACAGAGCTTGCCAAATCAGTCCCCAATGGGGCTCACAATCTAATCAACCTACCAATATGTTTTGGGGCATGGGAGGAAACCGGAGGACCCGGGGGAAACCCACGCAAACACGGAGAGAACATACAAACTCTTTGCAGGTGTTGACCTGGATGGGACTTCAACCCAGAACCTCAGCACTACAAGGCTGTAGTGCTAACCACTGACCCACCGTGCTGCCCGATATAGGGAAATATAATGAAATTTTTTAAAAAAGGCAACCAGGTTTTCCTTAACATTTTTGTTAATTCCAATACAACTTCATTTAGCAGCAAGTTTCATAATCTCACTGCTCTTACAATAAAGAACCCTCCTTTATGTTTCTGCAGAGGACTTCTTTCCCCTAAATGTAGAAGATTGACCTTGTTACCGTTACTAGTTTGAGCAAGTTTAGCTTCATCTGCCACTCTCAGACCTGATGCAAGAAGATCATAAGGACATGACTCGGCTTCATCTGCTTCAATGGCAATAACAAATGGGTCGGGAGCATAATGTCTAACGGGTCATTAGGACCTGAAGGCCCATTACCAGAAGAAGCACATTGGACTTCATTAAGTAGGTTACAACAGGTTACAACAACCTCGAAAAATCCACCCTTGAATGGTAAGAAAACACCTACATTAAAATTTCAATTTTCTTTCAAAATTTTGATGAACAGAACAAACTCCAGAGCTTCAGGTCATGATTTAGTTCCTTAAACCAACACTTAATGAAGCATTGTAACTAGATTTTTGTAGTAATATTTCTCTTCTATCATCTCTTTATTTTTGTAAATTCTTTGTAAAAAATCTACCCAATGTTGGCAAAACCCTCAGCCGAACCCTGCTGTTTTCGAATTGGCCAATGAACTAATGTTTTTGGAGCTTCTAGGCAGATCCTTTAAGGGACTTGTTTATATGTTCCTTCATATAAAATACTTCATATTATCTAATCATAAAATCCATATAAATTGAGTTGTCTGGGATTAGAATTTTTTTTTTATTTCAATCGTGGCTGCCCTGGAGTCCCTTTCCCTCTTTAGGGACTTGTTTATATGCTCTTCATATAAAATCTTCATATTACTAATCATAAAATCCATATAAATTGAGTTGTCTGGGATTAGAACATTTTTTTATTTCAATCGTGGCTCCCCTGGAGTCCCAGTCCATGGACCATAGCCATGCCGATTTAAGACCATTGTCCTTCGGCTTCCCTTAAACTAACAGACGATTTTGAAACTCCCCCCCCCCCCCCCCCCCATTTATGGCACATCACTGGTTCTTCTAATTAAAATGCCAGTCCTCAATACATTCCTGGCATCTACTCAAGTCATATATGAAGGAATCTTATTATTACTTGTCATAATTGAGAAAACTACCAATGTAGACATCTCCTCTATTGTACTAGAGGAATGAGAAAACGACATTACTGGGATTAATTTGGGATTAATCAAGACTTATTTTTTTTTCTTGACATTCAACATCATCAGAGCATTAACTCACGAGCCATTATCTGAGGATTACCAACATATAGAGTCTACGGAAATGCAGAACCATAAACCATAGTGAGTAGTCATATCCCCGTAAGGAGACTGGGACTTTTGTTATTTGTTACATTTTCTACTATTTTCAGCTCAGCATTAAATTTCTCATTTGAACAATAATAAGATGATTAGTGAAAACCACTGCCCATCTTCAAAATGCATTAGATATTACCGTAATACTCAGTATAAGCCGCCCGAGTATAAGCTGACCCCCTAATTTCACACAAAAAACTGGGAAAACCTATTGACTTGAGTATAAGCCGATGTGGGAAATGCATTGTTCACAGCCTCCCGTATATAAGTCTGCCACACTAGCATACAGCCTGCCCAACCCCTGTAGCATACCAGCCTGCCCAGCCCCTGTAGTATACGCCTGCCCAGCCCCTGTAGCGACAGCCTGCCCAGCCCCTGTAGCGTACAGCCTGCCACCCCTGTAGTATACATCCTGCCAGACCCCTGTAGCATACAGCCTGCCCAACCCCTGTAGCAGAAAAAAAAAAATAACACTGTACTCATCTTTCCGACGTCCCCCTAGGTCCTCTTCTGTCTCAGACAGAAGAGGACCTACAGGTGATGTCAGAAAGGTGAGTTTTGACGTTATTTTTTAGAGTTGACTCGGTATAAGCCGAGTTAGGGTTTTTGAGCACAAATTTTGTGTTAAAAACTAGGCTTATACTCGCTATTAAGGTACTTAATTTATATTATGGAGTTTTTCCCTCTCAGGGAAAAAAATGTTAAAAAATTATATTTCTCTACCTACTCCATCTTGTACCGTAAATCCACTTCGATCAGTTCCAACAAGTCAGTTCCGATAATTTATTTCAGAAACAGACCCTCATCCTCTCTCTAGAAATGTACACAGAAAGGGTGTCCTAAGTTATCAAAACAAAGACTCTACCAAGGTATGTACTATCTTAGAGTTGGGTAGTGCTGCAAATTGGAATCAAATATGCGACATATTCTACAATGTTTTCTCTTTTCGACAGTTACATTCCACTTGGCAAAATGGGGTGTAATGTCACAGGGAGTCCACATCCCTGTTAAAACTAAAAGCCTAATAAAAAATAGAGAACCTGGACACATCCAATGATTACCAGCTTATCCAATGAATGCCCAGCTTTAGAAATCTACCAATCAAAATCAAGTAGGATAAACCAGGGACTCTTCTCATCAATCCATTGACAATTATGCAGGAGGGTTCTGAGAGTTATTAACAGAGCCCCTCAGTGCTTCACAGACTGTCACAATGGTTGAGATAATAGCAGGCAAGAGGAGGAGATAAGTGCTGAGGAAGCAGGGAGGAGGGAAGACAGTGTAAAGCCTGTGAAGCACATCAAGAGGGGCTTTGTATTACACCACAAAGCCTTTCTGTCTCATTTTTTTGAAGTTGTTTTAAAAGGCAGAAGGCCATGAATAAACATATAAGAAAATTACCGCAGTCCACGTCCCTGATCTATGAGTAAGTGTCCCTGGTTTATCATGATGCATTTTGATGGTAGATTTCTTTTAAAGGGGTTCTCCAATATTAGATAACCCCTTAGGTGGCAGCTTTTGGCTTTCTGGGCTTCCGGACCATCACTGCCACCTCTCACATGACACCACTGAGGTCTTCAAATAACATGTGTGCATATTACCATCTCTGTTCCACCATGACCAAAGCTTGAACTAAAGGACAACTGGGAGGAACATATTTTTCATTCATTCATTCATGTAATATTTTTTTTTTAAACAAAACCCCCCCCCTTCAATGCTGCTTTGACCTATAGAGGCCCTTATAGAAGGGCAACTCCCGACAGCTCATATGGGTCATTTTCATAAGTGCTTAAATTTGTTGCTTAGACATTTTGGTTTTTTGGTGTTTTTTTTCCAGGTTTTTTTAATTCCCTGAAAGAAAAAATAGCCCAATAGCCCAAAATCATCTATTGGCGGTCCCCTACTTAAGGACAGACCCGACAACTCCTCGTTAAAGACAGACTCCACTGCCCCTGCCCGCTGGTGAAGCTCTGGATGTTACTATAGCCCAGACTGCAATGATCAGCTGTAAGGTGTCTGTAATGAAGCTTTATTGATAATCCTTGGTCCAATTACAGCAAAAAAAAAAAATGATTTGAATTTTTTATAAGGTTTTGAATGATTTTTATTGAAATTTTTGAAACATATTAAACATGTAACATTGTCTGTCAAGTATTTAGCATTCACGAATAAACTTTTCATACAGCAAAAAATTTTGAAACTTTAACACTGGGGCCAAAAAATTTTTTGTCTGGATCTACAATTATAAAATATGCAGTTTCGACTTACATACAAATTCAACTTAAGAACTGTATTGCAATCTATTGCAATGAAAAGAAATCGTAAAAAAATCGTAAAGAAAAAAAAAAATTACAGAAATGACCCAGCGTTGCTCGGAGAGGATTCCTATTTGGCATTAATACATCATCATTGTTGAATTACGCCGCGTGGATACGTGCAGCAATTACATTTTATGTGAGCAAAATTTGCAGTGAAATCTTGTGGAGGCTATAAAACTTTAAGATGGGGATCGGAGAGAAGTAAAAGACAAGTTACGGAAAACAAATTACGTCCTATATTAATCCTGTAAACAATGTTGGGAGGGATGAAGGAGGATGTCACCATCTTGTCATAAGGAAGCTAGGAACTCCCCCCCCCCCCGGAGAGATTATCAAGAAGAACTGAAGAAAATGCATCATTAGATAACCCCGACCCCCCATTATCTGGGGCCGCGACACTTGTTTTAAAACACACAAGACCTTTTTTCTGCGGACTAAAGCCCTCTGTTAGTTTAGACTTCTTTTTGTATCATGAAAGAAAGTTGGACTCACATGGAGTGGAAGTTTCTAAGCAACCGCGCAATGGGTGGCAAGAGGCCATTGATGAACCCTCAAGGTCACCGCAGAAAAGTGCCGAGGATCAGCGAGAAGGCACGAGACCCCTTGATCACTGATGATATCTTATATTTTTAGAGAGAATAAGAAGAATGCACACGAGGGAAGGAAAAAAAAGAGATCTGAAAAGTAACACAGGGGATCAGATTGTGTAAGTAAATTCTTCATACCTCTGGATATAATAGATTTATGTAAATTGTAATCTATACTATTCCACCCTGGGGAAGAGCAAAGGAGAGAGTAGTCTGAATGAGCAAAAGTAGTAGTGTTTAGTTTATAGGAATATCTCTATATATCATCAATCCATCAATTATCCATAATCTTCTATCTATCTATCTATCTATCTATCTATCTATCTATCTATCTATCTATCTCATATCTATCTATCTATCTATCTATCTATCTATCTATCTATACTATCTCATGATCTATCAATATCCATCATCCATGCATCTATCTATCTATCTATCTATCTATCTATCTGTCTATCATCTATTCTCAATCTATCTATCTATCTAACTCACTCATCTATCTCTTCTAAGCCATCCATCATCCTTGCATCTAACTCTTATCTATCTATCTATCTATCTATCTATAAATCTATCTTCTATCATATATCTATCGATCATCATCTATCTATCTATCGTAGCTATCTATCTATCTATCATCTATCTATGCTATCTATCTATCTATCGTATCTATCTAATCCTATCTGACCTATCTACTGCATCTCTCTAATCGATATCTTATATCTACACTCACCTGGTCTTAGGTCTGACCACATGCAAATAGCATACAAACAAATAACGGCTGGAGCCCAGAGGTAAAGGTTGCCAACCCTTTAAGTAGGAAAACATGTAGTGGAGACAATTTCGCTAATTGCATCTTGTGTGCTGGAGACAAGCGATGTCATACATCTCGGGGCTCATTTACTAATGGTCCTGTGACCCGCACTATCATCCAGATTATCCGAGATTTCCCAGTGTGCACCGCATTTTTCGAATGGCCTTTTTTTGTCGCACGCGATCGGATTTTGGAGCGCATCGGCACCGGCTTCACGTGACGTGATGTGACGGGCCTTCATATGATCCGACAGATTCGGACAACGCGCAAGATTTACCCTTCCATTGTGGTTGCAAGACGCACTCAACATTCACTCGGAAGAAGAAGGTGAACTCGCGGACCTGAGCGAGGAAGCGACCATGCAGGATTCAGCGCACGGTCTTAGTGATCGCGGCAGCTCCGAAGCCCTCGTCAACAACGCAGGCCTCGGTGATCGTGAACAGGTAATTAAATGGCCGACTGGTGTAGAAATTCCCCTGCTACATACGTGCAATAGTTCCCTAACATCAGTAATTGAGGTGAAGACAATTTCCCTCTCTACCTACTTGTATTAAAGACAATACATACATGGGGGAAAGACATATGGAGAACAAACTAAAGACTGTCTAAAAATGAGACGCTAAAGTTATATAGAACAATCTTCCACTACGCCTTCAATGCTGATGATGAATTTTTTACATTGTCAGTCCTACTTAATACATTCTTATGAATTAGATTGCTTACGCTAAAATGTGGCAATTCTTTAGCCTGAAGTGTCGCACATAGCAGGCTCTGCCCTTGTCCCACAAGCTACCCGTGAAAGAGCTCTAAAACCTTCACAATTCCTGCCCTTTTTGGGGCAAGATATACACTCGTTAACACTTATCTTAATTTCTAATCCCAATCACACATGGCGGAACTTCAGGTGATTTAGGCATGCAGACATTGTCAAGAACAATCTCCTCCAGTTTTCAACGAGCATCAGTAGGGAAGAAAGGTGGATTTGAGGCCTTTGAACGTGGCATGTGGTGGTGCCAGATGACTGTCTGAGTATTTCAAAACTGCTGATCTACTTACCTGGGATTTTTTCAACGCGCACAACCTCTCTAGGGCTTACGTGAATGGTCCAAAAGAAAAAACATGCAGTGATAGCAGTTCTGTGGGCGGAATGCCTTGAGGCCAGGTCAGAGGATAATGTGCAGACTGTTTCGAGCTGTGGGTCAGAATTTGGCATCAATCAACATGAAAAGCATGATCCATCCTGCCTTTATCAACGGTGTTCCGGCTTGGTGGTGGTGGTGTCTGGTGTGGGGAATATTTTCTTGGGCACTCTTTGGGCCCCTTGGGTCAATTGAGCATCGTTTTCACGCCACAGCCTACCTGATATTGTTTCTGACATTCCCATGCCCTTTATGACCACAATGTACCCTTTAACATCTGATGGATACTTTCAAAAGTAAAAGCAGGATAATGCGCCATTCTAAAGCTGGAATCCTCTCAGACGGTTTCTTGACCATGACAATGAGGCACTTACGCCAAGCTCCACAGTTCACCAGATCTTGCAATCCAATAGAGCATCTTTGGGATGTGGTGGAACGGGAGTTCGCATCATGGAAATGTGCATCCGACATCTGGCAACTGTGTGATGCCATCATGTCCAATATGGACCGCAAATCTCTGAGTAATGCTTCAGCACCGTGTTTGTATCTACGGCCACGAAGAATTGAGCAGTTCTGAAGGCAAAAAGGGGGGGTCCTACCCGTTACTAGCATGGTGTACCTAATAAAGTGCCCCGCTGAGTGTATGTTCTTCCATAACCTATCTATGCCACCTTTTACACAAATATGGATAGAGATCTTTGTCAGTAATTTTGGATTTAGTCCTATAGAGAGTCAATTCACAACAAAATATCTCCGTAATAAGTAAAGTTGTGTTTCAAACCTTTTTTTAAATGAATAAGTCAAATGTTTGGAGTCTTTACCAGAGGATTGTTCTCCTCATCATTTCGGTAGTTATCAACAACGTCTATAACAAAAATGAAGCTGAATTTTGGAGCTCCTAGTGGAGCAGTTAATCGGGGTGGCTACATTGCACTGGCGCTGACTTGTTTCTCTATCACCGGACTTATCAAGATGTGTTTTAAATGAATTCATGGATTCTGACCCTATGAATCACTCTATGCGCATTCCAACCACGCTCAAATATCAACGGAGAAGTCTTCCGACATTTAGCATTTCTGTCCGTAATCCGAAAATGATGGCCGAGCTGAACAATGCAAATAGCCCATGTGCCAATACAGACGATACCAGAAACCGGTGTATTTGTCGACATCTTCCTCCCGTGACAGCGTAAACACCCAGGTATGGGGCAAAAACCGATGTAAGAATCAAGAATACTTCGCAGTTACCAATTCTTTCTCCTTTCTTCCTCATTGATATTTCATTTCAGATTCAACATCACATATATTGGGTACGGTAGATGACAGACAGATGCATAAACAATACTTTGAGTTTTCTATAAGATCTATGATAAGTTGTCAAATTTCTTCAGTTTGACCCAATTCCGAGGGGAACTTGAAGATGGCTTTACTTCACTGACAACGCTGTATCATCCCCCCAAACTTAACAACAATCAAAGGCTCCAGACCGACGGGGCTTCTAAACTTTCTTTCCGGTTGAAGTTGAGTTGAAGTCAGGGTGGGTTCCCACCACGTTTTTTTGTAAATCGCTAAGCGAAATACCCTGGAAGGCCAAAGTATACGTTTAAGCGTAAAGATTGAGAACAAATAGAGTGGGCACGAGGTAAGCTGTTTACCTCCTCTGACCACTTCCCTCCTGTCCGTCAAAAAATGCGGTCGGAAATACGTATAATGTTACTACTTTACTACTTCTTTTATCCTGCAAGCCTTCGCCTTAGAAGTGTATACTCGCGGGTCGTTACATGGACGGCTATGGTGAGCGGATGCTCTCGCCTCACACCGCCTCCCTATCACATATTTCTTTTCGGCAGGACGGAGGACCCGGTGATGTCCTGGTCATTTAAGGATAGTGACATCCCTGGGGGAACATACTATTCATTGGCAGCAGCCAATCAAATGACTGCTGCCCATGTTACACTCGCATCCCACTTTTAGGTTACCTGGAGCGTCTGTTCCACAACCGTGGTAAGGAACACGGAACGGCAGAATCTCCTGACTTGTCCTTACAACATAATGGCAAAAAACGTGGTGTGAACTCAGCCTCCTATCCACAAATCCCAGACTTGGAGTGATATACCGGATACCCCGAAAGAGCCATGTTTAAGGCAAAAACCCTGGGAGCGGGGAAGGACGCTGTAACGTGCGGATGTGGATTTTATATGAAGTCCTTGTTGTTTTAATGGATTTCTTGTAAGTCTGAAGTGAAATAAAATGGTGTGAATTTCTCTGCAAATGTGTTATTGTGCATGTGCGTTCATACTTGGACAGTGATTATCAGTAATAAGACTTGGTTACGAGGATATCTATCAAAGTTGGACAGAGTAGCAACATTACAAAATTTGCACGGGGTATTTATCCACTCTGTGTCTTTGTGATTGTGGATCTGACTTGACTCTCCTTCACCTAAAAGAAAGTATAGAAACTCTGTGGTCTTACTTGATTTGATAAGACATGGCAATGGACTGTCGTAAAACCAAGTGCTTCCCCGGATCAGTATCTGTGCTATTAATATACTGTATTTTTATTTTATTTTTTTTAACATTACTGTATGTGAGATTTTTATTGTAACGTTGAGGCCCCCACTACAAAGTATTTCCATATACTGACTCATTGTAAGTGGAGACAACCATATGGACACTTGAAGGCGCCTGAGCTAACGCCTTGGGCATCCACTCTGCAACTCTCTCAGTTACAAACAATCCCCCTGTAATATCAAATATGTTTCCAGGTCAGAAATGGAAAACAATCCTTCTTTTGCTACCTTTGAAAGGCAGCCCCTTACTTACTAATGCTACAATACTGCAGCGCTGTACATGGAAACGCCGACCATCGCTGTAGATCGGTTGGGCGTGTTCATGAGGTGGCGGGATTTAGGGGTGGTGCTGCCGCGGAAGCTTGTCAGTCCCACCACCGGCCTATGGAGTGGGAGGGTGGTGCGGGTGGAGAGGCAGCGCCCCGGCCGCCCCCCCCCATAAAGTCATGAATACACCGGACCGCTTACAGCACTGCAACAGTGTTTCCATTTTACAGATTTGAAGTGTTTTTTACGTTATCGGAGGTTCTGAACTCTAACAGGTTGTAGCAGTTTTAGAGGTGAAAAGTAAGCAAAACTAAGTCTTATTTTCCATTTAACACAAAAAATATATTATCCATATTTTCCATAATCCCCTTAAGTGGGGGGGGGGGGAGCATCAAGGGCTTTATTTAAGTCTCCACCAGCCCTTTTAAGGTGCCCTTAATTAGCAACTCTCCATAGGAGAACTCTTACCTCCTGATCCTGAACTCCTACCTTCCTCCTGGTGTAAATGTAGTGACTGCCTGCACAGAAATTCCCATTCATAATGACAAGTGCTTCCTAATACACCCCTAGTGGCCAAAGTGAGATTACAGGGCATGGTGCGTTCTTATTAGATGGACCCATTAAATATCGATGGACATGTTAATTCTTAGGATATGTGATTATAGTATAAACTTGCTTAAACACAGGTAATTTTCTAGTAAAACCCTAGTGTCAGAGTGAGAAAAATGGCATAGTGGATTTCTTATTAGGATAGTGTCATGCATTTATTAAAAATTGCTTATTATGATTTAAAGTATAAATTGTTAAAACAAAGTATTTTCCTAGAAAACCCTAGTGGGCCGACTGAGAATGACCTGGCATAGTGGATTATTATTATAATGTATTAAAAATTCCTAGGATATATGCTTAAAGTAATACACTTGGTTTAAAACAAAATGTAATTTTCTAGTGAAGACCTTCTCTTCAATGGTCTGACTACTGTGTAAAATATAAAACAATCCAGAAAATACAGATCCCCTACTGATTGTCCTCAGTGACTTGCCTGATTGGAGCATAATGACCACCAACATTATAGTCCAATCACTCCGCGCTTGGTGGCCCGTGAAGTCAAAACAAGTTAAAACAGCAAGTAGAACCAGGATAGGATAGCGAAAGTGTAACCAGGTCTCAGGGAGAAAAGATAAGTGAGTTAGCTATCAACCCAAATATGGATATTTGTTACTTTAATACAATCAGTTTGAACCGTTTTCACAGTAGAAATTTTTTAAATGAAAAAGATCCCTCTTCCCTTTGCGTTTGACCTGTGGATTGTCGCGCCCTTTTATTTAAGGGCACTGAAGGTCTAGAATGAAGCATAAATAACCAAATCCTATAACTTGTAGTAATACATAAAAATCAGTTTTTAATCCCGGAGGAGCAGCATCATGATAAAATATTAAATATATACGTCGAGGACTAATAATAAACTAGTATTTCAACACTTGAGTCGTTCTCCCGGCACTCTACACCTTACTCCCCTATACACCGCGGACAGACTTAGCCTATTTCGGCAGCAAACACAACCCGATTCAACGCGGCATATGGTGTTTTGCAGCCCAATTATTCAAGCGAGCTTTGTATGTTACAGTTTGACATAAAAAAATATTTGTGTGTAGTGTATCCTATGTTTCTCATGTTTCCAGATTTTGTACTTTTATTATGATATGGTGTGGGTGATAATCATAATTATGATGGCCTTGATGAAAAAATCTGTAGACAACCATCACATCTGATGTGAGAAACGCGGAATATCCAGTAAAGATTGTTGTCTACAACAGAACTGTTTATTGACATGTAACACTCCTCCTCTATTTAGAAAAGAGCTTAACACAGCAACTGTAGAGTGTAATATAGAATAACTTTACCCTAGCTGCTGCATGTTCCTACCTCAGATACAACAGAACATATAGTACACAACGCAGCTGTTCCAGAGCTTCTTTGCAAGAAGGATAAGGACATTTACTATCCTATTGTTTCAAAACCAAAATCCAGCCTGTTCTACAGCCGCTGTGGTTTTAATATATAATACGATTCCTACTGCTGCAAATTATTACTTCAGATACAGAAACTAATAGTACACACTTCAAGCTCTTCCAAACTTCTTTAAAAGAAGAAGGTGACTATAATTGATAATGATATGACAGGTAGCCTCCCCTTATTCTGTGAAAAAATGACTCTAAAGCAGACTTTGGTTTGTAGTATACAAATACTTAATCCTAGCTGCTGCATCATAGATTATTCAAAATAACAGATAATACAATAAATACTTGGTCTGGCTACAGACCTTTCTTTTAAAAGGGTTTCATACAGTGCAGGCATCGTTCTTATACACCTGGTCATGTGGATGTCACACAGTGAATGGTCTTATATTACTCCGGGTCATGTGATGTCACACAGGTTCACGCTCGTTATATCCCTGTGCATGTGTTCACACACAGGTGCACCTCATTCTATCCCTGGTCATGTATGTCACACCAGCTTCAAAAATAGTCTTCAAAACTACATATACCTTTCATTAATCGGCCTAAACATAGTAAAAAATCCGCTAAAAAGTCTAAGAGTTCTCCAGGTCTCTAACCACACGACCATACGATACATTTTTTAAAGGCCATAGCCACGTTGAATGAATCGAAAGGCACTTATCCGCAAACGCCCGAACTCCATGGCTGCCGAAAAACAAACCCTCCCTTGAAAACCCAGCCTAAATGTATGAGCAACTCAAATCACCGCTGGATGTGGATCTTCACAACACTTGACGACACTTTCAGATTCAGACTTGCTCGCATCCTCCTGACTTGGTAAATAATATATGTCAGCTTTAGGTTTCAGTTTATGGAATAAGGCAGGACTTGTCAGTGACTTCCATATCAAAGGGCTATCTGGAGCAGCAGAGCAGGGTGCGTGGGAGCAGGCGGCGTGCAGGTTGTCTCGGGTTTATGAAGATTATATGGCGATGTGAACCGGATGACTAAGTGTTCTAGCTCTGATCACAACTGTGTAACTCCACAGTCACATGTGTCGTAGTTAATTCTGTCTCCTGAGTATCTACTTCATGCAGCCCCATTGAGCGTCTCTCCCATCCGCCGTATCATACCATGAATAAGATAAAGAGTGAGATTTAGTAAACATTCCCCTTGTAAAACACACATGTTGGAGATTATGGAGAGGAAACATATGTTGTGTGCCTCGCTGTAAATCTCCAAGTGAAGTGGCTTCTAAATTCTTCCCAAAAACATATCAAACTGTGTACTCCCCCACCCAGCCCACCCAGACCACCCCGACATACCCAGGAAAGTGCCGGGCCGAAGAGCTGTGCACGGCCAAATTGCTCTGTACCCTGCAGCTTCCAGTGCAGGTAAAGAGTATATATTGAGAAATATATATAGGAAGGACTGTTTTAGTTTCTTTGCGAGACCACATGATTTCCACTGCAAAGATTACCACGCCCACTGGGGGGCCTCTGGAACTGGAGTGGGCCCTAATTCCAACCTACAATAGGAGAAAAAAACGGAGAAAGGCTTCAAAATCTTCTCAGAATCAATACATTTTTTATATGGATATTTATATTAGAAAAGTTCCATCAGCTCACCCATGATATCCTTCAACATGTTTCCCAGGTTTGATCACTGGGTCAGATCAGCTCCAGCTGAACTTAATATGCAAGACTAAGGCATTTTTGCCCACCCAAAATGCATCAAGGTGGAGCTACTTGTTTCTTGGACCCTCTGTTTAAAATACATTTTTGGGATTTTTCACTCTGTTTTTGGACTTATGCTTCGTTTTTAAATTGTTATATATCCACTTTGAGAGATTCTACTGAACACATCTGGGCAGGGGTGCATTAAGACTGCCATGGACTCTGGCCTTCAAAATTCCTGAAATAGAATGTTTTTGTACTGTGCTCTTGTGCAGGAAGAGATGTCGAGATTTCATGGTGAAGGCCCTTCTCAGTATGAAATGTTTGTGGGGTTTGGGTGGCCAAGGCCTCTCCTAGAAAGGTACCACCAACCGCCAAACTGCAATCACGATACCCTTTAATCACTATAGCTAATGGAGGTTTTCCTCTTTCTGGAAAAACCTCTGAAGTGAGGTCATAGTAGCCCAAAATGGATCAAGAGTTACATGCATAACAGTGCATCACATTTGATCCTCAAGACCACAAGCAAGATGAACATATATTTTTCCATTTCCAGAAACACACCATTGTTTCAACATGAAGTCAACTTATGTATATAGTTTCTCTGATTCTAGACAATTCATTTAGTAGACATCCTACGAAACCGAAGGTAGACGTAGAACTAAGATATCGATAACACGCAATTTAATAGTCAGTGCCTAAATTTTCTTCTGTGAATATTTTACCACGTTTAGCACAAAGTTCCACATGGAGGTAGAGGAATTCAATGGGTTCTGACTTGACATGATTGCAGTTGGAAAAACTAATAGACCTTATTCCGGCCCCTCCATACAATAAGATCCGTGGGACAGAACAGCCAGGAAAACAGTTTCTCATCAAGGTTGTCAGGCATATAACTTTAGGCAGGTGTTATTTCTGAATTGAAAAAAAAATGAACATTTCCAAGGTCCCCATTGGTCTTGTCCCCAAAGTGATAACTACATGCCATTGTGCCAATTCATTAACATTTTTTAAGTTGAGGACGGTTATTGGTTTAAAAGGTCACGAAAATCGCAACAATGAACACGGTGTGACCATGTCCAAAGGGGTCCAGAGAATTACATTTTTTGGTGCTACAACTAGGTGAGTTAATAATTTTTTTTTCATTTCTTCTACAGCCAAATGCTTTCACATTTAAAAAAAAAAAAATGTCATAACCCTTTTAACTGTGACCAAGAACACTTTACACACAATTTACATTGACAGACACAAACTTCAAACAACATCCATTTCCTACTTTATTTTCCCTGTGGGCTTATCAGGGGAATTGAACACTTATACCACCGGTTCTCTGGAAGATGACAGTTTATTGTATTATTTTGGGGAATCATTCTAACAAAAAGGGACTATGTATGATAGTAACAATTCAACACATATAAGTTTTTAATGTCTCATCTCATCTTGATTCATTTAACCATGTAAAATACATATCCAAATGTCTAGGTGTTAGAATAAAATCAACTTTGTTCTTCAAAAACTTATGGATATCAATGAAATGAAACTGTTGACACCACATCTGATTGCTTATGTACCGCTCTTTCTGATCTGTATTTTTCTCTCTCTGTTCCACACCAAAAATGACTGACCAACATTATTGTATCTGTAATGTTTAAAACTATAAAACTCCTATCAAATGCCTACCACCCCCATCGCAAGCAACCTCCCTCGCGCAAATTATCGAGATCTAGTAGCTATCAAAAGTTGCATCATTACAAACTTTAATGAATCACACTGGAGCAATTACCACTCCAAGTTATTAAGGCAAAGTTTACAAGTGTCTTTATATACATTCGATCCCAAGGAGAGCGTCTTCAACTCCTAGTCCATAAACGGGTACTTGTGTAAGATTTGAAGATTACGGTGGGCAAATGACCACAACCACCTAATCAGCTGTCCTCAGGACCTTACAGTCTGACAAAGGCGATTCTGCCGGCCCCAGGATATCAAGAAGACGTGGAATTAGTTTAACTGCTGAGATACCACATAATAAATGACGAGGACATAAAGAACAGCTGGTTCCGTCTCGAGGCGATCGTTCATCTGTTTTAAATCAATTGAACTGAAAACTAAAGATTCACACCACAAAGCTAAGAGAAATGAAGTTTTTTTTTTCCGTTTTATTCACTGGGAGATGCGTCTTGCTTTAAAGATCTTACCACCAAAGTATACTTACCGACTCCACACCTCCTGCCGACCCCTGCTGTCAACCTAAACAAGACATTTTTTATTTATTTCAAAGACCTCCGTCGCAATCTAATGAACATTCCTAGATGCTCCTCCGTTGTCCTGTTTTCCCCCCGACCCACCCGAAGATTTGTAGCTTAAGAGTCCAAATCTGATAAACCCATTTACATATTTATAACGCTTTCCGTAAAAAAAAAAATAACGCCGAAAAATCTCGTTTCTGTTTACTACTATATATAGTCCTTTCAAATTTATCTTGTGGGTACAGCGCGTCCACGCTCTTCTCCCTTCGATTTATTGCATAATACGTTCAAATGTAAATGTTGTTCACGCACAATTCACAGCACTTCAAAACTCGTTTTCTGCTGGATAGCTAAATCTAGACACACTCAAGCAGCTACGCACCGGAGCAAGATTTCTTCCACCACAGGGAGGAAAAAACAATAAAAAAGTCAAAGATCCTTACACAACAAGGCCGGGAAAAAAAATCTGAACATTTCTGCAGAAAGATGGTCTGTCTCCAAATCCTGTGGCCCTATCAGACAAAATTAAAGTAAATCAGCAAGAATGAATCAGAAGAGCCGTGAATAATGCTCCTTTAAAAGTCGTTAACGAGATTAGGATAGAGGATATGTGCATCTGGTCTCTGGCAGTGGAAAAAGGCCAGTTTCTCGTCCACAATAGCAGCCTGTGTAAGGATACGCTTCCTGTCAATGACAAGTCGAACGGCCCTGCAAAGGTCTCTACTAACTTCTTTAATGTCCCCACTATGGCGTCCTATTAAAGTATTACCTGTGACCGAGCGGACAAATAACTTTTTTGATAAATCCAACCCCCCCCCCCCACAAAAACTACAGATTGCGACTTCTCGATTTATTGAGGATTTGCGTCCATCGATAACGACTGCTGAGTTGCATACTTAAAGAGAACCTACCACCACGAATCTACCTATAAAGGTAGATCGGGTGGTAGGTGGATGTAAGGGACGTGAGGATAGCCCTTTTTAGAGCTAATCCTCACGTCCCCGCTAAGTTTTGGGAAACTTTATTAACCTAATATGTAAATTTAGTAATGCGGCTACTGGGGCGTGGAGTAGCCGGCACGAGGCTACACAGCGCGGCTACTCCACGCCCCAGTAGCCACATTACTCATCCTACCCTGTTGTGTCCGGAGCTGCGCGCCCTCGTCCGATATGATGGCGATATGCATGCGCAGAACGCCGGCTGAGCAGTCCCAGCTCCGAGGCTGGAGCTACTGCGCATGCGCAGTAGCCGGCTTGTCAGACGAGGGAGCGCAGCTACGAGGAGCTGCGCGCCGGACACAACAGGGTAGGAGGAGTAATGTGGCTACTGGGGCGTGGAGTAGCCACGCTGTGTAGCCTCGTGCCGGCTACTCCACGCCCCAGTAGCCGCATAACTAATTTACATATTCGGTCAATAAAGTTTCCCAAAAGTAGCGGGGACGTGAGGATTAGCTCTAAAAAGAGCTCTCCTCACGTCCCTTACATCCACCACCACCCATCTACCTTTATAGGTAGATTCGTGGTGTTAGTTCCCTTTAAAGGAACTGCCTAGAAGCTCCAAAAACATTAGTTCATTGGCCAATTCGAAACAGCAGGGTTCGGCTGAGGGTTTTGCCAACATTGGGTAGATTTTTTACAAGATTACAAAAAAAAAAGAGTGATAAAAAAGAAATATTACAAAACTAGTTGCAATGCTTCACTAAGTGTTGGTTTAAGGAACTAAATCATGACCTGAAGCTCTGGAGTTCGTTCTGTTCATCAAAATTTTGAAAGAAAATAGAAATTTTAATGTAGGTGTTTCTTACCATTCAGGGTGGATTTTTCAAGGTTGTTGTAACCTGTTGATACCTACTTAATGAAGTCCAATGTGCTTCTTCTGGTAATGGCCTTCAGGTCCTAATGACCCGTTAGACATTATGCTCCCGACCCATTTGTTATGCCATTGAAGCACATGAAGCAGAGTGATGTCCTTATGATCTTCTTGCATCAGGTCTGAGAGTGGCAGATGAAGCTAAACTTGCTCAAACTAGTACGGTAACAAGGTCAATCTTCTACATTTAGGGGAAAGAAGTCCTCTGCAGAAACATAAAGGAGGTTCTTTATTGTAAGACAGTGAATATGAAACTTGCTGCTAATGAGTTGTATTTGGAATTAACAAAAGTAAGCTTACTTTTGTTAATTCAATACAACTCATTAGCAGCAAAGTTTCATATTCACTGGTCTTACACATAAAGAACCTCCTTATGTTTCTGCAGAGGACTTCTTTCCCCTAAATGTAGAAGATTGACCTTGTTACCGTACTAGTTTGAGCAAGTTTAGCTTCATCTGCCACTCTCAGACCTGATGCAAGAAGATCATAAGGACACACTCTGCTTCATGTGCTTCAATGGCATAACAAATGGGTCGGGAGCATAATGTCTAACGGGTCATTAGGACCTGAAGGCCATTACCAGAAGAAGCACATTGGACTTCATTAAGTAGGTATCAACAGGTTACAACAACCTTGAAAAATCCACCCTGAATGGTAAGAAACACCTACATTAAAATTTCTATTTTCTTTCAAAATTTTGATGAACAGAACGAACTCCAGAGCTTCAGGTCATGATTTAGTTCCTTAAACCAACACTTAGTGAAGCATTGCAACTAGTTTTGTAATATTTCTTTTTTATCACTCTTTTTTTTTTGTAATCTTGTAAAAAATCTACCCAATGTTGGCAAAACCCTCAGCCGAACCCTGCTGTTTCGAATTGGCCAATGAACTAATGTTTTTGGAGCTTCTAGGCAGTTCCTTTAAAGGGAACTAACACCACGAATCACCTATAAAGGTAGATCGGGTGGTAGGTGGATGTAAGGGACGTGAGGAGAGCTCTTTTTAGAGCTAATCCTCACGTCCCCGCTAACTTTTGGGAAACTTTATTGACCGAATATGTAAATTTAGTTATGCGGCTACTGGGGCGTGGAGTAGCCGGCACGAGGCTATACAGCGCGGCTACTCCATGCCCCGTTAGCCACATTACTCCTCCTACCCTGTTGTGTGCGGCGCGCAGCTTCTCGTAGCTGCGCGCCCCTCGTCTGACAAGCCGGCTTCTGCGCATGCGCAGTAGCTCCGGCCTCGGAGCTGGACTGCTCAACCGGCATTCTGCGCATGCGCAGAACGCCATCATATCGGACGAGGGCGCGCAGCTACGAGGAGCTGCGCGCCGGACACAACAGGGTAGGAGGAGTAATGTGGCTACTGGGGCGTGGAGTAGCCGCTCTATGTAGCCTCGTGCCGGCTACTCCACGCCCCAGTAGCCGCATAACTAAATTTACATATTAGGTAATAAAGTTTCCCAAGTCAGCGGGGACGTGAGGATTAGCTCTAAAAAGGGCTATCCTCCGTCCCTTCATCCACCTACACCCATCTACCTTTTAGGTAGTCGTGGTGGTAGTTTCTCTTTAGGGACTTGTTTATATGACTCTTCATATAAAATCCTTCATATTACTAATCATAAAATCCATATAAATTGAGTTGTCTGGGATTAGACATTTTTTTATTTCAATCGTGGCTCCCCTGGAGTCCCAGTCCATGGACCATAGCCATGCCGATTAAGACCATTTGTCCTTCGGCTTCCCTTAACTAACAGACGATTTTGAAACTCCCCCCCCCCCCCCCCCCCATTTATGGCACATCACTGGTTCTTCAATTAAAATGCAGTCCTCAATACATTCCTGGCATCTACTCAAGTCATATATGAAGAATCTTATTATTACTTGTCATAATTGAGAAAACTACCAAGTGTAGACATCTCCTCTATTGTACTAGAGGAATGAGAAAACGACATTACTGGGATTAATTTGGGATTAATCAAGACTTATTTTTTTTTCTTGACCATTCAACATCATCAGGAGCATTAACTCACGAGCCATTATCTGAGGATTCCCAACATATAGAGTCTACGGAAATGGCAGAACCATAAACCATAGTGAGTAGTCATATCCCCGTAAGGAGACTGGGACTTTTGTTATTTGTTACATTTTTCTACTATTTTCAGCTCAGCATTAAATTTCTCATTTGAACAATAATAAGATGATTAGTGAAACCACTGCCCATCTTCAAAATGCATTGATATTACCGTAATACTCTAGTATAAGCCGCCCGAGTATAAGCTGAACCCCTAATTTCACACAAAAAACTGGGAAAACCTATTGACTTGAGTATAAGCCGATGTGGGAAATGCATTGGTTCACAGCCTCCCGTATATAAGTCTGCCACACTTAGCATACAGCCTGCCCAACCCCTGTAGCATACAGCCTGCCCAGCCCCTGTAGTATACGCCTGCCCAGCCCCTGTAGCGACAGCCTCCCAGCCCCTGTAGCGTACAGCCTGCCAGCCACCTGTAGTATACATCCTGCCAGCCCCTGTAGCATACAGCCTGCCCAACCCCTGTAGCAGAAAAAAAAAAATAACACTGTACTCATCTTTCCGACGTCCCCCTAGGTCCTCTTCTGTCTCAGACAGAAGAGGACCTACAGGTGATGTCAGAAAGGTGAGTTTGACGTTATTTTTTAGAGTTGACTCGAGTATAGCCGAGTTAGGGTTTTTGAGCACAATTTTGTGTTAAAAACTAGGCTTATACTCGCTAATAAGGTACTTAATTTATATTATGGAGTTTTTCCCTCTCAGGGAAAAAAATGTTAAAAAAATTATATTTTCTCTACCTACGTCCTCTTGTACCGTAAATCCACTTCGATTCAGTTCCAACAAGTCAGTTCCGATAATTTATTTCAGAAACAGACCCTCATCCTCTCTCTAGAAATGTACACAGATAAAGGGTGTCCTAAGTTATCAAAACAAAGACTCTACCAAGGTAGTACTATCTTAGAGTTGGGTAGTGCTGCTCAAATTGGAATCAAATATGCGACATATTCTACAATGTTTTCTCTTTTCGCAGTTACATTCCACTTGCAAAATGGGGTGTAATGTCACAGGGAGTCCACATCCCTGTTAAAACTAAAAGCCTAATAAAAAATAGAGAACCTGGACACATCCAATGATTACCAGCTTATCCAATGAATGCCCAGCTTTAGAAATCTACCAATCAAAATCAAGTAGGATAAACCAGGACTCTTACTCATCAATCCATTGACAATTATGCAGGAGGGTTCTGAGAGTTATTAACAGAGCCCCTCAGTGCTTCACAGACGTCACAATGGTTGAGATAATAGCAGGCAAGAGGAGAGAGATAAGTGCTGAGGAAGCAGGGAGGAGGGAAGACAGTGTAAAGCCTGTGAAGCACATCAAGAGGGGCTTTTGTATTACACCACAAAGCCTTTCTGTCTCATTATTTTTGAAGTTGCTTTAAAAGGCAGAAGGCCATGAATAACAAATATAAGAAGATTACCGCAGTCACAGTCCCTGGATCTATGAGTAAGTGTCCCTGGTTTGTCATGATGCATTTTGATGGTAGATTTCTTTTAAAGGGGTTCTCCAATATTAGATAACCCCTTAGGTGGCAGCTTTTGGCTTTCTAGGGCTTCCGGACCATCACTGCCACCTCTCACATGACACACACTGAGGTCTTCAAATAACATGTGTGCATATTACCATCTCTGGTTCCACCATGACCAAAGCTTGAACTAAAGGCAACTGGGAGGAACATATTTTTCATTCATTCATTCATGTATATATTTTTTTTTTAAACAAAACCCCCCCCCTTCAATGCTGCTTTGACCTATAGAGGCCCTTATAGAAGGGCAACTCCCGACAGCTCATTTATGGTCATTTTCATAAGTGCTTAAATTTGTTGCTTAGACATTTTGGTTTTTGGTGTTTTTTTTCCAGGTTTTTTTAATTCCCTGGAAGAAAAAATAGCCCAATAGCCCAAAATCATCTATTGGCGGTCCCCTACTTAAGGACAACCCGACAACTCCTCGTTAAAGACAGACTCCACTGCCCCTGCCCGCTGGTGAAGCTCTGGATGTTACTATAGCCCAGACTGCAATGATCAGCTGTAAGGTGTCTGTAATGAAGCTTTATTGATAATCCTTGGTCCCATTACAGCAAAAAAAAAAATGATTTGAATTTTTATAAGGTTTTGAATGATTTATAGAAATTTTTGAACATATTAAACATGTAACATTGTCTGTCAGTATTTAGCATTCACGAATAAACTTTCATACCGCAAAAAATTTTGAAACTTTAACACTGGGGCCAAAAAATTTTTTGTCTGGATCTACAATTATAAAATATGCAGTTTCGACTTACATACAATTCAACTTAAGAACTGTATTGCAATCTATTGCAATGAAAAGAAATCGTAAAAAAACGTAAAGAAAAAAAAAATTACAGAAATGACCCAGCGTTGCTCGGAGAGGATTCCTATTTGGCATTAATACATCATCATTGTTGAATTACGCCGCGGGATACGTGCAGCAATTACATTTTATGTGAGCAAAATCTCTGCAGTGAAATCTTGTGGAGGCTATAAAACTTTAAGATGGGGATCGGAAGAAGTAAAAGACAAGTTACGGAAAACAAATTACGTCCTATATTTAATCCTGTAAACAATGTTGGGAGGGGATGAAGGAGGAATGTCACCATCTTGTCATAGAAGCTAGGAACTCCCCCCCCCCCCGGAGAGATTATCAAGAAGAACTGAAGAAAATGCATCATTAGATAACCCCGACCCCCCATTATCTGGGGCCGCGACACTTGTTTTAAAACACACAAGACCTTTTTTCTGCGGACTAAAGCCCTCTGTTAGTTTAGACTTCTTTTTGTATCATGAAAGAAAGTTGGACTCACATGGAGTGGAAGTTTCTAAGCAACCGCGCAATGGGTGGCAAGAGGCCATTGATGAACCCTCAAGGTCACCGCAGAAAAGTGCCGAGGATCAGCGAGAAGGCACGAGACCCCTTATCACTGATGATATCTTATATTTTTAGAGAGAATAAGAAGAATGCACACCAGGGAAGGAAAAAAAAGAGATCTGAAAAGTAACACAGGGGATCAGATTGTGTAAGTAAATTCTTCATACCTCTGGATATAATAGATTTATGTAAATTGTAATCTATACTATTCCACCCTGGGGAAGAGCATAAGGAGAGAGTAGTCTGAATGAGCAAAAGTAGTAGTGTTTAGTTTATAGGAATATCTCTATATATCATCAATCCATCAATTATCCATAATCTTCTATCTATCTATCTATCTATCTATCTATCTATCTATCTATCTATCTATCTCATATCTATCTATCTATCTATCTATCTATCTATCTATCTATGCTATCTCATGATCTATCAATATCCATCATCCATGCATCTATCTATCTATCTATCTATCTATCTATCTGTCTATCGATCTATGTCTCATATCTTCTATCTATCTCTCATATTATCTCTTCTAACCATCCATCATCCTATGCATCTATCTATCTACTATCTATCTATCTATCTATAAATCTATCTTCTATCATATATCATCTATCTGATCATCTATCTATCTATCGATGCTATCTATCTATCTATCATCTATCTATCTATCTATCTATCTATCCTATCTTCTAATCTATCTGACCATCCTATCTGCATCTATCTAATCATCATCTTATATCTACTCTACCGTGGTCTTAGGTCTGAACCAATGCAGAATAGCATACAAACAAATAACGGGCTGGAGCCCAAGGTAAAGTTGCCACCCTTTAGTAGGAAAACAGTAGTGGAGACAATTTCCTAATTGATTTGTGTGCTGGAGACAAGCGATGTCATTAACTTCTGGGGCTCATTTACTAATGGTCCTGTGACCCGCACTATCATCCAGATTATCCGAGATTTCCCAGTGTGCACCGCATTTTTCGAATGGCCTTTTTTTGTCGCACGCGATCGGATTTTGGAGCGCATCGGCACCGGCTTCACGTGACGTGATGTGACGGGCCTTCATATGATCCGACAGATTCGGACAACGCGCAAGATTTACCCTTCCATTGTGGTTGCAAGACGCACTCAACATTCACTCGGAAGAAGAAGGTGAACTCGCGGACCTGAGCGAGGAAGCGACCATGCAGGATTCAGCGCACGGTCTTAGTGATCGCGGCAGCTCCGAAGCCCTCGTCAACAACGCAGGCCTCGGTGATCGTGAACAGGTAATTAAATGGCCGACTGGTGTAGAAATTCCCCTGCTACATACGTGCAATAGTTCCCTAACATCAGTAATTGAGGTGAAGACAATTTCCCTCTCTACCTACTTGTATTAAAGACAATACATACATGGGGGAAAGACATATGGAGAACAAACTAAAGACTGTCTAAAAATGAGACGCTAAAGTTATATAGAACAATCTTCCACTACGCCTTCAATGCTGATGATGAATTTTTTACATTGTCAGTCCTACTTAATACATTCTTATGAATTAGATTGCTTACGCTAAAATGTGGCAATTCTTTAGCCTGAAGTGTCGCACATAGCAGGCTCTGCCCTTGTCCCACAAGCTACCCGTGAAAGAGCTCTAAAACCTTCACAATTCCTGCCCTTTTTGGGGCAAGATATACACTCGTTAACACTTATCTTAATTTCTAATCCCAATCACACATGGCGGAACTTCAGGTGATTTAGGCATGCAGACATTGTCAAGAACAATCTCCTCCAGTTTTCAACGAGCATCAGTAGGGAAGAAAGGTGGATTTGAGGCCTTTGAACGTGGCATGTGGTGGTGCCAGATGACTGTCTGAGTATTTCAAAACTGCTGATCTACTTACCTGGGATTTTTTCAACGCGCACAACCTCTCTAGGGCTTACGTGAATGGTCCAAAAGAAAAAACATGCAGTGATAGCAGTTCTGTGGGCGGAATGCCTTGAGGCCAGGTCAGAGGATAATGTGCAGACTGTTTCGAGCTGTGGGTCAGAATTTGGCATCAATCAACATGAAAAGCATGATCCATCCTGCCTTTATCAACGGTGTTCCGGCTTGGTGGTGGTGGTGTCTGGTGTGGGGAATATTTTCTTGGGCACTCTTTGGGCCCCTTGGGTCAATTGAGCATCGTTTTCACGCCACAGCCTACCTGATATTGTTTCTGACATTCCCATGCCCTTTATGACCACAATGTACCCTTTAACATCTGATGGATACTTTCAAAAGTAAAAGCAGGATAATGCGCCATTCTAAAGCTGGAATCCTCTCAGACGGTTTCTTGACCATGACAATGAGGCACTTACGCCAAGCTCCACAGTTCACCAGATCTTGCAATCCAATAGAGCATCTTTGGGATGTGGTGGAACGGGAGTTCGCATCATGGAAATGTGCATCCGACATCTGGCAACTGTGTGATGCCATCATGTCCAATATGGACCGCAAATCTCTGAGTAATGCTTCAGCACCGTGTTTGTATCTACGGCCACGAAGAATTGAGCAGTTCTGAAGGCAAAAAGGGGGGGTCCTACCCGTTACTAGCATGGTGTACCTAATAAAGTGCCCCGCTGAGTGTATGTTCTTCCATAACCTATCTATGCCACCTTTTACACAAATATGGATAGAGATCTTTGTCAGTAATTTTGGATTTAGTCCTATAGAGAGTCAATTCACAACAAAATATCTCCGTAATAAGTAAAGTTGTGTTTCAAACCTTTTTTTAAATGAATAAGTCAAATGTTTGGAGTCTTTACCAGAGGATTGTTCTCCTCATCATTTCGGTAGTTATCAACAACGTCTATAACAAAAATGAAGCTGAATTTTGGAGCTCCTAGTGGAGCAGTTAATCGGGGTGGCTACATTGCACTGGCGCTGACTTGTTTCTCTATCACCGGACTTATCAAGATGTGTTTTAAATGAATTCATGGATTCTGACCCTATGAATCACTCTATGCGCATTCCAACCACGCTCAAATATCAACGGAGAAGTCTTCCGACATTTAGCATTTCTGTCCGTAATCCGAAAATGATGGCCGAGCTGAACAATGCAAATAGCCCATGTGCCAATACAGACGATACCAGAAACCGGTGTATTTGTCGACATCTTCCTCCCGTGACAGCGTAAACACCCAGGTATGGGGCAAAAACCGATGTAAGAATCAAGAATACTTCGCAGTTACCAATTCTTTCTCCTTTCTTCCTCATTGATATTTCATTTCAGATTCAACATCACATATATTGGGTACGGTAGATGACAGACAGATGCATAAACAATACTTTGAGTTTTCTATAAGATCTATGATAAGTTGTCAAATTTCTTCAGTTTGACCCAATTCCGAGGGGAACTTGAAGATGGCTTTACTTCACTGACAACGCTGTATCATCCCCCCAAACTTAACAACAATCAAAGGCTCCAGACCGACGGGGCTTCTAAACTTTCTTTCCGGTTGAAGTTGAGTTGAAGTCAGGGTGGGTTCCCACCACGTTTTTTTGTAAATCGCTAAGCGAAATACCCTGGAAGGCCAAAGTATACGTTTAAGCGTAAAGATTGAGAACAAATAGAGTGGGCACGAGGTAAGCTGTTTACCTCCTCTGACCACTTCCCTCCTGTCCGTCAAAAAATGCGGTCGGAAATACGTATAATGTTACTACTTTACTACTTCTTTTATCCTGCAAGCCTTCGCCTTAGAAGTGTATACTCGCGGGTCGTTACATGGACGGCTATGGTGAGCGGATGCTCTCGCCTCACACCGCCTCCCTATCACATATTTCTTTTCGGCAGGACGGAGGACCCGGTGATGTCCTGGTCATTTAAGGATAGTGACATCCCTGGGGGAACATACTATTCATTGGCAGCAGCCAATCAAATGACTGCTGCCCATGTTACACTCGCATCCCACTTTTAGGTTACCTGGAGCGTCTGTTCCACAACCGTGGTAAGGAACACGGAACGGCAGAATCTCCTGACTTGTCCTTACAACATAATGGCAAAAAACGTGGTGTGAACTCAGCCTCCTATCCACAAATCCCAGACTTGGAGTGATATACCGGATACCCCGAAAGAGCCATGTTTAAGGCAAAAACCCTGGGAGCGGGGAAGGACGCTGTAACGTGCGGATGTGGATTTTATATGAAGTCCTTGTTGTTTTAATGGATTTCTTGTAAGTCTGAAGTGAAATAAAATGGTGTGAATTTCTCTGCAAATGTGTTATTGTGCATGTGCGTTCATACTTGGACAGTGATTATCAGTAATAAGACTTGGTTACGAGGATATCTATCAAAGTTGGACAGAGTAGCAACATTACAAAATTTGCACGGGGTATTTATCCACTCTGTGTCTTTGTGATTGTGGATCTGACTTGACTCTCCTTCACCTAAAAGAAAGTATAGAAACTCTGTGGTCTTACTTGATTTGATAAGACATGGCAATGGACTGTCGTAAAACCAAGTGCTTCCCCGGATCAGTATCTGTGCTATTAATATACTGTATTTTTATTTTATTTTTTTTAACATTACTGTATGTGAGATTTTTATTGTAACGTTGAGGCCCCCACTACAAAGTATTTCCATATACTGACTCATTGTAAGTGGAGACAACCATATGGACACTTGAAGGCGCCTGAGCTAACGCCTTGGGCATCCACTCTGCAACTCTCTCAGTTACAAACAATCCCCCTGTAATATCAAATATGTTTCCAGGTCAGAAATGGAAAACAATCCTTCTTTTGCTACCTTTGAAAGGCAGCCCCTTACTTACTAATGCTACAATACTGCAGCGCTGTACATGGAAACGCCGACCATCGCTGTAGATCGGTTGGGCGTGTTCATGAGGTGGCGGGATTTAGGGGTGGTGCTGCCGCGGAAGCTTGTCAGTCCCACCACCGGCCTATGGAGTGGGAGGGTGGTGCGGGTGGAGAGGCAGCGCCCCGGCCGCCCCCCCCCATAAAGTCATGAATACACCGGACCGCTTACAGCACTGCAACAGTGTTTCCATTTTACAGATTTGAAGTGTTTTTTACGTTATCGGAGGTTCTGAACTCTAACAGGTTGTAGCAGTTTTAGAGGTGAAAAGTAAGCAAAACTAAGTCTTATTTTCCATTTAACACAAAAAATATATTATCCATATTTTCCATAATCCCCTTAAGTGGGGGGGGGGGGAGCATCAAGGGCTTTATTTAAGTCTCCACCAGCCCTTTTAAGGTGCCCTTAATTAGCAACTCTCCATAGGAGAACTCTTACCTCCTGATCCTGAACTCCTACCTTCCTCCTGGTGTAAATGTAGTGACTGCCTGCACAGAAATTCCCATTCATAATGACAAGTGCTTCCTAATACACCCCTAGTGGCCAAAGTGAGATTACAGGGCATGGTGCGTTCTTATTAGATGGACCCATTAAATATCGATGGACATGTTAATTCTTAGGATATGTGATTATAGTATAAACTTGCTTAAACACAGGTAATTTTCTAGTAAAACCCTAGTGTCAGAGTGAGAAAAATGGCATAGTGGATTTCTTATTAGGATAGTGTCATGCATTTATTAAAAATTGCTTATTATGATTTAAAGTATAAATTGTTAAAACAAAGTATTTTCCTAGAAAACCCTAGTGGGCCGACTGAGAATGACCTGGCATAGTGGATTATTATTATAATGTATTAAAAATTCCTAGGATATATGCTTAAAGTAATACACTTGGTTTAAAACAAAATGTAATTTTCTAGTGAAGACCTTCTCTTCAATGGTCTGACTACTGTGTAAAATATAAAACAATCCAGAAAATACAGATCCCCTACTGATTGTCCTCAGTGACTTGCCTGATTGGAGCATAATGACCACCAACATTATAGTCCAATCACTCCGCGCTTGGTGGCCCGTGAAGTCAAAACAAGTTAAAACAGCAAGTAGAACCAGGATAGGATAGCGAAAGTGTAACCAGGTCTCAGGGAGAAAAGATAAGTGAGTTAGCTATCAACCCAAATATGGATATTTGTTACTTTAATACAATCAGTTTGAACCGTTTTCACAGTAGAAATTTTTTAAATGAAAAAGATCCCTCTTCCCTTTGCGTTTGACCTGTGGATTGTCGCGCCCTTTTATTTAAGGGCACTGAAGGTCTAGAATGAAGCATAAATAACCAAATCCTATAACTTGTAGTAATACATAAAAATCAGTTTTTAATCCCGGAGGAGCAGCATCATGATAAAATATTAAATATATACGTCGAGGACTAATAATAAACTAGTATTTCAACACTTGAGTCGTTCTCCCGGCACTCTACACCTTACTCCCCTATACACCGCGGACAGACTTAGCCTATTTCGGCAGCAAACACAACCCGATTCAACGCGGCATATGGTGTTTTGCAGCCCAATTATTCAAGCGAGCTTTGTATGTTACAGTTTGACATAAAAAAATATTTGTGTGTAGTGTATCCTATGTTTCTCATGTTTCCAGATTTTGTACTTTTATTATGATATGGTGTGGGTGATAATCATAATTATGATGGCCTTGATGAAAAAATCTGTAGACAACCATCACATCTGATGTGAGAAACGCGGAATATCCAGTAAAGATTGTTGTCTACAACAGAACTGTTTATTGACATGTAACACTCCTCCTCTATTTAGAAAAGAGCTTAACACAGCAACTGTAGAGTGTAATATAGAATAACTTTACCCTAGCTGCTGCATGTTCCTACCTCAGATACAACAGAACATATAGTACACAACGCAGCTGTTCCAGAGCTTCTTTGCAAGAAGGATAAGGACATTTACTATCCTATTGTTTCAAAACCAAAATCCAGCCTGTTCTACAGCCGCTGTGGTTTTAATATATAATACGATTCCTACTGCTGCAAATTATTACTTCAGATACAGAAACTAATAGTACACACTTCAAGCTCTTCCAAACTTCTTTAAAAGAAGAAGGTGACTATAATTGATAATGATATGACAGGTAGCCTCCCCTTATTCTGTGAAAAAATGACTCTAAAGCAGACTTTGGTTTGTAGTATACAAATACTTAATCCTAGCTGCTGCATCATAGATTATTCAAAATAACAGATAATACAATAAATACTTGGTCTGGCTACAGACCTTTCTTTTAAAAGGGTTTCATACAGTGCAGGCATCGTTCTTATACACCTGGTCATGTGGATGTCACACAGTGAATGGTCTTATATTACTCCGGGTCATGTGATGTCACACAGGTTCACGCTCGTTATATCCCTGTGCATGTGTTCACACACAGGTGCACCTCATTCTATCCCTGGTCATGTATGTCACACCAGCTTCAAAAATAGTCTTCAAAACTACATATACCTTTCATTAATCGGCCTAAACATAGTAAAAAATCCGCTAAAAAGTCTAAGAGTTCTCCAGGTCTCTAACCACACGACCATACGATACATTTTTTAAAGGCCATAGCCACGTTGAATGAATCGAAAGGCACTTATCCGCAAACGCCCGAACTCCATGGCTGCCGAAAAACAAACCCTCCCTTGAAAACCCAGCCTAAATGTATGAGCAACTCAAATCACCGCTGGATGTGGATCTTCACAACACTTGACGACACTTTCAGATTCAGACTTGCTCGCATCCTCCTGACTTGGTAAATAATATATGTCAGCTTTAGGTTTCAGTTTATGGAATAAGGCAGGACTTGTCAGTGACTTCCATATCAAAGGGCTATCTGGAGCAGCAGAGCAGGGTGCGTGGGAGCAGGCGGCGTGCAGGTTGTCTCGGGTTTATGAAGATTATATGGCGATGTGAACCGGATGACTAAGTGTTCTAGCTCTGATCACAACTGTGTAACTCCACAGTCACATGTGTCGTAGTTAATTCTGTCTCCTGAGTATCTACTTCATGCAGCCCCATTGAGCGTCTCTCCCATCCGCCGTATCATACCATGAATAAGATAAAGAGTGAGATTTAGTAAACATTCCCCTTGTAAAACACACATGTTGGAGATTATGGAGAGGAAACATATGTTGTGTGCCTCGCTGTAAATCTCCAAGTGAAGTGGCTTCTAAATTCTTCCCAAAAACATATCAAACTGTGTACTCCCCCACCCAGCCCACCCAGACCACCCCGACATACCCAGGAAAGTGCCGGGCCGAAGAGCTGTGCACGGCCAAATTGCTCTGTACCCTGCAGCTTCCAGTGCAGGTAAAGAGTATATATTGAGAAATATATATAGGAAGGACTGTTTTAGTTTCTTTGCGAGACCACATGATTTCCACTGCAAAGATTACCACGCCCACTGGGGGGCCTCTGGAACTGGAGTGGGCCCTAATTCCAACCTACAATAGGAGAAAAAAACGGAGAAAGGCTTCAAAATCTTCTCAGAATCAATACATTTTTTATATGGATATTTATATTAGAAAAGTTCCATCAGCTCACCCATGATATCCTTCAACATGTTTCCCAGGTTTGATCACTGGGTCAGATCAGCTCCAGCTGAACTTAATATGCAAGACTAAGGCATTTTTGCCCACCCAAAATGCATCAAGGTGGAGCTACTTGTTTCTTGGACCCTCTGTTTAAAATACATTTTTGGGATTTTTCACTCTGTTTTTGGACTTATGCTTCGTTTTTAAATTGTTATATATCCACTTTGAGAGATTCTACTGAACACATCTGGGCAGGGGTGCATTAAGACTGCCATGGACTCTGGCCTTCAAAATTCCTGAAATAGAATGTTTTTGTACTGTGCTCTTGTGCAGGAAGAGATGTCGAGATTTCATGGTGAAGGCCCTTCTCAGTATGAAATGTTTGTGGGGTTTGGGTGGCCAAGGCCTCTCCTAGAAAGGTACCACCAACCGCCAAACTGCAATCACGATACCCTTTAATCACTATAGCTAATGGAGGTTTTCCTCTTTCTGGAAAAACCTCTGAAGTGAGGTCATAGTAGCCCAAAATGGATCAAGAGTTACATGCATAACAGTGCATCACATTTGATCCTCAAGACCACAAGCAAGATGAACATATATTTTTCCATTTCCAGAAACACACCATTGTTTCAACATGAAGTCAACTTATGTATATAGTTTCTCTGATTCTAGACAATTCATTTAGTAGACATCCTACGAAACCGAAGGTAGACGTAGAACTAAGATATCGATAACACGCAATTTAATAGTCAGTGCCTAAATTTTCTTCTGTGAATATTTTACCACGTTTAGCACAAAGTTCCACATGGAGGTAGAGGAATTCAATGGGTTCTGACTTGACATGATTGCAGTTGGAAAAACTAATAGACCTTATTCCGGCCCCTCCATACAATAAGATCCGTGGGACAGAACAGCCAGGAAAACAGTTTCTCATCAAGGTTGTCAGGCATATAACTTTAGGCAGGTGTTATTTCTGAATTGAAAAAAAAATGAACATTTCCAAGGTCCCCATTGGTCTTGTCCCCAAAGTGATAACTACATGCCATTGTGCCAATTCATTAACATTTTTTAAGTTGAGGACGGTTATTGGTTTAAAAGGTCACGAAAATCGCAACAATGAACACGGTGTGACCATGTCCAAAGGGGTCCAGAGAATTACATTTTTTGGTGCTACAACTAGGTGAGTTAATAATTTTTTTTTCATTTCTTCTACAGCCAAATGCTTTCACATTTAAAAAAAAAAAAATGTCATAACCCTTTTAACTGTGACCAAGAACACTTTACACACAATTTACATTGACAGACACAAACTTCAAACAACATCCATTTCCTACTTTATTTTCCCTGTGGGCTTATCAGGGGAATTGAACACTTATACCACCGGTTCTCTGGAAGATGACAGTTTATTGTATTATTTTGGGGAATCATTCTAACAAAAAGGGACTATGTATGATAGTAACAATTCAACACATATAAGTTTTTAATGTCTCATCTCATCTTGATTCATTTAACCATGTAAAATACATATCCAAATGTCTAGGTGTTAGAATAAAATCAACTTTGTTCTTCAAAAACTTATGGATATCAATGAAATGAAACTGTTGACACCACATCTGATTGCTTATGTACCGCTCTTTCTGATCTGTATTTTTCTCTCTCTGTTCCACACCAAAAATGACTGACCAACATTATTGTATCTGTAATGTTTAAAACTATAAAACTCCTATCAAATGCCTACCACCCCCATCGCAAGCAACCTCCCTCGCGCAAATTATCGAGATCTAGTAGCTATCAAAAGTTGCATCATTACAAACTTTAATGAATCACACTGGAGCAATTACCACTCCAAGTTATTAAGGCAAAGTTTACAAGTGTCTTTATATACATTCGATCCCAAGGAGAGCGTCTTCAACTCCTAGTCCATAAACGGGTACTTGTGTAAGATTTGAAGATTACGGTGGGCAAATGACCACAACCACCTAATCAGCTGTCCTCAGGACCTTACAGTCTGACAAAGGCGATTCTGCCGGCCCCAGGATATCAAGAAGACGTGGAATTAGTTTAACTGCTGAGATACCACATAATAAATGACGAGGACATAAAGAACAGCTGGTTCCGTCTCGAGGCGATCGTTCATCTGTTTTAAATCAATTGAACTGAAAACTAAAGATTCACACCACAAAGCTAAGAGAAATGAAGTTTTTTTTTTCCGTTTTATTCACTGGGAGATGCGTCTTGCTTTAAAGATCTTACCACCAAAGTATACTTACCGACTCCACACCTCCTGCCGACCCCTGCTGTCAACCTAAACAAGACATTTTTTATTTATTTCAAAGACCTCCGTCGCAATCTAATGAACATTCCTAGATGCTCCTCCGTTGTCCTGTTTTCCCCCCGACCCACCCGAAGATTTGTAGCTTAAGAGTCCAAATCTGATAAACCCATTTACATATTTATAACGCTTTCCGTAAAAAAAAAAATAACGCCGAAAAATCTCGTTTCTGTTTACTACTATATATAGTCCTTTCAAATTTATCTTGTGGGTACAGCGCGTCCACGCTCTTCTCCCTTCGATTTATTGCATAATACGTTCAAATGTAAATGTTGTTCACGCACAATTCACAGCACTTCAAAACTCGTTTTCTGCTGGATAGCTAAATCTAGACACACTCAAGCAGCTACGCACCGGAGCAAGATTTCTTCCACCACAGGGAGGAAAAAACAATAAAAAAGTCAAAGATCCTTACACAACAAGGCCGGGAAAAAAAATCTGAACATTTCTGCAGAAAGATGGTCTGTCTCCAAATCCTGTGGCCCTATCAGACAAAATTAAAGTAAATCAGCAAGAATGAATCAGAAGAGCCGTGAATAATGCTCCTTTAAAAGTCGTTAACGAGATTAGGATAGAGGATATGTGCATCTGGTCTCTGGCAGTGGAAAAAGGCCAGTTTCTCGTCCACAATAGCAGCCTGTGTAAGGATACGCTTCCTGTCAATGACAAGTCGAACGGCCCTGCAAAGGTCTCTACTAACTTCTTTAATGTCCCCACTATGGCGTCCTATTAAAGTATTACCTGTGACCGAGCGGACAAATAACTTTTTTGATAAATCCAACCCCCCCCCCCCACAAAAACTACAGATTGCGACTTCTCGATTTATTGAGGATTTGCGTCCATCGATAACGACTGCTGAGTTGCATGTAGCCGCGCGCACGGTCGCGCGCATGGTAAGCGCCGAGCGCGTACCTCCCTGCACCGGCTATAAAGTTTAAAAAGTGTTTTAAACCGCAATACAGCGGTATAAAACACTAACAAAAATAAGCTCCGGCCCCAGCTCACCCTGAGCTGGTGCCCGGTATTTCTATCTGAAACCTGCCACTTCAAGTGGTAGGTTTCCTTTAAGACCATTTTCCCTTCGGCTTCCCTTAAAACTAACAGACGATTTTGAAACTCACCTCTCCCCCATTTATGGCACATCACTGGTTCTCTGAATTAAAATGCCAGTCCTCAATACATTCCTGGCATCTACTCAAGTCATATATGAATGGAATCTTATTATTACTTGTCATAATTGAGAAAACTACCAAGTGTAGACATCTCCCTCTATTGTACTAGAGGAATGAGAAAACGACATTACTGGGATTAATTTGGGATTAATCAGACTTATTTTTTTTTTCTTGACATTCAACATCATCAGGAGCAGTAACTCACGAGCCATTATCTGGAGGATTACACAACATATAGAGTCTACGGAAATGGCAGAACCAATAAACCATGAGGTGAGTAGTCATATCCCCGTATAGGGAGACTGGGACTTTTGTTATTTGTTACATTTTTCTACTATTTTCAGCTCAGCATTAAATTTCTCATTTGAACAATATGAAGATGATTAGTGAAAACCACTGCCCCATCTTCGAAATGCGTTAGCTATTTATATTATTACGTTTTTTTCCTCTCTACCTACATCCATCCCAGTCAACAATCTTGCACCGTAAATCCACTTCTGATTCACTTCCAACAAGGTCAGTTCCGATAATTTATTTCAGAAACAGGCCCTCATCCTCTCTCTAGAAATTTACATAGAGAAAAAGGGTGTCCTAAGTTATCAAAACAAAGACTCTACCACCAAGGTAGGTACTATCTTAGAGTTGGGTAGTGCTCAGAATTGGAATCAAATATGCAACATATTCTACAAATGTTTTCTCATTTCGACATTCCACATGCATTATGGGGTGTGAATGTCACAGCCCAATGAGAATGAGACTTATCCAACGAATGCCCAGCTTTTAAAAGAAATCTACCATCAAAATTTTTTAAGTGACTATTGTGACTTGTGACTCGTGTATAAGCCGAGGGGACGTTTTTCAGCACATTTTTTGTGCTGAAAAACTTGACTTATACACGAGTATATACAGTAATTAGGAAAACATTTATTTTTTCCTGTAAATTTGCTTTTTAAAACAAAATAAATCTAGGAAATGTATTTAATAATCATTTGATACAGTATATCATAAATATATGGTAGATGTGGATTCCACCTCAAGAACAGTGCTTATATATACTATTGACAGTTTCCTATGCTTAAATTATTACCGTATATACTCGAGTATAAGCCGACCCGAGTATAAGCCGAAACCCCTAATTTCAACACAAAAAACTGGAGAAAACCTATTTACTCGAGTATAAGCCGAGGGTGGGAAATGCATTGGTTATGGCCTCCCAGTATATAGTCTGCCAGCCCCTGTAGCATACAGCCTGCCCAACCCCTGTAGCATACAGCCTGCCCAGCCACCGTGGCATACAGCCTGCCCAGCCCCTGTAGTAGGAAAAAAAATAACACTGTACTCATCTTTCCGACATCCCTCATAGGTCCTCTTCTGTCTCAGACAGAAGAGGACCTACAGGTGATGTCAGAAAGGTGAGTTTTGACTTTATTTTTTTAGTTGACTCGAGTATAAGCCGAGTTAGGGTTTTTGAGCACAAATTTTGTGTTGAAAAACTAGGCTTATACTCGAGTATATAAGGTATTTATTCATCCAACAGAACCATCTCTTTAAATAAGGTTTTAGTATCAGTTTTTAACATACAAAGCTTTGCTGTTGCCACAGTATAAAGGCCTGTAGCTGAGAGTTGTTTTCAGCAGCTTTCATATTAACCGGAAAATATGACATTTTCTAGTTCTAAAAATACTCCACAATATAAAAGGTCTAAGCCACATATGAAAAACACACAATCTTAAATCCACAGGTAGACTGACCTAGATGTCCTACAGAAGAAGTGGTGTTTGTAAAATCTAATTAAATCAGAAATGACTTTGAAACATCCACTTTATTTTTGTGTGGCTTAGATGATGGACCTGCTAAAAGCTTCTGTCAGGTCCATATTGCCATAAGGAATCAACGGTATCTGTTTATTCAAGATGAAGATACCACTGATTCAGAGAGCGGCACATTCAATATGTGTGCTTATTCTCTCTATGTTACACGTAATGCAATGGGGTGGTCAGAAGAGCAGAAGAGCACAGTGTGAGGTCTCATAGTCACTAGCTTTATTAATTGTACAAAAGGCCACATTCCAGAAGGCACTGTTGCTCGGGGGGCTGTGCATTTAAGCAATGCAAATAAATAGAAAACATTAGGGGGATGTGTACAAATTCAATATGGTGGTCATATGGGGCTTTTGCTATGGGTTGAGAGAGTTGACAAGTTATGGGAGGTAGATTATTCAGATGGGACATTGATTCAGGGAATTCTGAGAAGATGAAAGCTATAAAATAATATTAGATTGCACTGCATGTAAAGCACAGGCGCCACTGGAAATTAGCGCATGCCACACATGTACATACACCAGTTTTTTAGCTTTTTTTTTTTTATTACTTTTTATTAAAGTAACCATTAAAATAATACTTGGATATACCTGCGCTGGCTAAACAATGTATCTATATGTATGTTATGTAATATATACTGGGAAATACTGGAATCCCTACACTGAGGTTGACTGTAAAGGGACCAGTTATAGTGTTTGGTAAATCACTGCCCTGTGACACCAATTCTAGGTCCGGTAGGTGTATGCTGCAGTGTAGTCTCTTAAGTCCAGGTTCGTGTTCCTTTAGACGCTATTTTCCCCGTTGTATTCCACGCAATAGCTGAGCAATAGCGAAGCCCCGGCCGGCGGCCTCGCTAAGTCAAACTAGTAAAACAGATGTACCGGTGACGTCACCCAATGGTACGGATAGTCCAGAAGGACAGATAGGAGTTTCCACCGACGCATTGTCGAAGGCAACGACTTTCTTCATCAGGGTAAGGCTCCTGGCTCTAATGATGGTACTTATATAGAATCCGTACTGTATGGTACTAAACCGTTTTTTAGGGATGTTCGATGCGTGTTGTTGTAATCATTCGGGCATTTAATCATCTCCATCACTATCCATCTCGCAGCTTTGTCTTTGTTACTTGATTCTTGTTCTTATTGTTCTTATTGCTGTACATATTTCGGGCCTTATTGTTCTATCTAGTGGAACAGCTGTGCGTTATTCTTTATTATTAAAAAATAATGATGATAGTAATAATAATAAAACCTATTAAGAAATCTTTATTATTTTAAATTAAATTAAATTAAAATATGTATGTTCATTGCTCCAACTTGCAGCCGTGATTACATATATATAAAAAAATCTGAATGTTGCAAAGGGTCGCAAACTGTGTGCACTATTTAAAATGATCTTTTAAGATTTGATGAAAATAATAGTATTTGTAAAAGCAAGATGAGATAAAGTAAAAAATATAATAGTAGTAAGGATTGCTCATCAAAAGGCAAACAGTTCGATTTCGCTATTTAAACCATTAGGTATCAGCGAGTCAAGCTCAAAAATCCAGCGGCTTTCTGCTTTGGACATATGTTTTATGTAATCACCGCCCCTCCAATCTCGTCTCACCTGCTCTATCCCAAATATGACACTACCTTTGATTTGACCATCGTGTTTCTCCTTGTAGTGTCGTGATAGGGGGTGGCCCTCAAGTCATTTAGTTATGTTTCTCAAGTGTTCCTCTATTCTTGTCATGAGTTTTCTTTTTGTGCGACCTATGTAGCTTTTCCCACAGGGACATTGTATACAGTAAATTACCCCTTTAGTATTGCAACTTGATTGATTTTGCGGGAATTATTGTCGCCAAACATGTGTATTGTAGACCGTGCATTAATACTTCTGCACATCTTACAATGTTTGCAGGGATAAAAACCTGGTTGTTTGAGAAAATTATTGATGTTAATATTATTATTCTTAAATTCTCCCTGTTTGTTATTCTTTCTGTTTTGGATGGTAGGTGCAATCAAATTCCCCAAATTTTGTGATTTATCTATCTATCTATCTATCTATCTATCTATCTATCTCATATCTATCTATCTATCTATCTATCTATCTCATATCTATCTATCTATCTATATCATATCTATCTATCTATCTATCTATCTATCTCATATCTATCTATCTATCTATCTATCTATCTATCTATCTATCTATCTATCTATCTATCTATCTTATATCTAACTACCTGGTCTTAGGTCTGAACCAATGCAAATAGCATACAAACAAATAACGGGCTGGAGCCATGAGGTAAAGTGGCCAACCCCTTTAAGTATGGAAAATACATGTAGTGGAGACAATTTCCTATGCATTTGTGTGCTGGAGACAAGCGATGCATACATGCTGGGGCTCATTTACTAAGGGTCCGTGGACCGCACTATCATCAGAATATCCGACGATTTCCGATGTGCACCGCATTTAGAAGGGCTTTTTGTCGCACGCGATCGGATTTTGGCGCATCGGCGCCGGCTTTCACGTGACGTGATGTGACGGGCCTTCAGACGATCCGACAGATTCGGACAACGCGCAAGATTTAACATTCAAAATTGTGTTGCAAGACATGCACTCACATTCACCGGGAAGAAGAAGGTGAACTCCGGCGGACCTGAGCGAGGAAGCGACACATGCAGGATATCAGGCGCACGGTCTTAGTGAATCGCGGCAGCTCCGAATCCTCGTCGGACAACGCACCTCGGTGATCGGGACGGGTAAGTAAATGTGCCCCACTGTGTAGAAAATTCCTGCTACATACGTGAAATAGTTCCCTAAACATACAGTAATTGAGGTGAAGACAATTCTCGCTACATACGTGTAGTAAAGACAATACATACATGTGGCGGAAAGACATAGGGAGACAAACTAAAACTGTCTAAAAATGAGACAGTCTAAAGTTATATAAGACAATCTTCCACTACGCCATTCAATGCTGAATGATGAATTTTAACATTGTCAGGTCTAACTTAATACTTCTTATTAATTAGATTTGCTTACGACTAAAAATGTGGCAATTCTTTAGCCTGAATTGTCGCAACATAGGCTCCGCCCTTTTCCCACTAAGCTACCCATGAAAGAGCATCTAAAGCACTTCAAAATTACCTGCACATTTTTTGGGGCAATATATACACTCGTCAACACTTAATTTCTAATCAGCCAATCACATGGCGGCAACTCAGTGCATTTAGGCATGTAGACATGGTCAAGACAATCTCCTGCAGTTCAAACCGAGCATCAGTATGGGGAAGAAAGGTGATTTGATGCCTTTGAACGTGGCATGGTTGTTGGTGCCAGAAGGGCTGGTCTGAGTATTTCAGAAACTGCTGATCTACTGGGATTTTCACGCACAACCATCTCTAGGGTTTACAGAGAATGGTCCGAAAAAGAAAAAACATCCAGTGAGCGGCAGTTCTTTGGGCGGAAATGCCTTGTTGAGGTCAGAGGAGAATGGGCACACTGGTGCGAGCTGTAGGGTCAGAATTTGGCGTCAACAACATGAAAGCATGGATCCATCCTGCCTTGTATCAACAGTTCAGGCTGGTGGTGGTGGTGTCATGGTGTGGGGAATATTTTCTTGGCACTCTTTGGGCCCCTTGGTACCAATTGAGCATCGTTGCAACGCCACAGCCTACCTGAGTATTGTTGCTTACCATGTCCATCTCTTTATGACCACAATGTACCCAACCTCTGATGGCTACTTTCAGCAGGATAATGCGCCATGTCATAAAGCTGGAATCATGTCAATATGGACCAAAATCTCTGAGGAGCTTCCAGCACCTTTTTGAATCTATGCCACAAAGAATTGAGGCAGTTCTGAAGGCAAAAGGGGGTCCAACCCGTTACTAGCATGGTGTACCTAATAAAGTGGCCGCTGAGTGTATGTCTCGATAACATATGCTATGCCACCTTTTACAAAAGGATGGATAGAGAGCTTTGTCAGTAATTTTGGATTTAGTCTAAGAGAGTCAATTCACAACAAAATATCTCCGGAATAACAAGTAAAGTTCTGTTTCAAACCTTTTTTAATTGAATGAAGTCAAATGTTTGAGTCTTTAACCAGAGGGATTGTTCTCTCATCATTTCGGTAGTATACAACAAAGTCTATAGACAAAAATGAAGCTGAATTTGGAGCTCTAGTGGAGCAGTTAATCGGGTGCCTACATTGCACTGGCGCTGACTTTTCTCTATCACCAGGACTTAGCAGAGATGTGTTTTAATGAGATGCATGGAATTCTGACCCTATGAATCACATCTATGCGCATTCCAACGCAAGCTCAAATAATGCAACGGAGAACCTTCCTACATTTAGCATTTCTGTCCGTAATCAGAAAATGATGCCGAGCATGAACAATGCAAATATCCAGTGTGCCAATACAGACGATACCAGAAACCTGTGTATTTGTCGACTCTTCTTCCCCCGTAGACAGCGGTAACCCATCAGTATGGGGCAAAAACCGAAAAGAATCAAGAATACTTCTCATTTATCCAATTCATTCTCATTTCTCCTCATTTGATATTCCATTTCCAATTCTAACACACATATATTGGTACGGTAGATACAAAAAGAGCTATAACAATACTTTGAGTTTCTATAAGATCTATGAGAAGTTAAAGGCATGTTCAAATTTCTTCAGTTTGACCCAAATTCAGAGGGGTAACTTGAAGATGCTTGACCTCAAGGACAACTCTGTATCAGCTCACCAAACTATAGCATACAAATCAAAGGCTACAGACCACGGGGCTTCTTAACTTTCTTTCCGGTGAAGTTGGGTTCAAGTCAGGGTGGGTTCACACCACGTTTTTTCTATACGCTAAGTGAATCCATTGGGTAAGCACCCAACGTATACTCTTAGCATATACATTGACAAATAGTGGCATAGTTGTTGCCTCCATCTGGCCACTATACATCTTGTCCGTCAAAAAAAGCAGGATGGAAAGACGTAGTAAGCTCCGTCTTTTCATCCTGCAGCCTCCAGCTTCAAGACTTATGAGCTCAACAGAGGCCATAGACGGCTGTAGCGCATTGTATCTCTCCTTACAGCCTCACTAATCGCATATGTCTCTCGGCAGGAGGGAGGACCCGGTGGTGTCATTGTCCATATTAGGACAGTGAAATCACAGGGGGAAAACCCTGTTCATTGGCAGCAGCCAATCAACGACTGCTTCCGATTTACACTCTTATCCCAGGTAGGTATACAGCGGGATACATCTGTGCCACATGTTGTAAGGACACGTCGAAATTCTCCTGACTTGTCCTTAGAATGTATGGCAAAAAACGTGGTGTGAACTCAGCCTCAGATCCATAAAATCTCAGATATTGGAGTGGATAAATACACCGGAAGAAGCTGTGTTTAAAGGCAAAAAGCTGGAGCGGGCAAGGACGCTGAACGTGCGTGATGTGGATTTTATAATTAAGGCCTTTTTTTAATGTATTTCTTGTAAGTAGAATGAATAAAATTGTGTGAATTTCTATCAAATGTTATTGTGCTATGTGTGTTCATAACTTGGACAGTGACTACTCAGTAAATGAGACGATTACGAGGAGAATTTATCAAAGTTGGAAAGAGTAGCAACATTACAAAAATTGTACTCCGATGTCTTTGTGATTGTGGATCTGACTTGAACTCTACTTCACCTAAAAGAAAGTATAGAAGCTCCGTGGTCTGTAGACTTGGATGTGATAAAGACATGGACAACGGGACTGGTTCGTAAAACCAAGTGCTCCCCGGAGCAGTATCGTGCTATTAACATTACTGTATTTTATATTTTTATTGTAACATTTAGGCCCCCAACTACAAAGTATTATCCATAGTCCTGGACTCATTGTATGGGTAGGAGACACCATATGGACACTTGAAGGCTCCTGAGCTAACGCCTTTGGGCATCCACTGCACTCTCTTAAGTTACATCCCAGCCTGTAATATGCAAATATGTTTTCCAAGGTCGGAAATGGAAAACCATGCGTCCTCTTTGCTACCTTGAAAGGCAGTCAGTCTCCTTAACAACTCTTACTGAAGACACCCAACTAGGATGAAGCAGCGCTGTCTACAGTTGTGAATCTGTTCCTTCTGAAATAGATATACTGGTTTGTTATTAGGCTTCTTGTAAGTCATGCTTGGTGGTAAGGGTGTGCTTTACAAGGTAGCAAAACAAAGTATTATTTTCCATTTAACACCTTGAAAAATATATTAGCATATTTCCCAGAATCCTCTAGTTGAGCATCAATGGTTTTAAGTCTCCACAGGCCTATAAGGCGGCCTTACTTCCTGGTTCCCACCTGTTTGCAAAGAACGATGAAGCTCCATCATAATGGGCACTGTTGTCTCACTTAATCTAATCTGTTTTATTTTTTTTTCTACTATTTGCAGTCCATGATTATGAGGGCGGCCATATTGGCTGATCTCTAGAAGCAGCATTTATTGAATCGCTTTATGGCAGTCTCATGGCTACAAGCAGCAATATGCTGCAGTTGGTCATTGAGGTCTATAGAGAGCTTTCAGGGCACGATAGAAGATGTAAATGAGATGTAACACCATCAATTGTCAGTAATGATGTAACAATGGGGTTTTCTATAAAGGTATTATCTTCTATAGTAATGCCATCAGACTTTGTGATGTAAATGAAGTGACTGCTGCACCGAAATTCGTTTCAAAATTAGCAAGAATCAGTCTATTACCCTAGTGGACAAAGTGAGAATTGGAGGGCATAGTTCTTCTTAATATAGATAGTGACCACCCAACATTATTGTCCAATCGCTCAGTGCTATGGTGGCCTGTGAAGTCAAAACAAGCTAAAACAGCATGTAGAACCAGGAAGAGGAGAGCGAAGGGTAACTATGTCTCAGGGGGAAAAGATAAGTGAGTTAGTTATGAACCAAATATGGACATTTTTCACTTTCATACAATCAGTTTGACCGTTTTCAGCAGAAATTTTTTATAATTTGTTATTAAAAAGATCCCAATCCAGGCTTTGCGTTTGACCTGTGGATTGCAGCATCCTTTTATTCAAGGGCATTGAAGTCTAGAATGAAGACATAAAAAAACCAAATCCTATAACTTGCAGTAATAAAGTACAGTATTTAATCCCAGAGGAGCAGAAATAATGATAAATATTAATATAATAAGTAAGACTAATAATAAAACTAGTATTTCACACTTGAGCGTTCTCCCGGCACTCTACACCTGTACTCCCCTATACACCGCTGAACAGATGTAGCCTATTTCGCAGCAAACACAGGCGCCGATTCAACGCGGCAGATGGTGTTTTGCAGCCCAATATATTAAAGCAGAGCTTTGTATGTTACCAGTTTGACATAAAATAAATTTGTTATTGTAGTCCTAGTTTTCAGGGTTTCAGATTTGTACTTATTATTATGATATGTGTGGGTGATAATCTATAATTATGATGGCCGTAAATGAAAAATCTGTATAAACATCACATTCTGATGTGAGAACGCGGATTACACAGAGAAGATCATGTCCACAACAAGAACTGTTGATTGACAGGTAACACTCTCCTCTATTAGAAAAGAGCTTACACAGCAACTGTAGATTGTAATATAGAATACTTTACCCTAGCTGCTGCATGTTACCTACCTCAGATACAACAGAACATTATACTACACAATGCAGCTGTTCCAGAGCTTCTTTGCAAGAAGGATAATAACATTTACTATCAATATTGTTCAAAAACAAAATCAGGTTCTACAGCAGCTGTGGTTTTAATTATATAATACTATGTCCTAGCTGCTGCAAATTAGTTACTTCAGATACAGAACACTATAGTACACACTTCAGCTCTTCCAGAACTTCTTTAAAAGAAGAATGGTGACTATAATTGATAATGATAGACAGGTAGCTCCCCTTATTCTGTGAAAAATGGACTCTAAAGCAACTTTGGTTTGTAGTATACAATACTATATCCTAGCTGCTGCATAATAGATTATTCAAATACAGATAATTACAATAAATACTTCTGCTACAGACCTTCTATTTAAAAGGGTTGTTCATACAGGTGCATGGCTCGTTATATATACCTGGTCATGTGATGTCACACAGGTGCATGGCTCGTTATATATACCTGGTCATGTGATGTCACACAGGTGCACGGCTCGTTATATCCCTGGTCATGTGATGTCACACAGGTGCACGGCTCGTTATATCCCTGGTCATGTGATGTCACACAGCTTCAAAATAGTCTTCAAAAGACTACATAGACCTCTTCATTAATCGGGCCTAAACATAGTAAAAAGTCTCATAAAAAGTCTAAGAGTTACTCCAGTCCTCTGCACAGACCATAAGAACATTTATTAAAGGGCCATAGCCACTTTACTGAATCTAATGGGCACTGGAGCTCCAAAAATGGACTTACAACTGGATCTCCCAAGGATCCACCTAATGATAAATAACCTCCATTGTGCTGGATCGGAGGGGAGTAGAGAATAATCGATGGGCTCTTTGTGATTTCAGACTGATAATTGACTACCCCTTTAAAGATATAAAAAGTTTCATCTGGTGTTATCCGAAAACTGCCCGAACTCCATGGCTGCCGAAAAAAAAAAAAACCTCCCTTGAAAACTGAGCCTAAATGTAGGACAACTCAAATCACAGCTGTATGTGGATCTTCACTGAGGACACTTTCAAGATTCAGACATTCCTCGCAATCCTCCTAACTTGGGAAATAATAAATGTCAGCTTTAGGTTCAGTTTATGAGAAGAAGCAGGACTTGTCAGTGACTTCCATATAAAAGGGCTATCTGGAGCAGCAGAGCAGGGTGCGGGGAGCAGGCGGCGTGCAGGTGTCTCTGGTCATGAAGAATTATATGGCGATGTGAACCGGATGACTAAGTGTTCGGAGCTCTGATCAACAACTGTGTAACGTCCAGTCACATGTGCGAGTAGTTAATTCTGTCTCCTGAGTATCTACTTCATGCAGCCCCATGAGCTTCTCCAGCGCCGTATCATATCCATGAATCAAGATAAAGAGTGAGATTTATTAAACATTCCCAATTGTAAAACACAATGTTGGAGATTTATGGAGGAGGAAACATATTTGTGTGCTCGCTGTAAATTCTCCAAGTGAAGGGGTCTTCTAAATTCTCCCAAAAACATAATGCAAACTGTGTAATCTCACCCAGGCCCGACGCCAGCACCCGACATACCCAGGAAAGTGCCGGGGCCAAGAGCTGCTGCCACGGCCAAATCTCTGTACCCTGCAGCATGTCAGTGCAAGGTAAGGAGTATATATTAGAGAATATATATAAGGAACAGGAGACTGTTTTAGTTTCTTAATGCAACCACATGAGTTCACTGCAAAGAGGCCCACTGGGGGGCCTACTGGAACCTGAGTGGGCCCTAATTCCACCTACAATAAGGAGAACCAAAAAAAAGGAGTAAAGGCTTCAAAATCTTCTCAGAATCATACATTTTTTATATGGATGATAGTCTATATATAGAAAAGTTCCAATACAGCTCACCCATGATATTCCTTCAACATGGTTTCCAGGTTTGATCACTGGTCATGCATCAGCTCCAGCTGAACTTAATATGCAAGGACTAAGGGCAGTTTGCACACCCAAAATGCATCATGTGGAGCTACTGTTTCTTGGACCTCTGTTTAAAATACATTTTTGGGATTTTTCACTCTGGTGTTGGGACTTATGCTTCGTTTTTAAATTGATGATAATATCCACTTTGAGAGATTCTACTGAACACATCATAGCAGGGGTGCATTATGACTGCCATGGACTCTGGCCTTCAAAAGTCCTGAAATAGATGTTTTGTACATGTGCTCTTGTGCAGAAAGAAATGTACGAGGATTTCATGGGTGAAGGCCCTTCTCAGTATGAAATTTGGTGGGGGGTTTGGGTGGCCAAGGCCCCCTTAGAAAGGTACCACCCAAACCGCCAAACTGCATCAAGATACTTAATCTACTATAGTTAATGGAGGTTTTCCTCTTTCTGGAAAAAAAACTCTGAAGTGAGGTCATATGTAGGCCTAAAAATGGATCAGAAGTTACATGCATAAAGTGCATCACATTTGATCCGTCAAGACCGCAAGCACAAGATGAACATATATTTTTTCCATTTCCAAGCACACCATTTCCAACATGAAGTAAACTTATGTATATAGTTCTCTGATTCTAGACAAATTCATTTAGTAGACGTCCTACGAAACCAAATTGTAAGAATGGAGAACTAAGATATACTTTATTTTCCCTGTGAGGGCGCTGTAGAGGAATTAAACACTTGATGCCGGTTCTCTGGAAGATGACAGTTGATTATATTATTTCATTCTAACAAAAAGGGACTATAAATAATGAATGTTAACAATTCATAGTTTCATAGTTTCATAGTTTATATGGTTGAAAAAAGACACTTGTCCATCAAGTTCAACCAAGGAAGGGAAGGGATTGGATGAGGGAGGGATTTACGGGAAACAATTCTATATAACATAGCCATCAATGTTATTTAGGTTTAAAAAGGCATCTAGACCCTTCTTGAAGCTCTCTGCTGTCCCTGCTGTGACCAGCGCCTGAGGCAGGCTATTCCACAGATTGACCGTTCTCATAGTAAAAAAGCCCTGTCGCCTCCGGCGATTAAACCTTGATTTCTCTAAACGGAGACAGTGCCCCCTCGTCTTTTGATTTGATTTAATCTGGAACAACTTACCACCATATTTTTTGTATGGACCATTCATATATTTAAATAAATTAATCATGTCCCCTCGTAGTCATCTCTTTTCCAGACTAAATAAATCTAGTTGTTTTAATCTTTCCTCATAACTAAGACCCTCCATACCCCTTATCATTTTTGTGGCTCTACGTTGAACCCTCTCCAGCTCCAGGGCATCCTTTTTATGGTCCGGTGCCCAGAAGTGGACAGCATATTCCAGGTGAGGCTGGACCAATGCCTTGTACAGTGGTAATATTACATCCCTATCACGAGAGTCCATACCACTTTTGATACATGACAAGATCCTACTAGCTTTAGAGGCAGCTGCTTGACATTGCATGCTGTTACTCAATTTATGATCTACTAGTACCCCCAGGTCCTTCTCAACAAGGGACTCTCCCAGATTTACTCCCCCAAGGACATATTTTGCCTTTGGATTATTGGCCCCCAGGTGCATAACCTTACATTTATCCACATTAAACCTCATTTGCCAATTCAACAAATATAAGTTTTTATGTCTCATCTCATCTTGATTCATTTACTTATAACAATACATTTACAAATAACAATATCCAAATGTCTAGTGTTAGAATAAAATTCAACTTTTGTTCTTCAAAAACTTTATGGATATCAATGAAATGAAACGGTTGACACCACATCTGGAGTGCTGTGTGTACCGCTCTTTCTGATCTGTATGTTTATCTGTTCCATACTCCTTCCCAAAAATGACTAAGCCACATTATTGTATCGTGTAATGTTTAAAACTCCATATCAAATGACTACCACCCCCATCGCATAGCAACTCCCTCGGCGCAAATTAGCGAGATATAGTTAGCTATCAAAAGTTGCATCATTAAAAACTTTAATGAATCACACGGGAGCAATTACCACTGCCAAAGTTATTAAAATGCAAAGTTAATGGCTCTTGATATACATTCGATCCCCGAAGGAGAGCGTCTTCAACTCCTAGTCATAACACGGGACTTGTGTAAGATTTGAAGATTACGGTGGCAAAAGGACACAACCACACAGCTGTCCAGGGACCTGACAGTCTGACAAAGGCGATTCTGCCGGCCCAAGGATATCAAGAAGACGTGGAATTAGTTAACTGATGACCAATATAATGAAAGGAGCGAGGAACATAAAGAACAGCTGGTTCGTCTCGAAGGCGATCGGTTCATCTGTTTTAATAATTGACTGAAAAGCTAAAGATCACACACCACAAAGCTAATAGTAAATGAAGTTTTTTTTCCCTTTTTATTCACGGGAGATGCGTCTTGCTTGAAAGAGTCTTACCACCAAAGTATACTTAGCGACTCCACCTCGACCTGCTGTCAACCTACAAGACATTTTTATTTCAAAGACCTCCGTCGAATACTAATGAACATCTCCCTAGATGCTCCTCCGTTGTCCTGTTTTTCCCCCCCCATCCGAAGATGTGTAGCTTAAGAGTCCAATCTGATAAACCCAATTTACATATTTATAAAGCTTCCGTAAAAAAAAAAAAAAAGCCGAAAAATCTCGTTTCTGTTGTAGCTACTATATATAGTCCTTTCAATGTATCTTGTGGGTACAAGCGCTCCACTGCTCTTCTCCCTTCGATTTATTGCATAATACGATTCCAATGTAAATGTTGTTCATCGCACAATCACAGCACTTCAGAAACTCTTTTCTGCTGGGATAGCTTAAATCTAAACACACTCAAGCAGCATACTGCACCGGAGCAAGATTTCTTCCACCAGGGAGGAAAAAAAAATAAAAAAGTCAAAAATCCTTACACAACAATGCCAGGCGAAAAAAAAATCTGAACAGTTTCTGCAGAAAGATGGTCTGTCTCCAAATCCTTGTGCCCTATCAGACAAATTAAAGTAAATCAAGCATGAAATGAAGCAGAAGAGCCGTGAGATAAGGCTCCTTTAAGTCGTTTACAGATTAGGATAGAGAGAGGTGCATCTGGTCTCTGGCAGTGGAAAAGGCCAGTTTCTCGTCTCACAATAGCAGCCTGTGTATAGGATTACCTTCCCTGTCAATGACAAGGCGAACGGCGCCTGCAAAATGTCTCTAACTAACTTCTTAATGTCCCCATCTATGGGCTCCTATTAAAGTATTACCTGTGACAATAGCGGAAAAATAAATTTTTGATAAAATCCCCCCCCAAAAAAAATACAGATGCAACTTCTCGATTTATTGATGAGTTACGCCACCGATAAACTGGCAGGAGTTGCGTTTGCAGCAGATGAGCCTTTGCTGTTATCGAGCGCGGCTTTGCTGTAGATAACTTTCCAACTGGAATTAGTGACGCAGTCAGACGCCCCGCGCGGTACTGGTTGGACTGGTACTTAAACAGAGGCAATAGGATGCTGTCTCGCTATCTGATGGGATGTAGCTGATGGAGAGCGAGAGCCAATTTTTAATTGAAATTGGCATCCCATTCATGGATGGAGGCCGTCCTGGTTCTCAAGTAAAGGAAACGCGCAGCCTTCGCATCTTATCAGTTCAAATTCTGCTGCTGTGAATTGGAGAACTTTTATATTTGACTACAGAATTTGCTAGAGATTTGGGTTTTGTTTGTTGTTTGTGGAGATAGATCTGGCAGGTTTCGCCCTACCTTGTAGGTATAAAGCCACACAGGAAATTTCGAAACAGCCAAAATCTACTGTCTTGTAAAAGATGTTATTCGCATCTCTTATGTTTTGAAGTTATAAAATTATTTGAAGAAGTCAAATAAGGAATATATTAATACTTCAAGGTCTAGCTACTAGAAGAAAATGGGGGGGGGGGTACACGCACATAAGGTGTGAACTTTGCTTAACTTCACCAGTGGCTCCAGGATTAACAGGGTTGGCTTAAGAGTTTGTGTTAACCACATGCAGTGAATAGGGAATTACTCACTGAATAGTTGGGGTCAGACCACTGGGAAGCCCTCGACTGCTCAATTTATTCTCAAAGTGCTATACTTGGATTTCCCATAAACACTGAATGATGGGACAGTGTAGTGGAATAATCTGCATGCTATACCCTTTCCAGTCTATCACTATGATCTGATAAAATGATGTACCTAAGTGATAAAAAAATTTACCAAATCAGCAAATAGAAGAGCTTACAATATATTTTTGTAAATTGATCATCAGTGTATGACTAGGATGACAATTCAAGAGCATGGTCACCAGTATGTAATCCACTTTAGCTGTTTTTAGCAGAGCAAAACTTTGAATTCTAGCAAAAAATGGGTTGTCAGAGAGGAACAATGGTTCACGTTAACTCTGCAAAGAAGTATATTCCACTTGCTCTTGTGGCAGTTGATGCTATTCCTGTATTTGAGCTAAAAAGTACGAAATCATTGAGCAAATTTGCGTAAAAATTGAGCAAAATTTTCAATCATTGCTTGTGCCATCACTACTCTATATCTCACATATATCTCACATATATCTCACAGATTTGAGAATCTCCAGAGACATTTGTACATGTGTATGTAAGACATGAAGTGAATAAACAGATATATTTAAGTTTGAAGACCTTTGTAGCCTCTGTAATGTAAAGTAGCTATGATACTTCTACATTATTAAAGTCAGGGTTGCCCATACAGATTTCAGAAACTGCATTCCACAAGAATTTTGTCTCAACTTTCTTGTTTCAAAACCAGCTATTGAATATTGCAAGGCATTTGGCCTTTTAGATCACAAAAGGGTCACTTAATTCATATACTACATGTTGATTGTCCATATTTGTTTTTAAACTTACTGCTATAAGAACTCAACAACTCAATGGGGCAAATTTACTTACCCGGTCCATTCGCGATCCAGCGGCGTGTTCTCTGCGCTGGATTCGGGTCCGGACGGGATTCATTAAGGTAGTTCCTCCGCCATCCATCAGGTGGCGCTGCTGTGCTGAAAAGCATCGGAACGCGCTGGAGTTCACCGAGCCGGGCTGAGTGAAGGTAAGTGCAAGCTCCGCGACAGATTTTTTTTTTTTAAATGCAGCGGTTTTTCCGAATCCGTCAGGCTTTCGTTCGGCCACGCCCCTCGATTTCCGTCACGTGCATGCCAGCACTGATGCGCCACAATCCGATCGCATGCGCCAAAATCCTGGGGCAATTCAGTGGAAATCGGCGCAAATCGGAAATATTCGGGTAACACGTCGGGAAAACGCAAATCGGGCCCTTAGTAAATGACCCTCAATGATGGGCCTTAAATGTCCAACTATAAAAAAAAAATCTTGGGAAGAAACCAGCCAAATTTGGCAGAACTGCCCATCCATTCAATGGCAATGTCGAGGTTTCGAATCTTCCTCTATGGCAGATGTTGGGTACAATAGATAGTCATTTGTTCTCCAGGAGGATATTTTGCTGCCAGAAGCTGTGTCTTTAGGTTTGTTAAAATTTAGGCAGCAGCTTTAAACTTCGTAGAACTTACAAGGTACTTGGAGTAAATATCAAACTTAAATCAATTGGATAGATAAAAGGTCGCCTAAGTGGAATGAGATGGAACCCATTTAACAGGGTTTTTTTGCGCATGCGATCGAATTTTGGTCATGCAACACAAATTGGGGGCGTGGCCGTCGGACAACCCGACTGATTCAGACTAAGTGCGGGTTTTAAAATTCAAATTGTGTCGCAAGACATGCACCGGGAAGAAGAAGGTGAACTCCGGCGGACCTGAGCGGGGAAGCAACACATGCAGGATATTGGGCGCACGATCTTAGTGAATCGCACCGGACTTCATCCTCATCGGACAACGCACCTCGGGGATCGCGAAAGAACCAGGTAAGTAAATGTGCCCCATAATGTCCAGGCAAAAATGGCTGACACATAATAATTATGACCAGATTAAAGGGGTTTTTCAGGTTCATTCACTATTATTTTTAGTCCACTTAAGGCTAAGGGTAAAAGAATTAAGTTATACCTACCTCCGATCCACTGTGGTGACTCTCCTTACTACCAGCCTCTGTCGGAATGACATTACGTTGACAGTACACTCTTGCTACAATCACTGGGTCCTTCCTGTATTAAATTGTAGCAGGTTTGCGCTGTAAACACAATGTCGTAGTTGAGCCAAGAGAAGCCCATGGTGACCATAGGTGACCATAGGACTGGGGGTGAGGACCAGGGTAGGTATTACTTCCGGGTCAATTGTAAAAAAAATTGATTAACCCACACAACCCCTTTAAGAAACCCAAACGCCAGATACAATGACTAGAACGTGAATATATTTATATTCATTAACAATCAGATCATATGACTTTCCCATGAATGAAGAATAACCCAATGGGGGTGGGAAACCTGTAGATAAGTAATCCTCACTGTCTTTCCAAGTTTTGGTGCTGTCACACGAGATAGGAAATGTGTGAGAACTCTTCTTAAATGACAACTCTATACGGTCTAATCGCCATGACTGATTAATTGCTATTCATTTGTTAAAGTGAAGAAATGAGGCCTGGGGGTTTCTCCTGGATACTTGTCTTTTTCTTAACTAAATATTGCAGCACTGGAAATAATGAATAATTTCCAATCGGCAGCCATGAACTGGAATCACGCTAGGAAGCGCTTTATTCTGGATCCTAATAATTATATTCTCTTTAATCCAGGACAATAATCTACACCAGAGACGCGTGAGCCGGGACTGAGACAGGGACCCTCGGTACTATAGGGATCGGTACCATTACGTTTCATTGTAAGCTGGCCATACCATGTCAGGCTAGTAATGAGGGGAGTATATTTATCCTGTCTCCATATGTGATGATGACTACATTTATTAAAATTAAGAAATCTACCATTACCATAATGATAAAAATAAGTTATTTCTACTACTATCAATTAAGGATGAGCGGACCCAATCGGGTTTGTATTCGCCATATCCGAACCCACCAATGTCAAGCACCGATTGTGGTCTTAAGCATTTAAATTCTGCTATGTACCTGCACATTGGCAGGGATGAGCCCGAACACCAAACCCGTTCATCCGGTTCAGGTCCCTGGCATGTTGGGTTTGGCTCTGCTCATCCCTGCTTCTAATACATTATAAAACAATGCATTCAAAATCTCAAATTTTTCATGTAAAAAACAATTAAAGTTATTATAAGTGATAGTAGTAGTAATGATAAAAGTAGTAGTTGTAGTAACATTTGCCCACATTTCTGAAGTACAGGCAGTCCCCGGGTTACATACAAGATAGGGTCTGGAGGTTTGTTCTTAAGTTGAATTTGTATGTAAGTCGGAACTGTATATTTTATCATTGTAATCCCAGCCAGAACTTTTTTGGTCTCTGCGACAATTGAATTTTAAAAATGTTGGGTTGTCATAAGAACCAGGAATAACGATAAAGCTTCATTACAGACACCTGTGATAACTGTAATAGCTGATTATTGTAGCCTAAGGATAAAGTACAGTAAATTACAAATATCCAGAGGTCCGTTTGTAACTAGGGGTCGTATGTAAGTCGAGTGTTCTTAAGTAGGGGACCGCCTGTAATTTGATTCATCCATTACTAGCCCTGATGGGTTCAGTTGGGTCCCATCAGTCTCCAGTAGCGAGTAGTTACTATATACACTAAAGTTATTGATAGGCTGCATGATGCTAATGCTGGCAGACTCTATGTATATGTTCAAGAGAGGCCTGGATGCCTTTCTGCAGAGAAAAAATATCACGGGTTATGGGGATAAAACATTTATTTAATTCTTAAAGGTTGGACTTGATGGACTTGCGTCTTTTTCTGGCCTTGTATACTATGATACTATGATACTATGCTCATGATGTACTGTAGGTAGTGTTATTATGGAGAACTGTTTCCTTGCAGTCCACAGATGTCAATGGAGTAACATTATACCCATATGGATTCTTTGGGATCTGTTGTAAAAAGGTTGTGTGTGTAAACCATTTAAATGTGAATAAAATAATTCAAATATATTGGTGAAGTTTTTATAGTTTAAATGAACTTTTTTGAAGTGGTGGTTGACGTAATATAATACTAATAATTCCTTTATTTATATAGCTCACAAAGAGCTTGCCAAATCAGACCCTGTCCCGAATAGGGCTCACAATCTAATCAACCTACCAATATGTTTTGGAGTGTGGGAGGAAACCGGAGAACCTGGAGGAAACCCACGCAAACACGGAGAGAACATACAAACTCTTTGCAGATGTTGACCCTGGGACTTGAACCCAGGACTCCAGCGCTGCAAGGCTGTAATAGTGGTATTACTAGGGTCACTGGATTGAGTAGTAATAATGGTAGTAGAAATAGTAGTAATAGTGAAAATGGTCATAGTAGTAGTGGCAGAAGTAATAGTAGCAGTAGTGTGAGCATAAATGGTAGTAGTGATAGTAGTTGTAGTGGTTGTAGTAATGGTAGAAGTAGTTATAGTAGTGGAAGTAGTTGTAGTTGATGTTCTGTAAGGAAGTAGTTTTAGTTATGGTAGTAGTAATAGGAGTGGTTGTATTTGTAATGGCAGTAATAGTAGTATATATAGTAGTAATAGTAGTCATGGCAGTGAAATTAAATTGTAGTAGTGGGGGGGAGTAGTATGAGTAGTGATAGTAATAAAAGTGGTCATAGATCATTAACAGTAGTACTGGCTGTGGTGGTAGTATAATAAGTGGCAGTAGTATTAGTAGTTGTAGTAGTGGTAGTAGAGGTAATAGAATGCGTGGCAGTAGTAATACTGATATTACAATTTGTGTCGTGCTAGTGGTGGTAATACAGGTGGCTATAGTAGTAATATTAGTAGTGGTAGTGGATGTAGTAGAATTAGTAGAGGTAGTGGCAGCATGAGTAGTGATAGTAGTATAAGCAGTGGTAGTCTTTATAGTGGTAGAAGTGGTAACAGATTAACATGAACTTATTTTTTTTACTTTTAATGTTTTCTTCAATGTAATTGTATGTAGAACATTACATGAAAGTTCTTGATTTCTTTCTCTGTAACATAACCTTTCCAAGTTTTACCCTGCGCCCGATATTCTGATATCAAACATTCAATGTTTTTCTCATAGAGATCACTAATTCCCAGGACATCACATCTTTCTCCACAAACCCATTCTTGTACAGGTAGACCCCTACTTAAGAACACCCGACTTACAGACGACCCTTAGTTACAAACAGACCTCTGGACATTGGTAATTTACTATACTTTATCCTTAGGCTACAATAATCAGCTGTAACAGATATCACAGGTGTCTGTAATGAAGCTTTAGTGTTACTCCTGGTTCTTATGACAACCCAACATTTTTAAAATTCAATTGTCACAGAGACCCAAAAAAAATTTGGCTGGGATTACAATGATAAAATATACAGTTCCGAATTACATACAAATTCAACTTAAGAACAAACCTACAGAACCTATCTTGTACTTAACTCGGGGACTGTCTGTATATTTATTTTATTATAATTCATTATTATTATTATTATTATTTATTCATTGTTACTACCACCACCATCATCCTCATCACCACTTATTAACTCGTTTCCATTCAAAATTAGAACAAAAACATGTATGTAGTAAACTGTCAGTAATGTATGTACTCAATGCTTTACTGTGTAATCCTAAAGCGACAGCATCCAATTAATTGTGGAATAAATGTAAGTCCCCCCCCCCCCCCCCCGTGCGCCTCACTCTATATTATCTTATGGGTTGGGGTTTTTTTTTCTTCCTTTCTCAATAATTTACACATAAATTTGCTCTCGCGTCTCCTGTGAAGTTTAGTTGTTGTTGTTGTTGTTATTGTTGTTGTTGTTGCGCTCGTATGATGAGTTGTGTTTAAACTAAAAAAAAAATAAAAAAAAAAAAAGATGAAGCCAACATTGAAATTCATCTCACAGTCCAGAATTTACTTAGCGGCCAGCCTGTGCGCTGTGATAAACGGAATGATGATCCGGCAACATGTCTTTATCCATGGTTTGCTTTAATTAACACCGGCTTGTTTGTTGAAAAGATGATTAATATGCCAATGAAAATTGCATAATTGAATACCACAACACTGGCACAATCAGGAGGACACATGCAGGATTTTTTTTTTTTTAATTTTATTATTAACATTTTTTTTTTATATTTATTATTGTTACTATTGTTCTTGGTTTTGTTTTTTTTGTTTTTTTATTTCCCTTTTTTTTTTGGAATTCCTTTTGACCAAATGTTAGAGGGAAGAGGACTATGCTTGGGATTCATCCAAACAAACAAATAGAGAGAAAAAAAAAAAAAAATAAGAAGAAAGAATGGAGGCACAATAGGCGCGGCGTCAAATATTGTAGCTTCGGTTAATTAGACCTCACGTTTGGTCTTGGTCAAATCCCGAGCAATTAAATAAAAAATACCAGCTAGGCAGGCAGCTTCAATTGACAGAAGTTGTCAACTTAATTAACGTAGCTTAAGCCTCATACACAATTCTGGGCCGGGTGCGCAGTGGCTATAGGGGGGTACTGAGGCTTCATGTTCTAGAACCTTCGGCAAGCGGCAGATTTGGCATTTTTAAGGGTCAAAGGCATAAAATTTTTAAGAAATTGTAAAAATATTTTCAAAAATAAAATCTCTTCTGCAGCAGGACAATGACTCGGGATAAGAAGACCCACTTCCAACTTCAGGTTCAAGGCCAAATCCAACCCGAAAGTCTGTTTCAGGTACCGACCCAAACTCTCACCCCCATCAGTGATTGCGGGTGTTACCCTGTAATTGCCATTGGCATTTTCCCGAGGATTGTTGCTCCCCAAGATGTCATCAAGGAGCCAAAATCCTAGATGAAGTGTCTGAAGTTTAGTTTATGGTTGGGCACCACTGTCAGACTGGGGTTACTTAGACTCACCAGAGAAAATCTGGGGGCCCACTGTTCATTACCCCCCAGGAAATATACTCGAGCAGCCTACAAACTGTGTTGTTTTCCTCTTGGCTTCAGTATTGGGTTGAGCCAGGGCCCACCGGAGGATTCTCTGGTACTCTGGTGGGCCAGTCCGACACTGTTGGGGACCCAGACACTTGTTTTTTACAGTCCGTCCATGAGGCATGGAAAGTGGCATCTTTACATGTGAAAAGGAAAACTAATATGGCCGACATCTTCTAAAATATGAAAGAAACCATCAGGATAAGTAATATTTTGATATCCATTGTCTACCATTGTTTTATGTGTACTACACATTATGAGCAGTGGGTCATGCTTCCTCTCCAAAAACAATTTGGAGGACTAAATTTGATCAAACATCTACCACCAGGATGAAGGATTGTAAACCAAGCACACTGATATACTGGTGTTCGCCCCCTTTGGCAGGATATGCTCTTGTTTTTAAGAGAAAAATGCTTTAAAACCAAGCAAATGAGACTGAGGGGCTCCAGGCACCATTAACACATAATTTGCATAATTTCAAAAGCCTTTTTTTCTTAAAAACAAGGGCATAAGAAGCTAAAAGAAGAACAGACCCTGCCAGAGTGGGCAAACACCACTATGTCAGTGTGCTTGCTTTACAATCTTTTATCCTGGTGCTGGATGTCCTTTGAAACTAAGGGTTGATCAAATTTAGTTCTCCAAATGGTTTTTGGAGAGGAAGCATAACCCATAAGGGCTACTCATAATGTGTAGCACACATAGAATAGTAGACAACAGTGCTTGGTTTAGAATCCTTCATCCTGGTGGTAGATTTCCTTTAAAGTTAATGAAACCCATTAATATCTTTCCCCAATATTGCCCTTCCTCGAAGTGTTTCCTATCAGGATTGGTTCCCTTAGCAGGGCAGACTTGTATACATGCCGGATTAAGATGACTTCCAGCAGACGATTACCAGCTATGTACCATTCACAAAGAAGAAGGGTAAATACATATGTAAATGAGATACATGTGTAATCATAGTAATTCATTAACAATTTGGTATTATTATGTGCCGGGTGGAATAGCAGCAGAAATTAATACATTATAGTATGTAATTATTATAACCCGCATTGTATTATAGCTCACATGTAATCACAGGGACAAAGAACAATTGCTATTATTTTCCTATAAATTGGATCTAAGGTCAGGTTCACATGACATTTGTTGTATACAATCAGAAAAGCTTCCGATGTAAAGGTTTAGCATATGTAAAGGCTTATACCGGTAGGTGGGGGTCTCCTTTTTGCCTCTGTCTGTCCATTATGGGGCTCATTTACTAAGGGTCCGTGGAGCTAAGTTTTGTCGGGTTTCCCGACAATTTCCGTTTTGTGCCAAATTGCCCCCGGATTTTGGCACATTGGCGCCGGCTTACAAGCGACAGAAATCGGGGGGCATGGCCGTCGGACAACCCAATGGATTCTGACAATGCGCGGGATTTAACATTTAGAATTGTGTCACGCACTTACAAGTACCAGGAAGAAGCAGGTTAACTCCGGCGGACCTCAGCACAGAAGCGACGGATGCAGGAACTCGGGCACACATGCTTAGCGAATCGCAGCAGACCCGAATCCTCGTCAGACAACGCACCGCAGGATCGCGACAGGACCGGGTAAGTAAATCTGCCCCCTTATGTCATAAAGGAGGGAAAACACATGAAGGAAAGATGCAGGACGCTTCTTCTTTCCATCCTGTTTCCTCCTGATGAGCGATGTATACGTTCAGCAGAGGCCACTGGAGGCCACAAGGGACGGATGTAACATATTGCATCCCTTCCTGGGGCCTACTCTGAGCTCACACTCTGGAAGATCCCTTGTAATGTTTGGCGGACCCAAACTGCAAACTCTAACTGCATTAGAAGTTCAGGTCCAGGTACGGCTCAACACAACCCCCAAGATAATGGTGCACATTTATCAAAAACAGTGCAGTCTGTACCTGTGTAATGTGCAGGGGGCGCCAGATTCATCAATTGCAGTGCACATTTTTCATGAATCTGGTGCCCCCTGCACTTCCCCGACAGATTGCACCAACTATTTTTTGTTGCACCTTTATGGCTGCCCTTGACCAGGTGTAGAAAATAGCTTAGAACTGAATGTGACTTTTAGAGACTTTTTGCGACTTTTGTTATAAAAAGTCACAAATTCAATAAAGACCATACGCCACATGTATCAGTAAGGAAAAACTGCTAAGATACATCTGACCAGCAGAAAAGCCAAGAAAAGTCCCAAAAACAGTAATTATTCATGCCAAGGCAGTAAAGCTGATGTACGCTCAGCCTAACCAAGCATTAAGGTGGACTGTGAGGTTGAGAGGAATAGCTGAGTACTGGCCTGTATGAATATTATAACCCCTACAAGTCTGGAATCACTTCCTACATATGATACTAGGATCAGCTTTTTGGGGAATGGAGAATGTGTCCCTTCTGCCTGCTTTCAATCAGTGGTTTCAGGACCTTTGGAGGACCTTCAAAGGTCCCAAAATGGCTCTTGTGAACATGAGTAGTAAGAACATGAACAGACATAGAAAAAATTAATGGGTGAAGGCCATTTTGACAAGAAAATTTGTTGGGTGGTTTACAGGACTTGGGCCCTGAGCTACTGCCTAAACCGCCTATATAATAATCCACTACTGTAAGGAACAGCAATGCATATGCACAAACTGTATCTTTATTCAGGAGGGAAAAGAGGTACCACACCAAACCTTTGTAGCAGTGGTTGGACCCCCATTGATTGGCACATTTCCGCTACCCTGTAGATTTTGGATCAATTTAAAAATTGGGCAAAGCCCTTTAATATTGTCCATGTCACCTCTTATTGTGCTTATATTTGTGCTTTATAGTCTCTTTGAACAGGGAAGAGCTGATACTATATTGATGTTCATCCAGGGCTGTAGCTGTAGCTTTGAGCATTGACACTGTAGCTTTATATGCCGCTCAGTGTCCGTGTACTGCTGGGCGACAGCTCTTGAAGGCAATGTACTAGCTGCCTTTAGTGGTTGTCACTTCTGGAAATCAAGCATTTGTAAGACTAAGATAGCTAAGAAATGACTCAATGGAATAGGACAGACAAAGAACTAACTTTCTATATTTCCAATATATCCTGTAATGATTCCGGAATCATGGAACGGTTACATAGAACAGTGTGTGATACAACTGGATACAATCTGTGCTTTAGAACCAAACAACTCCTTCCTATTTCCAAACAAATGTAGGTAAACACACCCTTCACTTGTCATCACGATCCTTAACTTATCCTCCCGAGCCTCATTTCCAAATTTGCTGCTTTTGGATGGAGTCCTGTGACCTTTAGGCAGCGGGCCAAGATGTGACAATTGTAAGGTCGACTCCTGCCAGATCCTAAACATCTCTTTAAAGTCCCAGCTCGGTTTTGTATCTAAGCAGCCGGGGACTAAACACTCTTCATGCTTCTGATTCCGCCAGCTCCAAACTAATTGCATCCTGTTTTTCGTCTAATAATCTGATGTTTTCTTTAAAAGCTGTGAATTCAGAAATGCCTGGTGTTACTGATTGCTATCTTCCAGAGAATGTTTCCAAGTACATGCCAGAACAAAACACAAGAGCAGTGATACTGTGCCAGAAAATGAATTTAGAGGGTGAATTGTGTGTTCTGCGATGACATATTTCCGTTTACCCGCTACACATGTACAATTGCACTCTTGCCACTGTGCCAGTTCCACATTATTTGCAGCCATGGGTATCCATTCTAGCCATAAAGTCGGCGCATTAGTCAGATTTCGGCCATAAAGTGTAAAAGCTCGGGGATGAAATGATCACCCTTTTAAAATGACTTACAGAGACGCCGTGTTATTCTGCCTAAATATTTGCTTAGAAACACATTTCGCTACCCTCCTGCGTCGCCCGGTGCCAACTGTTTTATTGAAGCATTAAATGAAATGAGATTTTGTTGGTCTTGGTGTCTTTCGATAAATCACCTCGGTTTTCGACATTTATTTTTATTGTGCTACTTAGAAAAAAAAAATCATATTATTGTGTTTACAGGAGAAATTGATTAGTAAATATTGTGTTTTTTTTTAAAGGGTAACTTTACTTTTAGGGGAATTTTGATGACAGTTTTAGAGAACTGGTTTGATAACAATTGCCAAGAAATAATCCCTAACTCTGATCCAAAACTTAAAAGAAGAGAAAATTCGATCATTTTGACCTTTTACCTCTTCCTTTGACTTGTCCACTCATTCTGAGTGGGGCGATGGAATAAGTCCCACCTATATACCTCAGAGGTAGAAATCAGGGGACCCGATGGTCAGATTTGGCGTACAAGTTTGGCCACCTGATGCGGATATATTAGCAGATTGAGTCCCCCTGGCCATGGCTAGTTGCTAGGGGCGTTAATTTGCCAGATTGGTTGTTCATCCACCAAACCATGGGGTCCGCTCATCTCTACTCAGAGTCTTATCTTCCCAAAAACAGAAGGATTTGACATGATGAAATCTAACAGTGGAATCCATCTTCCTATTGATATATGTCATTGCGGTGCAACCTCCATACAGATTAGATGGTTGGGTGATCCAAAAAATGATCCAAATTGTTCTACCACCTTTGGTACGTATGGCCACCATCATTCTCGATGCTAAAATGGGGTCAACAGTTTTTATTTCCATGAATATCCATGAATATGTATTTATTATGCCTTTATGATGAACTGATTTAGACAACCAATTTCAATGAAGCCTAGTAGACCATGCTAAGCTAATAAAGGGGACCTCTCTTGCCTGGATTAATGGACACACAATTCATGCAAGAGTGCATGTGCAAAGAGGAAAATAAGCTGCTACCAACCACCTCTGGCATGTATTTATTACATATTACATGCTTCAACAATGGCAACAAAGTTGTGTGTTCAGTTGACCATAGTCTAATATGTAACACAATCTAAAGAATGAAACAAAACATGTAGACAATTTTTTACCAGTGAGCAGCAGGTCTACAGAAACAAGAAATTATCATTTATTTCAAATAATAATAGGAAATGATTACAGTAATATTGACTACATCCTTGAGAACTCGCAAAACTCAATTCTCCAAAGCACTAAGGAATCTCTTCTTAGAAGGTTGGCCCAAATTTAAAAGTTATGTCCTATCTACAACTTAACGATTAACTATTTAATAGTTGGAGCTATGACTAGATTTGACTCGTGAGATTTCCATTGTTCTGTATTTGCCATGAACAGTGACAGTAGGTGGATCAGAAACATCCATTTAGATAGGAACAGGACTTATTTGTTTTGATTGGTTCGTTCAGATAAGGGAACAGGACTTCTTTATTTTGATTGGTTTTGGTTCCGGTGATTCAACTCCTGCCAATCAGAAAGTTTTCCCTATCCTTATGACCTTAGCCTAAGCTTTTCTAAAGGTTTTTCAAGAGCCTGGACACTGATGATTATTGACCATCAAGATCTTATCTTTGCCGTCTCCTCCTGACAATCATCTGTTTGATGTCACTTGGCTACTTGGCCATGCACTGAGAATATTTCATTATTAATGTCAGCTCATGAACAGATGCAAACAACGAAGAGGTCCTCTAAAAGCTGATTGGCAAGGAGACCCAAGAATCAGCCCCCCACTGATATAATATTGATGGCTTATCCTAAACATCTGATCCTAGCCAACCCCCATTGTGGTAGATCAGCATGATGAGTCTAATGGGTCTCTGTAAAATATCATTCTAAAACCACGTAGACTTTCATGTAACACGATCCCAAACTGTCCTAATCTCAACATGCCACACCTTCACTACCACTTCATGCCGAATGTCACTACAGCTGGAGCTTGAAGACATCAGAGGACACTCTCACTACAGACTGACCAATCTCAGAGGGTTTCGCTTTTTTTTTCGAAACGCTTCGTGTTAGCAGCTTGAGGGGTTCAATCAGCACTGCTTTGATCTCGGCTGGAACTATAATTATTTAACATTGTTACAAGGATTTCTATAATCCATCCTACCATTAAATCCCTTTTACACCCTCATCTTCTGAAGCCTAATCTGCATCTGTACACTCGGTCTGTCTCTTGCGCTGGTTTCATCAGGCTGTGCCATTCTCCAACATCCAAACTGATGATTCTCTCTTTTTTTTCTAATGAAATAATTTTCTTTTAAATTGAAAACTGAAAAGAGGGTCTTGTGCATTTGCTACCGTTTGATGGAATAGTTACAGTGGCTGAGTATAATCCTTCACCTATTATCGGTCCTCGAAATGGATTTCTAGGTTATTTTCCTACTATACGTTTATTATACCCATGTACTGTATACCTGCAATTGTTTTCTGTAGAATCTTTTATACTGTATGGACCCTGAGTGCCTATAACCTTTGGTAAATGAAAATATCACTAATTAAAGAGGTTTTTCCAACAATACAACCAAATTCCCTACTCAATGGACTTCCTAACATTGGCACCTACTCCCATCATGTGGAAGGGATGTCCATTGTCTCCAATTTAAAGATGTTCTGAACAGGTGAATACAGCTGTTGCTTCATTTGGACCACCATACCCCACCAATCTTGATAACTTTGTCCAAATGGAGTACTTGGCTATGTACTGGCAGTCACACATATATAAATGGGTTGGTAGATCAGCTATAAATGGACACTCTATTGAGATGGGTAGACAATGGTCATCCATTATTGGAATCCATAGGAGTCTCGCTCCTAGTTTTTGTCCCCCTACCTGTCTAGAACTAATTTAATAGTTATTGAAGCACAAACCATATGGTTTACAATATATCTGCCTAAATAACATAAAACTCGAACCACCCAACTTTTCTTGATCAATTTACCTTGGCAATCTATATATGTCCACAGGATCCAGTGCTTTTCTATCTATCTGATGACAGCCAAATCCTCCCTCATTCACATAAGAAGACAATCAGTATAGCATATAGCATGCTATACACAGTATTTGGTATTGGGAACCAGTAGCTAAAAGTTACGACTGCAAGTGAGTGGAAATTGATCACATACAGTGTCGTATATCATCAGCTGTGTTGATAGTACACTGTGGTTGAGAATTTCGAAGAACCCCAAAAATTGACTCCAAAGAATTCTCTCTTTTTTAAAAAAAAACCTTTCAAAAATTTAATTATTGATGACCTCTGATGACCACTTTAGTTCCTCCCTAACTCAGGGACATGGGCTTTATGAAAGGCATAATGACTTTGTAGGATTTGATGAAGCTTGAGGTCTCAAATACAAAATCAGCAGCAGGTTTATCCCATGATGAAGTACTATTTATTAACCTCATATAAACTCATGTGGTCAATAGGATATAGGACCACCAGGTTTCAGCAGACTTGCATTAAAATCTAATATAAGTATATATTTTGTGTTGATTCTTCTGGAACAACACTGTAGAAATAGAGCTTAGACTTAATGGACTTGTGCATTTCACCTTATCAAATATGTAACTATGTATGAAACCTCATCCAAGGAGGTGACCAAATTGAGAACTCCAATACCAACTACCAAATTCTCCAATTTTCTGAATTCCATAGAACTGGTGTAAGATTCTAGAATTGGTCCACTAGGTTCAAAATTTTCAGTAAAATGTGCACATTTTGATGGTGAAAAATATTCTTCTACATAAGATCTCATGAAGAGTTCTTCTCAAAGATTCATAAAATGTGAAAACTTTAGACTAATAAAGTACAGAACCTGTTCACAGGTCGTTTCTGGTATTGCAATTTGGCTTTTTTTTCCGGAGCTTCAATAGAGCTGAACTGCAACACTAGACAAATCCCTTCAGTCATGTTTTTCTTGGTTTGTGTTTCTATATTTAATCCAAAACCAGGTAGAAAAGAACCATTTAAAGGTCAGATGGTACTTTTCTTTTTGTTATCTACTCTAGTTTGGGTGTCAAAACTGTATCAAAAACCTGACTGTTGAAGAACATCTTCCAGGTGAACCACATTTACAAAACCAGATTTCCAATCAATTTCATATGTTGTACAACCCATTATTATGAAGAACATCCTGGCTTCTGCTTTGTCTGCAATCTCTGCTTTGTGTCCTGCACACTATCGCCCGGAGATAAATGTCTTGTAGAGAATCACGTTTTGTTTATTTCGTGGAAGAATCTGCAATTCTATGGCGAAATCTGCTTCCTTTTACAAATAATATATCATGTGCTGGCTGGACTCGGAGATGGAAAGGTCACCTAGGGAGAGGTCATGAAGAAAAATGGATGCTCGGAGAAGCGGAGCTCTGGAGGTTAAAGGGAAAAGGTACACCTGTGTGTGTAGAGACAACAGAGGATGGGTGGGAAATGAAAAGCAGGATACAAGGTACAAACTCAAAGTAAACAACAGGAAAAGGAAAGATAGGAATCCATGAGCCAAATGGCACCAACTAGATTAAAATAACAAGATTGGAAAACAAAACAGTTTATCCTGATGTGCGACAACAGATAACAGCATCATAAAATACCATAACTGTCACTGCAGATATCTGCTCTCATATAACAACACTCAACCTACAACTCGAGCGCCGATGACAGACCCGATGACTGGAACTATTGGCAGCACCGGCAAAAGGGAAGCAACAACGTCCCAGTGCAAATCCAGGGTTTCCATATGTAGCAGGGCCGGCACACTCAGTCTGACTTCAAATAATTCCAAATGGCAGCACACCAACAAGCATTCAAAATGTTAAGAGGTGTGGTAGTTTCATCCGTACAGTATCTATCTAGTCCAAGTATTAGGCAGCAGATGCAGAAAAAGTGATGTTTTTGAAGCAGATGTAATCCTTTTTTTTGGTGTGGGAGCCAGCTTGGCGTAAACCTGTGCTTTAGTCTGCTCCCGAACCAGGACCTGCATGGTTTGGCACCGTCCCCTCCCAGATCAACCAGCTTAGGGGGCGGAGTAGTTGCAGTTACTTGCCCATCCCGGATAATTTGCAATTAATCACAGTTTGTCCGCCAGTATTCAGGCATCCAAGCTGTGATACACCCCCCTAAATATACATCTGCCCCTTTATTCACCCATGTAGCCTGTATATCTGTCTATATCTATCTATTTATCTAGAATGCTATGCATGACTAAGAACCTTGGGAGGTGGACCATGGAGACCATGGCTAAAGCAGGTCATGGAGGCCACCGGAACTGCCCCGGAACAGGGCGTAGTAAAAAAAAAACTTGAATTATTGGAGATTAATGGGAACCTGGGTAAATATGCTTTCTTTTTAAATCTAGTTTCATACCCATTGGGTTTTCCCAGATTGGAAGAATAGTTTTAGTAACATAAAACACAGAATTGGATCAATATCAGATCTTTGGGAGTACAACGGCAGACACCATTGTCAATGAGCAACCGATACAAAGAGAAGGGAACAGGAAACAGCACCATTGTCTGTGTAGTGGTCAGACTATGCTATTACAGATATATCAGCTTCCACTCGTTTTAAAGAGCTCTGAGTTGCAGTGACCTGGTTTAGCCACTACCTAGAGAGCGGCACTGTCTGCTTCCTAGCTCTATTCTCTGTTTATCGGCAGATGATTTGTGGGGGAGCGATGTGTTTCACCACCACCAAAGGACCTGTTCGCAAAATATGTCATCAATATTTATAGCTAGAAATCTGCATTTCACTAAATTCACATTCTGGATCTACCTGATTAGTTGAAGACTTCAAGGGGTTGAAGTAAACAACCACTTTCTTCCAAAAAAACAGCGCTACATGTGACCATGAGTAATATGTGGCATTGCAACAAAGAGGTGTAGTACCAACACACACCACAGTCAGATGAGGCGCTGTTTTTGGAAGAAAGCAGCCATGTTCTTCAACCCCTTTGGCTTGGCCAAGGGCCTCATAATAGCCAATCACAACCTTGTGTACCCGATCCCTTATGGGATGGGAATATCCGAGCGCAATGTATCATTTCATCTTCTCTTGCACTTAAGTCTAATACAAGAAAGAAAAAAAACTGCAATTAGACATAAAATGGTCCCAGCTTCTCGACCATTCAATCGCTGGGTGTAATTTACCACCTAATTAAAAAACATATTTGTGTTTTTTTTTCCCTGGGAATGATGATTAGCGATGGCCGTCCTTAGGCTTTGCTAATGAGTTTATAAATAATTTTGCACAACAGAGACAAACAGTTCTCCTCATTAAAGACGCTGATATTTCCCATCCAATGCTTATATGGTAATTGATGTTTAACATAAAATCACCTATCATTTGTATAATACGTGTCATTAGGTGCCGCCGCTTCCGCGCTTGTTTTATATACAATGTAACGGTGGAAGATTCCGGAGAATTTGCATCTTTATTTTTAGCTCTTCAATTGTCCTGATTCATCCCGATCGCTGCCCTTCCCCCCATTTACATTTATGTAAAAACTAATTATTCTTAATTTCTTCGTAGTGAAAAAAAATAATCGAGGAATTTGGCTCATGGAGTAATCAGAGAGATCAGAAATCAGCGCTACAATTAGGAGCGAAATCTGCAAAACCATATGGTATAAGCACAGTGGTCAGTGCAGGTCAGCGGACATCTGGCTCGCGGGGCCGGCGACGATCACATCGTAACGCAATACGGAGAATGAAATACCTTCTTTTCTCTACATCTTTCTTTCTTCTCCCCCATTGCATCGTGTGATAGATATACATTATTACCCTTTGACTCAGATTTTTAATTGCAATTAATGTAGCTTTAGTGGCTTTATTTAGTCTTGGCTTCTGCTCTGGACGAATAATAATCAGTCATCACGTTCTAGAACTTTCAGCTGTTTCTAGTGATGGAAAAACATAAGAATGGAGAAGGGGAAAGGGAGCGGCGATAAAATTGCAATGATTGAAATCACTGCTAAAGTCATAGGAGAGACCTCTTTAAAGGGAACCTGTCATGAGGATTTAGACTTAACCTTCAAATTGCACAGAAATACATTTTTGAATGCTGTTATGACATCTAAGAGTCATAGTTGGTGAGAAGAGTCCCCTCCTGCCTACAATGAAGTCCCATAGCCCAGATACATCCAGAGGTGGGATGCACCCACTTCTCTCACTTTCGCGCATGTGGGTATTTAAAATTCTATCCGTTTCGGTGAGCTGTGGAGAAGTGGGGCTGCTCTCTCCCACCCCCTGTAAACCACAGAGTCGGTCTCCCTGCTCTGTGCTTTCCGTCCCACGTTCTGCACTCATACTACTGGGGGCATGACTGCTGACTATTGAGGGCTTGACTGTTAATTACTGGGGGCATGACTGCTGGCTACTGGGGGCATTATTATTGGCTACTCGGGGAATGAGTGCTGGCTACTGGGGTGCCACCGTGACTACTGATGGCAGGCACTGCATCTACTGGGGACATTATTGTGGGTACTGAGGGCATCACTGTGATTACTGGATACTGGGAGGCATCATTGTGACTAATGGCTACTGGGAGGCATTACTGTGACTAATGGCTACTGGGAGGCATTACTGTGACTAATGGCTACTTGGGGCATCACTGTGACTAATGTTAGTGGGGGTTGCTTCGACTATTGGCTTCTTTGTGGGTGCGATGTGACTAGATTAGCTATGGGTGCTTTGACAAAATTGAAAATGCATGCACAGCAATGTCCAAACTTGTTTTTTGTGCTGTATTTATTGTAAGTATTGGGCTGGTAATCGTGCTATATACGTCTATATGAACTTGGTTATGGAGCTGTATTAATGTTACGATCTTTGCTCTGGTGTATTTAACATGGTTCTGGTGATTTGTATGTAGCTTCAGAACTTCTCCTTCTGCTTGATGCTGAATATCCCTTTATAGAAAAGGACATCACTGTGATCTTGTCACTGTCCACAATCACAGGTTGGTGACAGTTTGTTGGCCTAAATCTTCATTTTTATTTAAAAAGTGTTTCTGAATCTTGTTAGCCAATTCAGGAGTGAGGACTGACAGGCAAGACCCCTATGATCATACATTAGGGCAGCACGGTGGCTGAGTGGGTAGCACTTCTGCCTTGCAGTGCCGGGGTCCTGGGTTTAAATCCCACCCAGGTCAACATCTGCAAAGAGTTTGTATGTTCTCTCCGTGTTTGCGTGGGTTTCCTCCGGGCCCTCCGGTTTCCTCCCACACTTCAAAACATACTGGTAGGTTGTTTAGATTGTGAGCCCCATTGGGGACAGGGACTAATTTGACATGCCTGTGCAGCGCTGCGTAATCTGTGTGCTCTATATAAATAAAGAATTATTATATTAGTGATGAAACAACCCCTTTAAGATTAATTTTCACCGGTTAGAGACACTAAGCGTTTCCCATGGTTGGCATTGCCAAATCCATAAAATCTGACTGTATAATATTAGTATTTTCAGCACTTATGATTGCTTATAAATATGGCATTCCTACAGTACCTTCCACCCAAAAATAATACTGTACACTAAGTGCAATTCTTTACCCCCCCCCCCCTCTTATTCTCAACTACACTTTCCCTTTCCCAATCTAAACGTTAGACCCTCTGAAGAGTGATCGCTGAGTTTTAACATTGCAAATATATAATAAACTATAAAAAGCTGATAATCAGGACAATTTTGTAGGGATTTGCCATTTTTCAGTTCGGAGACAACTGTAAGCAGAACGCTGCAATTGACTTCCAGTGAATTGTCTAACAAGTCACAACAATGGGAAAACCAGCGACGGCGTGAAGGTCATTGCAAGTGGAAATCGTTACTTGAGATGTCCAGGCATCCTGGGGATAACCATTCAATACACATCTCCAATCTATTTAACCTCTTCACCCCTTGAGCCCTTTGGCTGCTGGTATTAGCTTGTCAATCCTCTTACTGTATCGCAACGAAAGAAAAAAAAATACATTGTAAAAAGTTATCGTGGGTATATGACAACCACTGATCACTTTACACTTGTCATATACATCACATTTACACTTATCATATACATCACATCTATATGTGCCATATACAACAAATCCTTGATGTACCATTTACATTCACACATTCCATATACATGACATCCACACGTTCCATATACATGACACGTTCCATATACATGACATCCACATGTTCCATATACATGACATCCACACGTTTCATATACATGACCTCCACAAGTTCCACATACATGACATCCCCACGCTCCATATACATGACATCCCCACGTTCCATATACATGACATCCACATGTTTCATATACATGACATCCACTTTCCATTAAACTCCCTGTATCACCGTATTTCACAGATAAACTTTATCTGACTATCCCATAGAAGAATCTTTAGAGAGATATTGCAGCTGCGACACATGAAGGTCCATGATAGATAGATAGATAGATAGATAGATATGAGATAGATAGATAGATAGATAGATAGATAGATAGATAGATAGATAGATATGAGATAGATAGATAGATAGATAGATAGATAGATAGATAGATATGAGATAGATAGATAGATAGATAGATAGATAGATAGATAGATAGATAGATAGATAGATATGAGATAGATAGATAGATAGAT
>CM033645.1:10266996-10432228 GCA_019512145.1 Engystomops pustulosus
GAAGGACCAGAGCTCAAAGCCTTCCCTCCTCCACCGCTGTCTCTTCCCGACAGAGACGGAAGCTTTCTTCTAATAATCTGATCTCCACTTCACAACAGAAGATTTATTTAGACTGCCTCTTGTTTTATAAAGGGCTTGGAAGTCTGTAGTAATTTTTGACACTTTGTTATAATGTTTTCTATGACCACCCTCCCCAGCCTCATTTTCATACGGATACAAAGCGCAGTGATGAAATGATGGTTCATTATAGTGGTACAGAGCTCTTATCTTCATCCGGCAAGAGTCATTTCCTTCTAAAGATTGAAATGCAAATGTGAAAATTAATGATAACTGCATTATCTGATAGCAGAGATAATACTGATTCACTGTCAGGGTAACACACAGTCTTTCTATGATTTCTTCTCCGTCTTCACAATATTCCTCTTACTGTCAAACTATCGCTACTGTTCGCTGTGTTTCAGGGATGGGGGGGGGGATTTTTTTTTTTTTTTAATTTACATCAAATGGCATTTCCGTAGATTTTCTATCTAGCACATTTTCGCAATCAGGAGGAGAAATAAATGGAAAGCGTGACGGCTAATCTCTGCGTCCTTCTTGGGTTTCACGGATACTATTAGCAATGTTACGTTTTGGCGATTAATGTGTCTTTCTGAAGGTTGGGTATATAGATATTTGTATACATTTACAGGGGGGGGTATTGACCATAGACTCTAGAAGGAAGATATCCAAGTCAGTCATGAGGCCATTGGGGTCACCATTGGGGACTAATGTGGCCAGCACCATTCTAATGTCCTGTGATCGAAACTCATAGAAGAAGAGAAGACCTAATCCCATGACCAAGAGATGGACACACTGGACCCCACCCCCAGAGCAGACCACAATATATTTCAGTACGTTCAAGACTTGAAGAGTCATGGATAACACCATTTGGAAGAACATAGTCCACCAGAGCTTGGGCTAAGTTTTGCGTTGGCTCGGTGAACTAATGTAGGACTTCCATCTATCATAAATATTAGACATGACCCAGCAGTAAGTTGACCACTTAGGTTGGTCCTACCAACACCAATTGGGTACCAAAAACAACATTGCAGTACTGCGCCTTGTTCTTCAATATACCCTACCATGAAGGATATGATGGGTTTCATTTTCAAAGACTATATACCATATCCTTTTGTTTTCAAGTGAAATACAATGAGTTTACTCATTGGGAATCGAGCAGCAACCTAATCCTCTCCTTGTAATAACATGTCCATTCTCAGCCAAACCAAAAGGAAGAGCTCTCACCGCACAAGCAATGGGCCTCTCTTATGTATGACCAGTCAAATCCATGTGATAAACATGACAGTTCTGCGTCCCTGGAAACGTATGTCCATGACCTGGTCGGACTGGGGATTACCATAAAAACCCAGAGATAACTTAAAATTGTGTTGCCCTATGGGGGCCATTATTGTTTTAGAGCCTGCCCCCCCCCCCTTTTAAACTGTGGGCCAGTCCAACCTTGCCTTGCCAACAGGACTATGGTTGGACACAAGATCCAGCACCAGCTTTTGGGGACTCACCAAAGAAACTTACATTGTAACCTCAGGACCTTGGACTATCTTTGAAGGTTTTACATTTTAAATAGATTCCACTCATTTGGAAATTTAGCACAAATTCATGACTTTCCAGATTCATTTAGAAAGCAAATGAGCAGTATGGCCAGCACAGCTTTTATAACCCATCACATTGCAAAGGAGAAAATTCATCTATATTCGAAAAACACTCCGCTAATCACATTGGTCATTGGTATAGCCAGATCGTAAAGGGATGAGAAATAACGACCTGCTACATCAGATGTTGTGTATTTAAAGAGAGATTCTAGATGCATATATATAGTGGTGGCCCACGTCTTATATGTACAGTACATGGGATAAGTTGCTGAACAATAGGGATTTTACCACTAGGACCCCCTTACAGGAATTGAGCTCTTGTTTGAATGGAGGGTAGAGTTGAGCATGAGCCCTGAGATTCTGTTCTTTCTCCATTGGACTTCTAGAGATGAAGTACTGGAGTGACGGGGAACCTTGTTTTCATGATGGGTTTGGTCTCTTGGGTTGTATTAACCATGAACATTGGACAACTGCAATAATTACTTGACTCAACATGGTCATACCCAGGGCAAGGAATGAATTTCTGTTTACGATCAATTGTGATTTTAGACTTACTTCATTCTATATACTTCAAGGATGTGAAATTATTCCTTTAAAGGGGCCTATACTTTGCAAACAAGAGCCACTAGAGAGTGGCCATAAAGAGCAACACATGTTCTGGAGGATCCGATTTTTTGCAATGCTTTATTACCCCTGTGGTGGCACTACAGACATATGAACAGTTGTTGGGAGATTTTCTAACAGATCAAATCTGATGGTTGAGGGTTCCATAGCTAAATGACTCCCAACAAATCTACGTCCTACAAGAAAAATAGTACTACAAAACTACAAAAACAGATTGTCCCTAATGGGCCCAAATAGTACTTTAAATTGCAACTATATTGCATTTAAGGTTCCAAGATTCCTGGGAAGCCGGGGAAAGGATGGGTAAAAAGAAAGCATACTTATCCGATCCTGGCTCCTGGTTTCCCACATTGCTCTAGCACTTTGGGTATGTGGGAACCGGGAGCCGGAGCGGGTGTGCTTCCTATGTTTTTCTCATCACTGCCCCCTAGGGGTTTTCAAAGTTCTTAATAGAACTCAAATAGTAGAAACATAGGCACCTGAAAGGACCAAAAGGTGCGGATAAATGTGAATAAGTGAATTCATATAATGTCCTACTGAAGCTGAACCAGAGAGCAAAACAAAAATGTGCACAATTTCTGCTCCCGCCTTCTGCAAGACATGTCTTATGATAATATACATTACCATGGACAGTGCACTCCGACGTAACTTTCCAGCTGCTGTAAAACAACAACTCCTATCCTCTCCTTACCATTTAAGACCACTGTTAGTGGAGCGTTAAATGTAAAAATATCAATATAGACACACAACAATATATAATATTTTCTCCTACCTGGTCCATCCCAATCATCGGCTACCGTCCCGGCTTGTAAAGTTTTGTCTGACAGAGCCTCTCCGTCCAGTTCTGCCGTCTCTTGAGCGCCCTCTTCTTCGGCTGCAAATCAAATAAACGGGGGCATGACTTATTCGGAGCGGAGAGTCACAGATTGCTATACGCATAGTACATGTAGTATTTGTGTACATAGACAGATACATCAATCTCAATGCACTGAAAACATGTAGATCTACAAAGTGCAGCAGAAGAAATACAATGTATAATAATGGGAGATATCTGCCAGCCTCCCGGCTTCATAATGTAAGGAGGATAATAGTCACACTGCTCCCGACGCGCTTCACATTCAGATCTGATTTGTTCTGCAAACTATAATCCTTTGTTTAAAAGTCTGGCAAACATTTCCTCCTTTATGTACACACTCCTTCAGTATCCCTGTGATCTTATTTTATATTACGCGGCTTCTTCTAGATTGCAATTTCCTTGAAGAAGCATTAAACAGATGGATTCAAAATCCAAGCCTGGATGTTATTTCTACTGGGCCCAGAGTTCAAAAGAAGGAAAGTAAATGTATCACTTTTCATTCAGGTATAAAGAAGAGATAGAGGGACAGGGGTTAAAAATATTCTTGTGCAACTTGTGCTGTTAATTTTGGCAATAAACATTAATTATCCTCTCTTCTTTCATAAGGGTGGTCCTGGACACTAGTGAACCCGGTTAGTATATTGAGTGTTGAAACTAATAAATTAATAAAATAATTGGTTGCAAAGAGTGTGTGCATGAGCGTGCATGTGCATGCCTGTGTATGAGCGTGCATGTGTGTGCTTGTGCATGAGCATGCATGTGCGTCCGATGCATGAGCGTGCATGTGCGTTCTGTGCATGAGCGTGCATGTGCATCTTATGCATTAGCGTGCATGTGCGTCCTATGCATGAGCGTGCATGTGCGTCCTGTGCATGTATATGTGTTGTTTAAAAATCCATTTATTTTGTGATCACCTAAATAGAGCTGTGATTGGTGGTGATATGAAAGTTGCACTTTATGAAACAAAATTTTATGAGTCAAGTGCAAATTGCTTCAGTGGATGTAAAGTTTAGACTTACATACATAAACCATAAATGTGCCCATTTTAAGGTCTCTGGAGACCTCTGGGCACAAAATATGGTGGGTGACTATTCTAATTAATTATTAATATTCTAAAGTTTTGCCTACTTACATGCTAGCTTCGCTGCTGGCCTAGCTGGCACAATGTAGTACTGACTACTAGTCCAAGTCACCATGCCAGTCCCACTTGAGGATAGTTCTCTCTCCTCTTCTCACAGGTGAGCTGTGAGCTGACGGTAAGACATTTCTGGTGGGGGCCCCCTTATGAATTAAGTGGTGGGGGGCCCGGGGTGCAAACTCCTGGAGCCCTCCCTAAAATCTGACCCTGCATAAACCAGTGTTTAGTAAATGGTTGATCCATACACATAATTAGTTGTCAACCGCTCCCAACAAAAATACGAAAACTGACCACATTATAAGATGAGAAGAGTGTAAGAAGGTAAAAAAAATTTACTGTACATCTAGAAATATTTTTGCCCTTTTGGAATTTTCTGAGAGAAATGTAGACAACAAAAATTAAAAAAAAAAAGTTAAGCCTCTGAAATAAACTCTATAATTCTATGTTGCTCCTCACTTTCTGGTGTAGCAATGGTCAAGGGGATAAGTTACATATTGTTCAGAAAATGTGACTGGTGGGGCGTTAAGATGGGGAAGAAGAAGAAATAAAAAGTCCCAATGTGAAAAGCGTGATGGAACGCATACATGACCCTGCTCTGATCAATGCTTTGCACTACACAAGCCTCACAAAAATGATTGTGGTACTGGTCATGTGTGTGTTTTGGTGACCTATTATACAGAGCAAATCTGATGACTGGGGCACCCTGTGGTCAGACCATAGCAATCAGTAACTCGTGTGCTATAATGAGGAAAGGCAATAAGCTACAATATTTGGGCAACCACATTCACTATAATAAATCTGCTACAATTTTGCACCCCGTCCCCCCATACTACTGTTGTCCCCCAATATACAGCATTTTTACCAATATATAAAGTGTAAACCAAAGACAGCTGACTGCGGAAGAGCATAATGCTAAATAATCTGAAAGCATCCAATTACTATTTACATTAATAAGATGGAGGGTGTCCCTAGTGAGGGGGTTGTATCGGACCTGGAAAATAACAAATCTAGGAAGAAAAGATAATGTGGAGCCTGCAGGTGGGGTCTGAAGCTGTTAGCACGGGGGTGTTCAATCAGCTCTAATCACTGATCTATCAGTGTCCTCATTCTAGCCATATCCTGCGAAAACAAGGAGTCAAAGATTCAGGTCAATAAGCTTATAGGCGATTTGCACAAACGTCTCCTACAGCAAGGTAAAGTACAAAGTCAAATTGGCTTTTCTTCCAAGTGAATTCATTTGTTTGTTTAGCCTAAACTTGTAATTCCCCCTTCTAAGCAGAATTCGCATAAGGAAGGAGGAGAAAGCTGATGGTGATGAAGATGTTTTGTTGGTGTTAAAGAAGTAGTAAGAGAAATTTATTCCCTGGTTTAAAGGGATATGTTACAAAATATGAGTCTTTTGCATGTAACAATAAAATTAGGAATTGTCTCCTTTGTAGACAATTACATTGGAATAGGATGTGCATTGGTGCAGGTTGACACACAGGGGCTCAATTACTAAGGGCCCGCGGACTGCACTATGGTCGGACTATCCAACGATTTCCGATGTGCGGCGCGTTTAGAAGGGCTTTTTGAAGCACGCGATCGGATTTTGGCGCATTGGCGCCAGCTTTCATGCGACACTAATCGGGGGACGATCCGACTGTTTCAGACAACGCGCAGGATTTATTATCTCAAATTTGTCCGCAAGACATGCACGGATCGGCAATCGCGACAGGACCGGGTAAGTAAATGTGCACCACAATGTAAGTTCGACATGAACTGGAAAATCTTCCAGGCCACGAGTAAAATATACCTATAGTCCCTATGATACTAATGGAGGGTCCTAACTGGCAGCAAATACCTGTATATGTACCTATGGGTGATCATTGACCCCAACATATATGCCCCAGGTTTCTATTGTCAACTCAAACTGGTTTCTATTGTCAACTGTCAACTCCAGTAGATGCCACATCCTACTGCAGCTAGGGCCCCCTCCAATTGATCAACTCTCCTCCTGTAGCTGATGCCTCATCTAGTAGCTGACACCACCTTATGACACCAACTCCTCCATTAGCCTCATGTGGTTAAACACTCTCAGCTCTAAGCTCATTCTTTAGCTGGTACCTTATCCTGTAGTGGACACCTCCTTTTGTAGCTGACACCATCTTCTGTAGCTGACAACTCCTCCTGTAGCAGACACTACCCCCTGTAGATAAATGACACTTCCTCCTGTAGTGGACTCCTCCCTTAATATCTGACAACACCCTCAGTAGCTCACATCTCCTCCCATAGCGGACAACTTCTCCAGTAGTGCACACCTCATCCAAAAGCTGACAACTTCTCCAGTAGTTGACACAATCTCCAGTGGATGACAACTCCTCCTGTAGCTGACACCTTTTCTTGTAGCTGACATCCCCTCTAGTACAGACAGCTCCTCCTATGGGCAACACCCCTTCTATTAGATGACAGTTCCTCTTATAACTGATACCTCCTCCTACATCTGGTAGCTCCTCCCATAGCTGACACCTCTTCCACATGGCACACTGTAATAACTATAAAACAATAGATAGTTTACTTCTAAAAGTCTCTCCATTACCAATTGTGTTAATAGATTGAATGAAAAAGTTAATCAATCAAATCTAAGAAGTGGTCTCTTTACTTCAAAGGGGGCTATAAGTCTCCTCTCCTTACACATGTCCAATATGATTAGATTACTGTGCTTTTTTATAGAAAAAACTTTTCCCGACCGATTTCTGCTTTACCGTTAGGGTCACAGTGCGCCAAAGAATAAACAAGTTGCCAAGCAACGGAGCGAGAGAGACGGCACCGAAGTTAAACATTTCATGAAAGAAGCATAAAATCTAGAACTGTGGTAGACTCCGGAATAATTAAAGGAGATAACACGGAAGATATTGTATAAATATACTTATCTATTGCTATAAACATGTCGTATTTTATCTCTCCAGTTAAGAATCACATATGACATTTATTATGTGGTTACCGCTAGAGATTTCTTAAAGGGGCTGTGAACTTTTTTTTCCCCGTAATTTTATTTGCTATGATATAGTTTTATGTTATTCATTTATTATAAAGTTTAAGATTTTTTTTTTAACTTTGTATAAGAGATACAGTTTAACTACAAATATTGGAGGAGATTTATCACGGCGCCTTCCTAGGATTCGCTGGATCTATCAAGAGACCGATTCTGGTAAATCCAAGCAAGTGGCTGCTGGTGGGGCAGTTCAATGGCAACTCCGGCCTGGGGTAGAATTGCGCTATAGCTGCCACCTGAACCGGCACAGGATGTAGCTGGTGGGCAGGTGTGGGGTTTTCCTCTTTAGCGCACCCCTTTAATGCCCCTCCATGTCCACTTTGCATAGGGGTGGTATTAGTGGGGCAATAGACACAATTCCTGACTGTGTGTCGGGAATTGCACATCTCTCAGGTCTTGTACATCAGATTACAGGTGTACAAACCCTGAAAAATTTGCCACATGGCAAAACGGGGGTAGGAGTGGAGATTTGCCTAAATGAGGTTTATATTGGGTATATTGTTTATCCAAAAGTGGGCGTTTCTGAAGTTTTTTTTTAAGGGGGTAAATACCGACCAATTACAAGTGATCAGTCCAATATGAGTACATATGATTTCATGACACTAGATAGGGAACAGTGTGACATCATCCTAAACAGCAATTATGGGATTCATGTCTACTAAACATCAAACCACAATCGGTTTGATGTTATGTATAGAGTAATTGGGGAAATTTATTAAGCCTTATTCCTGCCAGTTTTTCACTTTGGGTGTGATGGGGCGGAGTTCAGGGTGGAACTGGGTTGGCAGGAAGCTGACAAGACCTTGAAAGCCCCGCCTACCATATTTACTATAGTTGCCACCAAAGAACTGGTTGAGATTGTAGCTAAAATCTCTTCCAGAACATCGTGCCTTTCTCAAGCCAGGAAAGAGGGACAGGGGGGGTGGAGAAACGATTGTCGATAACAGGGATTGCCCTTTTTAATCTTATGTTACAATTAAAGTGAAGTTTTATTCCAACACCGGTGCATTGGACTCCACAAATCCTTATATAGAAACCAGGTCCGTAGGTACAGGGCAGCCAACTGCAAGTTTGGGGCCCCTGACTGGCAAATATTGTGGGCCCCCCGCAATCATAATCCGGCGGAGGAGGGTTTTCTGTGACTTAGGGCCCTTACTCCTCCTTAGGGCCCCGTAAACACAGTCACACTAAAGAACCCCTGATGGCGGCCCTGTGTATGGAACTGAGAAATAAAGTGGAAAAAATTCTAGAAAAAGTTTTGCAGTGAATGCCATTCGCAGAATAGTCGTCTAAAATGAATCACGGAAATATGATATAGCAACATACAACAGTTTACAAAGTTATCTGCTAATTTGTGTTTCCAAAATTTCAAGGAAAAAAAAAAGGTTACAGGTTCTTTGAAGCAGAATCGCGGGCGGGTGACTTTGTGTCATGAAGGGATATTAATTAACGTTACACAGAGATATAAATTCAATTAAACCATAGCAACAAATAAGCAACGAGCTCACATTATGTGGACAATGAAGAAAACTTGTTAATTGATGTTTTGGCTCTTATTTGCATTTCACTAGAAACATAATTGGACAATGTGGATTCATTATTGTATATTAAGGGGTAAGACTGTTCACATGTGAGGTATTCTGCCCCTTGTCTTATTATCATGTGACAAACTCCATGCATTTTACTGCAACATTTTGCGATGTGGTTTTTGGCTACACAGTTTTTACAGGAGATAGATATATAGATTTGGGAAAGATACTGTATATAGATCTCTTTATAGTGGTCACTTTATTCCAAAACAAGTGAAGTTTCAGCTGTACAAGCTTAAGATAGATATGAATAGATAATCAATAGATAGACAGACAGATAGATTGATTTATAGATAGATACTGTAGATAAATAGACAGACAGATAGATATCATTGGACAAATTCCTAATGGTCGAGACAAATCAAATGATGGTAGGTATCCAGGGGATGTGATATATAGAACGATAGATAGATAGATAGATAGATAGATAGATAGATAGATAGATAGATAGATAAAAGTTAGATAAATATTAGATGTTTTTGGATCATACTGTACCTTTGTTACAAAAATATTCCACATCCTCACAGGTCATATTCTCTGGCTCAAACTCTGTTGAAAAACTTTCTTCCAGGGGAAAGTCTTCCTTTGTGATGATATCATTTTCATCGGACACACAATCTTCCTCCTCATCCTCAATAGCATCTTCTAGGGGTCCTTAAGATACAAAACAATTAAGACTGTTATTATAGATGGTCGTAGAATGCAGAAATGATGGTTGTGCACATTCCTGACCTGTCTCCAGTGCATTGGTCAAAATAGAAAATGTGCAGCAAGTGTCCAAATTTTTCTTTTGGGATGGAATGTTAGTAAATAAATATTTTCTCAATATCAATGTAGATGTTAGCTGGGAGACTTGCAGACATCCTTAGCCGAGACACACAAGTGACGCAGTGAATATTTAGTGGACAGGGGCTCATTTACTAAGGGTCCGTTGGACGCATTTTCGTCAGGTTTCCTGACGATTTTCATTTTGCACCGAATTGCCCCGGGATTTTGCCGCATGCGATCGGATTTTGGCGCATCGGCGTCGGCTTGCACGCAATAGAAATCAGGGGGGTGGGCCGTCAAGCACTCACATGCACCAGGAAGAAGAAGGTGAACTCCGGCGGACCTCGGGAAAGAAGCGACGGATGCAGGAACTCAGGCGCATGACCATAGTGAATCGCGGCAGAGCCGAATCCTCGTCGGACAATGCCCCGCGGTCTCTCATGTCACCCCATACAATTGTCCATCAGCAGTAATAGTTAATGATCCACAGATAAATTTTTACTATGACTACAAGATCATACCGATTGTTGTCTGTAACTATGGAGACACATAGATCTGCATTGTAACTGTAAACACAAATCAATAACACATTCAATTTGAAGGAGAATTTTAAAAGCAATTTTTTTTTACTTTTTTTATTTTAAACAAACTGGGACAGTAAAAAATTGTTGCAAAAGTGGACATAACGCATACATATGAATGAACTTAGAGATCTAAAGTCTTAAAATCCTATTCACACAAACAAGCTTCTTCTATCATGTAAGTCGTAAATGATGTTTTCATTCATGCAGTACCCTACTTAGAGACACGATCCGTACTTGCTCAAAATTATGAAAGCGTTATTTCACCTGAAGCCGCAAGAGATTCTTCATGAAGCCTCAACCACTAGGACGCTATATCCCGAGTCACTTTGATGTTATGACTGCCGCAGACATTTCATTTTCCATACCGTAATGAGATGTCACCCACTAGGGCTTTAGATTTTGTTCTATGGTCGTAGGCAGGAACAAACTGCTACATTATACAAAAGGAACATAACTTCCTCCTTGCTCCTTGTAAATAATCTTAATATTGTCCTAATTCTCGTTGTGTTCTCACATTCTAAAAGATTCTAATTCTCAGATTTAGTGGTCGCACTACAGATAGGTTGTAGCAAGAGCTTGGCTGACTGTACTGATACATAAGGTACTATATGATGTTATGTATGTGTATGATTACGAAATCTTGTGCTTTGAGCATAGGTCGGTGGAGGACCTTGGGCACAAAATCAGTAGATAATTGTTGGTGGATACAACTGCTGTTGAAGTCCCTAAACACAATCTGAATTGTGGACTTTCTTCCATATCAACTATCGAGGAAATCAAGGTGACCAGGTTAGTGATAACCAAGGTAATCAGGAACTAGTTACCCTCGCACTCAGTAGATGCTCAAATACTAGATATCTACTAGGTGATAGTACATGGAGGACGATGGAGTTATGACTATTAAACCCATAAATATACTTACAGTATTCAGATCATCAGTCGATTTATCAACCATCTATTTTGTACTCGATATTTAGCCAAGGTCCATTTAGTAGATATGAACAAAAAATTGGGCATGTTCTGATCTGAAGGGAGATAATTGCCACCACTAGAAGTGTCTGTAAGCAGCTTCTTCCTACCGATAACATTGGGTATACTCTACCTAACAGAATGTGCATGTATATGGGATGGTCATGAGAAAAATGTGTTCTATTCCAACATCACAACTCAAGTTTTGTACCTTCTAAATCTTATGGTAATGAATATCTGAGGAATATTAGAGTATTCTATATCTTGAGGACTTCAGATGAGGACATCTTGTTTGTTGTACTTTCTAGCGCAAAGAAAACGGATCATGGTTTAAAAAGTTATTTCCAAGTATCTGCTTTCCTAAAATTCTATTTCCTTATTTCAAGTCTACATCCTATTTATTGATGTGTAACAAAATAGTATGGCAACAAGGGTGGCAAAGGTTGAAATCGGTGCCATGTACTTTCTAGATACCTCCATTATAGTATATTAGAAAACCATGGCTTCAGTAGACATTCTCAAGAGTCATCGTTGAAGTTTCTCAATAATTTATGTATGTTTGTATGTACAGGCAGTCCCCGGGTTACGTACAAGATAGGTTCTGCAGGCTTGTTCTTAAGTTGAATTTGTATGTAAGTCGGAAGTGTATACTTTATAATTGTAACCTTAGCCAAAAAATTTTTTGGTCTCTATGACAATTGGGTTTTAAAAATGTTGGCTTGTCATAAGAATCAGGATTAACAATAAATCTTAATTACAGACACCTTTAATAACTGTTACAGCTGATTATTGTAGCCTAGGACTAAAGTACCGTAAATTACCAAAATCCAGAGGTCCGTTTGTAACTAGGGGTCGTCTGTAAGTTGGGTGTTCTTAAGTAGGGGACCGCCTGTATATTCCAATGCATCATTATGATACTGTAAACCTCGGAGTGCAGGAGCTTCACATCTGCTGCATAGGTTCCTTCTCTAATTTATTCTATGATTATAGCCATGGCTAGTTGCTGGCTAGATTGGATGTTCGGCCACCAACTTGGCAATGTGTCCTGGTGAGGCAACCGTACCCGAACACCCATCCAGACCATTGTGTCTACTCATCTGCACATCTAATCAAAGAGGGTATTTAGAGTTTTGTTTAGATGGTAATGGACTTTATGCACCCCAGTATGGCTTGTTCTGTACTCCCGATACATTTCATTTGTGTATAACAGGGTATTATGACGCCAAAAACAAAGTACATCATACAGAATACTTTTCATAATTTTTATCTTTTCAAGTCGATGTCAATGCCCCTAAGCTCCACTTGGACACTTCTACAGAGACCTTAAGCTGAAGAATACCCATAGTTCCTCACCACAGGCCTTGACGAGCTCTTTAATGAAGGTATGTTCGTTCTGTGGACGTTGCAAGACCACATAAGCCTTATGTAATTGAGCTTAACAGCGAGAATAAAAGTCCTATTTCACCAGCTTCTAAAAATCTATTTAAATTGAGTAAAGTTCCTCCTGCAGACACTCACTTTTTAACATGAGTTGCATCAGGGGATCTTGTAGGATGGAAACATTTTTATTAATTTTTCTCTTATCTACGGGAGGATGTTGCTTTTTTCATTTACATTCCTAGCCTCCAGGTAGCAGAGTAGAGAATCATAGACTAGAAAATTTTTGATTAATTTCTTTCCATGTGTTATGTTATTTCTTATATATAATTGATTTCTTTTGCTTGTAGCTGTACATCTATTTTATATCTGCACCTATTGCCTTCCTTCAATCAAGAAAGTTGAAGAAAATTACCTGAATTTTGTTAAGTTTATTAAAAAAAGGGAGCGCTCGGAATATTTAAATTGTTAAGTTTATTAAAAAGAGCTGTGTGAATATTTAAATTGCGTTTTGAAATGCTAACGAAAGGGAGATATTACAGAATTTTAATAGTAGGTTCAATTTGACCCACCGACTTCTGCGGGAAGGGTCAAAAATTATTCAAATTGTTTCTTTACACTCAAAGAAGAAAACCTTTGATTTTTTTCTAAATGGATTAATATTCTTCTCGGCTGGGTCTTTTGACACGTTGCTGTATGACAGTATTAATTCTACTGGTGTATAAATTTTTCAAAGACCTTCCCGCTTTCATTTTCATGTACGCTCTTAACTTTTTTATCTTTGCTATTATGATAGAAGGAGCTTTTATTAAGACTTTTTGGCCTTCGTTTGAGCCGGCCAAAATACGGCTGATATTTTACGGGAAGAGCCACCTTGTTTTTTAGAGTGACGGAAAAGAGAGACTAAGACCGGGACTCTTTTCTTCTCTCGTTTTAAGTAAATAGCTTAAGACAGGGGTATCAAATGTTAAATATTTGGACTATCACAAGAGAAAAAAAATCTTGAAAAAGATTCCTCCAGCAAAGGAAAAATTTCACAGGCAAACAGTTAAAAAAATCCAAAAATATAACCCAACATGATTAAAAACAGATAAGTGGCCCCAAAAACAAACAAAAATCTTATGCATTGCAGACCTTCATAGGTCCTTATTCCCATGAATAAGGTACAAAAAAAGGACCTATGAAGGTCTGAAACACATAACCTATTTATGGCCACTTATCTGTTTTTAATCATGTTGGAATACATTTTTGGATTTTTACCTGTGCTGAAGGGAATTTTCAACTTGTTACTGCTGTAGATACAGGACCGAAGATTAAGGATACAATCGCACCCTCTAAATTATTGATAGGTAAAAGGCACAATGGTCTACTACTGGTATATATATATCATTTTTACCAAATTTTGTTTAGAAGCTTCTATCTGGGGCCAAGATCAAATATTTATTTGGTAACTGAGCACGGACTTATAATGAAGCCTTTCCATAAAACCGATAATATGACTGTCAACTGAAGAAGAACATTGTAACAAGAGATCAGTCGTTGATCCATATGATAGTACGAGTATGATGGTCTGGTGATTTTCCAACACCAAACTGAACCCAATTTTTTTCTCATTTGCTTTGGACGTATATAGCTCCAATTGTTCTGGATATTGTTATATATCCCCTCTAGTCCACTAACACAAATTTCGTTTTCCTCGTTTAGTTTGAGACTGGACTTTTGTCCAAAAAACTGTGTTTTAGTGCATTTCACCAATATACCAATTTCCAAAACAATTGGAGTAAAATCGGTTCAGATTGATTTAATGTGTACCTTTCCAATTCAGCTCTGTTGGAGCAGGGCAGGGGGCACCAGATTCATGAAGAATGTGCACCAGAAATCCTGAATCTGGCGCCCCCTGCACACTACACAGGCAAACTGCACATAGTACAGACTGCACTGTTTTTGATAAACATGGGCCAATATATATGTGAGGTGTAGGGTAAGTAGTTGGGAGTAGAGTGGAAAAACTAGACAGACCCTACAGAATATGATAGGGGGACCGTATGGGGAGGGGATGGAAGTAAAAGGGTAAATGGTGGTTAATAATTGGTGGTAAGTAGTAATGGGTCAACTGTGTGCTTCATTCTTTATTAAAATATACTTTTCAGACTAGAGAACAGTGAGGGTTGTCACTTCTAAAACGCGATAATTGTAACAATTGCCCCATGACACTGCTATAGAGACCATCCGTATAAAAACAACCCCCCTATTATATAGAACAATCAGGGTCTTCGGCTTCAAGTACCCAGCAGGGAATTTGCCTGTTCAGTTTTTATTAAGTAGATACAACCCGTCTTTCAGCTACTGAATCAATACAGGAAACGACATTTATACGAGTCAGATTAAAGCCCTGACTTGAAATATTCCATTTACACACTGGCGATCGATTTTCTCTTCTGAACGCATGCCCCCTGTAATTGCTAAGAGCATCATAAATTGCGAAACAAGATCTATATTAAAACAGGGGGGGGAGCAAAAAAGGGACATAGGGGCCAATAATCTCTGCAGCGGATCCAGATTCGGCAACGTCGATACAAAGCGTTTGGTAGGATGAATTTCGATGTGCGGACTGCTAAGTGTTTAGTAGGTTGGTGTATTCATACGGCATGGTGGGTTCCTCCTTCCGCATTGAGTAGACGAGGCTTCATTTTGTGAGGATTACAGGGTACCCTGCCAACGGCTCTAATAAGATCACACACTTGCTGAGTCTCTCGTCTCAATTTTGCAACATAGAATTGAACCAGAAACCTGGAGGTCTCTTTTGCCAAGAAATGTACCACCGAGTTAAAAGATGAATTTTGTCTTTATTGTAGCAGCTGATTCTTGAAATTCACACCGGTTTTCGGCATTTGTTTGTGCAACATCACAGCGTACGACCGGGCTGTACGTATTATTGTATAATCACACAATGAGCTCCCCGATTAATACATACTTTCAGGATTTGGGGGAGGGTAATTTGGGATGGTAGATTACTAACGTTATGCTGGAAGGCGCAGCGGATGCCTATAACTAAGTGGCACATGCAAAATTCATTCATTCAAGCAGTGCAGGATTGTCAAAAATTTTAAAGCACAAATTGGATGGATTTTATATTTAACAAATGTCATTATATTGTTGGTGAGTCTACATGACATGCGCTTTTTACGACAAATACAACAAGATGGGGGGGGGGGGAGTAGCAGGAAGAGAGCTTTACCAGTTTCTTAATTATGTTTTATATGAATTGGTGGCTATCGGACTTCTAGCATCCCACCAATCACCATTGAGGTGAGAACGGTGGATTCTTTGTGGGTGTGATCACTAGGGGATCCCAAAATTATGCCATTTCAATTTACTTACAGTCATTCATTCATCTGTACGCGCTCTTCTTGTCTCCATGATGTCCATCCCATTAAGCCCAAGTCAACAGTATCAACATGCAAGTATTACCATGGTACCATTAAAACTGATCAAACACTCCTCTACCCCACAAGTCAGGGGTGTGACTACCAGGGTAGCAGCCATAGCAGCTGCTCTGGGGCCTTCAGTGTCAGGGGGCCCTGACATCTGGGGTATTGGGTGTTTACTGAATGGGGCACATTGACTCACAAAGTCAGACAGCTCACTAAAAGTGCATTGACCGTGTATTATGCTGGAACATACTGATTCACTAAGAACGAGCGGCAAAAATCATGAATGTGCTACTTACCAACTCAGGTCTGACAGAGTTCACCATCTTTTTTGTGGTGCACCTTTAACATAGGGTGTGCAACACAATCTGCAAGTTAAATACGGAACTCAATCCGAATCAGTAGGACCGACCGATGGCACACCAATTTGTGTTGCATGGAAGCCGGCGCAGCTGCACCACAAAAGGGTTGCGTGTGACACAACAGCGGCACAGACACTTTTTATATACCTGTGCAGGCTGTTTTAGCCTAGAAGAATGTGCACAGTCCTTAGTAAATGAACCTCATTGTGTATATGGGTGTGTGGTGTGTATCTGCTGTATGTGTGTGTATATGCTGTATGTCTGTATATGATAATGTATGTATATGTGATGTGTATATATGCTCTATAGGTGTGTGCATATGTGATAAATATATGCTGCATGGGTGTATTTTGTTTGTATGTATGGGTGTATGTATGTATGTATATGTGGTGTGTATCTTCTGTATGCATGTTTATGCTGTATGTGTGTATATGGTGTGTATAAGCTGTATGTATATAACCATATAATATGTGTATAGTATTTGTGTGTATATATGAGTCTATTAATGTTGCCATGAAACTCTACTGTATCTGACATTGAAGCCATGTGAAAACTGAACTGTACTTGGTAAATTTTGATAGGATTTTAATATTTGCTTATAACAGAGACATGATTGATCCAATGCATCTAATGACCGGCAATAGTGGCTTCACCTATGCCAAGCCAAGATGCACTAGAGTTTATTTCGATGGCACAGGGAGAGGTTCTTCATTGTGTAGTCTGATAATCTGTATGACTCCTGACAACATGTGAAGGCAATTTCACTAAGAACATCTCATGCAGAGGGAAAATCGGAGGTAAAGACACTAAGCCATAGAATCACATGGAGCCCACATCATGACTATGCTCTATGAAGGGTCCTGCTGTCACTATCTAACTCACAGTCTTTGACTTCCTATGTAATCTGTCTCCGTGGTCTACCCACTTTAAATCTAAGATAGCAAAATCCAGAGATTTTCCGCATCACAATTTCTTTATTATACTCCACAATTGCAGGGAATGGTATCACGATCCATGGAATTACACTTTGAAGGCAGAATTTTTAGAAAAATTGACTTTTTCCCCAAAAATAGTGAAACAATCGTTCGTAGGATGTAGAGAGTATTCCAGCTGACTATTATTCAAGTGAATGAAGCTGAGCTGGAATACCAAGAAAAGCCACTACACAATGGGGGTCATTTACTAAGGGCCCGAACCGCACAATTCCGTCGGGTATCCCGATGATTTGCGGTGAATTCCGCCGGGATTTTGGCGCACGCGCTCAGAAGAACCTGACGGATTAGGAAAAAACGCGGAAATTAAAAAAAAGTGTTGCTTGACACGCGCTTACCTGCACCAAGTAATAGAAGGTGAACTCCGACGGACTTCAGCGGACCTCGGCGCAGCAGCGACACCTGGTGGATATCGGCGCACGGACCTTAGTGAATCCCGTCCGGACCCGAATCAGCGTCTGAGAACCTGCCGCTGGATCGCGACTGGACAGGGTAAGTAAATCTGCCCCATTGTATAGCGCGGTTCTTAGGTCAAAAATGAAGAGAAATGAAGATGGCTCGTCATTCTCACTGTGCAGATCCCAGGATCTCCCTCTAATTACTTAATTGACTTTACAACAATGGGATGATCCCAATAAACTGGATTTCATTTTTGTTGGATCCGGCAGTATATGTGTAAAATAGAAAACACACATACTAAAAATTCCAGGCTACAATTTCACATTTTGAACTGGGTCACTCACAACTAAAAAGGGTCAACAGAAATATACGGGGGATTTGAACAGATGGTAACGCCGAGCCGGAAATGTTGTCATGCATGTAAAATGGGTAATTAAAGCCTAATTTATCATAAGGTCCAGGGAATTCGGCTGCCTCGCTGCCTTCGTCCACTTTCACTTCTTTTATTTGAACATCTAAGAGTCAAATGTATAGAACAAGTCTGGAATACAATACAAACACTACATACTTACATACATTAAAGAATTAGCTGGGCTTCAGGTAAGGTACATGAGTTACTTAGAGGGGTCACCTTATTAAGACAAAACCTTGTACATATGGCCATCAGTTTGATCGGAGGGTAGAATTGAGAGTCCTTGAATGATGTGGTCGAAGCACATTTTCCAAGAATTTCAGGATGAATGGCATAAACAGTATACCAGTTTATTTACTACTATTACCTTCTCTAAATGGGGACAGGCTGTTGGTTCCATAGTCAGCCATTTTGAATTTAGGGACCAGGCATTTGTGGCTAATGTGGACATGTCTACTTTCTACTTTGAAACATTCACAGTGTAACAATGTAAAAAAGACCCTCAAAAAGTGATATGTGGGAGGCAATGCTTTCCTATCATTAGATAGATAACGCAACAAATAACTTTTATACGCCACCGCAACCTAGACGGCTCTATAGCCATATGATGTGATGCATTGTCCAATAATTTTGCCATTGACATAGGAATAAATATGGTACCTCCCTTGTTCTATAGACATACTCCTTGGAGTCAGGGATTTCTACCGCCTACTATCAGACAAAATGGCATATAATAAGTTGAACTTACTGTATATCTTTTTGAGACCTACTGTATGTCTTTGGCCAACCTAGTTGAGTATGATTATTAAGAGGAGAGTCGGACGCTCCCCCTAAACATAAGATGGACACCCTATGTACATATTTGTTTTATATATTGAACATGTTAGACCTGCCTATTTATTCACCCTAATCTACTACGATGGTGATTAGGGATGAGTGGAGGATCCGTTCATGTAAGCTTGAAAGTTCAATTCATGTTCAGCTCACCCTACCAGACGGTATTCAAATGCTGGCAGGGACATGCGATTTTCCATAGGACTGTCGGTCCCTTTGACGTCATTGGGGAGCGACGATCCATGAAAATGGTGGCACGGACACACCTTGGCTCCTGAATTACCAATGGGGGCATAGGTGGTGAGCCAAATACCAACCTGGACTTCCCAATAAAGTTCAGGTTCAGAGACTCGAAGCCACAGTGTTTGCCACCAACCCAAACATTGAGGTTCGATCCTGCTCATCACTAATGGTGATACTTTACAAATGTATACTGTATAAAATGTATGTAAAATATATATCATAGCAGTGAATTATCCCCAAAATCCCCAAACTCCAAAAAATTATGTAAACATAAAGACTTTAACATTGAGGTAATATCAAATAATAAGCAGAATATGCTGTATGTGTGATATCAGATCAGTGTTATATGTGATTTTTTTAATTGAAAGGTATAAAAAACAGGTTAAAAAAATTTATATCAGTAAAAGCACCAGAATGTTCCGTCAACGTTTCTCAACACTTTTTCAGAATGTATAGCTGCGGGCTGAAAGATTCCAACAAGAGGTTTGATTGTCGAGGTGTGAGACTCTCTCCTCTCTTGTCATTAACTGATGGAAGATTACACGCATTACACAAAAAATTAGCACCTATAAAGACGCCGGCTGCAACAGCTTGTTACGTATGGCACACCATGTGTAAATACTACAGTTTGCTAATATACTGTTTATGTTGTTCTAATAATTTTTTAGTATATCTATTTCAAATTTTACAATAAAAGAGAATGTAAATTTTATTCAAGCCCACCCATTCAGACAAAGTGAAAGAGTGGTCTTCTTTAAAGGGAACCTGTCAACAGGGACCTCATTTTCACTAATGATAGGTTACAGAAGCGTATTACACCTGAAGTGCAAAAATGCCTTTCTGCCTTTTCTAAGCATTTGCATTACAATATAATGTGTGTTATATCTATCTCTCTATCTCATATCTATCTCCTATCTATCTATCTCTCTATCTCATATCTATCTATCTTTCTCTCTATCTCATATCTATCTCCTATCTATCTATCTATCTATCTATCTCTCTATCTCATATATATCTCATATCTATCTATCTATCTATCTATCTATCTATCTATCTATCTATCTCATATCTATCTATCTATCTATCTATCTATCTATCTATCTATCTCTCTATCTCATATCTATCTATCTATCTATCATCTATCTATCATCTATCTATCATCTATCTATCATCTATCTATCATCTATCTATCTATCATCTATCTATCTATCTCTCTATCTCATATCTATCTCATATCTATCTATCTATCATCTATCTATCATCTATCTATCATCTATCTATCATCTATCTATCTATCTATCTATCTATCTATCTATCTGTCTATCTATCTATTATCAATCTATCTATCTATCTATCTATCTATCTATCTCATATCTATCTATATGTCATCTATCTATCTATCTATCTATCTCATATCTATGTATCTATCTATCTATTTTGAAAAAATAATATTATTTTCATCTGTTATTATTATTTTTATTTAACTTTTATTTTCACTCATTAACCCCATACATATGCAGGCCTGATTCCATCATGAAGACAGAGAACTAAATCACTGCCAAACACTTCTGTTTTAAAGGTGTTGGACAGATTTGAGTGCAATTCTGCATTGGGCTATAAATGGTACATAATGTAGGTTACTAAAGCATAAGAACCTACTTTTCATACAGTGCTCTGCTTAAAGGAATCAAGCATGATAAATCAGGGACACTTACTCATAGATTCAGGTACAGTGATTGTGGTAGTCTTCTTATAATCTTCTTCCCCCTCCCATGGTGTGACATTACAGTAGACAGATGTAGAGGAGAAATGCTAAGGTAGCAGGAGGGAGGGGAAGATAGCATAACAGCCTGTGAAGCTGCATCATGGAGGAGCTCTGGTATTTCCCCATAGAGCCCTTCATGCTCATTAGCATAGTTTTAAAAGTTGATTTTAGAAGGAAGGAGGCCATAGATAAGAAATATAAGAACATTACCACAGTCCCGGTGCCTGGATCTATGAGTAAGTGTCCTCAGTTTATCATGATGGATTTTCATGGTAGATTCCCTTTAATCAAGCACCATTGGGTATGGCCATCTCGGGCTTCCATAGAGAAAATGTAGAGAGACAACCAAAGCAGATGGATGTACCAGATTCTATGACACTCAAATCTGGATGAAGTAAGGATGAGCTTCAGTTACCAGAAGGTCAGTGAGACCACTGTCATCTACACTGGGGATGGCACAGCCATGAAAATTAAATTGGTGTATTATCTATGTAGTACAGGTTCAATTCCTAACCAAGTAACGTAACCAATGGCTGACTGTAATATATGCCGAACCGAACCACACAATATGAAAGTCTTGGCTATGTAACAATTCCACATCCTAATTTCTTCCTCCGACATTTGGCATTGGGTTGACGTCGGAACCTACACGTTACACAGTCCCCGACAGTACCCGACATTAATCAACTGTTTTTGGCCAATGATGTTGTTGCAAAAAAGCAAAATGTCAACATCAACATTAGTAAGTCGTAAATTTGTCTTTTTCGACACCAAAACACTCTCATTGTGCCGACGCGTAAGGGTTTAACCAGAGAACTGCCTTCAGGTCCGATAACATCTGCTCCAGCTACAACAAATAGCAAAAAAAAATGAGTGTGAAGTCTGATGAATGTTTAAACAGAACAAAATTTTTTTTTTTTTTATGGATCAGCTAAATCTTTTTCTGCTTTTTAATTAAAAGTAAAGAAAATGGAACTTAATTATCCTGTAAAGATTAGCTTGTGGGCATCTTTCTGTAAATTACTTCTAATTGAAAGCAAATCGTCAAATGACATTCAAAGTACTGTCCTTTAAAACGCAGCTGTTCAATTGCTGATTTCACTACATTACAGTACTTTCTTGTTGTAATGTGGCATATATGAATATTTAACTAGTTAGGTTTTTTTTTTTTTTTTATCCAGAGCTTATTATATCTTAATCACTTTCCATCCACACCCCACTTATCATAAATACTGTGGCAGAAAAAAAAAAAAAAAAGTAAACAGCCCGCCCCTTTAAGAGCCCCCCACTCCCAACTGCGACTCGTTTCAAGCGAGCTATCTGCAAAGCCGTGCTTTCAAGTCGGCAATTTCAGAGGCTGTTTTTCTGGTTAAAATAATATCGCATCTAGAAAAAGCTTAATAAACTGAATGGTAATTACTTTTATCTGTCTTCCAAGTACCCCACCTTAACATGGTTACTTCGTTATCAGGTTGTTTACAAAATCCTACACATATTTTTTCGGCAGATCAAAAAGAGGAGATATTTAGAATTCAAAAATTGTACTTTCTAGATCAACGTTTATAGTCTGTGGTCCAAAGGGGTTTTATCTGTAAGCTGTATTTTATGTCTTGTTTGCTGAGTGAATCGCATTATTATACAAGAAGAAAGGAAACAAGGCGATATATATTTGGCGAGTGGTGACGTCTTCTGAAAAATACATTTTTTGCCTAAGTATTTTTTATATTTTTTGCTTTTAAATTGAATGGAATCAATCACAAAACAAAGGGTTATTTCTAAGTGCACTTAATGAGCCAAGTAGTGGGCAGTGTGTGCACCCACTACAGCTTTGTTCCTATTGGGCGGTATACTCATTAACTTACATCATTAACTTTTTACACTTAGGTGATTTCGTTGGCTATTATTTTACAGAATAAATCCCAAAATGGTTGAGCTACAATGAAAAGGTCATATAATACAAGAGGATCAAAGGTTTTATATAAGGGGTGATTTATGCACCCATTATAGTCCCCAAAATACAATGGTGCCCAGTTTAATGTATTACCTAATAGACTTTTAGGTCAGATTTGTGTTATTTGCCAATGCCAGGTACACTACAAAGTGGCCATATACACTAGATTACTATCAAGTTTATAGTAGGTGTAACAAAAGATGGGGCAGCTGGATTTCAACATGTCCCATCCTTTTGAGTGGATGCCAGAAGTGAACACTTGACTGTGAAAGTTTATTGGACATATCCTCACATGGTAACAAACAGGGATTTTACAAAGAAGAATTTGCTATATTTTGGGAATTATTTGTGCCAAACAATTTGTATGATAATGAGCTTGTTTTTATGAAAACAAGTTGGGATATAATAGAAGGTGGGTGAGGCCTATGTTGTGACAATGTCCGTCAAAAAGAACACTTTTTTTTTTTGCATTTTTCTGGAGGTAAGCCTAGTTGTCTAGACTGAACAGTATAAAAATGTCAAGGATATAATCTCATTGTAATATATTTCTGACACTTTAAGACTTAAATTATAGACATTGGGGCACATTTACTTACCCGGTCCAGTCGCAATCCAGCGGCGGGTTCTCCGACACTGATTCGGGTTCTGCCGGGATTCACTAAAGTCCGTGCACCGATATCCACTAGGTGTCGCTGCTGCGCTGAAGTCCGTCGGAGTTCACCGGAGTTCACCTTCTATTACTTGGTGCAGGTAAGTGCGTGTCAAGCGACACTTTTTTAAAAAAAATTCTGCTGTTTTTTCCGAATCTGTAGGGTTCTCCGACTGCCACGCCCCCAGATCTCCGTTGCATGCAACCCGCCTCAATCCGATCACGTGACCCAAAATCCCAGCGGAATTCGGCGCAAATCGGAAATCGTTGGGATACCCTTAGTAAATGACCCACAATATTACAAAATCTGCCCCAATAAGCAGCGTAACTGTTGGCCCAGCCTACTAATCTTGGACAATCATCTAATGTGGATGGGGGTGTCCCAACTTACTACAGGCTACAGATGTCAGTTTAGGATCCCCTGATCCTGATATATGTTGGATATAAGCAAAAAATAAACTAGAGGGGTCTAGCAAAAGTTCCGGCTGTACGAGTATATGGAGAATTGCAGATTACGTTAGGTTATGTATCTCTGAAATTATAATATTAAATAATAAATCTGAGGAACGTTCCTCTACAGAACAATGTATTTGTGTAATGTAATTTGCGTTATCATCCATACATATACCGGTAATTAATTCACTCTTGGAAAATGGAAAAAAAGAAAAAATGTAGTTATTTATAGCAGACAGGGTAATCTGATGGAGTCCGTCCTGACAAATCGCCACCAGAAAGACCCGGCTTTGTTCAGAACCCCATCACGTTCATTTGTGCCTTCCAATCTAGAGTTCAAAGCAGATTTGACTGGTGGTGTGGGTTTTTGGACGTCTACTTGGCGATTCAGTAGACTTATCAATCGAAACAGACACACAATTCGGGTCCAATGTCACTTCTCCTCATTATGTTAATAGTTAATACATGCAAATGAAAACACTCCGGCAATTTGATTTCATTGAAGATAGTTTGCATATTGTCTTAGCCATAATGACAGTACACTTTCCTCAGCCGGGATTTATGCAAGGGTAGTCGGTTCAATTTTATCAGCGCAAGTTCACGGTGGTTCTATAGGAATGTGGGGCCGCTCGCTCCTCTCCCGCTCAACCTCATTGCCATGCAGGTACCATCGGCAGATTTTTCATGCTACTAGTGTTTTTCTTAATTAAGAAACAAATGAATTGTTTCCAAGTTGAAAGATGGAACAACAGCACAAGATGCCAGGGGTTGATGTTCAGTTTCTTAATTGAAGCTGTTTTATTGTTCCTCACCGTTGTGAAGGGGCATCAGTGTCTTGAGTCGAGAATTTTTTTTTTTAGACAATGCAGACACATTAAAAGAAAAAAAAGCAAGAAATTTTGCAATGCAAAGCTTTAATCAATAGCACGGCATGAAAAAATCCATGAAATAAAATTATTTGTGACATTTGGAAAGCCCCTTGGTTTTAATCTTAGCCTAAAGTCATCCTTTGTGAAGGGTTTATGTGCAGTCTAGCTTTCCGCTCGTGGTGATCAAACAGGAGGTGCCAACCTACCACATGAAACTTGGTTTCCAGCTTCTAACCAGAGGCAGAAACTACTGAGCCCTGGTATAAAAACTATACGAGGAAACCAACTACACTGTATAGTTTATACTACAAGCCTCCTTGCACGGTAAAAAGATGCCCCCCTTAGGCTCTGGGGCCTGGGGCCAACTACAACCTCTGCATCCATTCAAATTATGACCCTGCCACTAGTATACTATATGCCAACACATCAAAATGCTCAACCTTTTACCCATATTTTAGATTTTTTCATCATCCAAGGAAGTGGCCCACCAGATTCTGGCAGCCCACCATCCACCCACTTCTAAGAAATAGATCCTAGTAGCCTTCATGTTGTAATTTCATCTGTTAGACTACTGCCTGTTATAACCTGCTCCCACTGGAGAACTTCTAGTATAGACTGACCCTTATCCATTTCCCCAGGTATTGATTGACACCTTCTCATCTCCTATTATTGTGGTCTTACATACAGCATGAAATAATATCCAAGGTTGGTGGAAGCAGTAGTGGATTATAATATAGGCAGATTGGGTGGTAGCCGGGGCCTGAACCTTCTAGGGGGCAAGTGGCCGCCCACACCACCCACTAAATATTATATTGAGAAGGACCTTCACTCATAAAATCCTTGTACATCTGTTCATGCTTTCAATACACCATACCATACCTATACACAGCCATTTAAAGACCAATGAAGGTCCTCCAAAGGTCCTGAATCAGCAGATTGAAAATAGGCAGAAAGGACACATCGTTCATTACCCGAGAAGCTTTATTCCAGTACTACATGGAGGAGGTGATTCCAAACTTTTAAGGACTATAATATTTCTACAGCCCAGAGCCCATGGCAGTCTTAATCCATCCCTGGGTAGAAGCTCCTATATATGAGACCTCCCTCCTTGATATAGATTAGCGGCAGACTGCCGAGAATCGCAACTGCTCCACCCTCATCACCGGTTGGGCAGAGAGGGGCGGTGTAGCCTGTCCAAGGTTCCAATGAGGGCTATAGCACAGATTTACACCAGGCTAGACCAGGCCTCCTCATAGATCCGGTGGGTGCCAAGGGGCAAGGTTACTTATATTCTATCTCTCTATCTATCTATCTATCTATCTATCTATCTATCTATCTATCTATCTTTCCACAGTGCCTACTAATGTGAATGAGAAAACCTACAGTAAAAATAAAAAACACTGAAATTTTTTACTACGTTGCCATCTACTTAAATTATACAAAAAAAAATCAAATTAGGGCTGATTGAGTTGATTTACAGTCGTATTTAGGTCACAAATAAATCTATCCTCCTTATTTCATACCTTCAGATTATCTTAGCAGTTTTGACATGTGACACAGAAATGCGTCCTGACTCTTGACATGCTAGTCAGGAATCGGAGTAATTGTGCACCGATACTGTATCCATTAACATCCCCCTCTATTTCATGTTTTAATTTTGAGTTACTTTCTATGACTATTTTTTTTTATATACTGTAGTAATGACTACAGGTGTAGCAGAGCTTGGTCTAGCATTTGGTGCAGTCCACAGACATATGACTATATTGATGATATAATCAATGTTGTAATTACTTATTATTACAGTAATTTACAATTAATCTGTTATGATTTTATATGAAGTATTTATCAGATGTTCATTTCATTGTGGTTCCATGCAGGTCATTCCAGTGCCAAAGGCAGCCATGACCCCAGCTATCTGGTGCTGGCCTACTAATAATTTTCGTTGGCACTACATGGCTAGCACATGATATCTGGACCAGAATTTTAGTGCACATCAGGGCATCATAAGCCACACCCATCTTCCCATAAGCCTCTCCTTTTCCTATCAAGTCACACCCCTCAAACATGTCCAACACATGTCACACATTACAAATCTGGTGCATTATGGAGCAATTGTAGCTCATATATCTTTAAATATATGGATCGGATGATTTTATGCATCAAATCTGCCACAATTAATTGCAGTCCATTTCCTCTTCCTACAGGTAGAAATCCTGTACCGGCCTCTAAATCTCCATCAATAATATTTATTCATTAATCCAGACTGCTCATTGACCATCCATCACTGGTATTCATTTAAGTCAAAGGCTTCCCATTCGGAGACCAGACCCCCCCCCCCGGTTCAGTGATTGTTAGACCCTCATTAATCTTCAATCCAAAGTGGTGGCAATGACTCTTCCATTCAATACATGAAGAAGGGACAATAAAATTTCAATTAAGAAAATCAGTGTAAACACTTTTAGTCAAGCGCATTCATGTTCACATAAAGCATTGAGGAGATCTGTGCAGTGTAGACAGACTTCACTTTTACCCAGTGGGCCCTCAGCAGAGGAGTCTGTTCCTCGCGCTCTTCTCTAGGCCGTATCCTCACATTTGCTAAATTCCTGGCTCAGGGAGAAGCGTTCATACCATAGAAGTGTTGATAATGAGGAGGCAGACAAAGTTACACCAGCTGGCTTATCCCAATAAATCACGTCTACTATCCAAGACGCGATTATTCCCTGATGCAATCGTTTCTCATAGTAGGAACCTTCTCTACTGAGCCTCTATATTATCACTTGTCTCATTTAAAAATATATATAGTTAAAAAAAACTAGTAAAAGAACACTGAGAGGAAATATTTATACACTGGATGGTAGAAGAATGAACCTCAGAAGCCATATTGGAATGGACCACCAGAGGATCTTTTGGTGGACAAAGGATATAGCCCAATATTGGACAATATGCCTTCTTCCAGCTAAATTCCATATAACAAATACTGTAGTCATTCACTCAATTTTAAATGAGGTTTGGACCTGAAAAGGAGACGTTGTGGTTGTGTCTTTGTAGTTCCGGATTCCCAAATGCAAGATCTTTGAAAAGATTCAATCACCTACATACAGAAGAATAGTCATAGGTCCCTCAGGCTCCTACCTTCAAATCTTCCACAACTGTACCCTAACTGAGAAATAATTAATTGATCATCTACCATAACATCACGGGTGTCAGAGAAAACCTCTAACATTCTTTTCACCTATGCATTTTTCATGGGATCTCCCATAAAAATTCTGTCTGAACACCGTATGAGAAATACTATAGTCATTTGCTCAATTTTAATGAGGTTTGGACCTGAAGAATGAGACATTGTTGTGGGGGAGGAAATATTCGGGTAACACGTTGGGAAAACGCGAATCGGGCCCTTAGTAAATGACCCCCTAAGTCTTAAATCCTCTAAAACGTGTGCTGGCTCTGGACAGACATGTATACAAGAGGCTTTTAGGACCGTTGAAGGTTCTCCAAAGACTGCATAGCTTAAGGCTAACAGAAGGGACTCCTCCTCCTTTCCCATGAAGCTTGGTTCTGGCACTGTATGCAGGCAGTAAATAAAAACATTTTGACTTGTAGGTGACCGACAATTTCCATCCAACTCATGGTCCATGAGAGTCCAAATCTGTCGAGTTACTACAATAAAGAAAGGTCTACCATGGAATCATGTGACCACTAATAATTCCATTACTTTCAGTGGATCCACTATTTCCCCTAACTCAATCACATCCAACTCTGGAATCTTTTCATAACTCCATCTACCTCTATGGGAATTCCAAAAGTAGCAGATCCGGTGTAATTATTATAACTTTTTGTCCCTCGCCTGGCTGGCCGTGCCGTACTAGACAACTATCATGTAGCAGTAATTGTGCCGGCGACTAATTACTCCTGTACAGAGACATGTTCAGATACAGGTAGGAGAAAAATACACAAATTAATATTATTATTACATTTTCCGGGTAATGTTAAAATGTTGGATCGCCTTAAATACAAAGGAATGGTAATTATCTGGAGCGGCGGCAGAGAGTGCTCCATTCAATCAGGTTGCGCTGCTGAAAAAAAATTCCTCTTTTTCCTTGCCGCTTGATAAGGGATGTTAGTAATGGCAACAAAGGAAATTATGGAAAAAGAAGGCGAGTGTAATAACTACGAGGAGCTGTGGAAGGGGAGAGCGGATAACACTGGTAAATGAGGACTGATACACTAATGAACTGGACACATTTACACCCAAATTTACCACAATGTGATCCTTTAAGGGAAGGTTTGCCTTTAAACATCCAAATTTTATCCATTCAATTCATAGATTGTAAGTAGTGATGAAGAGCTGAACCATCGAAATTTGGGTTCAGATGGCTTTCAGTTCAATTAACTGGAACCACCCACTAGTTTACTATTAACTGTTTAAATGCTGATGGTCAAGGTGACTCTGGTCGCACACGCCGCCATTTTGGTGATCTTCGTTGTTCTCAATAATCTCTTCGGGGAGCGATGATCCTCCTGAAAATGGCGGCACCATCTAAATCTCCCTGGTGACTTTGCCAGCAGCATTTAAAGAGTTAATGTCCATGCTATGAAACAACAGGAATGAAGGTCCTGCTCCCACATGCTTACAATTAGTGATGAGCGGACCAGAAGTTCGAAACCAGGTGCGGGCTCAGACCAAACCCGCCCCTGTTGTTAACGCCAACAATCGGGGCTGGCAACGATTGTTAACGGCAGGGGGGTTTTGATCTGAGCCAGCAACCGGTTCCTAACTTTCCGGGTCCGCACATCACTAATTATAAGCTCTTGGGAGCAGGACCTTCTTTCCTGTGGTTTAATATGATCATGTTAACACTCTGTAGTGTCTTATTTTGTTTGTATATATAACATCATATGTTCAGCGCTGCGGAGTATGTTGGCGCTATAGAAATAAAACTTTATTAATATTATTAATTTTGTTAATCCAATATAAAACAATTATATTAAAATTTTAATTAAAATAAAGATCTTTCGCTTTGTATTACACATATAAATGCCCTACATGTCAAATTTTTGCTACAAATTCATAAATCTCTGGATACATGTAGAGGGTGTGGCCTTATTTTAGGGGCTGGCACACTAAGGGGAGTGACGTCACCTAAAATCACCACGCTTATACGATGTTATAACCCAGACATGTTGGCCTGCAGTCCTATGTAAAACCATAGGAATCCATCACTGCCTGTATGAATGTTAATGACTCCTGCTGCTCCTCTCAGCTCTGCTACATCTCTACATACCAGCCTCACTGTCTGCGTACGTCTATGATACAAATTATAAGTATATATTATTCTTGGCCGCCGTTCAACAAGTCACACATTCTTAGAAAGGTGCAAAAATGAGCTACATCCCCCACCCCCCACATCCTAGAAAAAAACTTCTTTGGAAAGCAGTCGGAAAAAAAGAAATGGCAGGAATCTTAAAATCACTCAGAATGTAAAACATCTGATTAAGATGAAAGATGAACTGTCTCTGGCGCAGCAGAGTACAATGTCAAAACTTGGGAAAACAACTTGAGGAGATTAAAAAGTCTTGTCTTGGTAACTGGTTTACTTAATCAGACGCGAGCCTTGTAAAACACAAATGTTCCACTGTTACAGATGTACCGAAAGCTTAAAAAGACATCACATGTACAGATGTAGCAGAGCTGAATGTGTCGACCAACTTAGAACGATTATTGAGGTCCTAGGAAAGACCACGGATAACAATCAGTGCACAATGGTCATATGATGCTGTGCTGAGGTGTCATGGGATTGATAGTAAATCAGAGAAGAAGGGAAAGCCACATCTATAAATTAAAGGACATCTACCATCAGGATAAAGGATTGTAAACCAAGCACACTGACATACTGGTGTGTGGCCCCTCTTGTAGGATATGTTCTTTTTTTATCTTCTTATGCCCCGGATTTTAAGAAAAAAAGGCTTTAATAATTATGCAAATGAGCCTTAGGGGCTCCAGGCTCCATTAACACCTATGGAGCCGGGAACCCCTATGGCTCTTTTGCATAATTCTAAAAGACTTTTGTAAAAATCAAGGCATAATAAGCTAATAGAAGAACATATCTTGCCAGAGGGGGCACACACCAGTATGTCAGTGTGCTTGGTTTATAATCCTTCATCCTGGTGGTAGATTTACTTTAGGATGAAAGTCTTCTTTTAAACTGAGGAGAAGCTGCAATGCAAAAATTAATGTATTGGATATGTAGTCTGGTGGGAGGGGCGCAGGGATGAAAGTTGTGTTTCAACTGGAGGTTTGCTATAAGTGTAATAGGTTCAACAAAGATATGTTTGATTGGATTAAGGGTTGTAGCCTTACATAAAATCAGCACCCCACAGAGGACAAAAAGAACTTCTTCTCATATTTGGAACTCATCTGAGGCTGAGCATCATCCATCAAGTCATAAGTCTTGCCTTCTATCTGGAAGCTGCCAACAACATGTCTAATAGCTCTCTGTATATTTAACCACCCGACAGCAAAAACTCTTCTTACATGTCACTATAAGTGTTCTATATATGCAAAATATGGTTTTAGGCATTAACTCTAGAGATCTGTGTAACCAGACTTGTGCGTGTTGTTCGTTGCAGCAGGACTGTGAAAAATACTTTTATATTCCAGGATTGTAGCTGGATTTGGTTCAGTTTGATGCAGCATTGTGTGTGAAATTTCACAACATAGCCCCTTTTGAATTTGAATTAAAATGGTATGAGGCTTTTGGTCAGAAATGACAGCAGAGGGAAATAGTTTTGAATGCAGAGATCAAAGAACACAGCAGTGTGAGGACATTCTCCAAGTGATCCAAGTACAGCTACAATCCTGGGATATAGAATAATTTTCCCCACTCCTGCTACTACTAATAACACAAAGCTACGGTTACACATCTCTCCAGGGTCATTACCTGATAACGTCTGAAGCTTTGTATGATGAAAATATCTGGGAGACTCCCACGTTTTGTACTCAAGTTGCTGCTTTGTTGCAGAAATAGCTTGCCAAATGTATACAGCGCTACTTGCTGTCTGATATTGACATAGATTTTTTTTATATATATAGGACAAACATTGGGCCACATTTATCACTTGTTTTTTCTGTTGTTTTTGCGCCTTTTCGTTTAGGCGCACCGTTTTTGCGCCATTTTTGCGATTAAACGTCAAATTAGCCACGCAGCTAAAATAACCACCTTTCCCTCATCTATCGTTCAATTCCAGATGTTTTGCTGCGCCTAATGATATTCATCACGTGCGACTATTGCATTTAGGCGCAAAAACGGGCGCAAAAACACTCCAGCCCGAAGGTGGCGTTATCTGAGAAGAAAGCACTGAGCCCCTTTGCAGAAGAGCTAATTTCTAGCAGCAAAGCTCAGCCAGACACTGGAACATATAATAGATACAATTAGATACATTACAGACAGGAGCTGCAGACTCTATTTACAGGTCATCACCTTCTATTTACAAAATATTCTGCAAAACGCTGAGCTCACAGCAAGAGAGAAGAGAAGTTTGCACAAGTTTGCAGAAGCTTGCAGAATGTTGCAGAAACTACAAACAAGTGTCCCCCATGTAATTCTGCAGAGTGTCTGAGGGGGATATTGTGCAGAATTACAGGGGTGCAGCAGGAGACCAGCACTGGGGGATCCCCTCCAGGAGAAGCCACTGCTGAGGAGGTCACTGGGTGCTGGGTGTCACACACCTGGGTGCTGCTGTGAGTGTTATCTTCATTCTGGGCTGTGGGAGAAGCAGAGAGGAGCTTGTAGCAGGATCACATGTAAGTGCCCGAATCTAACATTGCGCCTAAACTGCGCCTAAACTGTGTTAAAGTAAAGTGATTAATAAGAGGCAGAAAATATACTTATCACAGATGGTTGTAGCTTGTGATAATTCTGGCAAAACAGTGCGCCCGAATTTAGGCGCAACTACTACACTTAGGCGCACAAAAGTGATAAATGTGGCCCATTGTGCATTGTGAACAGGAATGTATAGTAATTTAAGCTCCCACAATGCATCTGGAAACAAGAAACTTCTAGAATTCTGAACGTAGACGTGATTTGAGAAGAAACATGATGGAGCTCAAACCAAGGTCAGGTGTGGTGATGTTTTTGGAAGAAAGCTGACATGTTTTTCGACCCCCTTGGACAACCCCTTTAAAATTGGCCTGACTGCCTAAGCCGTGACAAAATAGACCATGTCATGTGTTGAAACGTCACAGATTGTTGGTTATAGGGCTTATTTACTAAGGGTCCGCAGCTGCATTTTCGTCAAGTTTTCTGACGTTTTCTGGGATCGCACCGGGATTGGTGCGATCTGTCGCATCTGTGACATGTGAATTAACCCTGCGATTTTATGCAATGAATTCTAGAAATGTGACTCTTTTATCTAGAAATTGCGCCACTCGCCTTAACAGGTCAAGTCTGGTATAGCAGTTGTGCACCATGTGACTCGCATCAGGACGAGCTTCAAAACCAGATAAATCCTGGGACAGATTATGGAAAAATAAATGTTAATGTTCTTTCAATTATTTTCAGCCTCTTTCAAAGACACAATGGGGCTTATTTACTAATTCTGGCGCAAGCACGACTGTCAGCGTTGGAGATCAGTCTCCAGAAAGCACAGCCCGATGTTTTAAAGTGGCGCACGGCTGTAAGTAATTAATGGGAAGACGGAACAAATCAGTCGTGCGGCATAAAAATGCCGACATCAATGAGATGTGCGCCAAAATCTTACATGGACTGTGCATTAATTTTGTTCTCTGACTAATTTTTTCCTGGTCTATTGTGCGCCAAAAAAATTTGCCTAAAAATGCCGACAAAATACACATAAATGTGAGGATAACGTGGAAAAGTTAGGCCACGCCCACTTGCACAAAAAGATGGAGGAGTCGGAATAGTCAGAAAAATCTGGCGCAAACTCATTATCAATGATCCGCAATAATTCTGCGCCCAAAAAGACGTCATTTTTTAGTCGCAGATACATGTTCCCAATGGGTTAAATATAACACTTTTGTGAGCAAATACACCCCCCTCGGTGGCACTTGTTGTCATGGACGTCATCCATTGCAAAATCTGGGTCCTACCGTCTAAACGCTTGTTCCAATTAACCCTTTATTGGCAGTATGGGAGATAACCCTTTATCTCCCATAATAACATCACGTTCCACTGAATTAGCAGTTTTCCGGTTACACAATTAGCCTATTATTAGCAGAGGATTTCCCCCTCCCCCTCTCCGCGTCCTCGCACATTTTCAGCAGTAATCGCAGGTAAACAGTGGCGACAGTTTTACTATGTTTGTGTGAACCGCTGGAAAAGGGAAGGAAACTCAATAGGAAAATAGTTGTCATAATTATGAGAATTTGATTGTGTGATCCAGATGAGATTATCCACAGAGGAAGTCTGCGGCGGGGAAAATATACAAAATACAAAAAGCTGTAAATTCCGTTATTGTCGGAAAACAAGCGTGTTGTGAATCCAATTCTATCCATGTGCTCCAGCACCGACATCTCCATAGATACATAGTATAACAAGTCTGGTGAAAGCACATCAATACAGGCGGCCCCCTACTTAAGAACACCTGACTTACAGACGACCCCTAGTTACAAACGGACCTGGATGTTGGTAATTTACTGTACTTTATCCTTAGGCTACAATAATCAGCTGTAACAGTTATCACAGGTGTCTGCAATGAAGCTTTATTGTTACTCCTGGTTCTTATGACAACCCAACATTTTTTAAATCCAATTGTCACAGAGACCAAAAAACACTTGTCTGGGGTTGCAATTATAAACAATACAGTTCCAACTTACATACAAATTCAATTTAAGAAAAAACGTACAGAACCTATCTTGTACGTAACTGACTATATATGTCATTTTGGTTATTAATTTGTTATTTATGCATTTTCTTAGTATCAACTCCACAATGGGACACCTGGATTGCTATACGGGTATGTGATATCTGCAATCTGATTGGTCAGAGGACTACTGAAGGTTCAATACACAATTGATTTAGAATCTTCCGAAATTAGCAACAATCTAATATGAATGGAACTCCCAACTCTCCAACTACTCCTTTCATATGGCAGATAACCGGGAAGATAAGGAACAAGTTGGAATTCAGCTCCCGGATCCTTATAGTTTACGGAGATATAAATTACAAATGCAATGTCAACCAAGCCGATCACGTATGTGTATGAGGGTGTTGGAAGACCCTCTTAATACAGGCCGAACCCCTTAATGAACCGTTCCCAAACCGGTACTTCTTGGTAAAAACCAAAGACCACTACATACTCACAGCATATTCTCCTCCTCTGTAGAAAAAGCTAGCTGCTTTAGGACCTGCACAGGTATGGTCACATGACATGTGCAGGTCCTTCTGCCTGGGATTCTGATTTACTGTCGCAGATAATCATTGCCAAGCTGATGCCCACTGGTGCTCAAACTCCAAACCTGAAACCCTTTGCAGAACACCCACACCCCTACAGATAATATCAGAATATAGTACCTGCCTGCGTTTGATCTTCACATCCCATATAGTAGTTATCACTGCAGTCCCCCCCCCTAATGATGTCACATATACCGGCCATCAGTCCTGTGCAGTGCCCCAGCTGTGACATCTTTGCTTCGTTCATTTACCTTCTCATTTGTTTGTTTCTTTTACATCACAGAAAGGACTTCTTCTTTTTGGGACCAAGAATTTTTCAGATTAATCAAAAGGGTGTTTCTCCGTGCTATAACGCAAGCGAACGCCGTGCTGGGAGCCGGTGGAAATAGATAATTGCTTAGGACTATATTTAGAAGCCACATTTAGCAGGATGTTAGTTTTTAATAGGAATTGTCCAAGATACAAGTCAGATATGACAGAATTTCCAGGTGCGAGAACATGGTGAGGCTCGTGTAGTGGAAACAACATTTTGAGAAACTTCAAGAAATAGGCCAGGGACAGTGTTGGATTATATTATAGATGGACAGATGTCTCGAGGCTAAATCTCACAATTTGCTACAAAGAAGAAATACCCTTTAACACAATTGGCCCAATATTTTATGAATATTGTATGGATTTTTCTATAAATCACAATCCAAGGCAGAAGGACCTGCACATGTCATGTGACCATAACTGTGCAGGTCCTGAAGCCAGGGGGGAGAGCAGTGAGCTTCTGTAGTGGTCTAGGGTTGGTTCGTTAAGGGGTTTGGCCTGAAATAAGAGGGTCTGGTCTAGGGTTTGTCCTAGTTTACTGTGTCTGGGGCCTTTATTTGTTTCAGAGGTTTAGTTTGGGTTATGTATTCATGTGTCATGTTGTAATAATGTGGCTTAGTCCAGGGGCAGAATTTACTTGCGTTGTTATATGATAGCGATGAATTCGTTTTGCTAAATTTGTTTCGCTGAAGCTTTGTTTACATTTTTCAGAAGATTCAATTTGGTTGCGAATCGAAACGGTCCGAACCAATGTCGCTCCAATTGTCCAATGGAAACTCTTATATAACCCCTTCCAGTCCTCTAAAACACAGATTATGAGGCACATTTACTTACCCAGTCCTGTCGCAAACCCCGATCCGGACTGTCTGACGAAGATGAAGTCCGGAGCGATTCACTAAGATTGTGCGCCTGGTATCCTGCATGTGTCGTTTCCCCGATGAGGTCCGCCGGAGTTCACCTTCTTCTTCCCGGTGTATGTGAGTGCATGTTTTGTGACACAATTTGAATTTTAAATCCCGCGCTCAGTCCGAATCAGTGGCGATTGCGCCAAAAAGCCCTGTTAAATGCGGCGCAAATCGGAAATAGTCGGGAAACCTGACGGAAATGCGGTGTGTGGATCCTTAGTAAATGTGCCCCATTGTTTAAAAAAAAGACTCCTATCTACATTTTTTAATTTTCCCTCAAAAATAAATCGACAAGTCAATACACAATCAATGATTATGATGTAGCGCTGTAGGAGTACATGGTGACCTACAGATTGAGCCAATGGACTTTTGAAATATATGGAGTTCAACCACATTGCTTTCTTCATACATTTCTGGGCACCCGAAATGGAGCTGTGCTTTGCTTGCTTGTCCACCAATATATATTTTGTTTTAACTGACCAAAATTTTCTTAAAATAAACTGATGGTAGATGTTCAGCTTTACATTCCCGTTTATTTAAGCTCTAACAGGAACTGTTTTTAGTGCATGAAGAAATGGTACGTTTGCTAAGAAATTGACTTCTACTTCTACTTCCTGCTCCCGGCCGAGGAGTTGGGAAGCGGTCGATGACAGCAGAGAGGCGGGGTATGGAGAGCACAGGGCGGGAGCAGGAGGTACAATTACAGCGGGGGCGGAATAAATTAAAATCTGGTTAGAGGAGCTCAGGTGACATCCACCTGAGCGCCTCCAATCTAATTTACATATACAATTCCACTTAGTGCATAAAGAAAAGGCACGTAATGCTGGACATCTACCATCAATGAAACTGATGGTAGATGTCCTTTAAAGGAAATCTACCATGAAAATCCATCATGATACACCGGGGTCACTTACCCATAGATGTCACAGTGTCTCACCCTCCCCTGCTTCCTCAGCACATGTGCAGTGAGCACTTCTTGCTGTAATCTCAGTGCTGAGGGAGCAGGGGAGAGTGATACAGTGTGACAATCTGTGTTGCTGGATTACAGAAGGGCTCAGGTAGCCCCTCGGGCTCATTAGCATAATTTTAAAAGATGACTTTAGAAGGAAAGAGGACATGGATAACAAATATAAGAAGATACCACAGTCACGGTGCCTGGATCTATTAGTAAGTGTCCCAGGTTTATCCTGCTCCAAAATGTTAGGCTTTGTTCACACCTCCACTGTGGTTCACAGGAGCCATGATGCAGTGCCAGTTCCATTGCGCCTTGATTACTGACTACCATCTCTTACAGTACTATAGGGTCCACCGATAGAAGTGCCAATGGACTGTATAATGTAGTGTTCAGGGGGAGAAAAAACTATTTTTTACAGGTTACTGTAAGCAAATGACTTTTTCTACCCTCGGTCTTGCTCCATCACCTCGATCTCTCACAAAGTTTACTATAAATTGTGTCTTTTTCAGAACAAAATCCCTTCAAGGTAAGACAGTTGATAAGAACACAGATACGCTAACATCACAGGAGTTTTAGAAAAGCCTTCCTTCATTTATCTTTGCCATTAGGAGATATTTCCGCCTTCACCCACATACATCATCTCCTCCATAAGCGCACTGTGTCTACTGATAGATAGAGATGTAGCAGGGCAGAAGCTGGAAATTTCACAGAGCTGAGTTTGTCATTTGGCACAACCTTTGATATCGCCACAAATAAATGTAAAAAGCCATTATGCATATTATTGGACAAATTCCTAATGGTCAAGCCAAATCAAAAGATGGTAGGTATAGGATGTGAATAAGCCCCCAATGTGGGAGGGGGCGTGGGGGGTGCAAAACAAAGTCCAAGTATACGACTTACATACATATCCACCAAAAATGAAGCAGCACTCCTGATAGTTGGTGTAAAAGGAGGGTGTGATTTATTTGGCTTGTCTTGGAATAAATCACACCGTCCTTTTGGAATAAAAGTATCCAGAGCGCTGCTTCATTTTTGCTGGATAGATAATAAGATAGATAGATAAATAGACAGATGCTAATGATGCAGATAAGACTCCTGACTCCTTATGGAATTGCATTAAGGGGTCCCGAAAACATAATTCTATCATGTATACCATATATACCTATATATATATATATATATAATGTGAACAAGAATTATCAATAAAGCTTCATTAAAGACAGGGCCGGCACCAGCACTGGGCATACTTGTGCAAGAGCCGGGGCCCAGAGCTGCTGGGGGGGCCCACATAAGACTGTACATAAGGAATCCATAGGCGTGGGAGGGGCTGTATCTGTGCAGCGCTGCATAATCTGTGTGCGCTATATGAATAAATTATCTAATGAATCCATAGAGGGTGAGGGGGCTTTATATAAAATAACTATAAGGGGGATGTTTGTTAAACATGATAAACTGGGGAATATTTTAGGGAACAGGAGACTGTTTTAGTTCCTGAATTTTTAATGCCGTCACGTGAGTTCACTGCAAAGGGGCCCACTCAGGCTCTGTAGCCCAGGGGCCTTCTGATACCTGGAGATGACTCTGATTACAGACACCTTAGAGATGATCATTGCAGCCTGAGACTAAAGTAAAGCATCCAGAGACTTCAGCAGAGGTCCGTCTCTAAGGGCTCTCTCACATTGACCTTGTTTTTCACACCTGAGGTTCCGTGATTTCCACGGATGCCTCACAAAGCCATTGATTTCTATGGGTGTTTCCACATTGGCTTGTATTTTCAGTGATCCGTTGTCCGTGAAAAAAATGATGAAACATGTCCAATTTTTTTCATGGATGCGGATCACGGAAAGCAATCGAAGTCTTGATGAGGCTTAAAAACCAGGTGTGATGTTTTCAAACAGCGGATGCGCAGCTGAAGCTGAGCCCCAACGCCAATGTGAAAGAGCCTTAACTGGAGGTCGTATGTAAGTCAGCCACCTGTATATGCATCTGCATTAATGTATATGCCTGTATATCGATGTATATGAGATATGCAGAGACTCACTTAGCCATACAGTCACAAGGGGAGATTTATCAGTAGTCTCTTAGAGCACAACTGTTATAGTTGCCAATCAGAGCTCAGCTTTCATTTTCCCACAGCTGTTTATAAAATGAAAGCTGAGCGCTGATTGGTTTCCATGGGCAACTAGAACAGTTTCACCTCAGACACCTATGATAAATCTCCCCCAGTATGTGTAACATGTGAAGCTAATGGAGAGGCCCAGAAGGCAAACATGGGAGCTGTCCCCTTGATTGCAAAGTCTATTAGATTGCGGACATGGAACTGATTTAATGAATTTTATCTCTCACAATAGCTAGAGAAACCTAAAGTAGAGGAAGGGTCCGATATAGTGTTGTACATTTATTTAGTGTGGTGTATATAATATTATGAAATAGCAAAATATATATATATATATATACTTATTTCCTATATATTTGATGATTTATCTCTGTCCTGTTCCTTTAATAACTTGGTAGAGAAAATCCTGGCCCTGCATTCCAGTCTGGATGGTGACACTGCGCAGGGACTGACCTCTTTGTCCTTCAGGTTTTGCCTATCAGAGCCCTCTTCTATCGCAAAAGCCAAATCATCTGATCCCAAACTAACTGTCAACTGCTTGTGATGGTGGCAAAGCAAGACATCAATCAATCAGTTTTTATCTGCGGCGCCCTTCTCTTCTCTCTTGTGCTCATCTTATCACCTGACCCAGTTGTAGCCCTGACTTCTCTCCAGCTTCACAAACTTCCTTGCAAAATATGTGGCTGTCTGTCTCTCCCCCGCAGCGAAGCCGAGCAGAGGAATAAAAAAATCATATCATATAATATATATATATACAGGGAGTCCCCAGGTTACGTACAGGATAGGTTTCATAGGCTTGTTCTTAAGTTGAAGTTGTATGTAAGTCGGAACTGTAAATTTTATAATTGTAACACCAGCCAGAATTTTTTTTGGTCGCTGTGACAATTGGATTTTAAAAATGTTGGATTGTCATAAGAACCAGGATTAACAATAAAGCTTCATTACAGACACCGGTGATAACTGTTATAGCTGATTATTGTAGCCTAAGGATAAAGTACAGTAAATTACCAACATCCAGAGGTCCGTTTGTAACTAGGGGTCGTCTGTAAGTCGGGTGTTCTTAAGTAGGGGACCGCCTGTAATATAAGATAATTTTTAACATAAAGTAGAAGGCTTTCTATAGTCCTTATCTTTCCAGTTTATAAAAAATTTAGTGTTATATTTGTTCATGGGAAACCAATATGGTCTTAATTATCCTTCCCATTGAGGTCAATGACAAAGCTTTCTCAGACTCCTGATTGGTTGAATATTAATCATTCCAGCAGACACACACATCCTTATCACATGGACCTATGTTTTAACACCATGCGCCTTTCATGCAATTCCAGAAAATATTGGCATGATACATTGTATTCCTTGTATAGGGTTACTGTATACAATGGGGGGATTTACCGAACACCCAACTCAAACTTCAGGCTGAAGTCCGGGTTTGGGTTTGGGAGGGACTCAAAGATCAAGTTTGCTGAACCCTACTAACCACAAAATGCTTAAACCAGGGTTTTATACAGTTTTCAGATTCAAGGCGAATCGAAACATTGCAGATGTTATGCTCCGGTGAATAAAATTTCGGATCGGATGCTGTGGCTTCTTTTTTTTACACAGATTTAGACACTTTTTTTGTCTAATATGACAACTGGGTGTGGTCTAATAAAAGAGGTGTGGCTTAACATTCAAGGGATGGACCAATATTATGCAAATATAACACATTTTGGCACATTTTTCTAGTAACAAAGTCAAAGAATTGGAGGGGCAAAGTTCGACTAGCCAGTCTTATACTACACCAGATGTATCATCCTACATACAGTGATAAACCTGTTTAGTCTAACTCTGCACTGTCTAACATTTGGACACTTTTGATATAGTGTCTGCAGATTAGAGGTCATGAAACCCTCTAATAGGGTCGCCAAAGTGTAAGGGCACTACCAAACCGGCTACATGTAAACACTGCTGCGCCCTTTACATCACCTGAAGCACCTTGACTCTAATACAAAATCTATAAACAGACCCCCCAACACAAACACCTACTGCACATCATGTTTAGTACAACACACTTGCCTGTTCTTTGAGAAGACCGGCCTCTAGAACAGGATTTTTTGAAAGTATTTTGAAGTAATTGGGAGAAATTTATCATAAGACCGGCTCCTCATGACAGTTCTATGTCTGTCTTGACTGATTCATTAAAGTGGCCCTTGATAAATCTGCTGGCTGAGTCTTAAGCTAGAAGGGTTGTTTGTGACAGACGCATACAAAGTTGCAAAACATCAAAAGTCGGAGCACTTAGACCAGGGGGGCGGGAACTGGAATTTATTTGTGGCTAAATTTGTTCCTAAACAGAATGTTGCAATACTTGTATTCAGTTCTATTGTGAAAACTTGTGTAAAGAATTTGGTGCAAGCAGGGTCTACGTCAAAGTGACTTTGAAGCCAAAAAACATTGGAAAATAATATCAAAAATATAAACAGAAAAAAAAAGAATCATGGGGAAATAAATAATTTGGCATTTTGAATTTCATCCATATGTCTGTACGGAAACTACAATCATTCTACATCAATATTGATTCTGAAAGTTGGCTTCACTCTCATGAGGCCAAGCGTATTAACCCCACTGTTTTCGTCACTCCCATAGAGTGTACTCTCCAGTGAACTCTGCATTTGGCCCGGCTGCAGGAAGAGGGTCAAAGGACCCACATTCTCAAAAGAGGAGCCGGCCTTTGAGCTGGAACCTGCATCTATCATGAAATTATGACACATCCTAAGTCATAAATATTAAACATACATGAGGATACCCTTTTAAGGTAGAGATAAAACTTAGTCGTAAAGAGTAAAAGAGAACCTATCAGCAGAAAATAATAGAACCTAATAATAGACCAAATAACCTAATAAGCCACTACCATTTTGTTGTCAAGCAACTTAACACCTTCCAAATCAAGTTTCTTTCACGTGGTGGCATGAACCAGAAAATAAACTTTAAAGTGAGATGTAAATGTGTATAAAGTCATGGATGTAGAGAGTCCCGAATTGAAGTCAAGCTCTCCCCACCTCATGTGGGGAGAATGTCCCCTGCTGTAAGATAAATCATGCACCAGACTTCAGGAGAGCCCGCTACTGATGACCTCGGAAGCAAAAAAATCAACTACAGCAAAGAGGAGAAGAGCTTGACTTCAGCACAGAGCTCTCCACCTCCATGACTTTATACAAGATGTTTACATTTCACTTCAACGTTGATTTTCTGGATGATACCACCACACTGGACCATGAAAGAAACATACAAACTCCTTCACAACATACTGGTAGTGGTTCATTAGATAAATTTCTGCTGACAGGTTCCTTTAATTCTTTGACTTAGTTTTACCTTTATAAGTTGCCTTAAAGGAGCATGTTTAATATTTAGGACAGATGCAGTTACAAATACATGATAGATGCAGGTTGCAGCACTAGGATCTGTACCTATCTCCGGAAGGATCCACTTACGGCAGCCGGGCCGATTGCGGAGTTTACCATGCATGTGAGTACACTCTCCATTAAGGTCTATGGGAGTGGGTTTGGGTTAATACTTTCGGTTTCGTCAAAGTAAAGTGGCTTCAAAAGCACTCAAAAATTGTATTCTATAAAAAAAGCCAATTTTAAGAATCAATATAAATGTAAGTCACCTTCCAATCGGCTAAGGCTGATGGGAGCCGTACAAGGACTGAATAATATAACGGGACTATAATGTATCATGAAGTTCTGTTCTAACCCCATACTATACCGACTCTTTACCATCTATAGTATTTACCTCCTTAGTCCGGCCATCATGTCCTCAGACTCTCCGTATCATATACAGAACCTTCTATGAACACCACTAATTAAATTAGCCCCATATAGGCCATCAATCAATCATCAGGCTTTTAATCAAATGAGAGGAGCTGTTTCCTGATCTTTTGAAGGTGGACAATATTTATGGCAGCAAAGATTTATGGCTTGTTGCAAGGAGGAGATAGAATTAAAAGTACATTCAGCGAGACACAATAGGGAACCTGAGGTCACAGCTCCTAGAAAAATGGAGAAAGAAATTGTACATATTGCATTAGATTTTAAGCCAGTACAGGCTCCGCTCCAGTTCTGGAAGTTAAATTTGTATGTAAGTCAGAACTGTATATTTTATAATTGTAACCCCTGTCAACATTTTTTTGGTCTCTATGACAATTGGATTTTAAAAATTTTGGTTTGTCATAAGAACCAATAAAGCTTCATTATAGAAACCTTTGAAAACTGTTAGAGCTGATCAAAAGTTGGGCTAAAGTATAGTAAATTACTAACATCTTAAGGTCCATTTATAACTAGGGGTTGTCTGTAAGTTGGGTGTTCTTAAGTTGGGGACCACCTGTACACAGTATTGAGTCTTTGACATTAGTGTATTTATTTATTTTTAATATTTGTATTATATTTTTATTTATTTTATTATTTATATATTTTTATATTAGTGTATTTATTTATTTTTATTATTATTTATTTAAGTTTTTTTCAGACTTTTCAATAGGAAAAAAAACCACTATAAAATATGTGATCATTATTTGTTACGTTTTTTTATAATTTTGTAAACATGTGCGAAAGACACTTTGGGGTAAAGGCACACATTCATTTAAAAAATATATATATTGTTTAGATATAAAAAAAATAAGAATTCCTGAATTTGGGGAAACAACTGAAGAAATACTGACTGTCCACTATCGGTTCTCGCACCTTATAGTCCACACATGGTATTGGCTATCGTAAGACATCAACAAACCGAGAAGTGTGTCCTTAACTTTAGTTAACTTTTTACACAAATTCGAGTTTGGTCTATAAACTAGGAACACTTTTAAAATTAAGCTCTGGGGGCGTTAACAGAGTCTCTCAGTGCATATTTACAGGCTGCTACAATGAGAACCCCCTGCTCTCTCCCTCCTCCCTCTGCAGCAGCAGGAAAGGCGGTAGGATGGAAGACCTGCTTTGCTCATTACAACAGCTAGAAACACCCCTAGAACCATTCCGGCTCATTAGCATAATTGTAAAAGTTGATTTTATACATAGGTTTTATAACATTCTCCAATGCATGAAAAAAAAACAGGCGTCAAAAACTTGTACAGTAATTGACGATATGTTTGACCCCTTTTATCCACTTCAAAAATAAATACAAAAATAAAAATATACAAATTCTGATAGTTCTTGTTTTGTAGTGTGATGCATAAAGGAAGCAGCTGTCCTATGGGAGAAGCCCTGAACAGAAGGCAACAAGAGCATCTGGACACATAGCAATGTGCATGAGTAGACAGAGGAGGCATGCACTGGCACCCTCCCAAAGGAGATTACTAGTAAATAAATAAAGTAACCGACTCACTTTAGCAAAAGATAATTTTATAGTGTGCGCTATATAACATAATGTAATACACATGATAAGCTGCACTCTTAAAGAGACACATGTATGCTTTAAATATGATGGAAATTTATATTCATAAATTTAAACAGCTGAGATTAATCCACCGCCATACTATAAGATTATTATTTTATTTTTTTAATATTTTTTTTCCAGAAAGGGAAAAAGATACAAAAATTTTATATATCATTTATATTCAACATTTAAATTAGAAAAGGATTTTATACTTTTTATATTGAACATTTTATATATTTTGTATTCATAAATCAAAAAATGTGGAGTCCAACTTTAGTTAGTTATATTTGGTGAAGATTAGTACTATCAATTAAGGGTTCATGTTAAAACTCATCTATTTTTTTCTCATTTTATTTTTTAGACAATTAAGCCAAAAGTTTGCGTAAATTGGTAAATATGAAAAAAATCTATATTTAAATACACTTGTAGCATTTACTAAAAACTAAAAACAGTATACCTGGGCCCAAAAGAAAATCTAGAATCAACTGCTAGATAACTTGCAACCCAACCCACTCTTCTTATGCTCCCAATTAATTATTAGACGTGTACGTCAAAGGAAATCTACCATCAAAATCCATCATGATAAACCAGGGACACTTACTCATAGATCCAGGCACCATGAATGTGGCAACCTTCTTATGTTTTTATCCATTGCCTCCTTCCTTCCAATTAACTTTAAAAATTATGCTAATTGGCCTAAAAGGCTATTGGGGCGGTTCCAAGAATCGCTCCTTGTTGTAGGTTCACAGGCTGTTACAGTTTTACAAGGAGCAGTGAAATCACACCAGGAAGAGGGAGAGAGAGTGTCTAGGAGCAGCAGAGGGGCATGGTGAGACAGTGTAACAGTCTGTGAAGTTACAGCATGGAGGGGCTCTGGGGGCCGATCCAGTCACCCTTCTGGCTCATTAGAATTATTTTAAAAGTTCATTTTAAAAGGAAGGAGGCCATGGATAATAAAAATAAGAAGATTACCACAATCTATCAATAAGTGTCATTGGTTTGTCCATTTTGATTCTGATGGTAGATTTCCTTTAACTTTAGGGTGGAACATTTCAAAGGAAATTTACCATGATGTTGATCCCGGCGCTGCCCCTCGCTAAGCTTGACACGCCGAGATCACCTAGAATTAGCAGCCCGGAGCATGGGGTCGAGAAGTTCAGCGCTCCGGGCTGCTAATTATGCATGCCTTAGCCACCTCCCTCTCCCACGCCTCTTGCGTGACGTCCCCTTCCTCTCCCATGCTCCAAGCATGGGAGAGGGAGGTGTGGGGGCCTGCGCTCCGTGCTGCTAATTATAAGTTTCTTTTCTTGGTGATCCTTGCATGTGAAGTTTAGCGGAGGATAGCACTGGGATCAACATCAAAAGGAGCGGTGGTGAGTATTTATACATGGTTTTTATTTTTTATAAATGGTAGATTTCCTTAAAGACCCCAAGTAAAGATAAAATAATTGAACCCATTTCAGGAGTTGCTTGATTCCACCTCAACTTGATAAGAAAACTTTCTATTGTATATAGGTTTGAGCACCTGCAGGGTCCATGGCCATGGTTCTCACCAGCAATGACCTTGGAATGGGTCCTCCTCTCCAGGAACCTGCTGTTGTCAGCGGGTGTTCAAGCCATAAAACCAACAAAAGACTTTAAAATGGAAAGTTATAGAACCACCTCTCCTCGGTTTGATTGGATCAGTAATAGACCAGTGAGGGTTGGTGGTCTTCAAGGTGGTGGAGGTCCCTGACATCTGACCAGCTTATAGTCTAGCCCGGGACTCTTTATAATGATACAGAAAATTCTCATTCCTTCATCCAACTCAAGTACCATAAGTCAAAAATACTGTAAACTAGAAGAAATAAGTTACATGAGATCTTCATGTTATAGATAAAATAAATACAACAAGGTATACACCTTATAATAGCTAAACATGTGGTGTTAACTTAAGGCTCTGTTTGCATACATTTTCTATACAATCAGCTACTTATTCTGGAAAGCCTACTCGTTCTATATATTATATATTTATATATTTTTTAGAGTCAAGAAATCTTTACCTCCTCTAAATAGTTTGATACAGTGGAGGTCTTTTCAGTAATATAGTAGTACCTATTTTTTTTTAAATACCATTTTTAATTTCCCCAAATAATCTACCTACAGCCACATTTTTTTCAGCATTGACAACAGCAGAAGTATCTTCCATAATGTAATTTTATATAAATTATAGTACGTGGAAACATAAAAACATAAGTTGAAAACAAAAGAAAAGCTAAATTTTTTTTAAATAGCGACCCATGACTGTTATACAAAAGCAAATAACTGGATGTATTGTTCATTTTATTGTCTATTTTTATTACACATCACAGTTCTTCATGTTGCTTGCCCTCAGTCTATTCCTAAAAATTTCAAAAATCTACTCATTTAAATTAAAAAAAAAGGCATAGTAAAAAAATCTTGCATCCAATGGCCCTTCCTCATCAGCTGATGAATATGGATAGCTTTTTAGGCGAAATGTATAAACCTGTTTATATTGGGCTCCTGTAATTAACCTCCTATTTATTATGTAGCAAAAAGTGAGCAAAACATTGTTCAAAATTATTGGATTTTATTTAAAAATAAAAACATACCAGAAAATAACCACCAACTTAACTCGCACAACTCTGTAGAGGTAGAACATGATCACTGCCATTTGTCAAGTGCATTAATATGGTTTTTCGGCGCACAAAACAACAGATCTTGAAATCAAATATTTTGCAAGTTTGCAGTCATAGGAAACTTACGAACATTTCCGAATTTTTCGATATGATTGAAAGACTAGAGTTTCCGATCTGCTCAAGATCTGTCATGGACATGGCACCAATTTATTGTAAAATCTAGTAAAACAAACAAGTTTTTAGTAACCAACATAAAAAGTTTAATCCCAAAAATATTTTGTGTATAAGAAGAATTCTTGTCTTGATATACAGAGATGAACAGAGCGGAAGCCTTAACAAAACACCAGACGTGGACACATGCCAAGCCTTGGACTCACCATAACTGTTAGTAAGCAAGGGTCGGGTCCCTCCCTTATCACCGTTATCATATGCCGATCAGATATGAAGATTAGATATCAATCAATCTATCACCTAGTCCAAATGTTAACATGATGAGTGAGCTGATCCTCTTTATCTTTTTTACTTTAACCCATTTTAAGTTATTTTAATGACTTTTTGTTTTTTTTTTTTGTTTAAAGGCTGATGTAAAGGACCAAAGCCCAAAAACCATAAATCTGTCAAGAAGATCCAGTACTGCAAGATCCATACAGTCATCAAAGATAGAATGCATACTGTAAATAAAACAAAGTATCTCTAAAAACTATTTTTAAAACTTTGCATCTACAGCAAGGTAAAACATTGTTAAAAAAAATAAACTTTCCCAAAACTGAGCCACATAATGACTTATTCTTTATATGTATCCAATAAAAAGTGTGATCAGGAACTGATCTGTAAGTACCGGATATCTTAGAACTTCTCCTACCCACAAACACAAATATTTACACCAAAAAATTGTATTCATGAAAACATGTGGATTTCAATGGCAATAATTCTAAATTATAAAAGGCAAAGTGAAAGTGATTTAGACCCCCCCCCCCCAAAAAAAAAAAAAAAAAAAAAAAACTATGATCTGGCCGCATCTCATTGAATAATTCATGGGATCTTTGAGCTTTTGTAACCTACACTTACTTAAAGGTACAGGTGGTCCCCTACTTAAGAACACCCGACTTACAGGTGACCCCTATTTACAAACTGACCTCTGGATGTTGGTAATTTACTTTAATTTAGTCCTAGGCTACAATAATCAGCTGTGACAGTTATCAGAGGTGTCTGTAATTAAGATTTATTATTAATCCTGGTTCTAATGACAACCCAACATTTTTAATATCCAATTGTCACAGAGACCAAAAAAATTTTGTCTGGGGTTACAATGATAAAATATACAGTTCCGACTTACATACAAATTCAACTTAAGAACAAACCTACAGAACCTATCTTGTACGTAACCCGGGCACTGCCTGTATTTGGATTCTGAGCTTTGTTGGTGAGATGACCAATGTCAGTAGATTTTTATGCAGAGGCCTTCTACTTAGCACTTCATAACATCTACTAGATCTAACTTTTTTATCACAAAGCAAGAAAATAAAAAAAAAATAAAAAATGATTCTAATACTTAGCACATTGGTCAAACGAGCAATACAATCTTACTCTAAGGCCATTTAATTTGGGACATTTCATTGGGCAATGACATGTAATAAAACAGCCTTGAGGCATGACTTTTCGACACATGTAAAATGAGCTTGTAAAACTCCCACAGGAACACAGCAATATCATAGTAAAGCAAGTGGAACACTGAAAAGATAGCAGAACATTCTTTCATTCATGACCAGCAAGGTAAGTAAGATACTGTGTGTACATCGAGAAACATTCAAAAACACCCAAAAAGTTAGACAATGTTGATAAGAGTACAATGGAATGAAAACAATGACAAAAAAGAAAGAAACAGAAATAGAAAGAATTTAAATATCAGTCAATCAACTATATAAAAAAATCTTACAAAAAGCATAAAACAAACAATTGAAAGGAGGCAAAGTACTAAATAAAGAATTTTCTTTTTACATTTGCAGATGAATAGAAAGAGAGAACATTGGCAAGTATGGTAATAGTACAATAGAAGCAAAGCATGACCTGCCATAGTTCTACTTCTATGGTTAACATACTATGCACATATGGTACCACGTTAATAATCCGAATTGATGGGTTGTCATGTCTGACAAATTGTTTGTTGTTTGTGTTAATCCTGTTAAATGTTATAAGATATCTAAAGCTTTTATAAAATTGAGAAAAATGTGAAGCCACACATGAGGCTTGAAGTTCATGCCATGTAATATGTACGATTGTGAATGTGTGTATCAAATTGGCTTCAATAAAGTTTATTTAAAAAAAACATCTGAATTGATGGTATTCAAAAACATAGTATAGTGTGATGCAAAAAGTTACTAAAAATATAAAATGAAGATGAAAGATTCCTGACAATGGACAGTGTGGAAACGGAATTCTACCCTTAGATACACCCCCAATGAACTCGTAGAATTAGCTTGGTGTTTACTTTTTTACTTGAAATTTTGTTTTTTAAGTTAAAGTAAAAAAATTGCATTATTTGTTTTAAAAAAAAAAAAACTTTATTTAACACACCACTAGTGTGGCACGACGCATGCCAAAACGGAAGAGAATTTACATACAGATGACCAAAACCCTGTTTGTCACCAAATTTAAGAAAATTATTTAAACAGTCGCATTCCCACTTTGTTGATAGTAGTGAGTGAACAGTGGAATTCAATGAAGTCCAAGTATATGCAGATCGTTAAATATCATAAAGACTAGTTGAGTTCTAATACCTGGGCCTATCAAAGTTTAAAAGCAAAAAAAAACAAAAAAAGTAAGGGAGAGGCTTTCAAATATTTACCATTATTGAAATTTTTACCGTTTTTTAAATTTATTAATATATAATTATGTCTACTGACTCTCCGTAATAAATGGAAATTATTGGCTAAATAGGTGTTCCAGATGTTTGTCCAGCATTATACATTTTTGGAAGGAACAGGTGTCGATTTGAAGATATAAAGCAGTACGGTCAAAAATATTCCAAAAATTCTAATCGTTTTCTAATAAATATATCACAATGTAAATGAAACGTCAAACTCTGTAGCGACATCTGGTCAACTTCTAATATTGAGAAGGAAATAGAGTATCCGCCTCGCGGACACGCTTCCGGAGTTTAATATTTAAAGACCCCCCCCATCATCCCTTGCGATTGGAATTCAGTTTCTATTTGCAAACAAAAACTAAATCGATGCAGATAGAGTTCAAACTAGATCCCTAAACAGTTTGCTACTCTCCATGAACAGATAAGATAAACTTTCTCTGACCCAAGAGATGAAGTTGCCATGACAATCTCAGAGTCCACTTTCCCTATTGATATTTTGCTGATGTAACAACAAATAGAACCAGATCTTGGCGCTGATAACGGTGATTAATTAATACTAATATTGATCCATACAAGAAAGAGACAAGGCTATTAACTCAAAGCCTGAAAAGTCAATTGTTACCTGTGGCACAGATACTAACAGCTGATTCCGGAAGACAATAAACAAATGTCTTATCTTTATGCTAATACATTGTTTAAAGATGAACCGGATTTTCATATTCACACCAGCTCTGCCGAAACGAGACGAAATGGTTTAATCCAAAACAATTAAAAAAATTTAAATATTTTTTTTTAAATACCCATCAGGAATTAATTGGGTCATGAGCACAAATTTTAAAAGTATATACATTATCGTTGAAAAAAAAAAATTCTCGAAAATCTTTCAATCAATTATGAGGCATTTTACGAAGATTTAGTAGTCTGTCTCGACTGAATTCTTTCCAACTGATAAAAAGTATTTAAAAAATTATAACGAAAAAAACTGCCTTATGAATTGACTGAATGATGTGGGTAAAAAAAATCTCTTCTGCACTAAATATTTAAATAGAAATAGATTTTTTTTTTTTTTTTTAGCTGAGTTAATAACATTTTACATGTTGCCAAAAATATCTTCAGGTCATCCAACAAAAAGACCTGCGATTGTCAATATAATCTGCACCCCGAGCTCAACTGCTGCTGGAATTTAGGGAGGGCAATAGGATTAAGAGAGCCTAAATTTTCTTCTTGCAGGAGGAAGATCAACAAACTGGCAGCAATGCCACATTGGCTCGCAACACTTTTGGGCATTTCATCAATAGATTTTTTTTTATTTTTTTCCTAAATCCCTAATCGTAGCATTTCTGTATTCCATTCAAATCTCATTTATTTGCAGTCCTTAAAATAAGATATAATTTACAAGACGGAGAAGCAATACACCTTCACGCTGTGATTTGTGCATGCCTTGTATAGGAATGTGAAAGTGATTGTGGTTTTTTTCTCACAAGTTTTTCTTGATGGGTGATATAGAAAATTTTAGAATTTTTGATTTTTATCTTTAATCTAACTACAGGTCAATGTCTACTTGTCCTACTCTTTCCAATTTGGGACGACAGGTTGTCATATTCTTAGTGGAGTCATCTATAGCGTGGGGCCTTATTTATAAAGAGTACACAAATAAAGTACATTCATTTCGACTCTCGTAGACCCGACCCTATGATTTTTAATTTTTTTATACCCCCTTTAAATTATTCAGAAATAAGATTAAATTCTTGGCCGTGAAACACGTCATAAAATTGGCAATAGATTTGAAGTCCGACTTTATATTATAGGACGCCGAAAAAAATTCTCCAAAAATAAGTGGAATTATGTTTGATAGTCGAGGGACATGCAGAACACATTTGCCATGAAAGGCAGATTTACACATTTCCTGACACAGACAAAGACTTTTCTTTTCCTGTGGCATCTATTCAACAGATTCTATTCAATTATCATAATGCTTGTAAAGAGTCCAACCTTATTTTGCAATCAAATTGTGCCGAGTCGTATAGTTGGCTGCTCTGCCACCATACCGTCCAGACGCATAATTCAATTTGTAGTACTGCAGGTGTTTACCACCTTAGCCCCAACAAAGGTGATGACTACATTGTTCGATAATCCATCAAATGAACCTCACCTGCCCACGAAAAAGTTATCGAAGAAATACAAAAACATAAAAAATTTTTTTACAAAATTGCCTCAATATTTTACTTAAAACAATTATATTTTACAATGTCTCTCGCACAGCTATTTCGGCAATGGTCTATCTATGTATCTATCATCTATCTATCATGAATAAGAAATGAATGTACATCGAAAACATAAAAAAACACCATATACTAAGCATAAGGAAGAAATATTATATGTGTAGACTAAAAAACTAACTGATCCGGTCACTTTTTTCAGTAAAGGTAAAGTTACATCCGTTGATGGGTTTCATGACTCAAGTTCATGATCATGAAAAATATTAACGATTGAACAAAATGGTATAATAAAAAAAAAATTAATACATTTACAAAAAATAGACTTGGTAAGACTAAGCTCTGCACGTCTAAGGGTTAATCCAATTTTCTCATCCATTAGATCTATGTTCATATTGCAGATATTTACCTGAATTATCTATGTAGATGATTTTTGTCCCATAAATTTTTAAAAAATATAATTCAAAATTAAAAAAATATATATTTTCAGATCACACCATTATAATTTTTTTTTGGGGGGGGGAGTCTTATATTCTACAAAGCAGATTGAATTATAGGCCTGATGTATCGGCAGCCCTTAGGTCTGTAAACGCAATGTTTAGATTTCAGCTTTGGAATCCTGTGACACATGGCTTGCGGAATGCTGTTTGCCAACAAACAAAACTATGATGCTAAGCTCCTCCCACTGTGTCTGGTACCACTTTAGTGACTCCTTAGTAAATGTTAACTACCTCTTAAGAGTTTGTAGACAATACTGAGTACTGTCCAAGACCATGTGCTTTAAAATCACTCAAAAATGTAAAAAAAAAAAAATAAATGTAAAAAAAAAAATTTAAAAAAATTATTACTCATCTCGAATTTTGACTCTAAAGTGACACAACAGAGGACAATCTGGGCAATTTACTGGCATATTGGCAGGGGGTGATAAGGCTTGTGACAACAAGAGCGAGCAGCTGGCGCAGGGAGATGAGTTGATAGCATTGATATGGTCCTCCCACACAAAACACCTCGTCTCCTATCACTGCTTTTTATCAAGCTCATATTAGAATAATAGCTCATGAGAGAAAAAGGTTTTTAATATTCTGGACCCGGGAGGGAGAAAGATTTTCCACTAGATCCTTGTAATATAATAATATACATGGGGGGGGAAAAAACGGTATAAAATGTGAAAATTTTTGTGACAAAACGTGGGGGCAAAATACATAATTTATCACTGTATTATCAGGATATCCAGGCAGTCTAATCAAGGAGCACTGAGTGACTATTTTTTGCCTTATCATCCAAAGTGGTGGAAACGGAGAAGGAATTATCAGGCTTCTGCAGATTGCTAGGCTGGAATTTTAATGGTAATAATCGGGTTTCTGATGGTATATCTTCCCAGCTTATCTTTCCCATTATCTCCCCTTATCTGGCCAGTCATCAGAGCAAATTAATGGTGCTCTTTCAGCTTTGCCTTTTTATCGCTGCCCAGAGAGCACCCAAGGGGAAAGAATAGGCAAAATATTAAAATACTGCATAAATCACAATTTTAGATAGCACAGAAAGAATGCAGTTACGAGAAGGATAAAAAAAAACCTCTTCCCAACAACCTTTTTGTCCTTTAAAATGACTGTCTGTAGAGTTTCTTGGCACAGGATGACTTTTGTTTTGCTTCTGTATATCATCATATTTGTACATTGAGCCGATTGATACTGGGGCAGGGGGGGGGGGTTAAGTAAGAAAAAACAAAATTAAAAAAAAAAACTAAATTAAAAAATTATAATTGGAAGGGGTCATTTTGTAATTCCTAATTATACCAATTATGGCTCGTAAACTCGTTAAAATATGCAGCAGGCGAGCACATATGTCCGGTTTCTATATATAGATATGCTAAAACATACACGTTGAATGCTGAATCAGTATCATGGGACGTCTCTTAGTTTCGGAGGCCTTGTAAACTTCCAGTGGTTACTCCCACTCTCTTTATATAAATATAGAAAATTGGCAAAAATCCCAAAATATGCACAAAATCAACAAAATACGTAAATATTTAATTATAGATCTCAAAAATGTCATACAAAAAAAATGACCAAAAACATTCGGGTAACACGTCTACATTCCATTACTGATCAATACTGTCGTCATACCGATACACTGGGACTGTCTCGTTCCCATCATATCAACATAAACCGGATAACGACACCAAGTGTATTTTCCAATTAACATCCCCACTTTTATCTCTCGTCATTAGATGAATACAAAAAAAAAAAAAATATGTAGAAATTTAATTGAGGAGATAACAAAGTACACAAAAGGGCAATCTGATGGTCTGTGTTCTACCGAGCAATTAATGCTAATAGTTTATTAACAATCAAGTCAGTAACCTTATAGTTGGAGCGGCCTGACGGCATCATTATACAGTGAGAACAACCACGACTATACCTATAAATACACAACGCAACGTAAACGTGCAGCACAAACAAGCCAAAAGTACATGTCACAACTTCCATAAAGTACATTGACACAACAACACCGAACCACATTGTTATTCCTTTTTTTGGCACCCAAATTTTCAAAAATAAAACAAAGTAAAATTTTTGTAATTTTGTCGAATTACACACAATATATTAGAACCCTCATAACGAAAAGGAACATAGTCGTTAAAGAGATGTATACATTTTTTTTGTTCTTTGGCAACGACTTTAATAAGTGCTTCGAGAGTCCATAAAAGTCATCGGGAATTAGTGATACCCGTGCAATTAGAGCGAGGAAAAATCAATAGTAAAATGCAAGGCATGGAGCAGTCGTGGAGTGTGACATGAGGATTAGTTGCATGGAAGTGTGTGCTGATGAAGATGCACTGCTACAGAGCTGGGAATAATTATTTCATGGTCTACTGTATCAAAGAGGGTGGGGGTGGGGGTCAAGATCCTACACCGGTCTTGGTCAAGACCAAAATTGACAATATATTCTAAAATTGTATTACTTTGTATTTAAGTCACATTGGGGGAGTGATAGGTGGGATATGTGTGCCGGTACCAAGTCGGTGCCCGATATGACAAGGACTTGGATAAATAGTGGTACAAGGGATACTGAATAAATAAACTTTGCTGAAGTTGAGTTGACGTAGGCCATTGGCCCTACCCGGACATGTAATTGTAGGATGTGAGTGTGCAGCCCTTTAACAACACACACTCATTTGACAGCTGCATGTTGTAATCCAGAAGAGGTCAGATAGTGATTGTGTGTACATATATATCTATATATAGCCTGCCCTATCTGGACTGTACGTCTATGATGGACGTCCCATGATCATCGCCTTCCCCATAACTTCTCCCTCTACCTATACATCTATAGAGTAAGTAAGGATCAGCTGGACTTGTTAGCAGTCTTAAAGACATCTCTCCCTCCCCTGGCAGCACTCTCGCACACCGTGGGACTCACGTTTAATTTGTCGTGGCTTGCTCTGCTTTCTCCGGGACATGCTGCTCTGTTACTTCCTCCAGGAACCCGAGCGACAGATCAATCGGATTGTTTCATAGGAGAGATCGATCGACGTCTTGCGATTCAAAGTCAAATAATGAGAGGGAGAGAGAAGGGAGAGGAGGGAGAAGTGAGGCTGAATGAGGGCAGTGCACACTCACAAGAAGGAGAGGTGGAAGGGTAGCGGAGCAGAGGGATGACAGAGTGGAGGGATAAAGGATTGGAGAGAGACAGAGAGAGGGTAGTAGTGAGAGGAGGGAGGGAAGTGCTCTCATAGAGGAGTCCCAGGGTGGATGCTGCTGCTGCCGCTGCCTGAGCCTCTGCACATTCACTCTCCCTGACTGATTGCTGAATGGGGAGGAAAGAGGAGGAGGAGCAAACTGCACTTTTCCAGTACAAGGGGAGGGAGATAAGAGATGAGCAGGAGGAAAAACCCTTCACAAAGTGTCACAAAAAGAATGTGACAAGCCGGTAGCATCCAAGTAACCGCCGGCATGTGCCATCTATGTGCACCAAGCACCATACACACATCTGTATAGATGGCACCGGACACATGGCTGATACACAAAAAAGTTTTCACTACTATTTACTAGCAGAACATCTCTTCCTACTCTGCTTGCATCTATCTCCTGCTCAATCCTAATCCACATCAATCCATCCCATCTACCTGCAGCAGCAGCATCCAGAAGACCAGGAGAACATGCTGATTCTACTATATCTTGTATCTATGTTTCCATCTTCTCTTCTATTTACAGTCTCTATTACTGTATCTCTCCATATATGTATCTCACATCTATACATCTACTCTATGTATCTTGCATCTATATATATATATATACTTTGTATCTGATATCTATCTGTCTCATCATCATATCTATCCATTCATCTGTTGTGTCTTTCTTTCTTTTTGTTTCTTTTGCCCTCTCTCTTTCACATTCCTTCTCTCTCTTTTTCATCTCTTCTTTCTCTCTTTATTTTGCTTTCTCTCTTTTTCTTTCCTCCTGTTTCTTTTTCCCTATCTTTTTCTCATTACCTATCTCTCCTTTCCTCTCTTATTTTCTTTCTTTTTCTCTCTTTCTATCTATCCTTTATGACTTATTTCTCTCTCTTTCTCTCTATCTTAAACTCACTTTCTCCTTATTGCTCTTCCCTTTTTTCTTTCTCTGTTTTCACTCTCTTTCTATTTCTTTCTTTCTTTCTTTCTTTCTTTCTTTCTTTCTTTCTTTCTTTCTTTCTTTCTTTCTTTCTTTCTTTCTTTCTTTCTTTCTTTCTTTCTTTCTTTCCTTCTTTCTCTCATGTATTCTTTCCCTTCTTTGTCTCTTTCTATCTCTCCTTCCTCCTTTCTTTACTATGATTTTCTTTCCTGTCTTTTCTCCTGTTTTGCTTTCTTTAATTCTATCTATTCTTGATTTTTTCCTTTACTCTCTTCTTTCTTTGCTTATTTTCTTCCCTCTTTCTACACTATACAATATGTGATTTGGGCCATACAAAGTACTAATAATAACAATGTGAATATACACTGCACTATGGGTAGTAATAGTAACACCCTTATGATTAGTATTGGAAGTGCAGTAGTAATTAAATTTACAATACTATTTGAGATATTGTTTGTTTTTATGCATATTGTTCTCTCATATTGCTTCATGAAAGCTCCCCATTGTATTTTAGATATTTGCATGATAAAAATACCCCACTACATCTTATACACATGAATATAATCATATGTAATCATATGTAACCTCTTAAGAGGTTTTGGGTCTTGATCACATTAAACATTTGTGTCGCACCATTCCTACTAGAAAAGACAACTATATCTTACCCTTCCTTTTACCCTTCACACGGAGCAGTGATCAGACCCCCCCAGTCCATCGTGTAAGACCAGGTGTCAGCTTATTCATAACTGTATACAGGCAGTCCCCGAGTTAAGTACAAGATAGGTTCTGTAGGTTTATTATTAAGTTGAATTTGTATGTAAGTCGGAACTGTATACTTTATAATTGTAACCCCAGACAAAATTATTTTTGGTCTCTGTGACAATTGAATTTTAAAAATTTTGGGTTGTCATAAGAACCAGGAGTAACAATAAAGCTTCATTACAGACGCCTGTGATAACTGTTACAGCTGATTATTGTAGCCTAGGGCTAAAGTACAGTAAACTACCAACATCCAGAGGTCCGTTTGTAACTAGGGGTCATCTGTAAGTCAGGTGTTCTTAAGTAGGGGACCGCCTATAGAAGGAATAACAGAGGAACAGCATAACTAATGGATTATGCAGAGAGAGGCCACAGAATGGTAACATTCCTAGAAAAGCCGCTATGGTCTCTTTAACTGATGTCTAATAGATAATCAGAAGGGATGCAACATTGTAATAACATTCAATAACAAACTGAGCTCTGCTACATCTATAGATGGCTGATGTTGTTCTGTAAGAGCTGCTCACACACCATGAAGATGGTTACAATCTGCAATATTTTAGCCCAGGCTAATGGTTGAGATGTCTAAGGGAAGACCCTGTGCCCTGCATGAAAGAATGTAGTATGTGAAGGAATGCATTTCTGAAAAAAAATTACAAAAACAATCTTAATTTGTTGCAAAAGAAAAACTTGGCCTTCACTACCACCCATCAGAACACCTGTCCCTCAGTGTAGCCTTGTGGCATGGCTTGGGATTGAACCAAATCCAATGTGGTCTCCACAATATGACACATCCTTCCTATAGCAATACTATATTAATACCAACATAATCATATTAAAAAGAAATTTAAAAATATTGCAGTAAAAATGTAACAGATTGAAAGCATTAAATGTATAGATTTTTTTAAGCATACATTTCTACAAGGATAAAAACCATCAATAATAATATTAATAACAATAAAACAAATAAAAATGATAATAATAATAATAATAATAATAATATTACGATTACATTTTGGAAAACATTAGATAAAAATGTTTCATTATTTCTGCAGCTTTTCTTTACATTAATAAATTAGTTTAATATGTTGTATTATTAAACTTTATTTATTATTTAAATGACTGCTTTCATTTTGTCCCCCATTAGTTTCAATTTTATTCTGACTTTTAGTGAAAATAACTAAAATTGCCTGTACACCCCATTTACATAGTGTGTATAGGGTTGTCCCATGAATCGTTTTAATGTGAACAGTCCTGAGAGGAGCTTTACCTTTCTTGGTGCTTCAGTTAAAAGTTACCGGCTATCAAAATCCATCCTGATAAACCAGGGACATTACTCATAGATCCAGGCACCGGGACTGTGGTATCTTCTTATATTTGTTATCCATGGTCTCCTTCCTTCTACTATCAACTTTTACAATTATGCTAATGAGCCAGAAGGACTCCTGGGGGTTTTACCAGAGCCCCTCCATGCTGCAGCTTCACAGGCTGTTACACTATCTCTCCCTCCAACTATATTCCCCCGGTACTCACTCAGTAGTGGATTATAATACCGGTGGTTTGGGCAGCAGCCCTGGGTTGAAGGTTTCTAGGGAGCTCAATGTCACCTAAACCGCCCACCAAGTTTAATGCTGCACTGACCTCTTCATTTATGTATGTCAAATCCATAAATTCAAGATGATAGAAAGGACCCACCCTCCTTTCCCAAGAAGATGTCAAACCATGAAAAAAGGGGGGCTCTGGTAACACCCCAAGTATTCCTTAAGGCTTATTAGCATAATGATAACATTGATTTTAGGAAGGAAGGAGGCCATGGATAACACATATAAGAAGATTACGAAACTCCCGGTGTCTGGATCTATGAATCAGTGTCCCCGGTTTATCATGATGGATTTTGATGCTAGACTTCCTCTGGACATTTTTGCAGACCAATACACTCCTATTGCCTTCTGTGATCCGGATTAGTGAAAAACAATGGACTGGTTTATTATTTTTTTCCAAAGAACGCGGATCAGTGAAAAAAAGCCCATGTGAAAACACCCATAGAAAACAATGTGAAACACGACCCCAATGTGAAAGAGTCCTTACTGTAGAGGTTCTGATATGTCCCAGAGATAGAAAGTACTTCTCTCTACTCAATACACCCAGGATTGATTTGCAGAGACCTGAATGTAGGACGTGAGACTGAACACGTGTGTCCACCAAACCTCTACTCATTCAGTAACTGAAAAATATTGTAAATTTTGTATCCATATAAGAAGTGGTTTGGGAAAATAAACCAAACAGAGGTCCTTATGGACTGGTGGTTTAGTGTCCATGGCCAGAAAAAAAAAATTCAAATGTTTACATCTAAAGGTGAGTCGGATGCTTGCTGTCATTCTATAAAAAGCTTCAATGGCGTAACAAGACCCAAGTGGGCCCCGTTGCGAACATAAAATCGGAGCCAATATATCTCTAACCCCTCGCTGTCAGCCCCTCATTACTGTCTTTACAAACTGTGCCCCGCAGTAATCTGTGTCCTCTTAGGACTGGCGGATGTAGACGGAGTTATGGAAAGCCTACGCAAAGTGATGCAGCATAGCCCAGGATGGAGCAAGACTGATAGAGGAACAGAGGGGGAAAGCTAAGGATCCGGACCCCGAGAAGGTGCTGCACAATAATGAGAGTTGTCACAAAAAAGAACAGTCTGAAGCTGTTATGGATCACAAGATAGTGGTGGAACTCCGACCAAATACATGATGGTATTCGAGAGAACAACAGTGTAATATAAAGTAGGAGATATTTTTCTAAATCGTAAGGATATATGATTAGATAATAGATTTTGGTCCTACCCCTCTCTACCTGCTGAGCTAATTGGAGGGTGTGCTGCAAATGCGTGGGCACCATCCATTCAGCTCTATGGGACACAATATTCCTGGCCCTTCTATAGAGTTGTTTGGAGAGTGGCCGCACAAGCGTTCAGCTAGGCCAGTGATGGCGAACCTTTTAGGGACCAAGTGCCCAAACTACAAACAAGACCCACTTATTTATTGCAAAGTGCCAAAAAAGAATTTGTGATTTATACTCCCTTCTCTGTCACAGCTTTCATTCATACCAGTACCCTGAGGACACCAATCAAGCCGAAAATAGAAGAAATTTGGATGATCATTGTAGCTTCGCTCCGGGGTCCCATAAACAGGAAGAATTGTCAGGGCCGGAGCAGGAGCAACAATGATAATTCAGATCCGTCCACACCTTCCCACTCCTCCAGTAGTCCCAGGTAGCACTGACGCTTTAAAATAGCTCTGTGCTCAGCAAGTCCTGGGCTGTCTGGGAATGCAGGAAAACACTTGGAGTCATCTCTGGTGATGGCCTGGGTGCCCAGAGAAAGGGCTCAGAGTGACACCTCTGGCACCCATGCCATAGGTTCGCCACCACTGAGATAGGCTGTAGGAAGGGGGTCAACAGTCCCTGTTCCCAAGGCGGGACCCACATCTGTTAGATATCTATGACATATCCTGTGGATGCATCAAAATTGATCTAGATGGAAAAAACCATTAAACAGGTTATAGTGTCTGAATAAGGAAGGATAGTGCACACTGGGAGAGATGTATCTTACTTTAGTGTATAAATGAGATATTTGGAAGGTCTTATTTTGGCTTTATGTATGATCATGTCTTGTTTCTTGTAATACATGTTTAGTTTTTCGTGTCCTAGCAGGACATGTGAGGGTGTGGTCACACATGCATTTGTGATGCGTTTTACTTGTTACCATGCTTTTCGTTGGTGTGAAAGTGTTTTTCTTCATTGTTGGAAGTGTAAGCAGCTGTGTTAACATTTTCCCACCTGTTTACACTTCTAGCTATGAAGAAAATGCTTTCTACCCAACCAAAATCACACACTTTTTTCATATTGACGTTTATTGCTTTTTTTTTTTTTTTTTTAATTGTGAATGAAAATTGCAGTTTTTATATTTGTATAGCCTGCAAAAGTTATCATATATTAATAATAATTTCAAGAAACGGGAAGTGAAAATCGTGTATAGTCCAAATAATTGTTATAGACAAAATCAGGTTTAATTGTTGAAAAAAAAAAATCAGTTTTCTTTTTCCCTAATCCCATTTAGAGATTTTTAATTTTCTGTTTATTCTCATGCAGAATATACTTTTACTTATTATCATTGTATAGGATATTCTGTCCCATCATTGCTTTTGGGAAAATTCCAAATTTTGAACCTTTTCCTACCCAATTATTTCATATCTGTGTTGAACGCACAACCGATTCCAGACAATCCATGCAACATTGTTTCACTATGTTTCCCTCCAGACCAAACTTGTACTTCTCTACAAAATATGATGGATATACGGAGACGTCAACCTATCTCATCCCTACAATCTGGATTTCATTCTCAGCGCTGCATCATCTCCCATGAAAGTAGCCAATTATCTGCAGACTGATAAATTGTAAGGTCACTTCTCTATACTGATCTCCTACAAATGTCTGCAACCTGTAGATAGGCTGATCACTGCTGTATCTGGTGATCCAAACCCATTGGAATCTACCTGATAAAATATTCTGGAGAATTTTTTTTTACCAGTTGAAAATCACCTGCCATTTTTCATGACTTTATGTTTTAACCTAAAAATATCAAAATCAAAGGGGAAATTGACTACTGGAAAGTGGCTGCTGCTTCTGCATTACTGACCTATGGTGTCACGTACATCAGTCACGTGTTCTGTTTTGTGAATGAAGCTGAGCGGCAATACCAGACACAGCCACTATAGAATGTATGGTGCTGTGCTTGAAGATTGTGAAGAAGCCACAGTGTACCTCGAAATACTGAAGTCTCTTCTAACAGCAGATTGAAGAAGAAGGGGAAGATTTACTTATCCAGTCCATTCACGTTCCAGCGGCGCGATCTGTGTGGAGGATTCGAGTCCGGCCGGGATTCACTAAGGTAGTTCCTCCGACGTCCCCCAGGTGTCGTTGCTTGGAATGCACTGATCTTCACAAAGCCGGGCAGAGTGCAGGTAAGCGCACGTCAAGTGACACTTTTTTTAAAATACGGCGGTTTCTCCGAATCCGTCGGGTTTTCCTACGGCCACGCCCCCGATTGCTGTCGCGTGCACGCCGGCTCCGATGCGCCACAATCCGATCGCGTGCCCCAAAAACCTGGGGCAATTCATGAAAAAACGGCGCAAAAGGGAAAAATTTGGGTAACCCGCCGAAAAAACGCGATTCGGCCCTTTAGTAAATGACCTCCGAAGTGTCTCATATTAATCACCTATGTTTGGGAAAGATGATAAAACCCGCAATAACACCCCCTCAGAGCCATGCTGCCTAAGCGGCCACTAAACAGGACATGGTGCTCTTAACGCATGGATCTATACACTCTACTAATATCACCCAGGCTGGACATTGGAAAACAGACAATTTATAATAGGTAACTTTTTTGGGAGTTATTGGAAGGCGCCACATTATAATTGACTTCTTCTAAGTAACTATTGTTTAAGGGAACCTGTAGGTAGGGTAGGGTTCTAGAATCCCCTCTTTTTTATTTTAAATCCCACTTATTCACCTATAAAAAATATCTCCTTCAAAGTCTTGTGAAAATTAGCAGAGATGAGTCATTTTTGCCAAGGATGAGTCAAGCTTAGAAGCAGCAGGTGGAAGTTCACTTCATATTCCCCTATCTTTGGCTCTATGGGAGAAAAGATGCAATCTGAGAGATGAGATTCTTATCCTTAATATGGGGGGATATGTCACTATTCTGTATAACTTGTTGGCTGTATTTCTACTACTTTTTAGGCGCACTGTAATGCCATTCTGTTTTTTTCTCTAACAAGTTGCACGTGTACCTAAAAAGTTGTGCAGAGATGGATTGCATCTAAAAAGGTGTAAAAAACCATCCAGCAAGCCAGAAAGAAAAGTGATATATCCCCCTCCATTTTTCTAGGTCCTCTAGAACCAAAGAGCATCAGCTTCTAAACTTGACTCATCACAGGAAAAATGTGACCCTTCTTTACAGGACTTTGGAGGAGATTTTTTTTTTGTAGGTATCACCCTAAAGAGGGAATTCAATAAAGGACATTTCTTACTGTGGGGGGTGCTAGTTTAATGGGGTAGATCAGGTTCCCTTTAAAGCTCCTTTACACAACCAAAAGTGCTTCTATGTGGTGCTATGATATCCGGTCTAGACTGCTGCACCCCCCTCCTTTGTGCCTTGCACTAGCCTGGCCCTGCGCCAATGTATTATGAATGGCGGAGCGAGTCGTGTGCTGCACATCCCACCTCCTTCCCCTTTGTCGTCCCATTCCTCCCCTTGTCGTCTCCTCTCTCGCCTCTTTACAATATTTGCCTTTTGTGAATTGAACTTGAGCATATACCAAAAACCAATCACTATGGTGCAGTGTAGACTGGCCTAATCATTGACATAACATACATAATAGCGCTCTACTAACCGGGAGGAGAAAAACCTTCTGTAGTCTAGAAAGTTCATGTCTGTCTCATAGTTTCTGTAAGAAAGTATTTCTATCCATAACAAAAAAATACAAAAATTTGGAGCTTCTTTAAAGAAAATCTACCACCAGGATGAAGGATTGTAAACCATGCACACTGACAAACTGGTGTGTGCCCCCTCTGGTAGGATCTGCTCTTCTTTTAGCTAGCTATGCCCGGGTTTTTTCAGAAACAAAAGCCTTTTTTTCACTCCGAACCTTGAAAAATCTGTAACTTTGCAGTGTTACTGTGTTGGATTTTACGAATTTCACTGTACGCCCCAAATGACATGTCTACTTTATTCTTTGGGTCGATACAATTACGGGGATACCAAATTTGCATAGGTGTTTTATAATGTTTTCATACATTTACAAAAATTAAAACCTCCTGTACAAAATTTTTTGGGGGGATTTTGCCATCTTCTGGCGCTTATAATTTTTTTATACTTTGGTGTATGGATATGTTGTTTTTTGTGGCTTTTGATGATGTTTACAATGTTATCATTTTTAGGACTGTACGACCTTTTGATCACTTTTAATAGAATTTTTAATTTTTTTAAAATGGCAAAAAAGTGGCATTTTCGACTTTTGCCGCTATTTTCTGTTACGGGGTTAAACACAGTTAAAAAACGTTAGTATATTTTGATAGATCTGCCATTTTTGGACACGTCGATACCTAATGTGTTTACGATTTTTACTGTTTATTTATATTTATATCAGTTCTAGGGAAAGGGGGGGATTAGAATGTTTTTTTATTATAATTTTTTTTTCAACTTTTTTTCATTTTTATTTTTACTACTTTTCAGACTCCGTATGGTACTTTAACCCTAGGTTGTCTGTACGATCATATCATATACTGCCATACTACAGTATTTTACTCCTCTTTCATTACAATGTGCTATCAGCACAGTGTAATGAAGGGGTTAAAGCTAAATAGCCTCGGGTCTTCCCGAGGCTACCATGGAGACGGATTGCCGCTCCCCGATGACGCTACTGGGAGCGACGATCCTAGGCAAGGATGTGCCACCATCTTTTTGAGGCTGCCCGCAGCTTTGCCCGCAGCAATCGCTGTGATAACACCCGCGATCGGTGCTAGCACCCGCGGGTGGTACCGGGTGTTACCGGCAATATGCAGCAAAGACTTACCGGCTGTGGAAAGGGCCCGTGTGCCGTCTCCATGCAGCGGGACCCGACCGCCGCCGTGAATACATGGCGGGTGGTCTTGAACCAGTTAAAGAATAATTGACATCCATTTATAAATTTTTTTCTTCATTTTTTATGACCAGACCTCACACAGGTCTCTAATTTGAGGACTCCTCTTCTATCCTGGTACTTACCTTTATATGAAAGATTCCTTGTCCAAAGCTGTAGAGTGAATGACTGTCTGCAAATTAATTATGCAACGGTAAAGTGTGGTAAAACTCAATCAACAAACACAGAGCGGAGTGCCAACGATAACTGGTGTGATGGAAGTCTCTGGACTAAAATATTGTTTTGCCCATTGTTTAGCACAGATGGCAATGGTAATTAATATTGTGCTTTCAGCATTTGTGGAATTCCAGATGACAGAATTTGCAGATTATGTAATAAATAGCTAAATTATGGGACATAAAAATGGTTTATGGAAATGTATCCATATATCAAGCCCAGGCGGATCGTCCTGATCGCTCTTTAAATAAAAATTTTAAAAATATTTTAGGAAGTTTTCTGCTTTCGAGACATAAGGTGAGAATTTTAGACACAGCAGAAGTCTGCAAAATTCTTAGGTAAGGACAATGTATTCTATGGGAATTTATCTCATTTCATCACAGGGAGGATTGTATGTGGCTCAGAAAACGTCTTAATTAGGCAGATCCTACATTGAATTTTAATGAGGCGGCAATAATTGCCGAAAAACAATTGTACACATCAGGAATGGTGAATACGACTGTATCCCGTAGCTCCTCCCACACACAAACTATTTACGGAACTCAAATCACGTATATACTTCGTGTATAGCCGAGTTTTTTCAGCACAAAAACGTGCTGAAAAACGTCCCCTCGGCTTATACAACGAGTCAATGTAACTGTAAACTGTAAAATCTTACAAAAAGATAACTTATATACTCCTCCCTCCGTGCCCCAATGTGCAGCGTCTGCTCCCCGATGTCCGTGCCTTGTCTTCAGGCTTCCGCCACCGTCTTCTTTCTTTTCTGCTGGGTGGCCGCCATGTCTTTCCCCCTGGTGGGCCTAGTATGGACAGCGCACATCATACTAGGTGGCCGGCCGATGAAGAGCAATGGCGGCGCCCGCAGAAGAAAGAAGACGGTGCGGAAGCCTGAAGACAAGCGGCACGGACATCAGGAGCAGCGCTGCACGTCGGGGCCAACCAGAGGGTGAGTAATAAGTTTATCTTTTTTTAATGCTGGGGGAAAGCTGTATACCACTGGGGCTGTGCGTTACTACTGGGGGCAGGCGTATCCATGGGGCTGTGCTGTATACTACTGGGGCAGGCTGTATACACTGGGGGCAGGCTGTAGACTACTGGGGACAGGCTGTATACTCTGGGGGCAGTGCTGTACCCTATGGGGGCAGTGCTGTATACTACTGGGGGTGCAGACAGGCTGTATACCACTCGTTGCAGTCTGTATCTACTGGGGGCAGTGTGTATACTCTGGTGGCAAACTGTATCTCTTGGGGCGGCTGTATACTATGGGGCTGTGCTTATACCTGGGGCAGGCTGTATACCTTGGGGGCATGCTGTATACTACTGGGCAGTGCTGTTACTACTGGGGGCAGCTGTATACCCTGGGGGGCAGTGCTGTATACTACTGGGGACAGGTTGTATACTACTGGGGCGGCGTATCTGTGGGCTGTATACTCTGGGGGCTTGCGTATACTACTGGGGGCAGTGCTGTATACTACTGGGGGCAGTGCTGTATACTACTGGGGGCAGCGTAATACACTACTGGGGCAGTGCTATACTACGGTGGGGCGTGCTGTAGACTACTGGGGCAGTGGCTGTATACACTACTGTGGGGCAGTGTCTGTATCTACTGGGGGCAGCTGTATACTACTGGGGGCAGCTGTATCACTGGGGGCTGTGCTGTATACTACGGGCTGTGACTATCTACTGGGGGCGGTGCTGTATCTATAGGGGGCATGCTGTATACTACTGGGGGGCAGTGCTGTATCACTAGGGGGCAGTGCTGTAACTACTAGGGAGAGTTAGGGCGACAGTGCTGTATAGGGGGAAGTGGTTAAACTATGAGGGCTGTGGGGTATTATTTATACAGTGGGGCTGAGTGCTGTATTACTGGGGGCGGGCTGTATACTACTGGGGGCTGTGCTGTATACTACTCGGGCCTGCATGGCTGGGGGCAGTGCTGTATACTAACTGGGGGCTGTGCTGTATACTACTGTGGGCTGTGCTGTTACTACTGGGGGGCAGTGCTGTGATACACTGGGGATCAGGCTGGTATACTACTGGGGGCAGTGCTGTACTACTTACTGGGGGCAGTGCTGTATACTACTGGGGGCAAGTGCTGTATACTACTGGGGAACAGGCTTCTACCACTGGTGTACCAGGCTGTATACCACTGGGGGCCGTGCTGTATACTACTGGGGGGCAAACTGTATGACTACTATTGGGCAGGCTGTATACTACTGATAACTCATGTCTGACGAGAGAACTAGTATTCTCGAAAGCTCACCATCAAATATACTCAGTTAGCCTCAAAAAGGTATTGCCTGATTTCTTCACTCTTCTACTTACGGGGGGAAACTGTTACTACGGGGGGAGCTGTATACTACTGGGGACTGGCTGTTTACTACAGGGGGCAGGCTGATACTATACTGGGGGCTGCTGTATACTACTGGGGGCGGTGTATACTACTGGGGGCTGCTGTATACTACTGCTGGTGGTCAGGCTGTATAGCACTGGGGCAGTGCTGATACTACTATGGGGGCTTGCTGTATACTACTGGGGGCAGGCTGTATACTACTGGGGACTGGCTGTTTACTACAGGGGGCAGGCTGTATACTACAGGGGGCAGGCTGTATACTACTGGGGACTGCTGTTACTACGGGGGCAGGTTATACACTGGGGCTGCTGTAATACTACTGGGGCAGGCTGTATACCTACTGTGGGCTGCTGTATACTACTGGGGCTGCTGTATACTACTTGGCTTTTTATCTCGTTTCTGCTGTTATACTACTGGGGGCAGGCTGTATACTACTGGGGGCGGCTGTATACTACTGGGGACTGCTGTATACTACTGGGGGCAGGCCGTATACTCTGGGGCCGGCTGTTTACTACAGGGGGCAGGCTGTATTACTACAGGGGAAGGCTGTATACTACTGGGGACTGGCTGTTTACTACAGGGGGGCAGGCTGTAAATACTAACTGGGGGCTGCTGTAATACTACTAGGGTCAGGCTGTATACTACGGTGGGCTGCTGTATACTACTGGGGCTGCTGTATACTACTGGGGGCTGTATACTACTGGGGGCTGCTGTAATACTACTGGGGGCAGGCTGTATACTATTGGGGGGCAGTGCTGTATACTTACTGGGGGCCTGCTGTATACTACTGGGGGCAGGCCGTATACTATTCTGGGGCATGCTGTACTACAGGGCCTGGAACTACTGGGGGCAAACTGTATACTACTGTGGGGGCAAACTGTAATACTACTGGGGGCAAGCTGTATACCTATGGGGGCAGGCTGGGCTGGCTGTAACCTATATGGGGGCTGGCTTGCTATATACTTGGGGGGTGGTCTGTGACATTTCCCACCCTCGGCTTATACTCGAGTGAATAGTTTTTCTCAGTTTTTGGTGGTAAAATTAGGGGTCCGGCTTATACTCGGGTCGGCTTATACTCGAGTTATACTGTATGTTATTCGAATTTGTATCAAATGGATATTAAGTCAAGACATCAGACATTATACAATTGCGAATCTACTCCGAAGGAATTGATTATGTTTATGTTTATGAATGAAGGGACCATTGTTTAACATTAAAAAAAAAGCTATACATTATATGCCAGGCGTTGTTGTTATGTTTTTTATGCCAATATCCCAAAGAGTCGTACCTTTTTCTTCTTTTTCAATAAAGCTGCTTGTGTGGTTGTTTTGTGGTTGGATAAGTAAATTTTTTTATTGAACGAAAAATAAGACAAAAGGATGTACAATAGACCAAAAAAAATCGTTACTAAACCATAAAAATTCTAAAAACAACATTTAGAGTGTAACATCCCTGCAGTAACTTATCCTCCTGCAGTCTGCTTTGGTCCAAATCTCTAACGTCCGGAGCTGAAGTTCCGGTCTTCTATAAGTGGTTTGTTCTTATTCAGTCCAGTTTTAGTTTTGCTTGACCTGCTTTCTATTTGTAAGTTACCAGTTTGTTGATATTTATACTTCTCTACTTCTGGTTTCACGATTTCAGGCTATGTTTTGAGACTATCCCTTTGTATCTGCGATTTTGTGCCTTGTATGCCACCTCTGATATGACCGGGAACTCTGACTGCGCTATTGTGTTTGTTTGTTCATCCCGTTTTGTGTTCTGTTCCCACTTTTGTGTAGGAGGGACTGTCTTCTATTTATCTAGGATATGCAGAGCAAGGAGGCAGGGTGAAGTTTTTGGGGGCTCAGTTTAGGCTCACTGTCTTGTCTGTCCTACCCTGGTCCATAGTTAATATATCAGGCAGCTAGGTCGATGGGTTTTTACTACTTTTTAAAAAAGTTGTACAAAAGTTGCAAACCCTTTTTGCAACCCTTCTAAAGTTTTTTCTCAAGCCTGATAAGGACTGCAGTGTATATTGAACACTCAGTTTACCCCAAAATACTACCAAAAATTGCAACTTTTCATATATCCATTATGATTTTAAAGATATATCAGGAGCAACACTATAAATTCAGCGCAAATATACATATGTGACAAACATTTTTTTTGAAAAATAGAAAAAACCTAAGATAAAAGGCCCTTTAAGAGGAGATAACCTGAAATGGTTATATTGTCAGACGTGCAATAATAGGGGGGAGGCTATGAAAAACCCACGCGTATCACCTGTCAGGCTTTCTCAGCCCCTGTAATGTGAGTCTTTCTAAGTAGGGATGAACAGACCTTTTCAAGATCAGACTCGGCCGAGTTCAGCTAAACCCGAACCTGAAAAGTTTGGTCGGGTTGGCTGCACCCTACAGGGTGGCCACCCGTAGGGTCACTCATATATTTACATCCAGCAGATGGAGGGGCACTGCATTTATTACTGTCTGCACACCACCCCCTTGGGTGTGCAGACAGTAAAGACTACACGGCCCCACCATATATCTGCTGTTATCCTGTGGAGTGCTGCAGTTTCTTGAATTGAGTTGCCCAAAATGATGTGCAGGTCGGAGAAGATAGAAAACTGTCATGGAGGGGAAGATTCATGTACCTTTGCCCACAAAACGCAATCTCCCCCATTGCATCTTAAATGGTAACTGGGGTAGAAAGTTTTTCACAGAACATACAGCTCTTTTATCTGTTTCGTTTTGGTTGATACCTTGGGCTTTCAACAAGCTCTTTCGGGGTGGTGCCCAAACAGGTTTGAGACAACAGTATCTGCTTGGGGGTTACTGGACGGATCATAAAATATTGCTGAGCAAGACACTTTCTGGGCTTCCTTGGACTGCAGAAGGGATTCAGAGTTCTGTCTGGGATACTCCATGCTAGGGCCAATGGGTCCACCACCACTATGGTAGGCTGGTAATGAATGATAATGTCAGAGCTTATGAATAAGTTAGAGGAAATCTACCATATGGATGGGGTACTTTACACTAAGTACACTTACAAGCTGGTGTGTGACCCCGGAAACAGGATCTATTCTTCCTTTATCTTCAAATGGCCTTATTTTGATGAAAATCATGTTAATTATCCAAATTATGCTAATAAGCCTCAGGGGCTTCTCCTGTCTACGTCAAAGCAGTCCCTTCTAGTTCGCCTCTTGTTAATTATGTACGCCAAAAACATCCTTCTTGCCCTCCACAGGGAGGTACCCGGTGAAATCATAATTAGAAGACGAAAGGGCTTCTGTGCCGTAGAGAGGAGCCCCTGAGGCTCGTTTCTATAAATTTTCTCTACGATTTTCTCCAAAACTAGGCCAAAGCCCTTTAGTTATGAAATAAAACACGAAAATTGGAGCAAGCACAAATAACTATATAGATGAAACCGACACGTGAAACATAAACCATGAGTAATAAAGTAACAGGCGCTCAAAAGATGACACAAAAAGTAACTTTATTGAAAGTAGACCAAAAAAAAAACAAAATACATTTAAAACCGGTTACTGATCTGTATCTCTCTTGCCTCTTCCAATTCACTTTACTAATGGTCCATCTTGGCTAGCGGCTCCTGGCAAATATAAGCTTTGTATTTGTACTTTAGCGCTCCGGTGTAGTCCAGTGTGGTCTTACTCATGGCTATCGATGTAGTCCAGCGAAGCTGCTGCAGTCTACTAAATGCATGGACCTGAAATAGAAAAACAGCAAAACCAAGTTTTTCTGGGGGTTATTTATCATACGTCGGCCTTTTGATGTATTCGGCAGGGGTCTGCACAGAGTTTGTGTCTACGCCTGGCCTACGTAATATTTCGCCGGCTGCAACAAGTACAGAGACTGGAACGCCCAAGGTTGGACCACTCCCTGCCGCCCTCGCCACCCCCCTGGCTGGCCACGCCCCTCTACACTCCTCTGGAATGGAGGTGGCCGTTGGAGGTGGAGCCCCGATAAATGAGCCCCACTAGGGGATATTTAGCAGAAGTGTCTGAAAGCAGAACTGTTTTAGTTTTTCATGGCAACCAATCAGCTTTCAGCTATTATTTACCCACAGCTGTATACAAAATTAAAGCTGAGCTCTGATTGGTTGTCATGGGAAACTATAACATTTTACCTCTGATACTTCCGAAATCTCCCGCGCTGAATCTGGATTTTATATAGATCCATTGGGGACATTTTGTCCTCCACAGCTTTTAAGGATAGAGATACAGTGAAGCGTAACTTGTCACGCAGCTCTCTGGACCTTGTGATATCTTACTAAGTTAAGATGATTACAGTAGGTCTATCTGCAGTCCCATGGAAAACCACTGATAACATATTGAGATATCATGACAAGTTGTGCCAAATTCCATACTCCTCAGTTTCTCTCTATTTTTAGGACATGTGTGCCAAATTCCATACTCCTCAGTTTCTCTCTATTTTTAGGACATGCAGTAATTTGCTCATGTCCCCAGATGCTGAAGATCATCGATTTATTCACAAGAGAAGAATTTTTAATAAAATATGTTATAATACATAGGTTGTAAAAAAAAAAATTATTATAATCAATATGTTCACCGTTATCGGTCTACAACTACTACCACTCCCATCACTTCTATAGGACTTACAGATCATGATTTTTAGAAGTCACTGGAGCACTGGGTCATACTCGCACACCACAGCTTCACCTACATGAGTTGATTCAGGAACAGTGGCGTAACTAGGAGAGACAGGGCCCCGTGCGGCGGTTTTTCCGAATCCGTCGTGTTTTCGTTCGGCCACGCCCCCCTATTTCCGTTGCGCGCATGCTAGCGCCAATCCGATTGCGTGCGCCAAAATCCCGGGGCAATTCAGGAGAAATCGGCGCAAATCGGAAATATTTGGGTAACACGTCGGGAAAACGCGAATCGGGCCCTTAGTAAATGACCCCCACTATGCTGGACATGTGCAGTACAATATAAATATATTGGTGGACATCCTCCAAATTTTATACTGTAAGGTCGGATGACGGCCCCATAGCAGCTGCTATGCTGCTGTAACTGCTGTAGTTACGCCCCTGTTCAGGAATCTCCCCTTTTGTGATATTTGGGGGTCCTAAAAGTCATGTCCTTAAAGTGGTTTTCCCATGAAACTAAGTTAGATCCTATCCACAGGATAGTGCCTTACTTGCTGATCGGTGTGGGTCTCAGTGATGGCCGCGCATGACCGCTCTGCTCCATACATCTCAATGCAGCCAACGGAAGCAGCGCTCACCTCCTCCTCCTCTCCCCGATGCCGACATGTTCTCGCCATGCTACGATACGGCGGGCAAACTATGGGGCACATTTACTAAGGGTTCACGGACCGCATTTCCGTCAGGTTTCCCGGCTATTTCCGATTTGTGCCACATTTGACAGGGGTCGGATTTTGCAACACAAATCAGGAGCGTCGGACAACCCGACTAATTCGAACTAAATGCGGGATTTATATTTCACATTGTGTCGCATGACATGCACTCACATACACCGGAAAGAAGAAGATGAACTTCGTCGGACCTGAGTGGGGTAAGCGACACATGCAGGATATCGAGCGTACCATCTTGGTGAATCGCGCCGGACTTCATCTTCGTTGGACATTCCGGATCAGGGATCACGATAGGACCGGGTAAGTAAATGTGCCCCATTTGTGAATGTGTGAATGTAGCCTAATGTAGCGTGTTTGTAATGTATTTGTCAACACAATGTTAACATATCTGTTAACATTAACGTTAAAACGTTAACTGTAACGTTAAAACTAGAGATGAGCGAGCACTAAAATGCTCGGGTGCTCGTTACTCGAGCCGAACATTTCCAGATGCTCGAGTGCTCGTTTCGAGTAACGAGCCCCATTGAAGTCAATGGGAGACCCGAGCATTTTTCAAAGGGACCATGGTTCAGGAATAAAATATGTTATTTAATTGAAAAATAATGTCTTCTGATAATTTGCAAACATCTGCGATCTATTCTTCACTGTTCGTGGAGTGTAATGTCCATGGTCTCGTGTACAGGTGTGGACCACCATACTGTCAATGGGATTTTACTCCCTTATATATTCCACAGAGATATAATTCCCAGCAATGACTTACAAAGCTGTCAAAATATCCAAATAACGTTTCCAGGATGGGATAAGGAAAACCACACCTCTTTTAGCTACCTTGTAAGGCAGCTCCCTTAACATCAAGCATGACCTACAAGAAGCCTTATGAAATGATGCTGGATTAAAACCAAACCGGTACAGGCAATCCCCGAGTTACGTACAAGATAGGTTCTATAGCTTCTTAAGTTGAAAATGTATGTAAGTCGGAACTGTATATTTTATAATTGTAACTCCAGACAAAATTTTTTTGGTCTCTGTGACAATTGGATTTTAAAAATTTTGGATTGTCATAAGACCCAGGAGTAACAATAAATCTTCATTACAGACACCTGTGATAACTGTTATAGCTGATTATTGTAGCCTAAGGCTGAAGTACAGTAAATTACCAACATCCAGAGGTCCTTGTGTAAGTAGGGGTCGTCTGTAAGTTGGGTGTTCTTTAGTAGGGGACTGCCTGTATATCTATTCCAGAAGGAACAGTTTCCCAACTGTAGACAGCGCTGTTTCGATGTGGTTGCATCTCTTCAGTACAGTCCAGGGAACTGGTTTCGCTGAGTAAGAGGCTTGTGACTAGGGTTAGGAAGTAAGAGCTCTCCGGAAACTTTGCCAAGTAAGGCTGCCATGTAGGCCTGTGGAGACGCATAACCACTGACGCTCCACTGAGGTATTCTGAGAAAATTCAACTAAGTTTTCCAGGATGAGACAAGGAAAACCACGCCACTTCTTCTACCTTGTAAGAAAGCCCCCTTAACATCAAGCATGAATTTCAGAAAGCCTAATGACTGGAGATGAGCGAAAGAAAATGAGCTCAAGAAAATGGCATCTCCCGCCGTTGTGATTTTTGGCGGCCAGAAACAGAGCCAATCACAAGCCAGGAGACTCTGCACTCCACCCAGCATGATGTGGTACCCTTACACGTCGATAGCAGTGGTTGGATGAATGAATCAGTGACCATGTGAATAGACTAGCGCCTGCCCGCGCTGCTCGGATTTTCCCTGTTGTGCCGCTAGGGAGAAGACCTGCTGCTGGTAGGGAAAGTGTTATGGTTAATTAATAGTGTTAGGCAGGATGATTCTAACGAAACCCCAACAAGCCCTCTTAGGGCTACAATAACGTATAATATTGTTTTTTTATTTGCTTGTGGCTGGGCTTGCTGGCACTATAGTGCAGCTTGTACCATATTGTGAGGATTGTGGGAGACTTGCGACGTTGTGTTTAGCTCTAGTGATACAATATCCACCTAAACACTAAGTGAAGTGATTTGAATTAGGCACAGTGTGCTGATTTTTTTTTTTTTACGTTATTTACTTTTATAACTCAAAGTCATCAGCACAGCACAAAATCCAGTTGTGTGCTGTCAGTGTAGGTTAGAAACTAGCCATAGCAATAGGATAGCATCGTTTGTTTTAAAAAAAAAATTTTACACTTTAATTTTGAAAATGTTTAGCCCGAGGCTAGGGGTAGAGGAGGGGGGGACGTGGGCTCCAACTACTGCGGGGTCAGAGAGGTGGGTTCTGGGCGGGGTGAGACACACACCTGGATGAGAGGAGCAGGGAAAGCCACAGAGCTACATCCCTAGGTTATCAGTCTCAAGTTACTGTACTCGTGGTGAGCATTGAGCCAAACATGCGAAGAGGTGGATGTCGTGGATTGCGGACAATTCTTCTAGCCATTTGCCACCATCGTCTGTCTTCCAGCAGTCACCCCGTTCCACGCAATCAGCACTCCTCCACTCCTCCACTCCGCCCCTTCACCCAGTCTGGCCCGCCTCCCAGGTAAATTTGGCATTTGAAACCGCTACTCCTGAGAAACTGGTTTTTTTGACCCTTCCCAGAGTCACAAACCAACTTCTCCGGTTTGCTGTTTCTGGCTCTTTTTTCCGATGCCCAGGTTTTTTCACGGTCGCAGCTGTGTGATGATGACATTTTGAACGTAGGTGAAGAAGGTGTCAAGAGGTGTCGACGATGAGGAGTCTGGTTGTTCCTACAGTGTTGACGTTGTTGTCCAGGGCAAAGTACCGAGGGGGGAACTGACTGAGGGATCGGAGAATGATGAGGTTACAGACCCCAGCTTGGTGATTAGGCCGGCTGCAACCAGTGTTCGAATGGAGGCGATCACCTAACCCAGAAAGGTTGGAAGAGGCAAGTGGTGGGGCCACGAAGGACGAGGCAGGGCCAAGACTCTGGAGCACAGCACCAAATGTTTCACGTAGTCCAAGCTCCCGTGGCGAGGGCTAGAGTTTTCCGAAGTCTGGAGTTTCTTAAAGAACAACCGGATGACCGACGGACTTTGGTGTGCAACCTTGCCAACAGACAGCAGTGTTCCACCATACTAGCTAATCACACCAGTATGCGCAGGCTTATGATGCCTAAAAACCCAACTCAATGGCACAAGCCCGTTCACGTCACGCCGGCACACCACTGCTCTTCCCCCTAGTGTCAATTGCTAGTCATCCCTGCCAGGACCCCGGCCCCAGAAACCCTCCCGTTCTGAAAACCCATCTTCGCTCCACGATCCTCCACAACATCCACAGCGTTCCGTCTCATCCAGACCAGACGCTGGAGGCAAAAGGAAGTATAGTGGCACCACCCCACACGCCCAACCCTCAAACTCCACATCTCCACAACTGCTTCCTGGAGATGTGCCTATTAGGTGTAGAGACACGAGCCTTTCTGAAACTCATGGCGACGGCCGCCCCCTCGGTAGTTCGGTCCCCCGCCACCACTTTTCCCGATGTGCCGTCCCAGCCCTGCACAGCACATGTCAGAGAACATCATCGTGCCCTGACCAAGGCCGTTTCTGACAAGGTCCACCTGACCACGGACACTGATCGTTGACGGCACATTGGGTTAACTTGGTGGAGGCGGGGACCGAGTCCTGACCCTGGGCTGGTCATATACTGCCGACGCCGAGGATTGCGGGGCTACACGGTCCAGGTCTCAAAGAGCCTACTACCAGCAGCGTCAGAGCGATGTAGACTGCCGATGTCAAATTCCACCAGAACTGGTAGTCAGGTCAGTCAGCTTAGTCTTACAATGAGGATGGGACGTGGATGTCTGTATCTGTCAGTGCTGAGTACTTGAGGAGTCAACACAGATGGTCAGTGCGATGCGCCATCATCAGCCTTCACATCCGTTGTCGTTGTTGCCTGTTGAAAAACTCTCTGGTCAGCATAAGTCGAAGCTTTGCGCTCGTCACAAGACGGGGGAAGAAATTCCCTGTTGATAGCCAAAGCACCCTCAGGTCTTTTTCTCAGCGCATATCGGAGGAGGTGGAGGGAGATGAGGAGGAAAGGAGGAGGAATGTTGGCGAGAAGCATAGTTTCCCTGACAGCGCTAGCGGCAGAGGGCGTACTTCTGGCGGGCAGTAAGCGAGGAGAGTAGGCGAGCAGGCGCTTGTTCCACACGGCAGGGTACGCTTACAAGCCTTGCCATTTTATGTCACCACAGCAAGACACTGTCACCTGTCCCTCTCGGCACGTGGGCTGATCTTTACAGAAAGATGGTGAGGGAGTACGTCAGCGACCATACCATGTCTCTAAATGATCACAGCTCCCTACAACTACTGGGTTCAAAGCTGGACATGTGGCACACAATGCGCTGTACGCCTTGGCGATTCTTGCCTGCCCTGCGCCGCTAGCGTGTTGTTCGAGCGGGTTTCAGTGCAGCTGGTGGCATCATCACCGATAAGCGTACACGCCTGTCGACTGACAGCGCTGACAGTGACGCTTATCAAGATGAATAAAGCGATTTCTCAGGATTTCCATTCTCACCAGGTGAAGGAAGCTCAACCTGAAAAATTTATGCACTCCTCTCGCCTCTTTTCCTACTTTCGTCCTCTTTGTACACTAAAGCAGAGGAAACTGGCTATTTTTGCCGGGCCAACTGGCTCAGCTACAGTACTCTATGTATTTAATTTCTGGAGGCCAACTACACCTGTCCGTTGTTTAAACAATTTGGGCGTGCCAAATACAGGCACTCAATCATTAATTTTTCTGGAGGCCACCTACCTGCTCCTCTGGTTTGAAAACTTTTTTGGACTGCCACATACGGCACTATCCAAATTAAATTGTCTCCATAGCCTCTCAACGTCGTTCTTTTTAGCTGCCTCACACGTTGCCTTCCATTGTCTACCTCACACAGTCATCGCCATAGTTGCTCAAAAGTCGTCCATAAACGCTGCTCATAATGGCTCCTTATCAAATGAACGTGTCAGGCGAATTTTGGGTTGTTTTCATGCTCCACATCAACTTGTTAACTTGTTGCCACCCTGCTGTGTTATCACAAATATACTGGCAAACTTTTATCATTACCAATATATTCATGCGCTTCTTGCGCATCTGTTTACATTCCCCTCACCCACCATAACCCAAACTTATAAGAACACTACTCACACGTGATCTATACAAAAGGTTTTAGAAGTGCTGTTTGTGGAGTAGCCGAGAGACAGGGCTTGGATAGGCGAAAGCTCGCCTGGCAGCGGCGACGCAGTCCATCCCCAATATCCAACTACCATAGTTTTAACTGTAGCAACTTAATCTACGACTAGTTCACTGCCTCCATACTGGTCCCTTAGCATAAGAGCTGTTCAGGCAGAATTTTTCAGGTGTTTCACCAGATACATAGTGGAACTCGGCCCATCTGTCGCCGCCATGCTGGAGACCTGAAGTTGCAATCATAGCAGCGCATATGATGCCCTATACCAGTGGTGCGAACCTAGGGCACGGGTGCCAGAGGTGGCACTCAGAGCCATCTCAATGGCACCCTGCCATCGCCCAAGGCAGTGTTCTCAGACAGGACTTAAGCTCTTGCAGTCCCAGGCACCCAGGACCCTAGAAGAAGCTACAATGATAATCCAAACTTCGTCTCCTTCTTTCTACGTATTGGTGTCCTCAGAGGCCATCCATCAAACCTGCGAAAGAGCAGGGGTAATAAGTGAATTGGCCCATTGGCACTTTGCGAAAAATACATGGGTTTTGGTTGCAGTTTGGGCACTGGTGTCTAAAGGTTTGCCATCACTGCCCTATATTGTCGCTCTTATCATGGAACCTTTTCCGAAAAAACAATTAAAATGAACCACTATGCTATTCCATTGTTCCTAGGTGAATATTCAAACGACCGGCCTGCTTTGAAAAGATAATTTTTCAAAGTAAACAATTCTGGCCCGGCCCATTTGGGTGGGGAGGAGCCGAGAGACAGGGCTTGACAGGCAAAGCCGCCTGGCAGCGGATAGCCAGCTTCCCATCCCAAATTAGGCAGCCTCAGAGGCATCCAGTGCATGACTGCCCATTCTTCCTGCCATTTCGCTCCACGATCTCCACAGTGTCCACCAATGTCCATGGCAACTGTCAACTCTCTATACCCCAGACGTGCGAGCACGAGAGGATATGCAGCACATCATCCCCTTATCAAACGAGCTGGTCAGGCAGAATTTCAGGGTTTTCACCAGATACATAGTGGAACTCGGCCCATCTGTCGCCGCCATGGCTGGAGACCTGAAGTTGCAATAATAGAAGCGCAATATGAATGCCCCATTACTGTCGTCTCTTAATCATGGAAGGTCTCCATGGCTGCCTCCACATGTCGTGCCTATCAAAGAGCTGTGTCCGGTCATTTGGGTGTTTCACCAATAACGTTATGGAACTTGGTCACTATGTCGCCACCATGCTGTGTTATCGACTAAATAACCATCAACCTTTTGTTCACATAGGAAATCTTTCAGCGCTTCTGCTCACCTCCTTGGGTTCCTCTCTGCCACCCATTGGTTTGAAACATGAGTCCATTTGGGTATGTCGCCACAACACTCTCTAGCTGCCGCTGCTGCCGGCTCGCCTTGCATGCGTCCCCTTAGGTCAGGGGTCAATTATTGGATGTTTTAGATGCTATCTAGCCTCATTCGGTCACTCTGTCATGGCCATGCTGTTGCCCATAATTTTGGCATAATGGTGCGATTAAGCAGCCTCAGAGGCATCCATGCATGCTGCCCCTGCTGTTTCCTGTCCATTTCCGTGGTGTTTCCATCCTTTTCTAAGGTTCCCAGGTGTTTGGCCAAGCTTCTCTGTGCAGAGCCTTGGTCCCCTTGAAAAATGCTTGAGTCTCCCATTGGGGCTCATTATTCGAGACGAGCACTCGAGCATCAGGAAAAGTTCGTCTCGAATAACGAGCACCCAAGCATTTTAGTGCTCGCTCATCTCTACTAATGACATAATGCGGGATTAGTGAGAGGCTTTTGACTAGGGCCAGGAAGTACGAGTTCTCCTGTAGACAGTGTTAGGTGGCAGCCCTGAAGATCTGAGTTATCATATCTTTGTATGTAGTGACACGACAAGACATAATCCAGCTCTTCAGCTCCTGTAAGGGATCAAGGGTTTCTTTCAGCCTTAAGAGCTTTCTGCTCTCTGCAATGTGCTGCACCAGAGCTCCTCCCCTCTTTGATAATCCTATATCAGGATTTTGGTTGGATACTCACAGCAGTCATTCAGAAGGGGGAAGGGGCTTGGAAACAGTTCATTGCAAAGAGCAGAAAGCTCTTCAGGCTGAAAGATCCACCCAGAGCACTTGTAAGAGCTGCAAAACTATATATAAAGTTAATTTTTCACAGTCCTGCTGTTATCTACAGCATGTACAAAGGCACAAACACACTATACTCCTCACAGTTATACCACAGGACCTGCACAGTAGATATTTAATAAACTGTCTGTGATCGAAGATGTATTTCTTGATTGGCCCCAACTTGGCACTTACCTCCGTTCCGTTTTGGTATAAAGAGACTAAAGTCGACAGTGCACGCCAGCTACAGGTTGGTATAGGTTGCCATATCTGATCACCAGGAGGCTCCATATTTGAAGAAACCATAAATTACACATAGTAAGTGGAAGGCAGGTTACCAGAGGCCTCACTTACATTACAAGTCTATACCAAGCTCCCCCTTCAACTATTGAATGGGGCATTTATCATGGCTTATTCACTAGTTGTTTATCCTTCACACAACCTCCACTGCTGCACGGGTGGCTTGTCGGTAACTGACCAAGCACCAAAATGAAGATGCTGCATTGCATTTAGGTCACATTCACACAATACATCTTAATGCACTACGTTTTGAAACACAATGTAAGCGCAATGGGAGTTACTCCGAGTCCTCACCAAACTCAATGGGTTTAAACTTAAACACTTTCGGTAAGTTAAATTACGTGTTTTGCCTGTTAACACAGTAACACACATGTTAGTGCAGCACGGTGACTCAGTGGTTAGCACTGCAGCCTTGCAGCACTGGGGTCCATGAGATAAAGTCAAACATCCAAGTCAAACATCTGCAAAGAGTTTGTATATTCTCTCCGTGTTTCAGTGGGTTTCCTCTGGGTCCTCCGGTTTCCTCCCACACTCCAAAACATACTGTTAGGTTGATTAGATTGTGAGCCCCATTGGGGACAGGGACCGATTTGGCAAGCTCTGTGCAGCGCTGCGTAATGTGTGTGCGCTATATAAATAAAGAATTATTATTATTACTAAGCAAACACAATTTTTTAGGTGTAAACGCATTTGTGTCCGGGTAGGAGTAATTACTGATATGCTTGAATCACCCTCCAAATATCGCAATTCAAGTGCATTTTGCAAATTTAGCCGTAACTAGTCACGTCTTGGTCCTAGAATAACATACTAACATACATACACATCACTATCCATGAGCCCCGCAATGCTTCATTTGGTCAGCAAAAAGCCAAAAATATACTGATGCCATCTAATTTTTTTTATATATATATAAAGAGATTAGCGATGCATCTAATATTCCTCCCCGGCAGCCAATCCCTATCATGTCATATCAAAGTCTCGCAAGACGTTGAAAGTTGGAAATGTTATCAAGCATTAGCAGGCATTTATAGAACGGCTGGTGAATATTCCCCATTTCATGTGATGTAAATGAATGGTAATTTCCTGACTTTAAAAGAGAAGCGTTCAGCCAGTGTATCCCAGTGTCCGGGACCCGATGCTTTCAATGTTCTCCTCCTTCCTTTTCCGATGGAGCTGCGATTGCTGCGGAGGAATTAATCCATTTCCAAAATCTACGGCTCAAACTTAAGAAATTCCAGTCTCCCCCTACTACATACTCTTCTCTCTTCTCTCTCTCTCTCTTTCTCACTTTTTTTTTTTTTTTAGAATATCAATAAGTTCCAATTGAAGAGTGGATTCTTTTGCAATTCAGGCATGTGCCGGCGATAACGGGCGAGTTGGCATGAAGAGAGGCAGAGATGGATTAATTATGCAGAGAACATGGAAATTCTGCTTATCATCGGCTAGCAAAGGAGCCCAGCTCACATAATCAGCAAACGAAGGGAGAGGAAAAATAACAATGCAATGGCACCTTCCAGCCCATCATCACAATTTTTTTTTTTTTACCCCCTTGTAATTAAAAAATAACACACAATTATAGGCCTATCTGCGGCGCAGGCGACGAGTGGGTGTCCACAATATAATTGCAGCCGGATAATAAAGCGAGGATTGTCCGTTTCTGCATTGCTACATGCCACCCGTCTTAGGGGGTTTTTTTTCCCCTTATTTTGTCTTCCTTTGGCCTCAACACTTTCTTATTTTGGCTGCAGCCGGGAAGTAGATGAATATCTCAGGTGACATTCTATATTAGTGTCCATAAACGGCCGCATCTCGCCCTTATCGCTCAGCAAACAAACACAAGACAACCAGGGGCTGTTCTCATCCGTAGCTCACCACCTGTGGTCAAATACAATCACTACCTTCACGTGGACTCACCCAAGATATGCTGTGATTATGGACTCGCTCTTAACCCTTCCATCGCCAGGGGAGCCCCCTAATGGCTAAACTCAGTGCAGCAGATCTTTATCTTATCTTTTTGTTTTGCGTGTGACATTTGCTGAGATAGAATTTTAAAACAAATTGTAAAAAAATAATAAAAAATGATGCTTTATCCACAAAAATTCTTAAGGTTTTCTTATAGTTTAGGTTATATTTTATGAGTGAGGTGAAGCCTTTATTTATATTGTTGTTATTTTTCTTTATTAAAAAATTATAATTTGTCTTTTTGTATATGTTATATATATTATATAATATATAATATATATATATTTATACATATATAAAAATTTTTGAACTTCAAATTTCAAAAAAATGTGAAAGTTTTGATTTAATTAAATAGAATTTTTTTATTTTATTTTAAATCAGGGTATATATTGTTTTACTTGTTCTACACTTATTTTTATAAAATATAATTTATGGATACAAATTTTATAACCACTAAGAATTTGGGTTTATAGACCAGGCTTACTAATTTATTTTATAAATGCACAGGTTCCTTTTTACATCTTACTTTATATATTTGGCATAATTATAATTAGCAGTTGTCATTGTAGTAGAAGCTGTTGTTGTTGGAGAACAATTAGCGGTAGTAGTTGTTGTTGTTGTAGTAGTAGTAGTTGTTGTAGTGGTAGTAGTAGTTGTTGTATAAGTAGTAGTTGTTGTATAAGTAGTAATTGTTGTAGTGGTAGTAGTAGTTGTTGTATAAGTAGTAATTGTTGTAGTGGTAGTAGTAGTTGTTGTAGTGGTAGTAGTAGTTGTTGTAGTGGTAGTAGTAGTTGTAGTGGTAGTAGTAGTTGTTGTATAAGTAGTAGCTGTTGTTGTATTAGTAGTAGTTGTTGTATCAGTTTGTGTATGTTAGATACTTTTATAAAAACTGCTTTTTGTAAAGTAGAAACTGCTGTATAATACTGTATACATACCAGCTGCACACAGTTATATCCAGGAATATATCCTATGAATGGAGTAAAGGGAGAATATATATACTATATATAGCTATATTCTATATACTGACTTTCTGATACAGCTGAACACCTTCTAGATCATGTTTCTTCCATGGCCCATGGTGATGGCATCATCCAGAGAATTAACTTTGAAGTGAGATGTTAATTGGTTGTATGAAGTCAAGCTCTCTCCACCTATGAAGCCTCTTCATTGTGATTGATATCATCCACCCGACTTTAGGAGATTTGGTTAGTGATATCTCTTGATGCAGGTCAATCAATTACAGTGAAGGGTGATTTCTGTGGCAGGGAGAGCTTGACTTCAGTGTCAAACTCTCCGCCTCCTTGACTTTATACAAACAATCTCACTTCAAAGTTGATTTTATGGAGGATGCCACCACCCTGGGCCATGAAAGAAACATAATCGAGAAGACGTTAAGCTGCTCCACAATATACTGGTAGTGGTTTATTAGGCCAATTTCTGATGACAGGTTCCCTTTAAGTTGCACCAGTGACATATAGCAGCCCGTCATTCCCTTCTCAGGTAAGCTGTACAGATGGTGTCCAGGTATAGGTACCAGCTGAAGGAGCATTTGGTACATAGGCTTCTATTATGTATAAGCAGCCATACAGTTGCCCATACACATTAAAGAAAGTTTGGTAGATTTTGACTGTTTCCGCTTTTTTATTACAGTATATTAAAATTTAAGGTAAATGTTTAGGAAAGCTGACAACAGACTTTAAAGGACACCTATCACCAGATCAATGATTGTAAACCAAACATACAGACAAACCGGTGTGCGCCCCCCCCCTGGATCTGCTCTTATTTTAGTTTTTTGGTTTTTTTTTTTTTGGAAAAAAAAAGGGCTTTTTAAATTATGCAAATGAGCCTGAGGGGCTCCAGGCTCCATTAACTCCTATGGAGCCTGGAACCCTTCAGGCTCATTTGCATAGCTTTAAAAGCCTTTGTTTGTAAAAACCAGGGCATACGAAGCTAAAAGAAGAGCAGATCCTACCAGAGGGGGCGCACACCAGTATGTCTGTATGTTTGGTTTACAATTCTTGATCTGATGATAGATGTCCTTTAAATTTAGGAGCTATCAGGTTGGAAGATTTTGTTTAAAGAAGGAGTGGCTTAATTTGACCAATCACTTGGATATTTATTGTTGAAACCTTGATGAGATGCAATCTGGGTTTCATATAGTCTAAACTGGACTTGATATATGCAGTAGATTGGACCCCATGATAGGTTCCCAGTGATCATGTGACCACCAGGATGTAACAAGCTTATGTTATCTCACTGGCAGATGGACCAGGTCCTCCAGCTGCTATTGCGCAATGGCTTGAGAATCCCGAAAATCACATGCATTGTATAAAGATGGTACAAGGGATTTAAAGCACCCTAGAACCGCCCATATATATCCCATAATGCTCTATACATTAACTTTAAAGATGCGTATGTTGCTTTAAAGAAACATAGCAAGCAATTACAGCGAGATTAGAAAAAGACATTATTTCATTGATGTCTTTGTTGTTGAATATTAGTTTAATACATCCAGCTTGGTTACTTCTTAAGAAAAAATGTCATAATGAATTGCTTTTTAAATTACAGATGATCAAACATTGCCTTTGACCTAATTTACAAATGTGCTTTAAAAAAAATTTCGTTAACGAGAGAGAAAAAAAAAAAAGTTACAATGTACAAATCACTTTCTGCTCCAGTTATTTAGACAAAAGTTGTGCGCGCTTATCATTTTTCCCCCAAATTGGTAATTGCTACATTTTGAAATGTGACAATTTATATGTAAAGTGTGATGGAATATTTTATACTGATGCTGTTTCATCTCCGTGAATGCTAATCAATTGTGGAGGAAGGTTCTAGTTGTATAAAATATTGTATATATATAGCCATGTGAGGGGGTTATATACAGGAGAGGATACAAGCCATGTGAGAAGTTATATACAGGAGAGGACACAAGCCATGTGAGTGGGTTATATACAGGAGAGGACACTACTGTTAATTTGGGATTTCACATGTTGCATTTTTAATGCATTTTGAAACCTATTACAACAGCTGAGCAGTGGTGATTTTCCTAATTACATTACTGTTAACATCTGAATTTACAAAATGCATAGTAAATGCAAAGTTAACACATGCATTAACATGGTGTTTATAGTGCGTTTTGTAAACGCAAATATTAACAGTAATGAAATAAGGCAAATCACCTCCCCTCAGCTGTTGTAATTGGTTTCAAAACCCATTAAAAACGCAAATAAACGCAAATGACCTCACCCTTAGAAGTAACCAATAAATTATTAATAAAATGTAAATGCAAACATTTTTTGAATTTTGACAAAGGAGGTTACTGTGCAAAATTTTAAACATTTAAAGCATGTGAAATAATTCCAATTTACATGTTAAAATAGGGTCCTTGAAAAAAAACCCTTCCTTTTGCACCTGCCCTGGACCAGGTTCAGATTTGTGCCAAAAAAGTCGCAAAAATGGCTCTAAAAAGTGAAATCTAAGTGAAAAGTTGCACGGAACATCTGGGAAACCATGATGCATAAGGCACACTGCACAAAGGTGCAGTCAAGGTGTACTTGAAAAAAGACAGAGTTAAAAGTCCCAAAAACGGCAAAAGTCGCTACAATTAGACAATTTGCCTAGCTGAAATAATGATACATGTGCCCCATAGATTCCTTTTAAGTGCAAATTTTGCCCTCTTACATATTCATAGTGCAGAATTATTTCTGCCTTATATAACTTTTCTTTCTTGTCCTATCCGGTTGCCACAAGTCATTGCACACAAACATACAAAGCCAAACAGCAGCCGCATATATAAAGTATCCTCCCTGTATCATTTCATAACTAATATCCGCCACACCGCAGCAATTCCGGCTTCTCAGACACAACGACAAACAGAAACTAATTTATAGAATCTATTAAACCTCCAATGTACATCCATTCATTATATATGGCCTCATAATAAAAACACGAATCCCGAGATTAATTGGCATAAAAAATCTGGTTGTAATTCTTCAGGTAGAAATAATAGCAGTGTGAAATAAAAGCCTTTGAAAGTCACTCGAGGTCTGAAAAGAAAGAAAAGCCGTGAACCATCCAGATGCTCCACCAGAGATGATACTAACCTCGCAAAACAAAGTTATTTTTCATCGCGATCAACTCGACTTAATTAAGTGCAACGACTTCTGGAAGTCACAGAAGGGTGAAAAGGACAAACCTGCAATATTATATCCTTCCCAAAACTACCCAAATGTGTAGGATTCTCACGGGGGAGGAGGAGGAGGCAACAATTAAGTTGCACTTTAAGACTTTTTAATCAAATTACTTGTGGCTATCCAAAAATACGGTCATTAGCCTCCATTGGCCTCCCATGATGTCTCCATTGCATTTCACAACTTACAAAGTACAGGCAGTCCCTGGGTTACATACAAGATAGGGTCTGTAGGTTTGTTCTTAAGTTGAGTTTGTATGTAAGTTGGAACTGTATACTTTATCATTGTAACCCCAGTCACAATTTTTTTTTGGTCTCTGTGACAATTGGATTTTAAAAATGTTGGGTTGTCATAAGAATCAGGATTAACAATAAAGCTTCATTACAGACGCCTGTGATAACTGATATTTATTGTAGCCGAGGACTAAAGTACAGTAATTTACCAAAATCCAGAGGTCCGTTTGTAACTAGGGGTCGTCTGTAAGTCAGTTGTTCTTAAGTAGGGGACCGCCTGTACATTGTATGGAGGACAAAGATGGTAGAGATCTCTATTCCGAATTGATTCAGAATCTAGTTTGAAAAGATTATCAGAAAAAAATATAAAAATCATAAAAAGTACAAAACTATAAGAAAAAAAACCACAAAGCAAAAAACTTCTTATTGACCACACTCTCTTATCCTTAGTGTGAACTTCTGTGTAGCCAGCATAAGGGAAAGTAAAATTGTACTATTGTTGTAATTGATTGGTATTAAAGAAGCAAGAACATTAAAAAAAAAGCCAAAAAAAAACATTTCCACTCTATACGCCAAACCCAATAGCAATGCACAGAAAGGAAAAGAAGTTCTAAATGTGAGGAACTCTCATTTCCCGGCTTTCCGTCTCTGATAAGACTCTAGATTGACTTAGTTTCTTCCCATAATCTACACTGCTCAAAGAATAAATTGAACATTTAAAGGGGTTGTCCATTTTACCTTATGGTTTTTGCAATGAATCTTAAGTGTGAGGGGCAGGATATTGGGTAATTTACCAAAATACATCTACTAAGTTCTGCTCTGCTTTCTTGATATGTAAAGTGAAGCCTCCTGTCTGTTACCTCCTCCTCTCAGAGATTACTGTCCATAAAATGGCCGCAGATGGAGGGTCATGTGATCTCTGCCTGTCCATGAACAATCGCCCTGACAGAACCTTACGATTGTATTCATGATTATAAGTTAAGTCAAGGCAAGTTCTTTCCTATTCACAGGATAGGGGGTAACCTGCTCATCATTGGTGTGCCCAGTGCCCATGGATCGTGAGAAAAGGGGTTGTTGTGTCCAAAATCAGTCTAGCGACAGGTCAAGTGTCTATGGCACTGCTCTATTCCTCCTGGGTACAAAGGACCCCCATTCTGGTGATTCATGGGGGTCCTACCACAGAGACCCCCACTGATTAGTAAGGTATCCCATATCCTGTGTAGCACAGATCAGAAGCCACTCCTTTCATTAAACATAAAGGAGCAGTGAAATATTTAATTTTTATGCAATTTTCTTAAATTACAGAACTATTTTAATACAATGTGAATACATGTAACACAGGTGAAACATATTAAATATCACATATTAATTATCGCTAAGAGAAAGGACCAGATCGTTCAGTGTTAATTACAATCTATATTTTAATGAGTTCATAAACTGTAACCTTATACCTGCAGATCAAAGGAAGAACAGATTGCAGAAACATCACGGGTGGACCTCAGAACCGCGGGTTCAGCTCATACTGCAGGATAGGCTCACGGAAATGGTAATAATTATCATGAGTTTTCTGAAGCGTGGGAAGTGGGCAGAGTGGATCTGGTCAGCAGCCAAGGGCACCTGGTGTACAGGCGCTGTGCTAAAAAAATAGACGTCACTTTGTGTACTGGAACCTATCAAGGGTCAGGGTTCAAGGGTGTGAGCATGTTGGAATATCTTATTGAATTGGTTTCAAGAAAATTTAGAGTCCTTAAAGAAGAAGTGAACACATACATTTCTCTTATCTGAAGGGGGGGCGACAAGTTTTTGGTGTAATGCAACTGCATGGACTGTACCACACAGACTCTCCGATAGGGGAAGCCTTAGGGGGCCCATAAAGTGTCTCTTCCCCCTATAAAGTGACCAGTTCTACCAAGGATAAATTTTATAGTTGGGTGTAATGGTTACACAGCTATGATGTAGAAGATGAACCTGCAGCTTTTCGATTTTAGCAGTATAAAGAGAGGAGAATAATAACACTGCCCTCCCAGCAGGCAGAGATGGTACAGTCTCTAGCTGACCATGTGATGCTGTGCTGAAGCATCAATGAATAAAACAGACAGCACAATGGTGGAGTAGTATATCTATCAAGATAGATAGATAGATAGATAGATAGATAGATAGATAGATATGAGATAGATAGATAGATAGATATTAGATAAATAGATAGATAGATAGATAGATAGATGTGAGATAGATAGATATGAGATAGATAGATAGATTGATATTAGATAGATAGATAGATTGATATTAGATAGATAGATAGATAGATAGATAGATAGATAGATAGATGATAGATAGATAGATAGATAGATAGATAGATAGATATGAGATGATAGATAGATAGATAGATAGATAGATAGATAGATAGATAGATATGAGATTGATAGATAGATAGATGGTAGATAGATGGTAGGTAGATGGTAAATAGGTTGAAAGATATGGGATATATGGATAGATAGATAGATTTTTGAATAGAGATGCACATATGGAATAGATAGATAAATAGATAGATGGGTAGATCCTCTGCAATTAAAGCAAATCTACCATATGTTTCCATGCATTATGAACCAAACTTACCTTGGGAATGCTGTAGCTGCACTGATGCAGAAACGTCTCTTGTTTAATCCCGGATCTGAGTGGTTTTGCTTAAAAACAATTATAAAATTCTAGACCATGGGAAAGCTGGGTGCATACTGACTGTTATGTTTCACAGAGCTTCCTGAACTGTCCAGACAGGACTAATCAACCTGAGCTGGATCACTCATACACAGCAGCTGGGGGATGGTGCAGAGATTGATTACTTCTGCCTATAATTAGGGTGAGGAGAAGTGCCAGAGCAGCCACAGGAGCGACACAAGCCTCATTATCATAATTTTATAATAGTTTTTTTTCAGCAAAACCACAAGATATGTTTCTGTATCAGTGTAGCTACAGCATTCTCAAGGTATGTTTGGTGCACAATGCATGAAACAAATGGTAGATTTCCTTTAAGGAAAAAGAAGGTAGCACAGAATTACATTTGACACTGCATAACATTAAATGTATGTGCATAAAAAGTGAAAGCTTGGAATAGAGGTGGCGGATGGACATGAAGGCCCAAGTAATTTTTAAAAATGTTGGATTTTTGTGCTGCGAATATACAAACGGATAAATACAGATTATATATTAGTTTTGCTGCCCAAGATTGGTTTGCACAGTGACATCACAGAATAGACATAATATACACAGTGATGTCACAGTACAGGATAATACACACAGTCATATCACAGTACAGAGATAATACACAGTGATGTCACAGTACAGATATAATACACAGTGATGCCACTGTGCAGGGATATTACACACAGTGATGTCACAGTACAGGATAATACACACAGTCATGTCACAGTACAGAGATAATACACAGTGATGCCACAGTACAAAGATAATACACAGTGATGTCACAGTACAGGGATAATACACACAATGATGTCACAGTACAGAGATAATACACACAGTGATGTCACAGTACAGAGATAATACACACAGTGATGTCACAGTACAGGGATAATGCACAGTGATGTCACAGTACAGAGATAATACACAGTGATGCCACAGTGCAGGGATAATACACACAGTGATGTCACAGTACAGGGATAATACACACAGTGATGTCACAGTACAGAGATAATACACACAGTGATGTCACATTACAGGGATAATACACACAGTGATGTCACATTACAGGGATAATACACACAGTGATGTCACAGTACAGGGATAATACACACAGTGATGTCACAGTACAGGGATAATACACACAGTGATGTCACAGTACAGGGATAATACACACAGTGATGTCACAGTACAGGGATAATACACACAGTGATGTCACAGTACAGAGATAATACACACAGTGATGTCACAGTACAGAGATAATACACAGTGATGTCACAGTACAGGGATTAATACACACAGTGATGTCACAATGCAAAGGTAATACACACAGAGAGATGTCCCAGTACAGGGATAATACACACAAAGATCTCACAATAAAGAAATAAATCGAGCAATTGTAAATCAGTGACACAATGGGGCTCATTTACTAAGGGTACGAATCGCGGGATTCGGTCGGGTACCCTGACGATTTCCGATTTGCGCCGAATTCTGCCAGGATTTCGGCACACACGATTGGATTTTGCCGCAATTGCACCGGGTTGCATGCGACGGAAATCGGGGGGCCATCGGAAAACCTGACGGATTCGGAAAAACCGCGTTATTTAAAAAAAAAATGTCACTTGACATGCACTTACCTGCACCAAGAAATAGAAGGTAAACTCCGGTGAACTCCAGCGGACCTCGGCGCAGCAGTGACACCTAGTGGATATCGGCGCATGGACCTTAGTGAATTCCGGCCGGAGCCGAATCAGCGTCGGCGAACCCGCCGCTGGATCGCGACTAGACCGGGTAAGTAAATGTGCCCCAATGTACAGTATGTACACAGCAAAGTTGATGCACAGGAATAATAATTCCATCATGTCCCAGTACAGGAATGACCAACACAATCATCACATCATAGCACACACACCATATACACTGGGTGATGAGTATGGGAATAAATTATATTATTACATTGTATGCAGTTGCAAAAAGTAATAAAAAGTCTATAATTGTGCATTCTCATCCCGGGAATGAGGCCCCATATGTTGCTCTCTATTACCCGGGTTGTCATGTCCCTCCACTACTCCTGTGCACTTTCTGCAGTTTATAGGGTAGTCACATATATAAATTTCCTGCGGATGTCACTACACGCTGCAGGAATCTACCAGAGAAGGAAGGCAGAGAGGGGAGCTCTAGCCTCAAGACATTTTGGAACCATATTAAGTCATAACAGTAAGAATCATCTCTCAGCGTTTCACGAGGCTAAAAAAAAAAAGTTTGGGCTCTGTATATACCGTACATACCATATAATGTACAGAAGTAATAAAAGAGAACATGTAGCTGCAAGCAAAGAATCCATCTCTTTTGTTGGACAGTAAGACTGTAAATATCTCCTCATGTGTTTTATATTAGGACTTATATCAGAGATATAAGGAAAGTCTCAGAGTTTAATATGGGTTAGAGAAGAAAGGGGTATAACATTTGGGTATATGGAGGTGATATAAGCGGTAATCCAATGCCCCGGTGCTGACATATCTATAAAGTGAAGTATGGGAAGAGGGTATAGATGAATACAGTACTGTAGACATATAATGGGGGCGGAGGGGAAATTAATTTCAATCCTAAATTGTACTTCTAGACTCTTCTGAATGTGGAAGAAGTGCAGAAATTCTCATATATTCCAGCAACAGGTACAACTAATTTCTATGAATAGATCTATATTTTATCATTCAGATTTTGTTTTTCATCCATCCTACAATTCTACACTCTGCAACACAGCTTCAGACACTCTGTTCATCCTGGTCCACCTGCTTCATGAATAAACGCTATTTCAAAACGTTTCAGACGTTCGGATACTATACAGGTACTGCAGGTCAGCTCTGTTTACTTGAATGAGGCTGGATAACAGCTCCCTGCACAGCTTAGAGGTGCCACAGCATCAGTATGAAGGGTCACGGTTGTGTCAGATTGCTCCACCAAAAGATCCACTAGTGAGCCCAATCTCTATCCCAATACAGGCGGTCCCCTACTTAAGGACACCCGACTTACAGACAACCCATAGTTACAGACAGACCCCTCTGACCTCTGGTGAAGCTCTCTGGATGCTTTACTATAGTCCCAGACTGCAATAATCAGCTGTAATGTGTCTGTAATGAAGCTTTATTGATAATCCTTGGTCCCATTACAGCAAAAAACTCCAATTGTCACTGGGGCCAAAAATTTTTTTTCTGGATCTACAATTATAAAATATACAGTTTCGACTTACATACAAATTCAACTTAAGAACAAACCTCCGGACCCCATCTTGTACGTAACCCGGGGACTGCCTGTACTGGACTCCAGGGTACAGCTGAAGACAACCTAATTTGCAGGCTACTAGGATCTGTTTGCAAGGCCTTAATGAAATGTAGGTCCCCCATATAAATATTATCTTTAGGTCCCATGTAGCCCTAGCCTGACACTGGGTACAGCGGTAATAGCTTTTAGTTAAAGGAAATCTATCACCAAAATCCAGCATGATAAACCTGCGACACTTACTCATAGATCCGGGCACCGTGAGTAATCTTCGTATATTTATTATCCATGGCCTCCTTCCTTCTTAAATAAATATTATGCCAATGAGCCAGAAGGGTTCTAATTTTAAAGTTAATTTTAAGAAAAAGGACACCATGGAGAACAAATGTAAGATCTGGATGTATAAGTTAGTGTCTCTGGTTTATCATGCTTGATTTTCATGGTAGATTTTGTTTAAAATCTTGTTTTGCTATCAGCTATTCTACCAACCTATCAACATATACTCTTGACATTTGTTTAAAATGGAGAGCGGGGCCACCACCAGACACCACTGTCAAAAGTACTACTGATTGGGCATAACAATTCAACATGCCTGATCTATTTGTCCTCTGTATTTTTGGGGGTTTTTTGTTCTCATGATCAGAAGGGGTCCTAGGGGGAAGGCACTTAGTGTTCATACATAACACCATAGTTGTCACTCATCATCTGAATAATTGCTATAAGAAATGTACAGGTATTGGTTAATAAAGCTGCATATATCGCTGGATTCATGTCCATTAATGAGAATATTATAGATCACCTATCGCTAGACCCGCGTTTGCATAGCTGAGCCAAATCTCTATGGTACCCTCAGCTCTAGATGTCCGTGTCCATACATGGCACCTATCCAGGCACCTACCTGGCATACTGTATGTTATTACGTACACGTATATCTATACCCACACAGACACAATTTCTTTGTGTCTCCTGCAGCCTCTGTCCTCCTTCCTCCCACTTGCCCCCACCTTCTTCTCCTTCTTTCTGTGCTGAGGATGCTGGGAGACGTTTGCTAGAAGTGTGTAGGCGACAAGACTCTATAAATAGCTGTGTCTCTCAGTCTGATCATTGCACCAATCTCTATGCTCCAGTATTCATCAGCCTGGAATGTGGGGCCGCAGTACGCACACCCCAAACATCGACATCCAATTCATGTCCTGAGAGTAACGCTCTATGTAGTATACCTGCATTGATAGATGAAGGGGACTGGACCTGTTTACTGATAGAGAGGGAAGGTGCGTCATTGTCACTGCAGATCAGGGCTGGATATCACACTCCGTGCTATATAGATCAGCACCTGGGTCAAAAAGATTACATGTTCAATTTACTTTCATTAATATTGATCATCATTGACCATTGCAAGTGACTCTCCAGCTTGGGAACCAATTGAACAAATACCTTAGGGGATTGCATTTTAAGCAATTGCCTTAAGTACATGTACTATGCTAACCCAATACCAGCAGCAAAAAGGGTCACCTTACTATAAAAGTGACAAGTTAGTTTGAGAAACTGTTGAGGGGGTAATAGCAACTCCCCTGATTGCCGGTGTCAGTATGTCAAATCTTGTTCTCGGGACATGCTCCGCAGGGCATGCACACTTGGCTGAGAAGGGCATGCACACTTGGCTGAGAAGGGCGTGCACACTTGGCTGAGAAGGCTATTAACACTTGGCTGAGAAGGGCATGCACACTTGGCTGAGAAGGGCATGAACACTTGGCTGACAAGGGCATGCACACTTGGCTGAGAACTGCATGCACACTTGGCTGAGAAGGGCATGAACACTTGGCTGAGAAGGGCATGAACACTTGGTTGAGAAGGGCATGAACACTTGGCTGAGAAGGGCATGAACACTTGGCTGAGAAGGGCATGCACACTTGGCTGAGAAGGGCATGAACACTTGGCTGAGAAGGGCATGCACACTTGGCTGAGAAGGGCATGCACACTTGGCTGAGAAGGGCATGGACACTTGGCTTAGAAGGGCATGCACACTTGGCTTAGAAGGGCATGCACACTTGGCTTAGAAGGGCATGCACACTTTAGATAGATAGATAGATGATAGATAACAGATGGAAGATAGATAGATATGATATAGATAGAAGATATATAGATAATACATCATAAACTGGAGCCTGTTGTCTGGATATTATATGACACACGCGTGTCCTCTGCTTACGTTGCTTGTTTGCCTGCGCCGTTGCGTTTATGAGAGATCGGCAGCAGATAATTTCATCTTTCACATAAATTTTAAGAAGATGAACTGTTTTGCTTCTATGATGGAAGCAGAAATCGCTGAACATAAACGGTGGCCATCCTCCAAGCCGTGTTGACATATTTTATGAATGTTAGGAGATGCCAGATTGGAGGTGTACATCTGTGTGGGTTGGCTGGTCATCCCACTGCCGTCTGTGTATCTGTATGCTTAAATGAATTAGCTATTACAAAAACACTTGCACAAACAAGCAAAATGTCCCAGAACTTCCTCGCTTTGGTTCAAAGCAGCAGAGACCCGGCAGGGAGAGAAAAACAACAACATTTTATTCCTGGGATATGAAGAGTGCAGGGATTGCTGCCTTCCATACAAATCCTCCCGATATGTCACCGTCTGACATCCTCACTTACATTACACAGGCTATATACACGCTAAATACTTCTCAGAGCTGAGGGGTTGTTCCACTGTGTCCACTAGACAATTCTATGGCTCAGTTTAGGACTATAAAGAGAACCTATCAGCAGCTTTTACCTCAATAACCTCTTTTTTTTGTTTGTGAGTTTCTACTTTATCTTCCCCACCTTCAAAAATCTATAAAGTTTTTTTTATTTTTCCATGTAAAGAGCTTGTTTTCTGCATAACAAATTGTACTTCATAGTGACGTCATTTAATATTCCAAACCGTGTACAAGCGGTCCCTTACTTAAGGACACCCGACTTACAGGCGACCCATAGTTACAGACAGACCCCTCTGACCTCTGGTGAAGCTCTCTGAATGCTTTACTATAGTCCCAGACTGCAATGATCAGCTGTAAGGTGTCTGTAATGAAGCTTTATTGATAATCCTTGGTCCCATTACAGCAAAAAATGTTGAAACTCCGATTGTCACTGGGGCAAACATTTTTTTTGTCTGGGTCTACAATTATAAAATATACAGTTTCGACTTACATACAAATTCAATATGCGCTTATGTCAGCACAATCATGGGGATACCAAATATATGTATTTGTTTTATTTGGTTTTAATACGTTTTAAAAAATTAAAACCTTCTGTACAAAAAAATACTTTGTTTCACCTTTTTCTGACTTATAGCTTTCTCATACGTCGGTGTACGGTGTTGTGTGTGGTGTCATTTTTTGTGACGTTTTCATTGCTACCATTTTGGGGACTGTTTGACCTTTTGATCGCTTTTTGCTAAATGTTCTGTTGCAAAATGGCAAAACAGTGTTGTATTGGTTATTTGGGTGCTATTTTTCATTACGGGGTTCACCGCCAGGAATAACTTGTTTATTTATGTTTTAATAACATGTTTATGATTTTATTTGTTTTGAACTTTTAGGGGTTTTTTTCTGAACTTTTTTTTTTAAATGTCACAATTTTTTTTACACTCCTAGACAGTGGCATAACTAGAAGCTGAGGGGCCCCAGTGCAAAGTTTGTGCCAGGGCTCCGAGTATAATGTATGGTTTATAGTGATAGTCTTTTCATATGGGAAAGTGACACCTTATGGGCCCCCAAAGCCTCTTGGGCCCGGTTGCGATTGCACCCCCTCAAGTTACACAGCTGCTCCTAGAGTACTTTAACCCTAGGGAGTCTGATTGCTCCTACCATATGATACAATTTGATATTATGGAGAATTTGGCATGGATCTGTAAAAGCGTGCCACTAGCACACTGTTACAGATCTGTGGTAGTGACTGTGGTCATTACCGCGGTTACTGGAGTATTATAAAGACTGCAGGTTGTATGGTAACTGATCGTCATTGCCTGATAACATCAGGAGGCATGATGGCGGAAGTTAAAGGGTTAAAACCTGCGATTGGTACCAGCGCTAATTTCAAGTGTTGAATGGCAGGGAGGTAAGCAAAAACCCCAACCCAAACCCAGACTTCTGACTTAAGTCCGGCTTTGATGGACCTGAACCCAAGATGTTCGGCACATAAACAAACATTACAGGTTTCCCTGATAAATCCCCCCCCCCCCTTATCTTTTTGGATTTATTGCATCTTATTAAATAGCATAATATAGGGCGATATAGGGTGTAGTTGAGGAGGGCTACTGGGAGATGTGCCCAGGCCAGGGTTACGGCTTTTCATAAAGATTACAGGACGGCCATTAGGAAAAGTCGTTACGTTTCATTATCTGAATTGGTCCCAGAGCAGTCCTTACCCTCCACACATACAAATATTGTATTTACTTGTTTCTCCCCAAATTTCAGCCTCTAGTAATGACTGCATTGTCTACGGGCCATTATCTTATCAAATTTGGTTCCCCATAGTGTTCTTTCGAAAATTGTACAAAAAAATCACCCACTATGAAAAATTCTTCATAAAAGACAGAACAAAAAGCCCTCAAACAAACGTCATTATCATTGTGCCATTGCTGTAGCATTTTTATTAGTGCGGCTTTTCTTACTTTGTCTATTTGTTCTCATTTTAGGGTCTGTCCATAATGGATACTAATACAGTAGATTAGGTATTTAGAGCAATGAGTACTGGAACTTTGTAAGCTGCTTTAGTTATAATTACCTCTGAGTTAATTGGTTAATTACATGTTAATTAGAGAAATCTAAAAAATCAGTTCTGTTGGTAGCCTAAAGGGGTGAGCGTAAAGCAGACTGATGTACTCTCCTAATACCATTTATTTATGTTAATTTTCAATTACATTTAGTGAAAGGAAAGGTATTTAGCCCTCTATTTGACGAGCCTTTAATTTACCATGGGGCAGGAACAACAATGGATTTGGGGCTACTCAGTGGTGGAAGAGTTAATGCTGTGCTTTTTTGCTCATTAATGATTTTTAGGGGAAGATGTTTTAATATCTTAGATCTTGATATGAAAATTTTAAAATCTTTTTTTAAGAATGTACCGTATATACTCGAGTATAAGCCGACCCAAGTATAAGCCGATACACCTAATTTTACCACAAAAACCTGGGAAAACCTATTGACTTGAGTAGAAGCCAAGGGTGTAAAATTCATTGGTCACAGCCTCCCCAGTATATAGCCTGCCGGACCCTGCCCCATAGTATATAGCCAGCACCTGCTCCCCAGTATATAGCCTGCCAGCCCATATCCCCCAGTATATAGCCAGCCCCCTGCGCCAATATATAGCCAGCAGCGGGGAAGCCAGAAAGGTAAGTTTGGATGTATTTTTTTTTACTCGAATATAAGCCGAGTTTGGGTTTTCAGCACAATTTTTTGTGCTGAAAAACTAGGCTTATACTCGAGTATATATGGTAATTGTAGAGATAGATGGACATATATAGTCAGCCATTGCAAGGTGGAGATACGCAACACATGTACGTTGGCCAGCACTGGAAAGACAACGGGCGGAAAGGTTCCTGATGTCAGCAGATGTTGGAACAAGAAGGGTTAGGCCTATTGGATTTTGAAACATGTTGGGAATCAAAGGATATGTTGCGGAGTAAGCCTGCCATGGCCTCTGAGCTCTATGAATATTATAACCCCTACAAATCTGGAATCACTTCCTACATCTGGTACTAGAATCAGCTTCTTACGGAAAGGAGGATGTGTCCCGTCTGCTGCTTTCAATCTGCTGTTTCAGGACCTTTAGAGGACCTACAAAGGCCATGAAAAGCTCTTGTGTACATGTGTATGGAGAGCAGGAACAGCTGTATGTGGAAGACATGAGTGAAGGTCTTTCTCAGCATAAAATTTGTTGGGTGGTTTGGGTGGCCATGAGCTTGGACCCTTGGGCTACCACCCAAACTACCTAAATGATAATTTACCACTGGTTGTGGCATTTACCATTGTATCATAACAATAAAAAGCCTCTAGAGAAACTGATAGGTCAAATTAACATGTGGTGGCTTGTGCACCAGTCATGCACCATGTTGATGAGATCGTATCTACTATGTTGCTACTGTACTTTGATAAGTTGGTGATCGAGTCCATCCGATCTAGACATACTGTGGTATGACCATCTCCAATCCAGATATTTGGTTCTACCACTTGTTATGCATCCATGCCTTCTACTTTGAGAAGGTCAAAGCACCAGAAGGCCACTCGTTGGAGTATGCGCCTCAAGAAGGTGACCCAAGATCGAGATGTTGTGGGGTAGGTCTCTACACAAAGAATTTTGGAGGTAGGATAGTGAAAAAATTCTTCAGGGGAGCAAAAATATTAATAACCACACTTGTTTGTGGTACTCTTTGATTCAATAGAATGGGGACACACCCCCCCACACCCCTTTATGGAATCTTTTGGTAAAACCAAGAAATTGCAAAGGTTTTACATTTTTGTTATTACAAAAATAGATGCAAAAATTTGAGCACCTTCTTTTTTAATGAGGGATAATATATTTATAACCTAAATGGAAGATTTGGGCCAAAACAACATTAGTTAATTAGCAAGGGATATGTCTATAGGAGTTGATAAGTAGCATTTGTTCCAAACTCAGGTGCCTATAGGACCCTCTGAACTGTATAGTAGGTGGGGGGCCCTTTGATAAGTTTTGCACTGGGAGCCATTAGATACAAGATACGGTTTTCATTGTTATCTGTGTATATAATAATTATTGTTAGTTTTTTTTATTATTTCAATTGTAATTTTAGCATATCATAAATCACATTTATGCTCAAAACTAACACATTTTTATCACACAATTTTTTCTCATACAGAAATAAAAATCTATTTTCATTGCCCATCATACACTGCAAAACCATAAACCAAATTTTGACTTTTTTATGGGAACGATTTGCAGAATAATTCAAAATCTGACTTGTTTCCAAGCCGAATCAGTTCAAGCTTACCCCAGATGGATTTTGTGTACCGTTCAATGGCCTGACAGCTCAATAATGACAATACCAAACCAGCGGGGTAGCGCAAAGACGACTTGGCACCACATGCCTCCACGGGAAAAAAAAATAATAATAAAAAACTCAAATAATTATTTGACTTTTAAACCTCGAAATGTAAAAAATATATCTAAAATACAGAAAAAAATAAGCAAATCAAAAAAATAATAAATCCCCGGCAGAGCCGCAGCGCTCCGATAAATATTGTAATGATAATATAAACCATCACTTAAGTTTTAACACAAAGCCCATATTTTGGAAAGCAACTAGCGCCGACTCCTACTGTATATATATATATATATTTTTTTTTTCCTAATCTGACTGACTCACAGCCTTGTGATAGTGAGATAAGCCAGGTAGGCAAGTTTTTATAGAGCCGCAATTACTGAAATTGTCATTACGCTGCTCACTGTAAAATAAATACAGATAGAGGTAAAATTATGCACAGTCTAGAAGTAGAAAGTGTTTTGCTTCTGTTTGCTAAATTAATCTCTTCCTAAATGGCTGCAGGCCAGGTAGGTTAGCATTTGTGGTTTCAAAGGTTTTCAGAGCCTGCAATGAGGCATGAAATTACTGCATGCTGCTGAAAATGGCAACTGATGAAAGAGAAAGAGTGAATCCCAAAGGCAGCGAGACAGGGGGAAGCAAAGTAACAGGCACAAAGTCTGATTTTTGATGTTGCTCATTGTGAAACGTACACCCAAACTTTCAATAAAAACAGAAAACCTTAATAAACCTGCTAACAATTCCTTCCAATTTCTCCTCTTTTTTTTTTTTTTTTGAAGTCCTGATGTAATTTATCACTTCTTATTAAAATAAGCGTCGATGCGACGATTGCTCCTCGCGTTGCGTTGGCCGCTGTATTAGAATACACTTGTGTACTTGACTCGTGATCTTACAAATCAGATTTTTATTGATGTTTTGAAATTGAATTTGCATGGAGGATTGATGTGTTTCATTAAGCAATTGACCTTGTTACTCTTATTGGGCTTTTTAGTTTTTGTTATGAGCTGTTGATTAATGCGGAATGGCTGGCGAGGATTCTGATGAGGTCACACGCAAGTCCGTAGTCTATTCTTGACTTTTTTTTTTCTCAGGGATTAACAGTTCCGTGGATTGGAGAACCGAAAAATGGAGACTTAGACTATGGTCTTAGACTTAGACTTGATGGTCTTAGACTCAGGCCGAATTCCCACCGAATATGTTCGGCACGGTGGTGAGGAGGAAGGGTAACCCCTCCCCTCTCCATAGAGATGCACGGCACATGGCCGTGCACATGGGGAAAGATAGGACATGTTCTATCTTTTCCCCATGTACGGAGCAGTATGGCACCGTATCGTTCCATACGCCTATTGCCGTCTATGGGGGACGTATGTACTGCCACAAGCTTGAGGCCGTATACACATCCCCCATTCATTTCTGCTAATTCGGCCTTAGGGCTCTTTCACATTGACGTTGGTGCTCAGCTTCCGTTCTGCATCCGTTGTGTTTTGTCTATGTTGTGTCTGCGTTTTCTTGCGTTTTTTTCTCCGCTATGCATCCGTTTTGTCTCTGTGTCTGGCAAAAAATTGGAAGGTTTAACATCACACCTGGTTTTTCAGCCTCATCAGTTAAAAAAAAATATGTTTCGTCCGTTTTTTTGCTGTCCCATAAACTTCTATTGCTTTGATCCGCATCAGTGAAAAAAATTGGACATGTTTCATAATTTTTCCATGGGCAATGGATCAGTGAAAATACAAGCCAATGTGAAAACACTCATAGAAACCAATGGCTTTGTTAGGCATCCGTAAAAAATGAATGGAACGCCAATGTGAAAGAAACCTTAGGACGTGCTTGGTCCGTGAATCCCGGACCATGTGATTGTCACACTCCACATTCCAAACAGTATTCCGAGGACAGGAGTCCTAGTTGTATGTAGTGCATGGAATCACGTAAGACAACAACACCCTACTGAGTATAGTCATAGTCGTGTGGACTCTTCGCATCATATAAATTTATGATGCTTGGAGCCCCTTCCCCGGAGCGTGTTTTTTCCAAGAAATGTGGCCACCATATGATCCCTATTTGACAGCTCAAGGAAGATCATCAGAATAAAATTTTATAGACTAAACAGGTCATATTTTCATTTATTTTGCTCCTTTTCATTGGCAAAAATTAACTGAACTGAACTCAGATCTTCCTAGTTCCAAAGAGTTAAAGAGAACCTGAATAGGAACAATAAGCCTTACTCCCCCTTCCTCCCTGTGCATTGGTTGAGAAGTGCAGTATAGGCGTCCAGCTTAAATCTGCCTCCCCAAACTTTTTCTGCCTTTGTATATGTTGAACTTACCCACTGGCTCAACTAACACTGCTTGGCCCCACCCATTGAGGGGTGTATGAAATGGTGACGAGATGTGCAATTTCCCACACAGTGCTTCCTGTTAGATACACCATGGCAGTCATAGGGACTGCATTTCTGGCAAGGACAGGAAGTGGACAGGGAGAGGACTTCCTGCCTGCTCAGGCCAAGAGTCACTGAGCTGTCAATCAAAAGAGGGAGGCATGGTTCACTGGCAGCCTAGAGAAACATGACTCTTCTCTTCAGATGGCGACTCATGTCTACCTATTAGCATATCATAAAAACGTTATGAGCCCCATGGGGACAGGGACTAGATTGGCAAGCTCTGTGCAGCGCTGTGGAATCTGTGAGCGCTATATAAATAATGGAATTATTATTATTAATTTAATATCTGTAATTAAGCTACAGAGCCTCAGTGGCAGAGGAATTTTAACCCTTTACAGGCAGGTATTACTGGTGAGAGTGGTAATACTAAAGTGACGGCTCTTCTTTTTAGCTTTGACCAAACCAACTGCAATAAGATGGTCAATAATACTATAATTTTGCATCTGGAGTAACAGAACGCATATTCAAAATGGATTTCTCTTGCATGGACTCCCTGACAGTTAATCCACTTTAGTGTAGACGAGATCTCAGCCACATGCTGCGAAAAAGCAGGAAAGTGACCTGCGCTTTGGGCTTTGATCGGGTGTCAGGTTTCCCATTTTTCCAAGTTTTTACATTATACTTAGAAGCTGTTTCCAGAAAGGTTTTAGAATTTAGAATTCAGTCTTATTTTGGCAAAATATTTCATACATTACATACATTAGAAATGTATTGGCCAAACCCAAAAATGTTGATGGGTTAAGTTGGATGCCAGACTATCTCCGGAAAACAGATGTTGGGGAGATAAGGATCAGGCTGTTGGATTTGAGTTGTTTCGTCCTATTGTTCTCCGGGAGATAAACCACCACCAGAAGAATCGGAGGCTTCTCCCTCTCACGTTTGCTACACATGCTAGAAATAGTAGCTACGATGGAAATAAAGAAGCATCTGTCCTGCAGCCAGCAGAAGAATATGGCGAGATCATGAAATAGAAATCCTGCCGCGGAAATCTTAGCCCCAATTCTACAGCAACTGTATGAAATCCAGATATCACCCACTGCAGAAATGGTAGAAGAATTGCCAAGATTTAACATCCAGATTTCTGGAAAATCTATAGTGGATTTCAAATGCAAAAAAAAATTTCACTGATGTTGCTGAAAATTCGCAACAGGATTTGAATATAGATCCAATATTGATTGGATTAACCCTTACAGGACAAAGACATAAGTAGAGAGGAATCTTACAGTTCCCAGAGTCACAGTTTGATCCTTACAAGGAAAATATTATGTTCTGGGAGTCTAGTAATAACCAAAATATTATGCTAATATTGTGACATTGTTTTATGGATTACCCTTATATTGTGACATCACTGTGTGTGATATCCCTCTACCCTGACAACTTGTGCATATTATCTCTGTACTGTGATACCTATGTGTGTATTATCTCTGTACTGTGACATCACTGTGTGTATATTATCCCTGTACTGTGACATCACTGTGTGTATTATCCCTGTACTGTGACAATCACGTGGTATTCATCCCTGTACTGTGACATCACTGTGTGTATTATCCCTGTACTGTGACATCACTGTGTGTATTACCTCTGTACTGTGACATCACTGTGTGTATTATCCCTGTACTGTGACATCACTGTGTGTCTTACTAGTTGATTCACCAGGATTTATTACCTCTAGGATCCTATAATTGATTGTACTATGCAGCAGTCAGAATGATGAAGCCTGTATACACAATGGACAGTGTATAATCTGTGTATTTGCCTGTCTTCCCCAGATGGCACAATGTGGGCTCAGATGGCGCGGCGGGAGCAGACTGCTGTTTTCATGTGATGTTGCTGGCAGGCATGTGCTGATCCGTCCTCTGATCCCCGTGTTGGAGGTAGGGATTTTCCTCCGTGCTGATAACACGTGTGACATGAGAGGAGGAGAGGGCCTGATAGATGCATCTTCTCCTGGAAGTGGAATATCAGAATATCCTGATACCTGGAGAGAGACCGGCTCACGCTTTACTTCAAAGGCCAACAACTTCCTCCTGCCTGGTAAAGGTCACGCTGTTAGGAGATGATTGAATTTGTTTAGCAGATATATCTAGTTTTTTTTTGTATTCTCGGTGAAATCAATATGGACAAGGCTGTGAAAGAGGAGCCACTTGTAACGTAGAGGTGGGGGGGGGTCTAGAAGACGCGACATTAATATCATGTAACAACCGCGCAGCGTAATGTCCTGCGTCCTGCTGACAAACCTCGCGGATTCCGTCAGACATTGCGCTTCTCACTTTCAAGACTACGACCGTATTCACACAACACTGAAAAAGGACGGACAACTTCTTATTTTTTAATTTGAAGGACGACTGCACAAACGCAATACAGACAGTCCCCTACTTAAGAACACCCAACTTAGAGACAACCCCTAGTTACAAACAGACCTCTGTATGTTGGTAATTTTCTGTACTTTATTCCCAGGCTACAATAATCCGCTGTAACAGATATCACAGGTGTCTGTAATGAAGCTTTAGTGTTACTCCTGGTTCTGATGACAACCCAACATTTTTAAAATCCAATTATCACAGAGAACAAAAAAAAATTCTGTCTGGGGTTACAATTATAAAATATACAGTTCCGACTTACATACAAATTCAACTTAGGAACAAACCTACAGAACCTATCTTTTACTAACCCGGGGACTGCCTGTACTTTGTATTGGATGTATTCACACGTCTGTTTTTTTTAACAGGTCGTTTGTCCGTTACATTCAGGACCGTGTCCTAGTTGTTTTATCGACCCGTTTGTACAATAGAAGTCAATGGGTCAGTGGAAAAAAAAACGGATTGTACTCGGATACCATCCAAATGCTGTTGGTGACAACCAGGAAGTTCACTGAAGAACTTCCTGGGATATTCCTAAAGCTGCATTCACACACACTTATGGGGCACGTATATACAGCCGATGTATATACCGCGTATATACGTTTCCCCATAGCCGGCAATGGGAGCACGTCACCCTACGGAAGTAGTATGGTGCAGCACGTTCCATACCCCATGAAAAGATAGGACATGTCCTATCTTCTCCCGGAATACGGCGCCGTTCGCAAAGTTCAATATGGAGAGCGGTGGGGGTGAGCGGCGCTTACCCCCTCCTCCTCTACCCAGCGCTGACATGTGTTTGCTGTGCTAAAGTCCTTGTGGAGGCCACTTTTTCAGGCACATAGAGACCAAAGCTAAGGATACTCTATTAACAATTTAGGGAAAATACAAAGAGGATGAAAAATTATCCTCGAATTATACCCTTTAGAAGCCAGTTCTCTGTGGATCATTGCCTGACTTTTCAAAAGCCTAATGACATCATTTGGGACTGTCTGATCCCATCCTGTTTCAGAGTACTTGCTTCTCATCAGTGCAGAGCAGAGAGCTGATTTGACTAGGTTAGAGACCATGGATGCCATCAGGGGGGATGGACATACATCGACCTACGGCTGTAAAGGTGGTCTCTGTAAGGAGACATATCTGCCCTTGGCTTCCTGCATGGTCTTTTCCTTAGCCAAATCACTTTCCTACTCTGCACAGATGAGGACCCAGCCATCTGTATAACAAAATGCGTTGGCTTTGTCTTTAAGGGGTTCCCCAGCGACATACAAGTTAGCCCCCTATCCGCAGGATAGGGTCTATCTTGCTAATTCGTGTGGGTCTCAGTGATGAGACCCCCACAGATCACAAGAATAGCAGTCTATTGACCTCCGTTGTGACCCTAGATCAGTGGTTCTCAACCTTTCTAATGCTTTGACCCCACAATACAGTTCCTCATGCTGTGGTGACCACAAACCATGCAACTCGCAGTAAAAACACATTAAAATTGCGGCTCCGATGGCTTTAGGCGACCCCCGGTTTTGGACAGGTTGAGAACCACTGCCCTAGATGAAGAGATCATAGAGATGAAGAAAAAGCAGCAGGTCCATGCGCGACCAGCTGTTCTCTTCATCTCGAGCTACAATGGGGTTACAACAGACCCTTGTTCTCACGAATCGTGGTGGTCCCATCAATGAGCCCCCACGATCCGCAAGTTAGCTTCTTAGGCTTCTTGAAAGTCGGGCACTGATTTATAGGGAGCTGTCTACTAAAAGGCAGCAATGGGGGCAAAAATTTTAATTTACACATCCTTATTTGAATATATCTTTTCATTTTAGTTGATTTGTGAAGAGATGGTGATGATGCCCTATGGTAGGGTATGGTAGGGTATGGTAGGGTATGGTAGGGTATGGTAGGGTATGGTAGGGTATGGGTTCCCATGTCCCTGTCTCTGACTGTCCGTGGGTCTCGCTGTGAAATGAATAGAGGAGTGCAGGATATGGCATCGTACCGCGATATCTCCATCTTCCATCTATCTGTAGCGCACAGTTTACCTCTTTCATTCGTCTTGCTCTAAAATTGCTCATGTTGTAAACTCGTGTAGACTTTACCAGGGGTCAGGGAAGCTATTAAACGGGATACACAATATAAACTAACCTCATGTTACCAAAATGATCTTATCGGACAAAATGACATTTATGGTTTTAATAACTGCATTTGTAGTACACTGCAGATTGAGAAGTACATCAAATCAAAGGGCAAATTATCATTCCTGATAACACAGCAGCTAATAAAAAGTATAATTATAGAAATATATAAATAATACACATCAAACATCTCAAAGGAGAACACAGGGAGCCACTGATGAGCAATTAATACGAGCCGAACGGGCCTCAGTCGCATTACCGTACAGTTAGGTTTGCTGCCACCTGTGGGTCACAAGTGGAACTAAAGAAGAATTCATTTACAGCTTGTTGAAAAAAATAATGCTTCACTTTAGGGAAAGTGCAATGTGATCATTTAAAAAATATTTACAAATAAAATAATTGATATGATTATAATGAAATTATTATTAAATTATTATAGAATATAAAATAATAAAATATAATTATTAAATAATTACAAAAATAAGTAGTGGCTTACATGTTATTTCCACACTAAAAGCATTGTGTGTGGATCAGCAAAAACTGTGTTTCAAAAAATATATTTGCTTTCCAGAATGTAACCTGCAAGTGTACTGGGGAAATGTCCTCACACTGCTGTGCTCTAAAAGGGAACCTGTCATCAGGGAGATCATTTTTACATAACAGGTCTCCATAGCCTATGCCATGTTCATTTAAAAAACACCTTTTTCCACATTCTGAACTATTGCACTGCTTCAGAAAACTTCATTTCACATTACCTTGCCAACAGCATGAGGCAGGTCCAATAGCCCGGGTCTCAGTCGATACCTCCTTCCCTTCCCCTCACTCGTCCTTTGTGGAGGTGAGCTGACGAAAATTGGGGAGTATGCAAAAGAGAGGCGGAGGGGGGGGAATGAGTCAGATTGAGGGGAGGAGGCATTAACAAGACTGAGACGTGGACTGTGGGATCAACCTTCCTGCACTTTCTCAGGACCCTTCAAACGTTGCTGGCAGGTTGCCGGGTAATGTAAAATAGAGTTTTATAAAGTGGTGCAATTGTTCAGAATACTGATAAAGGCATTTTTGAAATCAACATGCCATCAAACCTGTCATCATCCCTAACGGTAGAATATTACAGCAGTTAGGGTTAGGCTTAGAGATTAGGGTTCACCCTGCCATTTATGCTAATCTTAACCTTCATGAAATTTTTTTTTAAATGTGTTTTATGATGAATAGAGGCGTTATATATAACAATTTCTAGGACAATTATTGCAATTTGTCAGAAGCGAATTGGGAAAAATTGGATTCGGTTCCGTGGTGGAGAATTGGCAGATTCGAACTACATTTCACTGAATAAATTGGCAGTGATATTGGGTCTAGAGGCTAGAAAGACAGTCGCCACATACACTTATCAGTGCTTCACATGTATTGGTCACACATGTTACATAACTGTCATCTGAAACTTACTTTTATAGGGTCAGTTGTCACAAAAATATGGATGAAGATATTGGATTTCAGCATCCTTGTGTGTCTGACGGCAACTTACTCACCGAACAAAACATTAATACTTTTATAATCATTCTATACTATTATGTTTGCCTTCCACGCTGGAGTTCCAACCTTTCCCATTTCTATCAAAAGAATTCTCAAAGAATCCACAAATCCCTCCGAGGTGCCCGGCCATGATAAGTACTACAAGGTCCTTGGAGTAGTGGATTATAATATAGGTGATTTAGACGGTAGCCCTGGGCCCAAGCCTTCTAGGTAGCCCATAGCCACCCAAACCACCCACCAAATTTTATGCTGAGAAGGACCTTCACTCCATCCTCCTATATTTGTTCATGCTCTCACTGCACATGTTCTCAAAAGCCATTTCTGGGATACGAAGATCCTGTAACCACACATTGAAAGCAGCAGAAGGGACACATCCTCCATTCCCCAAGAAGCTGATTCTAGTACCATATTGTCAGTACCTGTCCAGCAACCGCGCAATCACAACCAGGCTTGGCGCTAGCTGTCAGACTAGGTACGTGGTGGCGAACTCACCCTGCGATGTCCCTGCGGGCTAAGGCCCTGCCTAAAGCAGATAAACCGCCCTGATACCGGCGAACCCACTATCAGGAACCTAACTGACGGTCCCTGGTCGACCCTACAAGATGACAGGAAGACTAATTTCGTCTGGCAGCTGCTGGATGGTGGAGCGGACAGGTAACGGGAATACAGATAGACCAGTGTTCACACTGGTGCACAGAATACTAACACAGGTCTGAGACAGGGAAAGCGGGATAACACTGGGAGGTAAACGATACTGAGGGACAAACAACAGATATATACAGGTCTTCAGACGGAATATACATGGGTCAGGTCAAGATCAAGCGGGTTATATACAGGTCAGGTCAAGATACAGGCAGACAAGAGGAGACAAACAAACCGGGTTAAAACCAAGATGGCTGCAAAGGTACAGAATCGGATACAAAACACAGAATACCAAACAAGATAGCAAGAGCACTAGATACACAGGTAGGACTAGAAAATAACCAGCCAGGTATGATGGGAATAGGCAGGTATATAAGGCAGTTCCCGGACACGCCTCCAGCAGCACACTAGTAACCCTTACTGGGCAGGGCTGAAATGCAAGAAGCAGGGTGTGGCTCAGTTAATCCAAGAACAAACACTAAGCCACAGTTCACACACAAATAAACGCCATCTATTCCGCCAACTGCAGATAGAGCGACGTTTAGGCACGGACGTTACACAGGAAGATGTAGGAAGAGCGTCCAGTCTTGTAAGGTCTATAATATTCATACAGCCCAGAGCCCATGGCAGTCTTAAACCACCTCTGTGTCCTTGTCTCTGTAAACGTTTCACCAGTTTGCCGTCCCTTTTCCTGGTCTATGGAAGTTTCATATGGGACAAATTCAAAGAGTTATTCACGAAAATCAGTTAATATAGGAAGCTACATCAAAAATACTATACAAGTTATGAAGCAGCTTTTTTATTCAAATTTTTCCGGCAAAGACCCAAAGTAAATATAATTCTTTTATGAGAAAGCTGTCATGTATAGAGTACAGAATATAGCTTAGAATATGCACATTATGACATCTATTCACGCCAGAGTGACAAGACACCAACATTCATGTATGGACGATTCAGCCTGACCATCAGATTGATAAACTTTGTCATTTGGCTTCACATTCTGAGTAATTCCCCTCACCACAATCATCATGGATTCTCGAAATATTAACATATTCATTAATACTTGTAGACTAGTGGTGCTGGTAAGCTAATGTTTTACCTCATACCCCAGACGGTCATTCAAGGGGAAAATTGGTTCACTGAAATCCCATAATGGAATGGCTCCTGGATTACTGATTTCAACAGTGTCTCTAACATCATTGGTGAGATAACACCGCAGGAGAATCACCTGGCATCCTACAATATCATTTCCCATTTTCATGTTATATTACTTTTTTATTTTGTAAAGTTTAGGCTAATTCTGAGTATTCTAAGAGCATATTTAAAGGTGGTTTCCAGAGAGTTAAAAATACTAACAAAATACATGAACTATGAGTACTAACATAACAAAACATTACTCCTCAATCCCAATCACCCAAGTGTTCCAGTACCGATGGAACTCAACTTTCTGGCCAATCACAATACCAAGCCGCCTAATTTCCTGGCATTTGAAACTTTTTGAATTATCCTAGACAACCACTTTATCCCTTGGAAAGAAAACTGTACTTACCCAGTTCCAGCATCATGGAGGTCTCAAAGTCTTCATCACTGACAGAATATCACTTCTTCTACATGACAAGTGACATCCCATGGTTGTCACATCCGTCCTGCTAAGTGGTCTGTGCCAAAGACTGGAAGAGCACCACAAAGCATATATAAACCATATAGATATAAACTTAGCACACTTACATGCGGGTGCATGCCCTCCTGGCAGGATCTTCTTTTAGCTTCTTATTCCCTTTTTTTTTTTTTAAAAAGGCTTTTTAAAATTATGCAAGTGAGCATGAGGGGCTAATTGAGGTGTTAATTGAGCCTGGAGCCCCTCAGGCTTATTTGCATACACCTCAGAGGGTGCACACACCAGTATGTCGTTTAAAATTATTGACCTAGTAGCAGATATCCTTTAAGTAGCTCAACAAATAAAAAATGCAACTTACTAAAGGTTCAAAAACTTTGGTTCCAAAGCAGTAAATACATTTTTTCATGTTTTTGTCTTGATAGGAACCTGTCAGTTAAACTTACGAAACCAACTAAACATATCTTTAAAAACTGATACAATACAGCAATACAATATCCCTATATTGTTCCTCCCCATGCCTAAAACATTCCACAGTCAGCTCAATAGGTTGACTCACCATCTATGCATAATTATGTTCTTCTAGTTCCGCTGTGCCTCCAGTTTGACAAATAGCCTGCTTTCTCTTCAGATGTGACTCGGCGCCACTACTCGGCGATGATTCGCTCTAAAATGGCGGCGTACAGCACTGGCAGTATATCGATGTCAACACGCTCACGCTCCAATGTTTTGAATGCTGCTGGTGACTTTGCCATTGGCATTTAAAGAGTTAAATACTGAGACCAGTGCTGGTATTATTGATGACGTTATCGGCAGGATTAGGGGTGGAGTGTTGATCCAAACTTATTTAAAATACTCTAAATACCCTTCTTGAGCTGACATCTTGCAGAGTTATCATTTAAAGGAAACCTACCATGAGGATTCTACTATACAAAGTAGATCTGGTGGTAGATTCCTCCTGCTGCCTCTGCCCTAATCTGTAATTTAATCATCCTGAAACCTAATTTGTAATAAAATCTATTTTAGTAATATGTAAATTAACTCCAGAGGCTACTGGGGCGTGTACTAGAATGGCCGGGCACTCGAAGCTAAGGCTACTCCACGCCCCAGTAGCCTCTATAGTTATTTCCAAATTCCTAAAATAACGTTTTTTAACAAGTTAGGTTATGTTCCAAGATTATTAAATTACAGATTAGGCAGAAGCAGGTAGGAGGAATATACCATTAATTCTACCTTTGATAGTAGATTCCTCATGGTAGGTTTCCTTTAAATTGGTCTAGCTGCGTGTGACTCGCTAATGAGAAATCAGCTCCCTCATTCCCCCTCCGTCAGGAATTTTCTTCATCGAGTCACCCACATTCCGGAGCGAGGGGGTGAATATGGTAGCTCAGCCGAGTCACTAGGTGACTCTACCTAAGAGGAAGCATGTCCCTTGTCAATAATTAAGCTGGAAGTGTGGCTGAACTGGAAAAACATGAAATGAATATGTGGAACTCATGTGGAATATGTGGAAAGACGACGAAGAGTCAACTTTATGAAAGGTCTATGGAACTCTCCAAGCATGGGGAGGAACAATATAGGGATAGTTGTATAAAGAAGTTTTCAAAGATATGTTCAGTTATTGTGGGTTAGTTTAACTGACAGGTTCCCTTTAAGGCGAATTTTATTGTGCAGTTTTCTAAGTATAAAAGCTTTAGTAAGCATAAGTTGCGTTTTTGGTTTCAAATTTAAGATGATTTGTCATTAAAACCCTCCATGAGCTAACATCCTCCAGGGTTATCCTTTAAATTGGTGTTTTTGTTAGACTTTTAAGTTAGAGTGTCAAAAAAACATGTAATTTATGCAAGAGCGTCGTCTTACTTTTTGGCTTTAATGGTAATAGTTTGACTTAATTTCTCTGTTTAGCTTAATGAAAGGAACATCTTTAATCGTGCTCCTTGTCAAATGTTTGCCCTCGTAAGAGTACACAGGACGGACCTTTGAGAAATTAATCAGAGCATTTATTTAATAATGCATCATACAATTACTTAATTTCATTCGGAGAGCGGTTCTTTGGTGGACAAAGGTTTGACATAAAACCTATTGTTAAAAGTCAATTAATTAAGTGAATTTGTGATTTCTGAGAAATATTAAACTTTGTATATAGAATTTGTATATTCAATTAGTAAGTGCTGGAAAATGGTTTAAAATAAAAGGAAATTTAGTAGTTCCGATTGCTATTTTATAATCTAAATATTGGGGCACTCCAACATGATACCGGCAAGAGCCTTCAGTTCTAAATCCGTAAGCATTAATATGGAGATGGTCCACCCTTTACAGCTAAAATAACTTCCAGTTATCTGAGAAAGCCTTCTAGAAGAGCTTGGAAGTTGTTTGCTCTAGAACAGCAGTCATGATCTTGATTGAACAGGCCCTGCCATTGTAGTTCAGTATTTGAAGGGTTTACCGCCAAGGTTGTGTTCAGCCAGTCAACTTCTTCCACACGAACAACAGTAGACCTTTTTTTGAGAGATAGAGTCCTCTAGATCTGAAGTCAGACAATGTTTTCGAATAAGAGGGCCAGACTAGAATCTCCATTCTAATTCATATTAAAGGTGTTGGATGGTCAGTCAAGGTCTTCCACGTGAATAACAGTAAACCTTGTTTTGACCAATGAGGTGGAGTCCTCTAGATCTGAGGTCAGACACTGAAGACAGATGAGAGGACCAGGCTCCATTCTAATTCATATGAAAGTTGTTCGATGTCCAGTCAAGGTCTTCCACGCGAATAACAGTAAACCTTGTTTCGACCACTGAGGTGCAGTCCTCTAGATCTGAGGTCAGACACTGATGTCGAATGAGAGGGCCAGGCTCCGAATATCCATTCTAATTCATAACAAAGGTGTTTGACGGCCAGTCAAGGTCTTAAATCCAAATTCAGCCAACATGCTTTGATGGACCTTTTTTTGTAAATTGGGACACAATTGTGAAATGAAACGCTACAGAACATTTTTCTACTGCTCCAAAGGCTAGTAGTGGCATTGTGTTTACTCCACTCAATATGATGCCCAGCATTTGGCTTGGTGATGTAAGGTTTATATGCAGCTGCTTAGCCTTGCAAACGCATGCCATGAAGCTACCTGCATAAGGGCAAAGTTTTCGAGTTGTTTACACCAAAGATTTAAATAAGATCTAAAATTGGTTGCATCTGTGTTCTGTAGTGTTCTGTGGCGGAAATCTGTGAGCTCTTTCATTCTTTCATTGCGGCAATGAAAATGATCGAAACATGTGGACTCCATGATTTTCTCCATGTAGTTTACTTAATAATTAACATGATGGATAGGCGAGGTACCAAATTCTAGATATTATGATCACCATTGGGTGATTGCATTTACACATGACAATTCCCCAAAAGATTTGAAAATTGTGTATGAGTAGTAATGAGCGGACCCTTTTACCAAACCCAAATCCCCACCAGTAACATTGGTGATACGTGCTGGCACTTACCATGGGCGCTAACTCTTTAAATGCCACTGGTAAAGTCACATATAAATCACAAGCCGCGCATCCATTATGCAGAGGGTCATCGCTCCTGGAATATCGTGCCATCGCACTCATGCTACAGTGATTTAAATGCCGCCCATTACCTTGCCAGCTGCATTTAAAGAGTTAACAACCTTCGAGATCTGGTTATTACCAGAGAGTGGTTGAGCCAAACCCGGAACCCAACCTTCCACAACAAGAAAATGACAATACATGTGTCGAATTTACACTACAGGCTACATTATGTTCCTTTGTGATTTCCTCTTAAACTGTGAAATCTGAAATTATGAAACCTTTAAAACTTGGGAGTGTAGAGGATAAAAGTAGAAGAGACACATAGCAAGATAGTCTGAACGGTGGCCTATTTTTCTGGAATTTGAATCTTGAGGTCATATGAAGAAAATGATGTTGAATCCTGTTTTATGGAGTATTTACTTATATATTTCTTAGTATAGAGCCACGTTTTGGAGGTTTATCCTCATATATACGAATACAGGTGGTCCCCAACTTAAGAACACTCGACTTACAGACGATCCCTAGTTACAAAGAGACCTGTGGATGTTCGTAAGTTACTGTACTTTATCCTTAGGCTACAATAATCAGCTGTAACAGTTATCACAGGCGTCTACAATGAAGATTTATTGTTAATCCTGGTTCTTATGACAATCCAACATTTTTAAAATCCTTGTGGATGGACCTCGTGGGATCAGACCAAGAACCGTGTTTGGGAGCTCCATAATAAAAAAATATATGAACTTTATACTATCCTTACCATTTAGTGTGTTCTTCTTCTAGGATGAACTGTAATATCTTTCTCCATGGTTACAGACAAAATTTCATTCATCTGTTCATTCACCCTACCAACATTCTGCAGGTTAACAAACAACATGGCGGTAGATAAAATGGTAATAGCACTGATAGAAATCATGGAGAGAAGCTTTTAAGAGCAGAATTTAGACAAAACAGTTTAAAACTAGGACACAGTAAATTAATGGAATTAGGCAAAGACAAGATGAATTTTTACTTGTTTTCCAAGATATATACTGATGTGTGGTTACAAGTTCTGAATGAAGCAGGTTAAGACTAGAGATGAGCGAACACTAAAATGCTCGGGTACTCGTTATTCGAGACGAACTTTTCCCGATGCTCGAGTGCTCGTCTCGAATAACGAACCCCATTGAAGTCAATGGGAGACTCGAGCATTTTTCAAGGGGACCAAGGCTCTGCACAGGGAAGCTTGGCCAAACACCTGGGAACCTCAGAAAAGGATGGAAACACCACGGAAATGGACAGGAAACAGCAGGGGCAGCATGCATGGATGCCTCTGAGGCTGCCTAATCGCACCATTATGCCAAAATTATGGGCAACAGCATGGCCATGACAGAGTGACAGAATGAAGCTAGATAGCATCTAAAACATACCCTAAATGGACTCAGGCTTCAAACCAATGGGTGGCAGAGAGGAACCAAAGGAGGTGAGCAAGAAGCGCTCAAATAATATCGCTACATGATAAAAGTTTGCCAGTATATTTTGTGGATTACACAGCAGGGTGGCGACAAAGTTAACATGGAAGCCATGAAAACAACCCCAAATTCTGCCTGACACAGCTCGTTTGATAAGGGGACCATGTATGCTTACAGTTCATGCCAGTCGCTGCACTTGCTGCCAGTCTCCTTTCGAATAGTTTAAAATAATAATAACCCTCATCCATAAAGCTCTGTATAATGCTGCACCCCCCTACCTCTCCTCTCTTATCTCAGTCTATCGCCCAACCCGTGCTCTTAGATCCGCCAGTGATCTTAGATTAACCTCTACCCTAGTGCGGACCTCCCACTCGCGTCTCCAAGACTTCTCTAGAGCTGCACCAATTCTATGGAATGCTCTGCCCTGGACTATCAGACTAATACCTAACCTCCAAAGTTTCAAACGTGCTCTTAAAACCCATTTCTTTAGGCAAGCCTATAACACTCATTAACTGCATGAAGTTTTAACTCTTCTACTAACCCGTCCTGTGTCGTCCTCCCATCTGTTATCCAGCAACCAACAGGCACCAGACTTCTCTGCAGTCCCATTCACCCTGGACCTGGTATATAAGATGACGGCTGAGTGGTTCAAGCGACAGCAATTCCATTTATTATATTTTTTTCTATTCCCTAAGAAGAATGGCTTGACCATTAAATATTCTTTTACCTCGTGTTACCCCATCATCTTCATAAACCGTAAGCTCTGGCGAGCAGGGACCTCACTCCTGTTGTTCCATACAAATGTTGTGCTCTGTTACATTACATTTGTATTTGTTTCCTATGATTTGTAAAGCGCGTCAGAAAAAAAGAGAAAAAAAAACACATCTAACCGGGGCTGATAAAAGACTATCCTTTACCTATCACTAAGCCTACCGGGTTTCCCAATCTCCCGGCTTCACGTTATTTAAGATACATGTGTAAAATGTAATTTGCATTATAAATTGAGCCTGAGGAAGGTAAATATATCACAGGGAAATGGAATTGAGTGCTCACCACATTATTCGTAAGAGAACAGACAAGTGCATCGAGGCCAACGCCACGAATCTCAAAATTTTACCCGTTTTCTTTATAAGTGTCTGTGTCAACTCTAAATATGATATTAGTTGAGTCACATACAACACTGTGGGTATGATACTCTTATAGATGATACTAGATAGTAAGCCCTAATTGAAATGGTTAGATCGATCTGTAGACTAACCACAAAAGTGTTCTACCCCCCCCCCCTCCATCACCACCACTATGTAACCAGGCAGAGCGCCCATGGACAAATAACATATCTTTAGTAGGAATTGAGAGCTTTGATAGCTCGGACATGATGCAAAGTAGCTTCAACTTCAGTGCCGGACATGCACACGTACAGTGGGGCTCATTTACTAAGAGACCGCGGAGCGCACTTTTGTCAGACATCCCAACGATTTCCATTTTGGGACAGGGGCAGGGATTTAAAAGGGGGTTTTGGCGCACAGGATCGGATTGATCCGATCTGACCGGCAGATCTGACGGATACGGACAAACTGCGGGATTTAACTTCAAAATTGTGTCGCAAGCCAAGCACTTACATACACCAGGAAGAAGAAGGTGAACTCCGGCGGACCTGAGCGGGGAAGCGACATATGCAGGATATCAAGCGCACAATCTTCATGACAGTCCGGATCGGGGATCGCGCAGGGACCGGGTAAGTAAATAAGCCCCTTTGTTGCTCGTGCCCAGCACTAAAGCCGTAGCTACTACACATACAAAGAGCTCCGGGAGCCGGCATCGCGCCAGATTCAACTTGGCCGTGCGAAGGTAAGGAGGGATCACAGAGAATACTGTGGTGGGGAGTAGCCTTTGCTCGCGATAATTAGCATATTAGTTAGTTAAACAATAGATTAGGTTAGAAATTGTTCTAGGGTTCTAGAAGGATAATTTAGGGTTTAGGATATTAATGAGAACCTACCTTCAGAAATGCATTATGAGGTAGATTCCTGATGGCAGGTTTCCTTTTAACCATTTTGCATTATGAGGTAGATTCCTGATGGCAGGTTTCCTTTTAACCATTTCATGCTCCAAGGGGATGGGCCAGAAAAGAAGTTGCAGCTGGGACTGGGTATGTAGTATAGCTGTGTGTGTGTGAATGGATGTAGTAATGATGAGTGTGTTCATGTGAAGGAATACATGTAGAAGTCTAGTGTAGAAGTCAGTGAGTGAATGGCTGTAGCAGAGCTGTGTGTGAGTGAATGGATATTGCAGAGTTATGTGTAAATGAATGAATGAGAGCTGTGTATGTATAGATGTAGCAGAGCTGTGTATGAGTGTGTAAATGTGACCAACAGATAGGGACACATTTACTAAGAAAAGTGCAGTCTATACTATGTGCAGTTACCTATGTAGTGTTCAGGGGGCGCCAGATTCAGGATTTGTGGCGCATCCCCGAGACAAGGATCACGGGAGCTCCGGTGACACACCAGAAATTTACCTTATTAAGCATTACCAGTATGTTGTGAACCAGGTGACCACCTACCAGATCATGTTTCTTTCATGGCTCAGTGTTATGGAATCATCCAGAAAACTTTCAAGTGAGATATAAATCGGTTGTATAAAGTCATGGAGGTGGAGAGTTCAGGATTGAAGTCAAGCTCTCCAAGACTTTATACAACCAAATTACATCTTGCTATGAAATACACATAATGTAGAAGATGTTCAGCTGCTTGATGATATACTGGTAGTGGTTTATTAGGTCAATTTCTGATGACAGGTTCCCTTTGATGAATGTTTTTCAAAATAGAAACAAAATAACAACAACATATAAAGTAAACAACAGTTATTTCTAAATAATTCTAGTCTAATAAATGTAACTAATAAAACACATGATACCTTCCCACGTAACGTCTGTGCACAATAATATAACCCGGAGAACAATGCTCTGAATGAGTTCTTGCCGTTGTATGGATTTGCCAATCCGGTTTCCTGGGAGGGGGAAGTCATATTTAGCTCTGTGGAAGAGGGTTTAGCATGTCAGACATTGTTGCAATGACCCGGTGGCTGCTCTGAGCCGTCCAAGGACAAAAACAAAGAGATGTTGAACACACTATTCATAATGCATTATTGTTCATTAATTTATCTTATCTTGTGCAGTGTGAGGTAAAGAGAATCTTCCGCAGCATATTAGATCCTTAATACCTGAGAGGATACATATTTCTTTCATTTGAACACAGTCACCATTTGCATAGGATGTACATAATAAAACAGAAAATATGGTATTGCTCTATACTTCTCCGCAGCTATAATTGAAAAAGAGAAAATAAATTAGCTGCTTGTGATTTAGGGTCAGAAAAAAAGAGAAAAAAAAACACATCTAACCGGGGCTGATAAAGGACTATCCTTTACCTATCACTAAGCCTACCGAGTTTCCCAATCTCCCGGCTTCACGTTATTTAAGATACATGTGTAAAATGTAATTTGCATTATAAATTGAGCCTGAGGAAGGTAAATATATCACAGGGAAATGGAATTGAGTGCTCACCACATTATTCGTAAGAGAACAGACAAGTGCATCGAGGCCAACGCCACGAATCTCAAAATTTTACCCGTTTTCTTTATAAGTGTATGTGTCAACTCTAAATATGATATTAGTTGAGTCACATACAACACTGTGGGTATGATACTCTATATAGATGATACTAGATAGTAAGCCCTAATTGAAATGGTTAGATCGATCTGTAGACTAACCACAAAAGAGTTACATAAAAGTTCTACACCTCCCCCCCATCACCACCACTTTGTAACCAGGCAGAGCGTAACATATCTTTAGTAGGAATTGATAGCTTTGATAGCTCGGACATGATGCAAAGTAGCTTCGACTTCAGTGCCGGACATGCACACGTACAGTGGGGCTCATTTACTAAGAGACCGCGGAGCGCACTTTTGTCAGACATCCCGACGATTTCCGTTTTGGGGCAGGGACAGGTATTTAGAAGGGGTTTTTGGCGCACGAGATCGGATTTTGGCGCATTTGCGTCGGCTTTCATGCGACACAAACCGTGGGGCGGGCCGCCGGCTGATCTGACGGATACGGACAAACTGCAGGATTTAACTTCAAAATTGTGTCGCAAGCCAAGCACTTACATACACCAGGAAGAAGAAGGTGAACTCCGGCGGACCTGATCGGGGAAGCGACATATGCAGGATATCAAGCGCACAATCTTCATGAATTGCAGCAGAGTTCTTCCTCGTCGGACAGTCCGGATCGGGGATTGCGCAGGGACCGGGTAAGTAAATAAGCCCCTTTGTTGCTCGTGCCCAGCACTAAAGCCGTAGCTACTGCACATACAAAGAGCTCCGGGAGCCGGCATCGCGCCAGATTCAACTTGGCCGTGCGAAGGTAAGGAGGGATCACAGAGGCTACTGGGGTGGGGAGTAGCCTTTGCTCGCGATAATTAGCATATTAGTTAGATAAACAGTAGATTAGGTTAGAAATAGTTCTAGGGTTCTAGAAGGATAATTTAGGGTTTAGGATATTAATGAGAACCTACCTTCAGATCTGCATTATGAGGTAGATTCCTGATGGCAGGTTTCCTTTTAACCATTTCATGCTCCAAGGGGATGGGCCAGAAAAGAAGTTGCAGCTGGGACTGGGTTTGAAGAATAGCTGTGTGTGTGTGAATGGATGTAGTAATGATGAGTGCTTTCATGTGAAGGAATACATGTAGAAGTCTAGAGTGAGTGAGTGAATGGCTGTAGCAGAGCTGTGTGTGAGCGAATGGATATTATGTGTAAATGAATGAATGAAGGAGAGCTGTGTATGTATAGATGTAGCAGGGCTGTGTATGAGTGTGTAAATGTGACCAACAGATAGGGACACATTTACTAAGTAAGTGCAGTCTATACTATGTGCAGTTACCTATGTAATGTTCAGGGGGCGCCAGATTCAGGATTTGTGATGTGCTTCATGAATCTGGAGCCCCCTGCACTGCCCCGACAGAGTGCACCACTTTTTTTTGGTGCACCTTTAACATGGGGAGTGCGACAGAATTCTGCTGGGATGTGCATGTTACATCTGGCGTACGGTCCCACTGAGCACCATTTCTGTCGCGTGAAGAATAGCGCAGACGCGCCACAAAATTGTCGCTTGTGACAATTGGATTGGACACTTCTTATATACAAGTACAAGCAGTTTGCACTAAAAGGAACGTGCAAAGTCCAACAGAAAACTGGCGCACGGCCCTTAGTAAATGTAGCCCATAATTTTTAATTATAATTTAATTTTTTATCTTTTTTAAAATCAGAGTGGTGGGGGGGGGGGTTGGTGTATTACAGTCTTATTCAGTAGACTACATAAGAAATTTGGTACAAATAAAAACAAAAATGCCAACAGGTGACTTTTTTATCAAGTATGAAGTCTATTGGACATACAGTAGAGTTTATACAAAACTAGAAACATCCCCCCTGACCACCAAATACAGTAATTCTGCCATTTTTGGTGTGAATATTCTTGAATGTAGTGACACCCACCCCATACTACATAGATCATCACCATACTATACTATACTATTTTTGGCCTTTTCATTTTACATTGAAGTGTGTTCTCTGTCTAAACATGAAGTGATAACCTTGTGGGTTTGAATCACAAGATGCCCACATGCCGCATACTTCCCCATATTGATGGATGGCTTGTGTACATTATGGCAGATATAGACACTTTGATGCTTACATTTGTGTAGGAGATCCCCTCTATCTATGGGTTAGTAGAAAATCCCACTTACTTGACAAGCTATTTAAGGGGAGTATAAGATATCTCTACAGCTTCCTTAGTAATATCAAGATCCTACCTCGTGTCAGTATATTTACAAATATTCCCAAACCCTCCCCTGTAGTGACTGCTCCAGACTTACTGTAAATATCTCCCCCTCCCATCTCTGACCTTCACCTAACCCCATAGATAGCTCCAATTTAACCCCTTGTCATGCCGCTATTGCGTTACATTGCATTCACTTCATTGCTCCTTTCTGGGCTTCCTTGGACTGCAGAAGGGATTCAGAGTTGTGTCTGTGATACTCCATGCTAGGGGCAATGGGTCCACCACCACTATGGTAGGCCGGTAATGAATGATAATGTCAGAGCTTATGAATAAGTTAGAGGAAATCTACCACATGGATATGGTACTTTACACTAAGTACACTTACAAGCTGGTGTGTGACCCCGGAAACAGGATCTATTCTTCCTTTATCTTCAAATGGCCTTGTTTTGATGAAAATCATGTTAATTATCCAAATTATGCTAATAAGCCTCAGGGGCTTCTCCTGTCTACGTCAAAGCAGTCCCTTCTAGTTTGCCGCTTGTTAAAGGGGTATTCTCATCTGGGCACTCACATTCAGTTTCATTAATCTGCCATATGTAAACATTTCTTCAATAAGATGTTATTTAAAAAAAATGTTCCTGTGTGAAGATAATTTCTAATAAATGTTGCCATGTTGCCCCTTAGAAACGAGATGGCTTCCTCGGATACGGCCACCTCTGATGGATTGAATGCACAAAGAAACAAAAGGTTATTGTATATAAAATGGCCTGGAGTTACTACATGTCGCACATCCACCCTGTGGTAATGATTGCTGAATCCTGGTGGTCCGGCAGGACTCTATAGCGCATCTCTGGCCACCGCTGCCAGAGTGTGACGTGGTCGTATCCGATGAAGCTCTCTCGTTTCTAAGGGACAACATCACTACATTTATGAGAAATTATCTTCACACAGGAACATTTTTTTTAATTAACATCCAATTAAAGAAATGTTTACATAAGGCAAATGAATTTAATTAAATGTAAATGCCCAAATGGTAATACCCCTTTAATTATGTACGCCGAACACCTCCTTGCCCTCCACAGGGAGGTACCCGGTGACATCATAATTAGAAGACGAAAGGGCTTCTGTGCCTTAGAGAGGAGCCCCTGAGGCTCATTTCTATAAATTTTAAATACGGTTTTCTCCAAAACTAGGCCACAGCCCCTGGGGGTTATTTATCATACGTCGGCCTTTTGATGTATTCGGCAGGGATCTGCACAGAGTTTGTGTCTACGTCTGGCCTACGTAATATTTCGCCGGCTGCAACAAGTGCAGAGACAGGAACGCCCAAGGTTGGACCACTCCCTGCCGCCCTCGCCACCCCCCTGGCTGGCCACGCCCCTCTACACTCCTCTGGAATGGAGGTGGCCGTTGGAGGTGGCACAGGAGCCCCGATAAATGAGCCCCACTCGGGGATATTTAGCAGAAGTGTCTGAAAGCAGAACTGTTTTAGTTTTTCATGGCAACCAATCAGCTTTCAGCTATTATTTACCCACAGCTGTATATAAAATTAAAGCTGAGCTCTGATTGGTTGTCATGGGAAACTATAACATTTTACCTCTGATACTTCTGAAATCTCCCCCGCTGAATCTGGATTTTATATAGATCCATTGGGGACATTTTGTCCTCCACAGCTTTTAAGAATAGAGATACAGTGAAGCGTAACTTGTCACGCAGCTCTCTGGACCTTGTGATATCTTACTAAGTTAAGATGATTACAGTAGGTCTATCTGCAGTCCCATGGAAAACCACTGATAACATATTGAGATATCATGACAAGTTGTGCCAAATTCCATACTCCTCAGTTTCTCTCTATTTTTAGGACATGCAGTAATTTGCTCATGTCCCCAGATGCTGAAGATCATCGATTTATTCACAAGAGAAGAATTTTTAATAAAATATGTTATAATACATAGGTTGTAAAAAAAAAAATTATTATAATCAATATGTTCACCGTTATCGGTCTACGATATTAATGAGAACCTACCTTCAGATCTGCATTATGAGGTAGATTCCTGATGGCAGGTTTCCTTTTAACCATTTGGGGAGTATAAGATATCTCTACAGCTTCCTTAGTAATATCAAGATCCCACCATGTTAATAGTAGATGTAGTAGTTCTATCACTTGTAGAAGGGATACCATTACTTCATTGGTAGTAGCAAGAGTAGTAGTAGTAGTACTAGCCGTGGCTGTAATAAGAGCTAAGAGCAGTGGTAGGAGTAATGGACGTAGACGTAGTAGTAATAATAGAGTAGGAGTAGGAGTAATGGAAGTAGACGTAGTAGTAATAATACAGTAGGAGTAATGGAAGTAGACATAGTAGTAATAATAAAGTAGGAGTAATGGAAGTAGACATAGTAGTAATAATAAAGTAGGAGTAATGGAAGTAGACCTAGTGGTAATAATAAAGTAGGAGTAATGGAAGTAGACATAGTGGTAATAATAAAGTAGGAGTAATGGAAGTAAACATCGTAGTAATAATAAAGTAGGAGTAATGGAAGTAAACGTAGTAGTAATAATGAAGTAGGAGTAATGGAAGTAAACGTAGTAGTAATAATGAAGTAGGAGTAGGAGTAATGCAAGTAGACATAGTAGTAATAATAAAGTAGGAGTAATGGAAGTAGACATAGTAGTAAGAATAAAGTAGGATTAATGGAAGTAGACATAGTAGTAATAATAAAGTAGGAGTAATGGAAGTAGACATAGTAGTAATAATAAAGTAGGAGTAGGTGTAGAGGATGCCCCCTGTCTATGGTGATGGTAGAGCTGCCTCTCCTCTAGGTGTAGAGGATGCCTCCTGTCTATGCTGATGGTCAAACTACCTCTCCTCTAGGGGTAGAGGTTGCTCCCTGTCTATAGTGAAAGTAGAACCTCCTCTCATCTAGGTGTCGAGGATGCCCATGTCTATTGTACTGGTAGAACCTCCTCTACTTAAGGTGTAGAGGATGCCCCCTGTCTATGGTGATGGCAGAGCCGCCTCTCTTCTAGGTGTAGAGGATGCTTCCTATCTATTGTGATGGTAGAACCGCCTCTCCTCTAGGTGTAGAGGATGCCCCCTGTCTATGGTGATGGTAGAGGCTCCTCTCCTCGTATGGTTGTCGACGGATGCCCCCTTGTCTATGGTGTATGGTAAGAGCGCCATCTCCTCTAGGGTACGGATCCCCCCTGTCTATGGTGAGGTAAGAGCGCCTCTCCACTAGGTGGGGCAGAGATGCCCCCTCTCTATGGTAATGGAGACCCCCTCTCCTCTAGGTGTAAGGATGCCCCCTGTCTATGGTGATGGGTAAAGACTTCCTCTCCTCTAGTGTAAGAGGATGTCCCCTGTCTATGGTGATGTAGAACCACTCTCTCCTCTAGTGTAGGGGATGCCCCTGTTCTATGGGTGATGGTAAGAGCCGCCTCTCCTCTAGGTGTGAAGGATGCCCCGTCTATGTGATGGTAGATCCCCTCTCCTCTAGGTGTAGGGATGCCCCTGTCTATGGTGATGGTAGAACCTCACTCTCCTCTAGGTGTGAGGATGCCCCCTGTCTATGGTGATGTATACTCCTCTCCCTCTAGGGTAGAGGATGCCCCCTGTCTATGGTGATGGTGAGAACCTCCTCTCCTCTAGTTGTGAGAATGCCCCCTGTTATGGTGATGGTAGATCCTCCTCTCCTCTAGGTGTGAGTTATGCCCCTGTCTATGGTGATGGAAGAACCTCCTCTCCTCTATTGGTGAGGATGCCTCCTGTCTATGGTGGTGGTAGAGACCTTCTCTCTTTAGGTGTAAGAGGATGCCCCCTGTTTATAAACATGGTAGAACCTCCTCTCCTTAGGTGTACAGGATCCCCTGTCTGTGGTGGTAGAGCCTTCTCTCTCTCTAGGTGTAGGGATGCTATCTGTCTGTGGTGGTGGTAAGCTGCCTCACTTATAGAGGTAGAGGATGCCCCTTGTCAATGTTACAGGCCTTGGCATAAAAAAAGATATCTGAACTGCCCTTCATGTTTCTGTGTATTGCAATTAGACATAAACCTATCAACTGACCAAGACTTCCCCACCATGGAGGATTCCAGATGAAATATTAAGATCCAAATAGTCTTTTTAATTACTCTTTAATGTGAAAAGTGAAAACAATTCTCCCAAGTTATCTATGTAATTCCAATTATTAGACACGAATAATTGAAAGAATTTATTCCCTTTTAGCCATTATTTATGGACGCTTCTTTTGCGAAATAACTCTGTGTATAAGGTTCTTTATCAACTCCGCATGTAAAAATTGGATTTTTTCCACATTTATCTTACAAAATGTACAAACTATGTCAAGTTTCATATCCACCAAAAAAAGAGAAAATTCTCAGAGGTGTTAACGTCTGGTTTCACACTTATATTAGTGAAGTTTTAGCTAGAAGATGTCATAGAAGAGGTATAGGTAGTACCCAAGCTTTTTCCAACACATGGCAGGTGGGGTTCTTGTTACAATTTTGCACTTCCACAAAGATTTAGCTGTCTTGTACATTTTTGTAGGTTCCCTGATTGCTGAATTTAAGTATTTCTCGAGTTGAGGTCCTCCTCCAAAAAAATCTCTTTTCTGGTATTTTTTTCTTCTGCCTCTGATATTGAGTAGTGTTCAACCCTCTTACAACCCAACACATGAATCAGATGAACTGCCCGACAGTGGTGTTTAAGAAGAATTTAGTTAGGGCAACCCCTTTAATGTATGAGCCCCCCCCCCACTTCCCCATTATGGCATCTGAATGTTGAAAGATGGAATATGACAGGGGGAGAACCTATACAACAACTCTTTATGATGTTGTTCAAGTCGGCCATATCTCATCTTGTTTAGTCATAGCTGAATAATATATTCTGCTTTGAGTAAATATCTAGTTAAATTTGGATTCAAAAGTTTTATTAGGGGGCAGGGGACCCACTTGTAGGCAGAGAAGGTTCAATGTAAGTAAGGAAGGCATACTAACTTACCCTAGGCACATTGTTCCCTCTAGTAACTGTTGTTGTCCAATAACTAGCCTCATTAGTCACATGTGCACAAATTGCAATATCATGATAAGTGATGATTTAGTCTTTTTAACTTTAATTGCTGAGGTTAGTGATGGACTTGGGCTACTTAGGCCTACCAGATAAAATTATTCTGGGGCCAAAAAGGCCATAGAAGCCTCCAATTTAGGCTGTTTTGCGTTAAACTTCTGGAGACCACTTCTGGGTTAGAGTCTGGACCTGCTGGAACCTCTGGTCTTCTGGTGGACCAGTCCAATGCTGGTTGAAGCTCTGATTATCCCACAGTAGAAATTGGAGCCTTAAGACTAGTGGTGGGGACAAGACAAATGTTGGGTGAAAACCTAGTGATTGGTAGTTGTCATGGACAGTAGCCTAAAGAGTCCCCTGGCTTAAAAAAGATGTGTCACCTAAATTTTAACCCTGACATCAATATACCTCGGTAAGGAAACATATCACCAAAAATGATTCTGCCACTATACTATGACATGAGTAGATATGAGTAAATTCTGAAGAAGAATCAAGTTTTCTCCCAGGCTGTGAACCACACACCTCCTCTTTCAAGTGACGCTCTGTATCTCTTCAAATGTTGAGCAAACAGGAAGTCCTCTTCCTGACCTTTCCCTGTCCTTCCCAGAATGCAATCCCTCTCACTTGCATGGTGAAGTGTCTGCCCTTTCCCTGTCCTTCCCAGAATGCAGTCTCTCTCACTTGCATGGTGAATTTAGGAATACGCACTGTGTGGGAAACTGCAGATCCTCTCACTCCTTTTATGCACCCCATTGGCAGTGCTGGGTGTGGTAGGCTGAGCCACATGCCCATGGGCGGAGCCAACAAAGGCAAAGGGCGAAAAGTGGAAGGGGGGTGGGGAGAGAGTAAGGTTGATTGTGCCTGTTTTTGATGAGTGTATCTTGACCTTTAACGGTTGGTATTGGGTCTGGTGTCCCAGATTCTACTTAGTGTACCCAAGTAGACAAGGACTTCAGTTTTAAAAATTGCTTTGTCTATTGCCCATACAAGCTTTTTATGGATTTTGTAAATGTTTGATTAAAATAAATATGAAGAATTTTAATGGTACTGGAATATTTTTCTTTATGCCCTCTTAGTGTACCCTGATAAATTTAAATATATCGAAAATGAATAATTAAATATTTATCATTTAAATATAAAAACATATATATTGTCACTCGAGCCATTAATGTTCCTTAAACCGCTACTACGTACAGTCTAAAATGTAAATTAAAAGTTTGCTAAAAGTTTAGATATGACTTTCACTTCCACTTCTTCACTGCAACCGTCTCCGCTTTTAGAAGAAAAAAGGGGTTTAATTAGCCGACCATCCATTAATATTTTGCTTTTATATGTTCTATTTGCTTTGATTGATTTTTTTTTCTATCCTTTATTTACCCCCTCCCTCCCCTCACCAAGTCGCCTCTATCACTATATTTGTGTGATCTGAGCTAAAAAGTAAAAGAAAAATAGTCACTTAAAAAGTCGAGCTACAATCAATGCAAATGAATGTTGTTGTGTCTTGTATTTGTGTTTTTTTTTAATAAATAAAAAAATAATAAAAAAATTATATTTCAATCAGTAAAAGGCAGCTTTGTAGTTGAAAATCCCATGCTAGCCTTAGAGTGGGAGTTTTTTCCAGCCTCTACTTAAATCCCCCCAAAAAATAATAATAAATAAAATTACAAAAAAAAAAAAAAAAAAATTACAAAAAAAGAGTGCTGCAATCTTCTGGCCAGGCTCACTGTATGCTTTAAAACAATTAGCAACTGTCATTTCTGTAATTACAGTAACTAATTACCACCTTAGCAAACAAATAGCTTAACATAATACGCAAGCCGAATCAATTTTGAAGAAATGCAAATTCCGAAAGCGAAAAGGGCATTTTGGCAAACCGAAAGAGAGCGGGAAATAATACACTTTGTTTTATCTACACATAATTCCCAGGAATATCATATCATAATATTTGCATTCAGTTCTTATCAGGCACTTTGCATTTGCTTCTTATCAGTCTGCAGCCGGACTCTGCCAGATAGAGAGACAGCTCCACACCATCCACATATTTCATATGAATCACGTCTCAGGCCAATAGATATTTTGGCTAGAATTTATCACTCAGATGAAGAGGTCATTTACTCTCCGAGTTGGCTCATCTTGGAATAGCCTTGAGATTGTGAGTGATTCACACACACTTTGTTAGGAAATAAATTATGTTATTAAGGGATAATGGACAGTAACTCAGGCCAGAAGTGGCGTTTTTATGTTATGGAAGTCCATGGACAAATGACATAAAGGTACTGTGAGTTACATAGATTTGTACCGGCTGAGGGAAGGGGCCAAACCTAATATGGCTGCCATCCCGGTTCTTCATGTTGCGTCATGGACAATACACATACCAAAGCGATCGACCCAAGTAATGACAGCATGATGTACAGAGTAGATTATAGATGTACAACCCCTCAAAGTACAGGTGGTTCCCGAATTACAGACACCCGACTTACAAACGACCCCTAGTTACAGATGGACCTCTCTGACCACTGTGACCTCTGGATATTACTTTAGGCCTAGGCTCAAACAAAGGGCTAACGTTGGGTGCGTTGATGTGGGGATCCATGGGTGTGCACCAACAATCGCCTAGGAGAGAGGATAATAAAAGTGCAAAAGATTCACTGGAGGGAGACATATATGAAAGAATGACTCACACCTTGGACTTGGCGGTGTAGTGAAGATCCACGAGGTACTGTCCCGTTCTGGTGAGCGCTGCTGCACTCAGTGAATGGATCGGACTCGGACTACCTTTGTTTGTAATTTTAAACCTGACGAAGGCTCCAGCCCGGAGCCGAAACGCGTTGTGTTTTACCTTTCTATTAAAAATATTTTATGGATACAAGAGTCCGATCCATTCACTGAGTGCAGCAGAGCCCCCAGAATGTGACAGTCCACTCGTGGATCTTCACTTAGCCCTAGGCTCCAAGGATCAGCTGTACGGTGTAATGAAGCTTTATTGATAATCCTTGTTCCCATGAGAGCACAAAAGTTAAAAAAAAAACATTTTTTGCTCTTAAAAAATGTTCCCGTTCCAACTTACATACATATTCAACTTAAATACAAGCCTAAACAACTTATATTGTACGTAACCAGGGAATGCTTGTATACCATGTGTATCTACTGAATAGAGAATTCAGAACCATCTCCCACTGCCTTATATGTTATCCATTATGGACCTCAAGCATTTTGGTAGGGCATATCAGAGACTAGTCGTGAAGTTGTTTGAGGGGTGTTCGCCCATCCCTATCTTCCATCTTTCATATCATATTTCTAAAAATATTGTTTTTTCATACATTTTATTGCTTTGATCATAAATTTTTTTCCATTGGTCGTGTGATCGTGGGGATGTCCATCTTGTTTTAGCAACTGCAACAAAATAATTGGCCAAATAATAGAGCAATATGTAATCTCGAAATCGACTTTCATAAGAGAGAGAGTTGTGAGCATGCTCTGTGAGAGAGGGGGAGGGAGTGAACTATGAGTATTACCTATTGCTGGGTGGATCCGGTGTTATCTCCAATTTTAAAAAAAGAGAAGAAAGAGAAACAAAACCTCATTATATTCTCATGGCTCTAAGTATGATGAGCGGACCGTTAGATTTAAACCCTCTTGGGACCGAAACCCAGATACACATTAATAACACTCAATCGGTGCTGGCACCATTGCGGGTGTTAAGAGGGGTTCCCATTTCGCCAATAAATGTTATTGTTTGTAAATGAAAAGTTATACAATTTCCAATTCCTTCTGATCAATTCCTCACAGTTTTTCTAGATCTCTGCTTGCTGTCCTCTATATGGAGTGCTTCATGTGTTATTTCTAGTGTACAGAAATCTGACCATGGTCACAACATGCACGGCTCGTTATAACCCAAAACTGTGTTCACTTCTGATACAATGATCCTGTGTGACCTGTCAGATTTCTGTCCACTAGAAATAAACAATGATGTTTCTATAGAACACAGCAAGCAGAATCTAGAAAACTGTAAGCAATGTTACAGAAAGTATATAGGAAAAATGTATAAAAACTTTTCATTATCAAACAATAACATTATTTGCCGAAATGGAACACCCTTAACTGTTTAAATTGACAAGCCAACACAAGCCAACATCAACCTGGCAGGTAAGCCATTGCATTGGCCACTACAATCAAAATGCTGCGGCGACTTTGCCAGAGCTTTTAAAAATTTGAGGCCTACGATCAGTACCAGCACCATACGCTGGCGTTGAGCCGAACCTGGCCCCAACTCCAACTTCTAATGAAGTGTAGGGTATGGGACCTAAACTGGCAAGGTTTGGTATGATCCGAACTTTTTGGTTCGGGATCGATTAACACTTTAACTCCTGCGAGCCGGGCTCTCATTCCAATCTTTAATCTGACACTGTTTTACTCTCGCGTGATGTCTAATTTTAGTTGTATATGGGACTCCATGATCTGTACATCTCTTCGAATATCATGGTGCTAGAAACTTATAGTTATTATTATCTTTATCTTTTGACTTTCTACCACAACTTGGAGATAATTTCATTAAAAGAGTTTTTGTGTCACATTGAAAGGAATTAGGGAGTACTCAAAAAAATAAGATGTACGTATCTAAAACAATAATCACCACGAGTCTACTTGTATTACATATGACACAAAACTGGAGCTGTGTTAAGGCAAGTGGAACATAAAGAAAGAGATATTAATGTTGATAAAAGTCCATTTTGTTGACTCTTTTTGTAACTTTTTTTTTTTAAAAAAGCACATATCATGAATCTTGTCTAGTAGGCTTGCCAGGCGAAACACACAAACTTTTCTAAAATAGGCAGAGGAGCGGAAATGTGGCTCTTTGAAATAGAATCATGAAATGCCGGGCTTGATGTTCCTCCAAAAGTTTTGGACATTTCTTTGTTGGGAAAAATCAAGCTCATTTGGAAATATAGAAGCCGTGTGTAAAGCACAGGTTGTGAAACCCATTGTGCTCTTGTTGGTTTGAATTGGGCCACACACTAGAGGCGTTAACCTTGGCCCTCTCCTGTTTTACCCTTCACCCCTAGAGAGGGACGGGTAGAGTGGAAAGTCTGTTTCCAATTGTGGTGGTCCCAGTGCGTATACAGCTGGCCCATGGGCACAGGACACCGGTGCATGCATTTGGGGATTAGGCAAGAAAATGGTCAAGGTCCCCCAAGCCAAGGCAGGCAGTTGTACAAGTTGTGTCAAAAACGGCAAGGGTCATGGCAAGCTGCATAAATCAGGGACCTAGGGAAAAAGAATAGGAACATAGTCAAAAAACAGCCAAGGGTCAAATACAAGTATTTGGTTTGAAACAGAATCACCATACAGCAGGACTAGACAGCTAAAACCTTTACTAGGGCTCTGGGAGCAGGGCATGCTGAACTAAATTGCCCCAGTGACGCTGAAAGGCGGGGAACACTATTGGGTGGTTCTTTGAGAAGGTAGTGAGCCATGTACATCTCCTGCCCACAATTAGTTTTCTAATGTAATGCAAGGTTTCTTTTGGCCATTGGATAGCCATGTGATGTTCGTAGATATGAGTCCTTGGAAGATTTTATTTAATAACATTTAAATGTTTATTTTTGCTATTTAACTTATAATGGAGTTATGTTTTGATGCCTGGACAATCACGGAGCCGAGCCCTTGCAATCAAAACAGGAGCCAGATGCTACGGATGCCATGGCCGTATAGGATTCTGCCTGTGCGCTCGTGCCATCATTGGAAATATGTAAGAGATTTAGTCAGGGCATAGTGCTTCTTTCTCCACTTCCTCTGGCTCTTATCATCTTCCATTTTCCCTTGTAATTCGGTTTTACGAATTTAGCGTCAGACAGAAAGCTCAATGAGGAGTCAAATTACTTCAAGATTAAATACGTAGAGATCCAGCAGATAAATGAGTCATAGCAGCTAGGTCTCAACTGCAGATAACCGAGAGGCAGCAGAGATGAAAGCATTACTCTCCGGTCAGCCACTGGATAATGGATCTATTCAAATTTTGGTGGATGGTGAGATGCACTTTAGCTCTTCCCTGTCTGGCCACTGATAAAATATGTCAGCAGATGTGGGTCCCATCTTAGACGTCATCTTTAGACGTCACTGTAGTTTTTCCTGCTCCTGCACTAATCATGATAGCGTAACGGTGTCTCCGACTCTCAACAAGCCTTGGGCCCCATGGAGCAAGTAGAATTTGGGTTATTACCTTCTCGCTTTCTCCCCCTCGCTCACCTTCTGTCAGTGGTACTGAAGTAGGACTATGCAGTGAATACAGGAGCTGGAGATGCCGTCGGCTCTATTGACCAGTGTATTCACCTGACCATCAGCTCTGATTAGATATTTCCCCCCACAGGGGGTCATTTCTCCATATAACTGGGGCTCTTATAGATGTCCCAGTTACAGGTGAAAACTAGAAAGAAAGATTCAAAAAATTTTACAAAATGTCCCCCATGGGTCATTTATAACCTTGTGGGGAGGTATACAGTTAAAAACATATATATTAATATAATATTTAAAAATAAACATTAATATTCCCTAATTTTTTTTAAAAATTCCCCGCTGCACTATAAATAAAACATTGGGGCAGATTTCTCAAGTGTCTATCCATGGCAAAACATCACAGCTCATTTTTCATTTTCCCCATGCTCATAAATTTTAAAGGGGAGCTGTTTGGTTGCCCAGGCGACTTGAAATTTGACTATTCAGACACTTGAGAAATCTGACCCTTTAACGCCATTGTCCTGAGACTGTACATATTATATAACAAATCCACTGTCACACACTAGGGAATTAATCTATAATGAGTTGAATTTTAAGTTGATTTGCAAACTGAAAAAAAAATACACTCTACATTACCAAAAAAAAAACCAATAAAACTAAAATAAACATATTTTTTATATTTAACTATCCATAAGTGTCACAAAAAAGGAAGTTATGGCCCTAAACCAATAAGCCTGAACATTTGCTAAAATGCCTTTTATTGCCTAGTCAGAAAGGAGTTAAAGACTATGGGGCTTATTTACTAAGGGTCCCGCGGTCGCACTTTCCTCGGATATTCCGACGTTTTTCGGGAATTGTGACGCTGGGACAGGTATTCGAAGGGATTTCGGCGCCCAGTCACGATCGTGATTTCACTCATTGACACAAATGGGGGGGGGGAGGGGAGGCGTGCCGTCGGATGATCCGACTGATTCAGACTGATGCCAGGATTTAACTTTAAAATTGTTGTCGCAAGACAATGCACTTACATTCGCACCGGGAATAAGAAGGTGAACTCCAGCGACCTGAGCGGGAACGACACATGCAGGATATCGGGCGCACGATCTTAGTGAATCGCGGCACAGTGCATCTATATCGTCGGACAGTGCAACCCCGGTGCACAGACAGGTAGTAAATTGCCCTTTAAGTTAACATCACACCTTACAGCGAGGGATCCTGGAACTATGTTTTAAAGGAGTTTTCTTACAAATGGCTCTGACGGACTCAGGCTGTCAGCAACTGTTGCCGCTCCCGATGACATCCCGAGAGCAACATGAATAAAGATGGCGGCATCCACACACTACTTCTTTTAAGTTCCGCTGATGGCATCGGAAGCTTAATACACACGATCGTAACAAATCGTGGGTATTACGGTGGTGTGTTTGCCATATGTAGCAAATCCCCCCCCCCCCTTGTATGAAAAGGGCTCACCCTGTGAGTCCCTTCGTACAATCCACCCGCACCTCTTCACCGACAGTGCAGACTCTACGTGCAGAGTATGAAAGTGTTACCATGACTTCCATGACACAAAAGTGCAGTAAAAGTCCTGAAATAATTGCAAAATACAGCGTATCCTGATTATTTTCCTCTTTCTGCCACCTCCAGACCAGTGGGGTCGTGAAGGGGCTCGCCCATTGGGGAGTGGTTGGCACACTCACTGCACCAGGCACCAAATAGTCGCCACTACGCTTATTTCTACACCAGGCAGGGCGCTGTCGCATGATAAATACCCCCCTTATCTAAATTTTCCTCACATGAATTCAAACTATATTTTTATACACAAAATGTTCCGTAAATGTAGACAGGTTGTCGCTGCTTCATCGCTCACTACATCTATCTGCACTCCCTATTCTCTCTTTGAGGTGGGATGAGCCTTAAGAGCCGTTATCAAGGAAGGATGCGGCAAACGCCAAAATGTTTATGTTTGTTCGTGGCACATAGACAAAAGCCAGCGCTCGCGGAAAGGCTTTCTGTAGTAAGTGATTGAGAAAGTCTGTTGTATGTTAATGGCCTCTCTTATCCGCCAGATAACATCATCTTCATCCAATCACCGTTCTTGAACTTATTTTAAAACATTGCGTTTCGATCATGCAATTACAGAATGTGATCTTTGGCATCCGTTTCCTCCGCTCTATCTATTCATTTGTTTCCTATGTTTGTTGTCAGCGCTGGAGCAGACGTGTGGAAACAAGGTGGATTAGCCGATGGAATTCCTATGAAGTTATTGCATCATTTACAATATGAAGATTATGATGACTCTTAAAATCCACTTTAGTCTCTGACTTTTATCTTCACCATTTTTAAGTCCAAATTGCACCAATTCATCTCCCAATGAATATTTGTGATGTAGCGCTGTAGATCCTATTAGTAAGGAGCTGACCGACCAATAGAACTTTCACCAGGGTTACTCATCCCTCATAGGTCACGTGTATAAAAAGTCACCGGCTCAGCGAGTGCAACGCTTGGGACAGGACCCCGGCCGTCCCACTCCCCCTACGCCCCATATGCGAAAGTAGAGCGGAAATAATCTCAAGTGCTAGCCATAAGCTAGCATTTTCGATTATTCAGAGCTCTACGCCACTGCGTGGGACGAAGCCGTCATAAATCCACCCAAGATTCATATAAGTGTCTGGTGCTGGAATGATAAATCTGTCTGGCTTTGGAGAAACTCCAAAAACTGTCTTCATGCAAGTCACATATCATTGGCTCTTCCAGAAAAGGAGATGTGATGACCCTACTTACCTTGATAATTCTTATTTGAGCCAACCTCTTTAAATTCTAAGGATACTATCTTTTCTTCCATCACTGAGGCAGCAGTGATACTGCATACTACTTCACTGTTTAGACTGTATGCAGTAATCTCCAAAGCTCCCTCGTGGTGTGACTGCATGTGCTAACTTTGTCTAGAAGGTTATTTAATCAATTTCGACAACCCATATGAACTAAACATGACCTTGCAGTTAAGTATTTTGCATCATAGCCGCATTTCTTGACAAAATATGTGGTCGTAAACCTTTAACCGGCTGGTGACATCATTGTTTATATTTGAGTCAATGATAGTATAGAAGCAGTCTATTCCCAATATTGCATTATATTGTATATATCTGATAGACCCCCCTAGGGTTAAATTACCCTAGGGCTGAAATAATATTGAAAGAATATAAAAAAAATTTAAAAAAATTGTAAAAAATAAAAATATATCAGACCATGCTTTAGATACACATAAAATTAAGAAAACAATTAAAATCATAAATATTCGATGGAAATTCTCTACCAATTTGGAATGTTTCATCTCCCGTACACTGAATAACATGTTAAATAGAAAATAAATTTGTCTTGCTGATAATAAGCCTTCATATTGTTTGTAAATGGTGGGGGTCTTAGTAATAACACTCCACATATCACACAGAACGGGGGTTCGATTAGGTAGAGATCCAAGACCACGGAGGTGACTGGAGCAGAACGGACATGCATGGCCATCTGTTCCTTCATCTCAGAGAGTGACAAGGGTCCGACGTGTTCTTCAGACCCTGGCCCTTTCTCATTGAATTGGTGTTGGTCTCTCACTGAAATCCCACCAATCCCAAGTACGGACCCATTCTGTGATAGGACCAACTTGTGTGAATGAGAAACCCCTTAAAGGGCAAGCTATGCTGCACGCCTTCACACCCAAGTCCAATATTAATATCTGGCCCTGATCCTTGAGGGCGGGGTCATTAATTAGGTAGCATAGTTGGGTTTTTATAACCCTTGGCTTTGACACAGGGGGACGTCATCAAGCTAGTCCCTGGTTTCATGGATATGGTCTTCCCTTCCATCCCCAAACTTAATTTGCATTGCTAATGGCGTCACTAGAATGGCCATAATATCCAGAGAAATGGAGATATTGATGCATTTTCTACACCCTCCTTGTCCCATTTAATTCGATGTGTGTCAAATTTGTGCAGATTTCCTAAAGTGGAAACTTTTCAAGCAAATTTTCACAAAGCAAATTTTTTTTTTCTGGAATTGCGAATTGACAATTTACAAAACAGCTTTGCTTATTTCGTAGCCAAGCGAAGAAGACAAAATTTGAAATATCACCTCCCAGAACACTTTACCCGGGACAATTAATTGATATAGTCAGACTGAGCATGTGCGTCTGTCACAGAAGTCACCTGACTCTGGTCCAATTCAGCAAGAAAGTTGGCACAAATATTAGAATTTCTCGCAAAAGAATTTTCTGTTTTGATTTTTCTAAAATGGGGATGTTGTTTCACCTGTGCGCGAGATATGTCCTGCTTGGCTAACTGCCTGGGAAATCACGTGCCAGCCGGTTATGAATATCCTCTATGTTTAACACCTTCTAAATTTGTGTGTCCAAATGTGAATTTTCCACAACGTTGCATGAAATATTCAATAGTTTTTTTCTGCTGTTCAAGTTTTCTGCAAAACTGTTACGTGCTGACAAAATCATCAATTTTGCACAGGCAAAGTAAGAAGCTCCACTCCTAGAGCTAGCAAATACATCTGCCGACAATGATTTGGGGTCCTCTTGCCTCTTGAATAGCCCCTAGGGGTTTGTTCTGTATTCTAGAGGAACACTACTACACAGATGTGCACCGGCATGACACAAGGTATGACCCAAACGCTGCAAGTTAGATGCTAAATTTTATATGGACTTTGCATCCTTGCCGGGACACTGGCCCCTCTAAAGTTGCAACTAGTTAGGCAATATTTAAAAAAGTCTCCCTCATACTTTGTTTGACACCTCTTCATGCCACAAATCGTTGAGTAATGGGCTACTAAGACGCCTAGAGTGTCCTATAGTATCTTGACACAAGACATGAGCATTCCATTGCACAAGAGACATCATCAGTGACGATGTAGTTGTGTATCTAAGTCTGAGAGTGAACCCTAAATCTCGTCTGGCCGACCCAAAGTTAAAAATCCTTTCTGGGTCAACATACTGGACCACAACAGACACTGAGATTGGTGCTGTGGGAACACACCCACATACCACCGGCGCTCATAGCCGCACCACACCTCGGATACATCAAGAGGCTTCACCTGCAGCATCGATCTAGAAACGCAAGTGCAAGGCCCACGATTGTCTAGTATTCGCCATCTGCACAAGTGCACACAGCAGGGCAGAGCGCACACTAACCGCAAGTCCTCGCCCACCCCCCGCCAGTCCTCTCCCCTTCATGCCCCTCTAACACCCCCATTGCGTGACGTGGATGATAGGTGAAAATAATAACAAGTTTAAGTATAACCAGCATTTGCCATTATTTCAGGGCTTCTAACGCCACGTGGGCAGAAGCTCTGATAAATATCCCCTGTATTGTCATGTTATAAATAAGTGTGTGTATATGATGTTTAACTGTGTTGTTGTAAATCGCATTAAAGAGTATACAAATATATATTGTTTTAAAGTGGAGGGGCCCTTTCAGAAGCCTTCAAGTCACGCCGTGTGTCCAAAACTACTCATGAGTCCTGACCCAATCACCGTTGTCCTTATTAGGAGATGAACCTGACATTTTGTAGGTAGTCTGAACACCCAGTCATCTTGCCGCCACATTTGTGACTTGACCAAAGTTGCTCGATCCTTTGCCATTTTTCCTGCTTCTCAAAGTTGTAGATATTCAGATATTAAAAAAAAACATTTGAAAAGAAGAGAGAGATAGAAAAACAAAACCAAAAAGATTGTTAGGAGGGTTAAGGTTATGCAGAGCCCACCAGGTTTTCAGGTTCTATTATACGAAAAGTGGTGAAGTCTTGTTCATTATGAGTGCGCCGGCTCGCGCTAATCATTGGCTGGTGTCATAGGCCACTCATTCACAATGCACTTCCCTGATAAAGCCACCGGTCTTCTACCTCATCACCGGCTACATTCTGACCAAAAATGGCTGCAGATGGAGGGTCATGTGATCGAAAATAAGTGTGTCCCTCGTCGGAGCTTGTCCAGGGAGCATTAGATTCATGCAGAATGGGCGACAGAAATCCGGATCTGGCGCCCCCTGCACACTACACAGGACACTGCAACATAGACGGAATGTGCTGTTCTTATAAATGTGTCCCATCAGGGTAAATGTAGCATCATATGTCCATTCATGTAAATTGTCAACTAAATCTGTGTATATAAAGAGGTTCTGAACCCTTTGCAAAAATTAATTTATTGTTGCTTTGTAGATTTTGTGTGAATCTGCCATTTTTCAGGCACCAAAGCGAATCCTAATTTTTCCGTCCTTGCTTAAATGAATCTTTTAAATGATGGCGGCTACTGCTGTCCTTCACCCAGAGTTTAGGGAAGGGGAAAAAGAGGGAAAAGCAAAAAAATGTTAAACATTACAAAAAAGATGGGCGCATTCCATGAAATCTGGATTTTAAAGGACCACAAGGGGGTTATATATGTCCAATTTTTCCTGGACAATTGGAGCCACACATCGGACGGTCAGTGAAGATTTGGATCGCGATCAATATTTTTGAAAAATCTGGCAAAGAGCTCTCATAGCTAATTGGATCTAGTAATATATCAAGTAGCATGTTCTATAGAAGGATAGGGACATTGTGACAGGCAGATCACATGGTTCTGAGAGCCAATTCAACGTGAAAATTTTCCACCAACCAAATCAGTTCCGTTTATTAATTGGAGAAATGGGGGAGGGGAGAAAACTCCTCTATTCTTTGTTCCTGTTTTGTCTTGTAGCTTTAACACATATCACATGTTATAATGCAATCTATGAGATAGAACCAATACCAGGGACCTAATTAAATTAAAAGTTAATTACCAGTTGTGATAACCCGCATGCAATTGAGCACTAGGAAGTTGATATTTTGTCATCCAACCGTTAATCTCTGCGCAGAACCACCTATTCATCTGACCTGTTATTTGAGCTGTCTTGGTGGCAATTTTGGGGAAGAAATTAAGAAATGTCATGACGGAAGGAGCTTTTCTTCTGTGGTTTTATATATATTTTTTTTTTATCTGCTTTATCGCTTTAACGATATGGAATATGTCGGGCACAATCTATATTTAAAGATATCATTTTTCATGCATATTTATAACTGTATATTTAAAATTTTATATTGTTAATATTCATTAATACACTAAATTTCAATATTTTTTAATGTAAAAAAATGTATACAATATTATTACGATTATTATTGTATTATAATACAATGTTGCTTATATGTGTTCACCCTTTTATTTTTGGTTGTCTTGACAGATTTTAAGACATTTTTCCATACACGTCTGAAATATAGATGTGCAGGACCGTATGCATTTTGCAGTCCGTTGCCATTTTCCAAAAGCAAAAAACTGGCCGTGTGATCACCCTTGTGTACCCAATGCCACCGAAAAGGGGCGTGTCGGCAAGAAAGCTTGCTGTGGCTGGCACCCCCGTGTCCTGGGCTCTTGGGAACCCACTTCAAAAAACGGGCCGTAATGATGGACAACACCGATTCAGCTGGTTTTTTTGTTGCACACAATTGGCTCTAACAGATTGACCTTCAAAAATAGGACACGTTCCTTTTTTATGTTGTGGCCTTAGAGCCAGTAAGTGCTGCGTGTAATACGGTAATCGAATAGATACCGTAGCTGTGTTTCTCGTTACAGTCAATGGGGCCGTTTTTTAAAAGCAAAAAAAAAAAAACTTATACGGTGGCCGCATTTATTTATTTTTTTTAAATTGGCCTAGGGCTTACATTCACACACCGGGGTGAGAGGAGGGGGATGAGCGCAGCTAACCCTGCCCATCTCCATAGAGAAAACATGGGGCACACACACTCCTATCTTTCTCCCCGCTACGGAAGGTGTACGGCACAGTGCCCCTTGTCCCATCTATGGCCGTATATCCGTCCCCAGGGTCGGATTAAGTGGTGGGTGCAAACTGGTGTGGGCCCTTCCAAAAATGTTTTTGAAAGTTATCTCCATCAGCCCCTGTATATATGTCTGCCAGCCCCCTGTTTGTTTCTATCCCATCCACCTTTAGAATATAGACTGCCACCCCCCTGTAGTATATAGCCGCCACCCCTTGAAATATAACTACTGCCACCCCTTGTACAATATAGCTGCCACTCCCTAGAATACAGCTACCAGCCCCCTGTAGAATACAGCTACCACCCCCTGTAAATACAGCCCCCATAGTATACGGCCGCCACCCCCCTGTAGAATACAGCTGCCAGCCCCCGTTAAAATATAGCTGCCAGCCACTGTAGAATACAGCCGCCGCCCCCTAGTATATAGCCACCAGCCCCCTGTAAATATAGCCAGCCCCCTGTATTATATAGCCTGCGTGTCCATGGTAGATAAGAGCCGCCAGTACCCCCTTAGAATACAGCTGCCAGCCCCCTGTAGTATACAGCCGCCAGCCCCCGTAGAAATAGCCAGCAAATATAAATTTTATACTTACCCTCCCCTTCCCTTCCGTATCATCCCATCACTGCAGGCTCTTCCTCATTTTCAGGTAGCCCTGTCGGCCCTCTGAGACACAGTCAAACTGGTTGGGGGCCCATTTAAAAGTGAAAAGCTGGTGGGGTCCCCGGGGCTGAGTAGTCCAGGAAGAGATCAAAAGATGCTAAATTTGAGCGTCCTAAATGTTAAGTCTGTGTATCTAGCACCTCAAGATTCAACTGATATGACACAGAATGGAAAGAAGCCGAGCTCCACACTCTCTGTGTAGTGGTCAGACCAGGTTATAGCCCAGATCAGCTCCCTATTCATTAGATTTGACTTGACCACCATGTAGGACTGGCATATGTCTGCGCCTGTTCCTTTCGCTGATATCAAACCTGATTGTGAGGCCAAGTGTGTTATACTACCCACTGCATCTATCCAGAATCTATCCCTTGGAAAATCCCTTGAAGGCAATCCTTAAAAACGTCGTTATCGTCAATGGTTGGTATCCGGTATGTTCTAAGCTAAAATCAAAAAAACCTAAAGAAGGAATATTGAAGAGATTTCTGCATCTTCTATAAATGGATGTACGGTTATTGGACCGATAATGCTACTGTTAAAGTAGTATTAGGGCTAGGTGGGGCTTGCTGGATTGCATAGAACCAATTACAGGCCTGGGGGAGGGACTCGCCAGCATCAAAGTGATAATATAGTCATGGGTCCTTCTTTCCTTCTTCCTATATCACCATGATGCTCAGTCCCTCCTGTGCTGTGTCGATCGCTCTGGTACAGATCTGGCCAGTGGCAGCACCCTGATTTCACGGGTACACCTGTACTGTAGCACCCATTAGATTGCAACTAAAAGGTTGCAGTCACGCAATTGAAGCCACCTCATATATTCCTATTCGGTCCTGCTGTAGCTTTAATGTTAACATGGGTTATGCCAGAAGAATATAGAGCTCGTTATACTGTATTCACTGCTAGTGAATGCTTTATTAACTACTGCTTCCCACCTCCCTGGCTGATCTGTGGCCGAGGCTAGACAAGCAGTGACTTTTACATCAACTGCCATGACAAACTTGATTCCAATCATCCTGACTTCCTTCCTCGTAAGTCAGAACCACATTTCAGTCATGTGACAAAAATTCATGTTCAGCGTATATCAAGGATCCAGTTCCAAGCTCATTGCAGAATTATTAGTGTCTACACATTGACGCTAATGAGATATAACTGATTAGTAACATATATGAGACCAGTATAAAACCAACCAAGAATAAGCCGAGGCCACTAATGTACCGACGAAGCATTTTACTCGCGTAAGCCGGACATTTTTTGTGCTGAAAAACACGGCTTATACTCGAGTATATACTGTCTCCTTCTGTACACTCATTGTTTTTACCCTCAAATTTTTTGTACTTCGTAGTACGGAGAAACAGCATAAAACTCAATGAGCTCGTTGTCTGTGTGTCAAGAGGGTACACCAGCAATGGCCGTCAAAGGACCCCTTGAAGTCAATATAACACGTGTGTCTAACGCATGTAATCCGAAACTCTACAACTCCCACCCTTTATGCACGTCCATTGGTGAGGTCAAGCGTGGTGGCAGGTTTAAGATTGAGAGAATTATTACACGAATCCCATGATATTTGGCTTTGCACAACAATTTTCTGAGTTTTTAAAGAAATGTCCAACAACACCGTCAATCACTCCTGTGTACCAAGTGGTGGGGCCATGGTCCACATCCGTCTCTTCTTCGCCCTGCGCGTTTTATCCTTCCCGTTTCCCCCCACACATCCCTGCTCCACAGTCAATGTGTAACTGTCCTGAGATGCTATTGGAAGGTGCAGTGGTACCCAAATAAACATGTGAGGTTTACACCCCCTGTCCTAGCAGTATCAGCCATTTTTCCCTAAAGGGGAGGTGCCTGAGATTGAGGTCTCTATTTCTGGGTAAGTCCCTATCTCTTCAATTTATTTCGATCACTGGGTTTGACTCTGTTCTACAGACGCACTCATTAGCTCTCTGTTGATGACACTTACTGATTGATCATGTCCATTTGCATACCCTGTATTGTTCTTCTGTCCTGCACGTGACCCCATAGTTCTTCTAGGATCTACTGCCATGCCGCAACCCCAGATCTATCGATGACTATTCTCTGCCCGAGTCCTACAGGCTTCACCACTGTGCCGACCTAACCCAGGATGTCACCGATACACCAGTCTTACTCTATACGCGGTCCCCTTCTCACAGTCCCAACCCAACAGGGAACGGTGTTGGATAACAACCGGGATTAACATCCTATTCGTCTTGTATACCAGAACCAGGCTCACCATGGGAAAAACGGAGGTTTCATGAGAGTAATATGGTCACAGTAAAAGTAGATAATTAGGGCTAGTCTTATGAAATACCTTTACACGATATTTTTATTTGCATGGCCGGTGGATACCTTGCCATGAACCTCTTAATCAGCCAGGCAGAGGACGTTGATTTTTTTAGCGCTGTAAGGGGCGGCTATTTTGAAAGGTTTGCATGAAGGGTCAAAAACAGAGAAGTAATCGAAACAAATGCTTGTTTTGTGTTTAAATAAAACAGATGCTTTTCAATAACATATTTATATCCAATGTATCAACCATTGTGTGGCAAGTTCCACATTAAAGAATCTCGTCTAGTCAGGCTATAGATAAAGGATGGCCCTCTGTCTATGTGATGGTAAAGAACCAGCTCTCCATAGGGGTAGAGATGCCCCAATCTAGTGAGTGGACAGACTACCCTTCTCTAGTGTTGAGGAAGCCCCTGTGTATAGAGATGGTAGCCGCCTCCCCTCTAGGTGTACAGGAGGCCCCCTGTCTATGGTGATGGTAGAACCGCCTCTCCTCTAGGTGCAGAGGATGCTCCCGTCTTTGGTAGATATAAGCCCCCCTAAGTGTCGAGGATGCCCCCTGTTTGGTGATGGTAGAACCTCCTCTCCTCTAGGTGTAGAGGATGCCCCTTTTATGGTGATGGGAGAGCCGCCTCTCCTCTAGTGTAGAGGATGCCCCATGTCTATGTTGATGGTGGGCCTCCTCTCTTTAGGTGGTAGGTATTCCCCCGTCTATGGAGATGGTCAAACCACCCTCCTGTAGGTGTAGAGGATGCCCCTGTCTATTGTGATGGTAGAACCTCCTCTCCCCTAGGTGTAGAGGACGCCCCCTGTCTATGTGATGGTAGAAACACCTCTTCTCCAGGTGTAGAGGAGTCCCCTGTCTATGGGATGGTAGAGCTGCCTCTCCCTAGGTAGAGGATGCCTCCTTTATGCTGATGGTCAACTGCCTCTCCTCTAGGTGAAGAGGTTGCCCCCTGTCTATATGTGAAGAGAACCTCCTCTCATTAGGTGTCGAGGAGCCCCGTCGTTTTGTGCTGGTAGAACCTCCTCTACAAGTGTAGAGGATGCCCCCTGTCTATGGTGATGGCAGAGTCGCCTCTCCTCTAGGTGAGGATGCCCCCTGTCTATGGTATGGCAGAGTCGCCTCTCCTCTAGGTGTAAGGAGTGCCCCCTGTCTATGGTAGGGTAGAGCCTCCTCTCCTCTAGTGTCGAGGATGCCCCCTGTCTATGGTGATGGTCGAGCCGCCTCTCCTCTAGGTGTCGAGGATGCTCCCTGTCGATGGTGATGTAGAGCCGCCCTTCCACTAGGTGTAGAGGATGCCCCCTCTCTATGGTAATGGTAGAACCCCCTCCCTCTAGGTGTAGATGCCCCTGTCTATGGTGTGGTAGAAATTCCTCTACTCTAGGTTAGAGGATACCCCCTCTCTATGGTAATGGTAGAACCTCCTCTCCTCTAGGTGTAGAGGCTCCCCCTCTCTATGGTATGGTGAAACCTCCTCCCTCTAGGGTGGAGATCCCCCTGTCTGGGATGGTAGACCTCCTCTCCCTAGGTGTAGAGCATGCCCCTGTTCTATGTGTTCTTAGAACCTCCTCTCCTCTAGGTGTAGAGGATGCTCCCTTCTATAGTGAGGTAGAGCCTCCGCTCCCCAGTGTAGGATGTCCCCTGTCGATGGTCAGGTGTAGATCGCCCCCCTCCTCTAGGTGTAGGGTGATGTCCCCTGTCTATGGTGTTGGTAGAGCCCCTCTCCTTAGGTGACTAGGATCCCCTGTCTATGGTGATGAGAACCTTCCTCTCCCTAGGTAGAGAGGACGCCCCCTGTCTATGGTGATGGTAGAAACCCTCTTCTCCAGGTGTAAGAGATGCCCCCTGTCTAGGGTGGTTATAGAGCTGCCTCTCCTCTAGGTGTAGAGGATGCCTCCTGTCTATGCGATGGCAACTGCCTCTCCTCAGTGTAGAGTTCTCCCCTCTCTATATGAAATATAAACCTCCTCTCATCTAGGATGTCGAGGATGCCCCGGTCTATTGTGCTGGTAGAACCTCCTCTACGTAAGGTGTAGAGGTGCCCCTGTCTATGTGATGCAGAGCGCCTCTCCTCCTGGTGTAGAGGATGCCCCCTGTCTATGGTGATGGTAGAGGCTCCTCTCCTCTAGGTGTCGAGGATGCCCCCTGTCTATGGTGATGGTAGAGCCGCCTCTCCTCTAGGTGTCGAGGATGCACCCTATTTTTTGTCATGGTAGAGCCGCCTCTCCTCTACGTGTCGAGGAAGCCCCCTGTCTATGGTGACGGTAGAGCTGCCTCTCCACTAGGTGTAGAGGATGCCCCCTCTCTATGGTAATGGTAGAACCCCCTCTCCTCTAGGTGTAGAGGATGCCCCCTGTCTATGGTGATGGTAGAGGCTCCTCTCCTCTAGGTGTCGAGGATGCCCCCTGTCTATGGTGATGGTAGAGGCTCCTCTCCTATAGGTGTCGAGGATGCCCCCTGTCTATGGTGATGGTAGAGCCGCCTCTCCTCTAGGTGTCGAGGATGCCCCCTGTCTATGGTGACGGTAGAGCTGCCTCTCCACTAGGTGTAGAGGATGGCCCCTCTCTATGCTAATGGTAGATCCCCCTCTCCTCTAGGTGTAGATGATGCCCCCTGTCTATGGTTATGGTAGAACTTCCTCTCCTCTAGGTGTAGAGGATGCCCCCTCTCTATGGTAATGGTAGAACCGCCTCTCCTCTAGGTATAGAGGATGTTCCCTGTCTATGGTGGTGGTAGAGCCTCCTCTCCTCTAGGTATAGAGGATGTTCCCTGTCTATGGTGATGGTAGAACCACCTCTCCTCTAGGTGTAGGGGATGCCCCTGTCTATGGTGATGGTAGAGCCGCCTCTCCTCTAGGTGTAGAGGATTCCCCTGTCTATGGTGATGGTAGAACCTCCTCTCCTCTAGGTGTAGAGGATGCCCCCTGTCTATGGTGATGGCAGATCCTCCTCTCCTCTAGGGGTAGAGGATGCCCCCTGTCTATGGTGATGGGAGAACCTCCTCTCCTCTAGGTGTAGAGGATGCCCCCTGTCTATGGTGATGGTAGATCCTCCTCTCCTCTAGGGGTAGAGGATGCCCCCTGTCTATGGTGATGGGAGAATCTCCTCTAGGTGTGAGGACGCCCCCTGTCTATGGGGATGGTAGATCCTCCTCTCCTCTAGGGGTAGAGGATGCCCCCTGTCTATGGTGATGGGAGAACCTCCTCTCCTCTAGGTGTGAGGATGCCCCCTGTCTATGGTGATGGTAGAGCCTATTCTCCTCTAGGTGTGAGGATGCCCCCGTCTATGGTGATGGAAGAACCTCCTCTCCTCTAGGTGTAGAGGATGCCTCCTGTCTATGGTGATGGGAGAACCTCCTCTCCTCTAGGTGTAGAGGATGCCCCCTGTCTATGGTGGTGGTAGAACCTCCTCTCCTTTAGGTGTAGAGGATGCCCCCTGTCTATGGTGATGGGAGAACCACCTCTCCTTTAGGTGTAGAGGATGCCCCCTGTTTATAAACATGGTAGAACCTCCTCTCCTCTAGGTGTAGAGGATGCCCCCTGTTTATAAACATGGTAGAACCTCCTCTCCTCTAGGTGTACAGGATGCCCCCTGTCTATGGTGATTGTAGAACCTCCTCTCCTCTATGTGTAGAGGATGCCCCTGTCTATGGTGGTGGTAGAACCTCCTCTCCTCTAGGTGTAGAGGATGCCCCCTGTTTATAAACATGGTAGAACCTCCTCTCCTCTAGGTGTACAGGATGCCCCCTGTCTGTGGTGGTGGTAGAGCCTTCTCTCTTCTAGGTGTAGAGGATGCTCCCTGTCTGTGGTGGTGGTAGAGCTGCCTCACTTATAGAGGTAGAGGATGCCCCTTGTCAATGTTACAGGCCTTGGCATAAAAAGAAAGATATCTGAACTGCCCCTTCATGTTTCTGTGTATTGCAATTAGATACATAAACCTATACACTGACCAAGAGCTTCCCCACCATGGAGGATTCCAGATGAAATAATTAAGATCCAAATAGTCTTTTTAAATATACTCTTTAATGTGAAAAGTGAAAACAATTCTCTCCAAAGTTATCTATGCAATTACAATTATTAGACACAGAATAATTGAAAGAATTTATTCCCTTTTAGCCATTATTTATTAGACGCTTCTTTTGCAGAAAATAACTCTGTGTATAAGGTCTTTATCAACTCCGCACATGTAAAAATTGGAATTTTTCCACATTTATCTTACAAAATGTACAAACTATGTCAAGTTTCATATCCAGCCAAAAAAAGAGAAAATTCTCAGAGGTGTTAACGTCTGGTTTCACACTTTATATTAGTGAAGTTTTAGCTAGAAGAGGTCTATAGAAGAGGTATAGGTAGTACCCAAGCTTTTTTCAACACATGGCAGGTGGGGGTCTTGTTACAAATTTTGCACTTCCACAAGATTTAGCTGTCTTGTCATTTTTGTAGGTTCCCTGATTGCTGAAGTCTAAGTAATTTCTCGAGTTGAGGTCCTCCTCCAAAAAAAGTCTCTTTTCTGGTATTTTTTTCTTCTGCCTCTGATATTGAGTAGTGTTTAACCCTCTTACAACCCAACACATGAATCAGATGACTGCCAGACAGGTGGTGTTAAGAAGAATTTAGTTAGGGCAACCCCTTTAATTGTATTGAGCCCCCCCCCCATTATGGCATCTGAATGTTGAAAGATGGAATATGAGCAGGGGGAGAACCTATACAACAACTCTTTTAATGTTGTTCAAGTCAGCCATATTTCATCTTGTTTAGTCATAGCTAAATAATATATTCTGCTTCACGGATATTTCTAGTTAAATTTAGATTCAAAAGTTAGGGGGTGGGGGACCCACTTGTAGGCAGAGAAGGTTCAATGTAAGTAGAGAAGGCATACTAACTTACCCTAGGCCCATTGTTCCCTCTAGTAACTGATGTGGTCTAATGACTAGCCTCATATGTCATATGTTCACAGATTACAATATCATGTAGTCTTTTCAAATTTAATTGCTAAGGTCAGTGATGGACTTGGGCTACTTTGGCCTACCAGATATTATTATTCTGGGGCGAAAAAGGCCATAGAAGCCTCCAATTTAGGCTGTTTTGGGTTAAACTTCTAGAGACCACTGCTGGGCTAAAGTCTGGCCCACTGGAGGAATCTCTGGTCTTCTGGTGGGCCATTCCATTACTTGTTGAAGCCCTGATTGTCCCACAGTAGATATTGGAGCCTTAACACTGTTGGGTGAAAATCAAGTGATTGGTCGTTGTAATGGACAGTAGCCTAAAGAGTCCCCTGGCTTAAAGAAGACGTGTCACCTAAATTTTACCCCTGACATCAATAATACCTGCCGGTAAAGGATTACATATCACCAAAAATGATCTGCCACTATACTATGACATGAGTAGATATGAGTAAACTTCTGAAGAGAAGAATCAAGTTTTCTCCCAGGCTGTGAACCACACCTCCCTCTTTCAAGTGACAGCTCTGTATCTCTTCAAATGTTGAGCAAACAGGAAGTCCTCTTCCTGACCTTTCCCTGTCCTTCCCAGAATGCAATCCCTCTCACCTGCATGGTGAATTTAAGAATACGCACTGTGTGGGAAACTGCAGATCCTCTCACCGTTTTATGCACCCCATGGTGGGCAGTGCTGGGTGTGGTGGGCTGAGCCACATGCCCATGGGTGGAGCCAACAAAGGCAAAGGGTGAAAAGGTTTTGTGAACAATTTTACTGGTTGGATGAAGCAGATTTAATCTGGCACAACAAAGGCAAAGTGGAAGGGGGGTGGGGAGAGAGTAAGGTTGATTGTGCCTGTTTTTGATGAGTGTATCTTGACCTTTAACGGTTGGTATTGGGTCTGGTGTCCCAGATTCTACTTAGTGTACCCCAAGTAGACAAAGGACTATCAGTTTTAAAAATTGCTTTGTCTATATGCCCATACAAGCTTTTTATGGATTTCGTAAATGTTTTGCAATTAATAAAATATGAAGAATTTTAATGGCACTGGAATATTTTTTCTTGTATGCCCTCTTAGTGTACCCCTGATTAAATTTAAATATATCGAAATAATGAATAATTAAATATTATATATTTTAAATATAAAAACATATTTAAAAATGTCTTATTTATATTGTCACTCGAGCCATTAATTTCCTATAAACCGCTCCTACGTACGGTCTAAAATGTAAATTTAAAAAGTTTGCTAAAAGTTTAGGATATGACTTTCACTTCCACTTCTTCAACTGCAAACCGTCTCAGCTTTTAGAAGAAAAAAGGGGTTTAATTAGCCGACCATCCATTAATATTTTGCTTTTATATGTTCTATTGGCTTTGATTGATTTTTTTTTCCTATCCTTTATTTACCCCCCCCCCTCACCAAAGTCGCCTCTATCACTAATATTTGTGTGATCTGAGCTAAAAACTGTAATAAGAAAAAATAGCACTTAAAAAGTCGAGCTACAATCAATGCAAATGAATGTTGTTGTGTCTTGTATGTTGTGTTTTAATTTTTTTTAATAAATAAAAAAATAATAATAAAAAAAATTATATTTCAATCAGTAAAAGGCAGCTTTGTAGTTGAAAATCCCATGCTAGCCTTAGAGTGGGAGTTTTTTCCAGCCTCTACTTAAATCCCCCAAAAAATAAATAAATAAATAAAAATTACAAAAAAAAAAAAAAAAAAATTACAAAAAAAAGAGTGCTGCAATCTTCTGGCACAGGCTCACTGTAATGCTTTAAAAACAATTTAGCAACTGTCATTTCTGTAATTACAGTAACTAATTACCATCCTTAGCAAACAAATAGCTTAACATAATACGCAAGCCGAATCAATTTTGAAGAAATGCAAATTCCGAAAGCGAAAAAGGGCATTTTGGCAAACCTGAAAGAGAAGCGGGAAAATAATACACTTTGTTTTATCTACACATAATTCCCAAGGAATATCATATCATAAATATTTGCATTCAGTTCTTATCAGGACATTTGCATTTGCTTCTTATCAGTCTGCAAGCCGGACTCTGCCAGATAGAGAGAGCAGCTCCACACCATCCACATATTTCTAATGAATCACGTCTCAGGCCAATAGAATATTTTGGCTAGAATTTTATCACTCAGATGAAGAGGTCATTTACTCTCCGAGTTGGCTCATCTTGGAATAGCCTTGAGATTGTGATGTGATTCACACACAACTTTGTTAGGAAATAAAATTATGTTAATTAAGGGGATAATGGACAGTAACTCAGGCCGAGAAGTGGCGTTTTTATGTTAATGGAAGTCTCATGGACAAATGACATAAAGATGTACTTGGAGTTACATAGAATTTGTACCGGGCTGAGGGAAGGTAGGCCATACCTAATATGGCTGCCATTCCGGTTCTTCACCGTCATGGACAAATACTACATGCCAAAGCTGATGCGACCCATAGTAATGACTAGCATGATGTACAGAGTAGGGATTATGAGATGTACAACCAACTCAAAGTACAGGCGGTTCCCGAATTACAGACACTCAACTTACAAACAAACCCTAGTTACAGATGGACCTCTCTGACCACTGAAGTCTCTGGATGTTACTATAGTTCTGGGCTGCAATGATCAGCTGTAAGGTGTAATGAAGCTTTATTGATAATCCTTGTTCCCATGATGGCACAAAATTTTGAAAATATTGGTCTTAAAAGATGTTCCTGTTCCAACTAACATACATATTTAACTTAAATACAAACCTAAAGATTTTATCCCGTACATAACTCAGGGACTGCTTGTACACAATGGGGCTCATTTACTAAGGGTTTGCGGACCGCATTTCCATCGGGTTTCCCTACGATTTCCGAGTTGCGCCACATTTAGCAAGGGTTTTTGGCACACACGAACGGATTTTGGCGCATCGGCGCCGGCTTTCACGTGACACATTTCGGGGGGCGGGCCGTCGGATCATCCGACGGATTCGGACAACGCGTGGGATTTAACATCCCAAATTGTGTCACAATACATGCACTCACATGCACCAGGAAGAAGAAGGGGAACCCCGGCGGACCTGAGCGGGGAAGTGACAGATGCAGGATCTCGGCCGCACAATGTTGGTGAATCGCGTTGGACTTAATCTTCGTTGGACCGTCCAGATCGGGGATCGCGACAGGACCGGATAAGTAAATGTGCCCCTATGTGTATCTACTCAATAGAGAATTCAGAACCATCCCCCACTGCCTTATATATTATCCATTATGGACCTCAAGCATTTTGGTAGGGCACATCAGAGACTAGTCTTAAAGTTGCTTGAGGGATGCTCGCCCATCCCCATCCTCCATCTTTCATATTCATATTTTACTAAAAATATATGTTTTTCATACATTTTATTGCTTTGGTCATACATTTTCTTTTCCATGTTGGTTGAACGTGATCGTGGGAATGTCCATCTCGTTTTAGCAACTGCAACAAAATAGTTGGCCAAATAATAGAGCAACATGTAATCTCAAGATCGACCTTCATAAGAGAGAGAGTTGTGAGCACGCTCTGTGAGAGAGGGGGAGGGAGTGAACTATGAGTATTACCTATTGTCATGGGTGGATCCGGTGTTATCTCCAATTTTAAAAAAAGAGAAGAAAGAGAAACAAAACCTCATACTATATTCTCATGGATTCTAAGTAGTGATGAGCGGAACCGTTAGAATTTAAAACCCTCTTGGGACCGAAACCCAGATAACAACTATTAACACTCAAGATCGGTGCTGGTACCAATTGCGGGTGTTCCCATTTCAGCAAATAAATGTTATTGTTTGTATAATGAAAAGTTATACAATTTTCCAATATACTTTCTGTATCAATTTCTCACAGTTTTCTAGATCTCTGCTTGCTGTCCTGCTATAGCGAGCTTCATTGTTTATTTCTAGTGTATTTCCATGGTCACACAGGTGCACCTGACGAGCCGTGCACCTGTGTGACCAGGGTCAGATTTCTGTCCACTAGAAATAAACAATGAATGTTTCTATAGAACGACAGCAAGCAGAGATCTAGAAAACTGTAAGCAATTGATACAGAAAGTATATAGGAAAATTGTATAAAACTTTTCATTATACAAACAAGAACATTAATTTGCCGAAATGGGAACACCCCTTTAACTGTTTAAATTGACAAGCCAAGCACAAGCCAACATCAACCTGGCAGGTAAGTGCCACTGCATGTGGCGACTACAATCAAAATGCTGCGGGCGACTTTGCCAGGAGCTTTTAAAAATTTGAGGCCTACGATCAGTTCCAGCACCATACGCTGGCGTTGAGCCGAACCTGGCCCCAACTCCAAACTTCTAATGAAGTGTAGGGTAGTGGGACCTGAACTGGCAAGGTTTGGTATGAATCCGAACTTTTTGGTTCGGGATGTGATTAACACTTTAAGCTCTTGCGAGCTGGGCTCTCATTCCAATTCTTTAATCTGACAATGTTATTACTCCGTGATGTCTAATTTTAGTTGTATGTGGACTCCATGATCTGTACAGCTCTTCGAAATATCATGGCGCTACAGAAACTTATAGTTATTATTATCTTTTATGGAGCTTTCTACTCACAACTTGGAGATAATTTCATTAAAAGAGTTTTTGTGTCACATGTGAAAGGAATTTAGGGAGTACTCAAAAAAATAATGATGTACGGTATCTAAAATACATAAAATCACCACGAGTCTACATGGTAATGACATATTGAACAAAACTGGAGCGTGTTAAAGGCAAGTGGAACATAAAGAAAGAGATTTATAATGTTGATAAAAGTCCATTTTGTTGGACTCTTTTGGTAACTTTTTTTTAAAAAAGCACATCCCATAAATCTGTCTTATGTCGGCTTGCCAGGCGAAACACACAAACTTTTCAAAAATAGCAGGAGGGAGCGGGAAAAAAGTGTGACTCTTTGAAAATAGAATCATGAAATGCCGGGCTTGATGTTCCTCCAAAAGTTTTGGACATTTCTTTGTTGGAAAAAACAAAGCTCATTTGGAAATATAGAAGCCGTGTGTAACAGGCAGCAGGTTGTGAACCCATTGTGCTATCTTGTTGGTTTGACTTTGGGCCACACACTAGAGGCGTTAACCTTGGACCTCTCCTGTATTTACCCTTTCACCCCTAGAGAGGGACTGGGTAGAGATGGAAAGTCTGTTTCCAATTGTGGTGGTCCCAGTGAGGATAACAGCTGGCCCAGTGGGCACAGAGACACCGGTGCATGGCATTTGGGGGATTAGGCAAGAAAATGGTCAAGGTCAGCCCAAAGTCAAGGCAGGCAGTGTACAAGTTGTCAGAAAACAGGCAGAGGGTCATGGCAAGCGGCATAGAATCAGGGACCTAGGGAAAAAGAATAGGAACATAGTCAAAAAACAAGCCAAGGGTCAAATACTAGTATTTGGTAGAAACAGAATCACCATACAGCAGGACTAGACTAGCTAAGAACCTTTACTAGGGCTCTGGGGAGCAGGGCATGCTGAACTAAATATGCCCCAGGTGACGGCTGAAAGGCGGGGAACACTATTGGGTGGTTCTTTGAGAAGGTGAGTGAGCCATGTACATCTCCTGCCCACAATTAGTTTTCTAATGTATGCAAGGTTTTCTTTTAGGCCATTGGATAGCCATGTGATGTTCGTAGATATGAGTCCTTGGAAGATTTTATTTTAATAACATTTAAATGTTTATTTTTGCTATTTAACTTACAAATGGAGTTATGTTTTGATACCTGGACAATCACCTGAGCCGAGCCCTTGCAATCACAACAGGAGCCAGATGCTACGGATGCCATGGCCAGTATAAGGAATTCTGCCATCATTGGAAAATATGTAAGAGATCTAATCAGAGCAAAGTGCTTCTTTCTCCACTTCCTTTGGCTCTTATCATCTTTCATTTTCCCTTGTAATTTCGGTTTTACGAATTTACGTCAGACAGAAGCTCAATGAGGAGTCAAATTACTTCAAAGATTAAATACGTAGAGATCCAGCAGATAAATGAGTCATAGCAGCTAGGTCTCAACTGCAGATAACCGAGAGAGGCAGCAGAGAGGAAAGCAATTACTCCCGGTACAGCCACTGGATAATGGATCTATTCAAATTTTGGTGGATGGTGAGATGCACTTTAGCTCTTCCCTGTCTGGCCACTGATAAATATGTCAGCGATGTGGGTCCAGCTTAGACGTCACTTTAGACGTCCACTGTATTTTCCTGCTCCTGCACTAATCTGATAGCGATAACTGGTCTCCGACTTCTCAAACATAGCTGGGGACCCCATGGAGCAGGTAGAAGTGGTTATACGTTTCGGCCTCACCCTTTCTCACTGCATGGTTACTGAAGTAGGATCTGAGTGAATACAGAGCTGGAGATGCCGTCGGCTAGTGACCCGGGATTTCACCGACCATCAGCTCTGATTAGAATTTTCCCCCCACAGGGGGTCATTTTCTCCCTATAACTGGGGCTCTTATAGATGTCCCAGTACAGTGAAAACTAGAAAGCAAGATTAAAAAAATTTACAAAAGTCCCCCCATGGGTCATTTATAACCTTGTGGAGGTATACAGTTAAAAACATATATATATATCTCATACATATTGTTAAACAATAGAAGTATTAATATCCCTCCTTTTCAAAAATTCGACCACTATATAAACCATTGGGGCAGCATTTCTCAAGTGTCTCTTCTATGGACAACCAATCACAGCTCAGTTTTCATTTTCCCGTGCTCATGACTATTTAAAGGGGAACGTGTGATTGGTTGCCAGAGGCCAACTTGAAATATTTCGACTGCAGACACTTGAGACTCGGACCTGTTAAAGGCCCTGTCCTGATGATGGACCCCTATACTAACAAATCCACTGCACACATAGGGAATTAATCTATAATGAGTTGATCATTTTAAAGTGATTTGCCAACGAAAAACAAAATCCACCTCTACATACACCCAAATAACACCCCCCCCCCCACTCCAATCCCACATAAACCTATTTTTTATATTTCACAATCCATAGGTGCACACAAAAAAGGACGTTAGGGCCTACAACCAGTAAGGAGAACATTTGCTAACATGCCTTATCTGCCTAGTCAGAAAGGAGTAAAGACATGGGGTTTAATTTAATAAGGGTCTCGGCCAGGTCGCACTTTTGTCGGATATTCCGAAGTTTTCGGGACTTGTGCCGCTGCGACAGTATTTCGAAGGGGCTTTCGGCTGCCTAACCGCTTGGTTCCAATTCTAGTGACACAAATGGGGGGGGGGGGGGGGGGGGAAGCGTGCCGTCGGATGATCCGACTGATTAAGACTGATTTTAACTTTAAAATTGTGTCGCAAGACAATGCACTTACATGCACCGGGAAGAAGAAGGTGAACTCCAGCGGACCTGAGCGGGGAAGAGACACATGCAGGATATCGGGCGCACGATCTTAGTGAATCGCGGCACAATGCATTATCGTCGGACAGTGCACAGCGGGTGCACAGAACAGGTAAGTAAATTTGCCCCTTTAAGTTAACATCACACCTTTACAGCGAGGGATCCTGGAACTATGTTTTAAAGGAGTTTTCTCACAAATTGCTCTGACGAAGACTCAAGGCTGTCAAGGCAACTGATTGCCACTCTCTGCTGACGTCCCGAGGAGCAACAATTGAAATAAAGATGGCGGCATCCACACACTACTGTCTTTTAAGTTCCGCTGATGGCATCGGAAGGCTTAATACACACGATCGGTAACACCAATCGTGGGTATTAGCGGTGGGTGTTTGCTGCAATATGTAGCAAATCCCCCCCCCCCTTTGTATGAAAAGGGCTCACCCTGTGAGTCCTCTTCGTACAGCCACCGCACCTCTTCACCGTACATGTGCAGAGCTCTACGGTGCAGAGCATGAAAGGGTTAACATGACTTCCACGACACAAAAGTGCAGTAAAAGTCCTGAAATAATTGCAAATACTAGCGTATTGCTGATTATTTTCCTCTTTCTGCCACCTCCAGACCAGTGAGGGTCGTGAAGGGGGCTGCGCCCATTGGGGGAGTGGGTTGGCACACTCACTGCACCAGGCACCAAAATAGTCACCAGCTACGCTTATTTCTACACCAGGCACGGCGCTGGCGCATGATAAATACCCCCCATTATCTAAATTTTCCTACATGAATTCAAAACTATATTTTTATACACAAAATGTTCCGGTAAATGTAGACAGGTGGTCGCTGCTTCATCGCTCACTACATCTATCTGCACTCCCTATTCTCTCTTTGAGGTGGGATGAGCCTTAAGAGCCCGTTATCAAGGAAGGATGCGGCAAAAGCCAAAATGTTTATGTTTGTTCGTGGCACATAGACAAAAGCCAGCGCTCGGGAAAGGGCTTTCTGATGAAGTGATTGAGAAGACTCTGTTGTATGTTAATGGCCTCTCTTATCCGCCAGATAACATCATCTTCATCCTTATCACCGTTCTTGAACTTATTTTAAACATTGCGTTGCGCTCATGCAATTACAGACTGTGATCTTTTGCCATCCAGTTTCCTCCGAGCGTCTCTATTCATTTGTTTCCATTATGTTTTTTTTGTCAGCGCTGAACAGACGTGGAAGGTAAAGGTGGATTAGCCGATGGAATTCCTAGGAAGTTATTGCATCATTTACAATATGAAGATTTATGATGACTCTTAAAATCCACTTTAGTCTCTGACTTTTATCATCACATTTTTAAGTCCAAAATCTGCACCAATTCATCTCCCAATGAATATTTGTTTTTATGTAGCGCCGTAGACCCTATGCAGGCCGACCAATAAGAACGTTCACCAGGGTTAGTACAATCCTCTAATAGGGTCACGCGTATAAAAAGTCACTGGCTGCAGCGAGTGCACCGGCTTGGGGACAGGAACGCCCGCGCCATCCCACTCCCCCTACGCCCCCATAACATGGAGGAGGCGGAAAATAATCTCAAGTGCTAGCCATAAGCTAGCATTTGCGATTATTTCAGAGCTTCTACGCCACTGCGTGGGACAGAAGCCTCGATAAATACCACCCAAGATTCATATAAGTGTCTGGTGCTGGATGATAAATCTGTCCCTTGGCTTATTAGTTGGCTTTGCAGGAAGCTCCAAAAACTGGCTTCATGCAAGTCACATGATCATTGGCTCCTCCAGAAAAGGGATTTGTGATGACCCTACTTACCTTGATAAAATTTCTTATTTGCAGCCAACCTCTTTAAATTCTAAGGATACTATCTTTTCTCCATCACTAGATGCAGCAGTGATACTGCATACTACTTCAATGTATAGACTGTATGCAGTAATCTCCAAAGCTCCCTCTAGTGGTGACTGCATGTGGCTAACTTTGCTAGAAGGTTATTTATCAATTTCGACAATCCCAACTAAACATGACCTTGCAGATTAAGTATTTTGCATCATAAGCACGCATTTCTTTGAAGAAAATATGTGGTCTGTAAAACCTTCTTTAACCGGCTGGTGACATCATTGTTTATATTGAGTCAGATGATAGTATAGAAGCAGTCTATTCCCAATATTGCATTATATTGTATATATACTGATAAGACCCCCTAGGGTTAAATTACCCCAGGGGGCTGAAATAATATTGAAAGAAATATAAAAAAAAGTTTAAAAAAATTGTAAAAAATATAAAAATATAATCAGACCCTATCCTTAGAATACATATAAAATTAAGAAAACAAGTAAAATCATAAAGATATTCGGTGGAAATTCTACCACATTTGGAATTTTTTTCATCTTCCCTGTACACTGAATAACATTTTAAATAGAAAATAAAATTTGTCTTGCTGATAATAAGCCTTCATATTTGTTTGTAAATGGTGGGGGTCTTAGTGATAACAGCCCCACATATCACAAGAACGGGGGTTCGATGAGGTAGAGATCCATAGATCCACAGAGGTGACTGGAGCAGAACGGACATGCATGGCCATCTGTTCCATTCATCTCAGAGAGTGACAAGGGGTCCGACGTAGGTTCTTCAGACCCCATTGGGCCCCGTTCTCATGAATTGTTGGGGTCTCATCACTGAAACCCCCACCAATCAGCACGTAGGCCCTATTCTGTGGATAGGACCTAACTTGTGTGGTGAGAAAACCCCTTTAAAAAAGGCAAGCTTATGCTGCAGCGCACTTCACCCACAAGTCCAATATTAATATCTGGCCCTTTCCTTGAGGCAGGGGGTCATTATTAGGTAGCGCAGTTGGGTTTTATAACCCTTGTCTATGACACAGGGGGACGTCATCCAAAGCTAAGGTCCTGGATTCATAGATGTCTTGCCCTTCCATCCCCAAACTTAATTTGCATATTGTCTAATGGCGTCACTAGAATGGCCATAATATCCAGAGGAAATGGAGATATTGATGTATTTTCTTCGCCCTCCTTGTCCCATTTAATTCGATGTGTTGTCAAATTTGTGCAGATTTCCTAAAAGTGGAAACTCTTTCAAGCAAAGTTTTCACAAGCAAAAAGTTTTTTTTTCTTGCGAATTGACAATTTAGCAGAAACTAGCTTTGCTTATTTCGTAGCCAAGAGATAGCAGACAAAATTTGAAATATCACCTCCAGAACACATTTACCCGGGACAATTAATTGATATAGTCAGACTGAGCATGTGCGTCTGTCACAGAAGTCACCTGACTCTGGTCCAATTCAGCAGAAAAAGTTGGCACAAATATTAGAATTTCTCGCAAAGAATTTTCTGTTTTGATTTTTTCTAAAATCGGGGATGTTGTTTCACCTGTGCGCGGAGATATAGTCTGCTTGGCTAACTGCCTTGGAAATTCACGTGCCAGCCGGGGTTATGAATAATTCCATGTTTAACCTTCTAAATTTGTGTTCCAAATTGTGAATTTTCCACAACGTGCATGAAAATATTCAGATACGTTTTTTTCTGCTATTCAAGTTTTTCTGCAAAACTTTACGCTGACAGAAATCATCAATTTTGCAAGGCAAAGTAAGAAAGCTACACTCCTAGAGCTAGCAAAAACATCTGCCGAGCAATGATTTGGGGTCCTTCTTGCCTCTTGAATGGCCCCTAGGGTGTTATTCTGGATTCTAGAGGAACACTACAGACATGTGCACCGGCATGACACAATGGTATGACCCAGACGCTGCAAGTTAGATGCTAAATTTAATATGGACATGCATCCGTGCCGGGACAGCTGGCCCCTCTAAGAGTGGCAACTAGTTAGGCAATATTAAAAAAGTCTCCCTCATACTTTGTTGACCACTCTTCATGGCACAAAATCGTGATGTAACAGGCTACGTAAGACGCCTAGAGGTGTCCTGTAGTTTCTGACACAAAGACATGAGCATTAACTTGCACTAAGACATCATCAGTGGATTGTAGTTGTGTATCAATGAGTCTGGATGAGTGAACCCTAAAATTTTCGTCCGGCCGACCCAAAGGTAAAAACCCAAACAGGAACACTTGAGATTGGTGCTGTTGGGAACACACCCACATACACCGGTGCTCATAGCCGCACCACAGACGGATACATCAAGAGGCTTCAGCCTGCAAAGCATCGATCTAGAAATGAACGCAGCCGACGAATTGTATAGTATGAAATTCGGCATCTGCAGCGAGTGCACAGACGCAGGGACAGGAACGCCACTCCCGACGGCCTCGCCCACCCCCCGGCCAGTCGCTCTTCCCCTTCATGCCCCTCTACACCCCCATGGCGTGAAGGTGGATGATAGGTGAAATTAATAACAAGTTTAAGCTATAAGCTAGCTAACGTGGCGCAGAAGCTCTGATGAATATCCCCCAGTATGTGCATGTATATAAATGTGTGTGTATATGAGTGTATAACTGTGTGTGATTGTAACTTGCATGTGAGTATATAAAACATATCTTTTAAGCAGGAAAAGAGCCCCATTCAGTAGCCTGCTATGGGGCCCTGCCTCTCCTAGTCAGGCTCAACACTACTCAGGACCCAATCACCAGTTGTCCATTTTGTACATAGTCTGACCCAGTCATCTTGCCGCCACATTGTGGAACTTGTCATAGTTGCTCAGATCCATTTTGCTCAGAGCCATTTTTCCTGCTTCTCAAAGTTGTAGATATTCAGATATTTTTTACAAAAACATTTGAAAAGAAGGAAGAGAGGTAGGAGAAAACAAAACCAAAAAAAGATTGTTAGGGAGGGTTAAAGGATTATCAGAGCCCACAGCAGGGTTTTCAGGTTCTATTATACGAAAAGTGGTGAAGTCTTGTTCATTATGAGTGCGACGGCTCCACTAATCATTGGCCTCGGTGTCATAGGCCACTCATTCACAATGCACTTCCCTGATAAAGCCACCGGTCTTCTACCTCATCAGCCGGACATTCCTGACCAAAAAATGGCTGCAGATGGAGGGTCATGGGATCGAAAATAAGTAGTGCCCTCTGTCGGAGCAGTGCAGGGAGCATCAGATTCATGGAGAATGGGCGCCAGAAATCCTGAATCTGGCGCCCCCCTGCACACTACACAGGACACTGCACAAAGTACGGACTGTGCTGTTCTTAGTAAATGTGTCTCCAGCAGGGTAAATGTAGCATATGCATCCATTCATGTAAATTGTCAACTAAATCTGTGTATATAAGAAGAGGTTCTGAAACCCTTTGGCAAAAATTAATTTATTTGTTGCTTTGGAGATTTTGTGTGAATCTGCAATTTTTCAGGAACCAAAGCAAATCCTAATTTTTCCGTCCTTGCTTAGAATGAATCTTTTAAAATGATGGGCGGCAACTGCTGTCCTTCATCCCAGAGTTTAGGGAGAGGGGACAAAAGAGGGAAAAGCAAAAAAATGTTAAACAATTTACCAAAAAAGATGGGCGCATTCCATGGAAAATCTGGATTTTAGAGGACCACAGGGGGTTATATATGTCCAATTTCCTGGACAATTGGAGCCACATCAGATCGGACTGAATAGACTGATCGGACAAAGCACCAGCGAATTGGATCTAGTAATAATCAAGTAGCATGTTCTAATAGAAGCATAGGGACATTGTGACAGGCAGATCACATGGTTACTGAAGCCAATTCACGTGAAAAAGTTCCACCGAACCAAATCAGTGTTCCGTTTAATTAATTGGAGAAACGGGGGGGGGGGAGAGAACTCCTCTATTCTTTGTTCCTGTTTGTCTTGTAGCTTTAACATATCACATGTTATAATGCAATCTATGAGATAGAAACAATACCAGGGGACCTAATTAAATTAAAAGTAATTACCAGTTGTGTAGATACCGCATGCAATTGAGCACTAGGAAGTTGATATTTTGTCATCCACCGTTAATCTCTGCGCAGAACACACTATTCATCTGACCTGTTATTAATGAGCTGGCTGTGGTGGGCAATTTTGGGGAAGAAAAATTAAGGAAATGTCATGACGGAAGGAGCTTTTCTTTCCGTGGTTTTATATATATATTTTTTTTATTCATGCTTTATCGCTTTAACGAATATGGAGTATGTCGGGCACGAATCTATATTTAAAGAGGGAGAGATATCATTTTTCATGCATATTTATAAACTGTATATTTAAAATTTTATATATTTAATATTCAATTTAATATACAATAAATTTCAATATTTTTAAATGTAAAAAAATGTTTACAATATTATTACGATTATTATTGTAATAATAATACAATGTTGCTTATAATGTGTTCACCCTTTTAATTTTTTGGTTGTCTTGACAGATTTATAGAACATTTTTCCATACACAGTCTGAAATATAGATGTTTGGCCTCATGTGCAGGACCGTATGCATTTTGCAGTCCAGTGCCATTTTCCAAAAGCAAAAACGGGCCGTGTGTCACCCTTGTGTAACCCATATGCCACCGAAAATGGGCGTGTCGGCAAGAAAGTTTGCTGGGCTGGCACCCCCGTGTCCTGGTCTCTTGGGAAACCCACTTCAAAAACGGGCCCACCAGTTTGATCTGTTCTTCAGAGGCCGACGGCTACCTGAAGAATGAGGAAGAGCCTGCAGTGTCATGGGATTACTGGAAGGGAAGGGAGGTAAGTATAAAAGTTTATATTTGCTGGCTATTTTCTACAGGGGCTGGCGGCTGTATAACAGGGGCTGGCATTATTCTACAGGGATGCGGCTGTATTCTTTTACATGGACACGCAGGCTAATATACAGGGGGCTGGCTATATTCTACAGGGGGCTGGTGGCTAATATACAGGGGGCTGGCGGCTGTATTCTACAGTCGGCTGGCAGCTATATTTTACAGGGGGCTGGCAGCTGTATTCACAGGGGGCTGGCGGCCGTATACTACTGGGGGCTGTATTCTACAGGGGGCTGGTAGCTGTATTCTACAGGGGGTGGTAGCTGTATTCTACTGGGACGTGGCAGTATATTGTACAAGGGGCTGGCAGTTATATTCTTCAAGGGTGGGCGGCTATATACTACAGGGGGGTGGCAGTCTATATTCTAAAGGTGGATGGTGGGCTATAAACAAACAGGGGGCTGGCAGACATTATACAGGGGCTGGATGGCTATATACTTTCAAAAACATTGTTGGAAGGGCCCCACCCAGTTTGCACCCACCACCCTTAATCCGACCCTGGGGACGTATATACGGCCATAGATTGGAACGGGACGCACGTGCGTACGTTCCGTAGCGGTGAGAAAGATAGGACGTTGTGTGCCCCATGTTTTCTATGGAGATGGGCAGGGTTAGCTGCGCTCATCCCCTCCTCCTCACCCCGGTGTGAATGTAGCCCTAGGCAATTTAAAAAAAATAATAAATGCGGCCACGTAAGTTTTTTTTTTTTTGCTTTTAAAAAACGGCCCCATTGACTGTAACGAGAAACACAGCTACGGTATCTATTCGATTACCGTATTTACCACTGCAGCACTTACTGGCTCTAAGGCCACAACATAAAAAAGGAACGTGTCCTATTTTTTGAAGGTCAATCTGAGAAGCCAATTGGTTGTGCAACAAACCGATGAATACGGTGTTGTCCATCTTACGGCACCCCCGTGTCCTGGTCTCTTGGGAAACCCACTTCAAAAACGGGCCGTAAGGAGTGGACAACACCATATTCAGTCGGTTTTTTGCACACCAATTGGCTTCTACAGATTGACCTTCAAAAAATAGGACATGTTCCTTTTTTATGTTGTGGCCTTAGAGCCAGTAAGTGCTGCAGTGGTAAATACGGTGATACGAATAGATACCGTAGCTGTGTTTCTCGTTACAGTCAATGGGGCCGTTTTTAAAAGCAAAAAAAAAAAAACTTACGGTGGCCGCATTTATTTATTTTTTTATTTTTTAAATTGGCCTAGGGCTACATTCACATGATGTGCGCCTGTCGTACCATAGTACGGTGGGCACACGGCAGGGCCGGGGTGAGGAGGAGGGGATGAGCGCCGCTAACCCCCGCCCATCTCCATAGAGAAACATGGGGCACACAATGTCCTATCTTTCTCCCGGCTACGGAACGGTACGACACGCCCATTACCATCTATGGGTGGTGGGGGCCCTTGGGCGCAAACTGGTGGGGACCCCTCCAACAATGTTTTTGAAAGTATATAGCCAGGCAGCCCCTGTAATATATAGTCTGCCAGCCCCCTGTAGTTTATAGCCACCATCCACCTTTAGAATATAGACTGCCACCCCCCTGTAGTATATAGCCACCAGCCCCTTGTAGAATATATCTGCCAGCCCCCTGTATAATATAGCTGCCACATGCCAGTAGAAAATAGCTGCCAGCCCCTGTAGAATACAGCCCCCAGTAGTATACAGCCGCCAGACCCCTGTAGAATATAGCTGCCAGCCCCTGTAGAATAGAGCTACCAGCCCCCTGTAGAATACCGCCACCAGCCCCCTGTAGAATACAGCTACCAGCCCCCTGTAGAATACAGCTACCAGCCCCCTGTAGAATACAGC
>CM033645.1:10432367-10635799 GCA_019512145.1 Engystomops pustulosus
GCTACCAGCCCCCTGTAGAATACAGCTACCAGCCCCCTGTAGAATACCGCCACCAGCCCCCTGTAGAATACAGCTACCAGCCCTGTGTAGAATACAGCTACCAGCCCCCTGTAGAATATAGCTGCCAGCCCCCTGTAAAATATAGCTGCCAGCCCCCTGTAGTATATAGCTTGCCAGCCCCCTGTAGTATGTAGCCTGCAGCCCCCTGTAGTATACAGCCACCAGCCCCTTGTAGAAAATACCCACCAAATAATAAACTTTATACTTACCTCACCTTCCCTTCCAGTGATCCCATGACACTACAGGCTCTTCCTCGTTCTTCAGGTAGCCATCGGCCTCTGAAGACACAGATGCAAACTGGTGGGGGCCCATTTAAAAGTAAAAGTGGTGGGGGCCCTGGGACTCGAGGTCCAGGAGCCCCTCCTTTAATCCGGCCCTGCCCATACCGCAGTGTAAATGTAGCCTAGCAGAGAGATTTCACAGTGGTATTCCCTATATTTTATAAAAAATGTATTTATGTTTATCTGAACAGACACTAATACCACATTTTCACAGTATCAGATGCTAAAATTGAAAATCAAGCTTAATTTTACTTGTGTGTCTTGTGACAGAGCAATCAACTGAGGGTCATCACAGAAAGATCTCAGAAAGAGGCTAGAATATTGATGTCCTAAATGTAAGTCTGTGGTATCTAGCACCTTCAAGATCAACTGATATACACAGAATGGAAAAGGAAGCAGACAGCTCCACTCTCTGTGTAGTGGTCAGACCAGGTTACTGCAGATCAGCTCCTATTCATTGATTTGACTTGACTTGTTCCTTTCGCTGATTATCAACTGGTTTGTGAGGCCATCATCTGATCAGAATCTATCCCTTTGGAAAATCCCTTGAAGGCAATTCTTACATGTTCAGTATTCGCTCAATGGTTGGTATCCGTATTTCTAAGCTAAAATCAGAAAAGGAACCTAAAGACGGAAATTCTATTGAAGAGATTTCTGCATCTTCTATAAATGGATGACGGTTATTGACCAGATATTGATACTGTGAAAGTAGTTTAGGGCTAGATGGGTGCTTGCTGGATTGCACAGACCAATTACAGTCCTGGGGATGGGACTCCCAGCATCAGAGTGATATATGGTCCATGGTGTCCCTTCTTTCCTGTGTCTAAATAGCACCAAACTGTAATCATGTATCATATATCACCATGATGCTCAGTCCCATCCCCTGAACTGTGCTCGCTCTGTAAAATCTGGCCAGTGCACACTCCTTGATTCACGGGTACACCACAGTCATGTGCATTTGCCTAAGAATTTCTGTACCACCAATGATTGACAAGTAAAAGGTGCAGTCCACACAATTGAAGCCACCCATTATATTCCTTCGGTCTGCTGTAGCTTAATAGTTAAAGGGGTTATCCAGAAAATATAAGCTCTTTAATGTATTCACTGCTGTGAGATGCTATTTACTACTTGCTTCCCACTCCCTGGCTGATTCTGTGGCCCGAGGGACCAGAAAGCAGTGACTTTACACTACTCTGCATCGAAACTTGAATCCAGATCACATGGGCTCCTCCTTCAGAGTCAGAACCACATTTCATCATGTGACCAAATTCATGTTGCTGTACTAAAGAGATCCAGTTCCACAGTCATTGCAGAATTTATTTAGTGTATACACATTGGCAGCTAATGAGATATAACTGATATAACTGTATTCTCTGTGTAACTACTATTCTTGTACTTCCTGTACGGAAAACAGCATAAAATCAAGTGAGCAAGTTTTCTGTGGTGAAAGAGGGTAACAACAGGCAATGCAGTAAGGACATTGAAGTCAAATATAACACTGGTGTCTAACTCATGTATCCGAACTCACAACTCCTCACCCCTTAGCACTCCAGTGTGAGGTCAAGCTGATGGTGGCAGGTTATGATTTTGGAAATTATTCCATGGCATTGTGAATATTTGCCACAACAATTTTCTGCTGTTTTTAAGGAAAGTCCAATCAACTCCTCAATCATCCTGTGTACCAATGGTGGTCAATGGCCACTTCTGTCTCTTCTGCCTCTGTTCTCCTCCATTCCCCCAACATCCCTGCTCCCAGTCAAGTGTGTACCTGCCTGCATTTGAAGGTCTAGTGTACCCCAAATAAAACATTTGTGGGTACACCCCTGGTAATAACAGTCACTTTCCCTAAAGGGGAGGTGCCTGAGCATTAAGGTTCTCTATTTTCTGTGGTAAGGAGTCCTAGTCTTCATTTATCTTCGGTTCTGGGTTTGACTCAGGCTCTGTTCTACAACACCTATTCTTCTCTGTTGATGACCTGGACTTGACTTGATCATGATCCATATTTGCATACCCTGTATTGATCTTCTGTCTGGCCCGACCCATAGCTTCCTTCTAGGATCTACTGCCTGCCCTGAACCCAGACTATCGATGACTATTCTCTGCCCGAGTCCTAGGGCTTCACACTGGCCACCTAGCCCAGATGTCACCTACACCAAGTCTACTCTAAGTCCCTTCTCACAGTCCAGAACCCAACAGGGACTTTGGGATAACAACCTTGGGATTAACATCCTATTGCTTGTAATACAGAACCTATAGGCTGCACTAAGCGGCTTAGGAAGAAAATAATCGGTGGACCGTCAGTCATGACGAATGTGCAGGGTGCGGGAGATTATCAAATATTGGTGCACGGTATTCAATAATCCGGCGCCCCCTGCACTCCTGGGGAAGTGGGCACCATCTTTTTTTGTGCACCTTTAACATACAGGGGGTCATTTACTAAGGGCCCGAATCGCTATTTTTCGTCGGGTTTCCTGAATCTTACTGATTTGCGCTGTTTTTCCCTGAATTGCCCCGGGTTTTTGGCGCACGCGATTGGATTGTGGAGCCGGCATGCATGAGACAGAAATCGGGGGCATGGCTGTCCGAAAACCTGACGGATTCGGAAAAACCACAGAATTTTTTTTTTAAAATGTGTCGCTTGACACGCACTTACCTGCACCGAGCGGACTTTAGTGCAGCAGCGACACCTGGTGAACATCGGGCGCACTACCTCAGTGAATCCCGGCCAGATGGAGAACCCGCCGCTGGATCGCGACTGGACCGGGTAAGTAAATGTGCCCCACAGTGTGCGACACAATTCTGTTGAGTCATTGTAATAAATGTATCGCAAACTCCGACTAAGCTGTAACAGCCCCTTTAGGAGGACATTTTTAGGGGGAAACTGGCACAAACACTTCTTAACATGCGCAAGCTCCAAAGATGTTCTTTTCCAGGCAAAGTCAGACAGAAAATTGGCGCAGTCCGAATAAATCTGGGCCAGTAATCAGAAGATGGCAAAACAGGAACATTCCCTTTAAGAATAAACCTAAAAGGGATATGTTCCTCCTCGGTCAATCTATTCTGACCAAGTGACTACCCTGCACTTTTCAAATTATCTCTTCTCTTCTTTTAAATTGGACATGTCTTAGCCAAACGAAGCCGTGTATATAGCAATTAGACGTACCTTTATATCTGTGAAATATTTTCTGATTACAAGCCCCGGCATTGAATTATTGAACACAAATGAATCTTGAATGAATTGATGGCGCCTTGGGGATAAGTGTTGGAATTCTCAGATATCAGATACCTTTTAATGGAAATAGGAAATAAGAATTTTAATAGAATTTTTAACTACAGATCTTGAAACAAAAAAAAAAAAAAAACTACACCTGCATTTTAATTGAATTTCTGAACCTAAATTATAGAACACCTCTTATAAATCATTCGGAATCAGTGTTTTAAAAAAAAAATTAAATAAAAAATTACCTTTATTTTACTTTTCTTTTTTTTTTTTTTTGGATGCTTCTAACCTTATTGCGTGCGCTCGGTCGCAGAGTCTAGCGAACAGATAAAATGTTAATAAATTACCCCGAATTTGGAAATTAATGGCTGCTGGCTGCTTAAGAGAGATATCATTGTATTTCATGAATATTTTTTTGATTTTTCTGATTAGATCAAACTGTATTGAATTCCTAAACAGCCATAGCCAGGGTCTGGGCTGATCATAAACTGTTCCCTTTTAAATAAATTATATTTCGGCACAAATCTACTGATACGCCGTAATTAGAAATGGGTTGTGTGCGTTTACTATGCGATTTGCATGACTTTAGATCTCCACCTACTGATCTATCTGCCGGCAGGAAGTGTTACACATTGCTACATTTCCGAATCTACCTTGCCTGCGGAGATAGCGCTTCATATTGTGATGTTCTCCCGTTTATTTTCCACCCCGAAAAAACAAAGCAGTGTCACTTGGCAGTTCTGGAAAACATTGATTAGACCGCGCGGCCGCTTATTCTATGTTATTTCCATTCAGAGAATCGTATTTACATCTCTCCTGTTTCCTTTTCTTTATTGGAGATAATATCTGTATCTTGTAAACTGCAGAACGCGCGTCTATTCTCTCGCTCTCGCACGCCCCGTGCCTGTCTGGAGAGAGATTTGATGAATATTGAAAAGATGCAGTTTTTTTTTTTTTGGGTTGCGAGTAATTACTCCGCTCATGTAAATAAATAATGACCATGTAATTGTGAAGGAATACATTTTGTGGTGCCGGGGGGGGGGGGATGTTACGCTATAGAGGTGGCTGCAAGTGTAATTGTGAGATAGATTATCTGGCTTTAACAAAGAAATGGTTAAAGTTTATGGACCACATTTACTAAGAACAGTGCATTGTGTACTATGTGCAGTGTCCTGTGTAGTGTGCAGGGGGCGCCAGATTCAGGATTTCTGGCGCACGTTCTTCATGAATCTGGCGCCCCCTACACTCCAACAGAGTGCACGAAGTGCAACACATTGAGGGTCATTTACTAAGGGCCCGATTCATGTTTTACCGGTGGGTTACGCGAATTTTTCCGTTTTGCGCCGATTTTCCATTTATTGCCCCGGGTTTTTGGCGCACTCGATCGGATTGTGGTGCATCGGCGCCGGCATGCACTCGACGGAAATTGGGGGGCGTGGCCGAACGAAAATCCGACGGATTCGGAAAAACCGCCGCATTTAAAAAAAAAAAAGTATCGCTAGACACACGCATACCTTCACCCAGCAATGGATTGTGAACTCCGGCGGACCTCGGCAGACTTCAGCGCAGCAGTGAATTGCCGGAAGACCCGAATCCACCGCAGAGAAGGCGCCGCTGGATCGCGAATGGACCGGGTAAGTAAATCTGCCCCAGAGTGTGCAACACATTAATGTCGGACTTTGCATGATAAATGTAGCACACGGTCCAAACGAGCACCAGAGCGCCCCCTTCAGGGAAGAAATTTGTGTCACGTGAAGACTAGTGCAGCTGTGCCACAAAACGGTCACGTGTGACATAAATGTGGTGCGGACACTTCTTTAATACCTGTGCAAGCAGTTTCCACTAGAAAGAACGTACAAAGTCCGACAGAAAACTGTCTGGATAGATAAACTGACACATAAACTGTGACATCACTGCTGTACTGTGACATCACTGTGTGTATTATCCCTGTACTGTGACATCACTCTGTGTAGTATCCATGTACTATGACATCACTGTGTATTACCCCTGTACTGTGACATCACTGTGTATATCATCACTGTACTGTGACATTACTATGTGTATCCTCCCAGTACTGTGACTATGAAATCAAACCCAGATAGATATTTTAAATTCGGTTTCAGCCAAACTCAGCTAATCCCCGAATTTCACCAGGTGTCAACCTGTTGAGAACTTGTTGAGAGAACCTGAGCTGGGAGACTAATAAAAACCAAAGTCCTGAGTTATCACACAAACTCTATTTATGGTTTTAAAGAAGAGGTGTGTCCTCTGAAAAGTGGGCGTGGTCAAGTAGCTATTCTCGACATTCTCAATCCATGCTGAATGTACTACCGGGCATTAGGCTATGTAAAATCTGGTGCAGTATAACACTGTCTAATGTCCTGCTGAACAATTTACAAGGTTGATCCAAAGTAAAGCGGATAAGATTAACATTATAAAAAAAACACCAGATTTTTACCGAATCTACGGTCTAACGAATAGATCTTTCATTGCTGCACACATCCCATCATGCGATGAATGACCCCATCAGAACCTTCATACATGGACCTATTTATCACATATATATTCTATTTCATATAAAAGGTATAATGTAATACCAAATCTTATTTATTCCAACAAAATATACAAAAAAAACTAAACGAAGTAGAAATTAATGATGTCATCACATACACCTACAAGCATCTTTAATTAAATTTACATAACACTCGCATTACAATCCTGACCCTACTGTCCGAGACCAAACACTTAAGAAAAGTCCTAAGCAAAGTATTTATAAGGAAAACCATGAAATACTGGAGGTTTTCGAGTTCAGTCTCCGTTTTATGATCTGTTGCCTCCACCATTCCGAAATTCATCACGCAGACGTTCCTCGTTACTCATTTCCTACTTCAGCCAAATCCTATTTAACCAAAACTTTCTTTTTCCTTGAAATTTCCACTTCTCTGATATTTACTTTGCACCTAATTTTACACTCATTTAAAGGATTTCCCTTTCACTTGAAAATATTAAAATCAGTCAGTTTTCCGGTAGGTCTGGCATGATGAGGTCCTATATGTATGTAAATCATGGGGATATCTGAGCCCGTCTAGGAGGAGTGTGGAGGGAATGATGATATTGGAGGATTGTTGGATGGAACAGGGGTTAATATTTTGGTCAATATGGAGGGAAGAATCTGGGACAGGGGGTTTGGGACACAGGTATGGTATTCTGCTCATGGGATAAGGGTTTGGGTTCTTTTGGAATTACGGATTCTTGAAGGTTCATCTTTTTGTTGTTTCTCCTGGAGCTTTGGTTCCTTTCCTCTGCCCCTGAATTATCGGATTCGGTTTGGTAATATGACAGTTTGGTGTAAGAGGTCATTGAGGGGTGATTGTAAGGTGTTAAGGACCATCACATTACCGATCCCCCACAAAAAGAAGTAAAAATCGCAATTCTGATCCAGCACTTCTTCTGCAACAATCTCATGTCCTCTGCCGCTCTCTGTTCAACACCTGGAGGTCACCAATAGGTCCGTCTGAGTTCCTGAAAGTGCATTGTACTGTGCCGCGGTTCACTAAGATCGTGCGTCCGATATCCTGCATGTGTCGCTTCCCCCGCTCAGGTCCGACAGAGTTCACCTTCTTCTTCCCGGTACATGAAAGTACATGGCTTGCGACACAATTTTTAAGTTAAATCCCACGGTTTGTCCGAATCAGTCGGATCGTCCAACAGCATCCCCCCCCCCCCCCCATTTCTGTCGCATTAAAGCTGCCACTGATGAGCCAAAATCCAAATGCATGCGACACAATCCCCTTCTAAATGCCTGTCCCAGCAGCACAATCCCCGAAAACTTCAGAAAACAGGCGGGAAATGCGCCCCCGGGACCCTTATTAAATAAGCCCCATTGTTATAGTGTAAACACATTTTAAATCAATGTAATGTTCACACTATGTAAATGCAAAATGTGAACGCAGGTCACATTGCGTTTATGTAAAGATGGTGTAAACATAATGTTCAAATTGCATTTACATAAACCCTCTGTAATTATTACTTTTAGGAAAACAGTGCAAACATAGTGATCACATTATGTTTAGGTAAATGTGGTGTAAATTTGTGCATATTGCATTTACATAAACACAGTTTACATGAAAGGGGTTGTCTGAGAGCGTAAAAAAGGCATAGAGGCCAGGAGGGGGCTGGTTAAAAAAATAAACATTTACTTACCTCTGCGATCCCTCCTGGCATCCCGCGCTGCCATCTCTCCGGTCTGTGCCCCATGTAAGCAAACAGGAGCACAGAGCAATGCTGTGTTCAGCTTCTGGTCAGCCTAGGTGGTCCACCATGCCCACTTGTACACCAATATACAGCGCTGGGCATAGGGACCAGTGGGCATGGCCGACCACCTCCGTGCTCCGTTGCTCCGTGCTCCTGCTTGTTTACATGGGGCACGGTCCGGAGTGATGGCAGCGCGGGATACCGGGAGGGATCGTGGAGGAAGTAATTTTTAACCAGCCCACTCCTGACCACCAATGTTTTTTTTTACAATCTCGGACAACCCCTTTAATGTAAATGAAAAGTGTGTGTATGCAGGCTAATAGTGCGTTCACATGATGTTTACATAGATACGGCATAAGCATTGCGCTCACTTAGTTTTTACATAAACGTGGTAAGTTAACGTAATGTTAATGCAATGGAAACGCATTGTGTGATCACATGGCTTGTATGTACCGTAAATAGCATAGAGCTGCAATACTACACACAACTCAAGAAAGTGACTCCGCCTTTCTAAAACTTTAATGTAACTGTGCATTATGGTGTTAGGCCAGTATATGTATGATATATATATGTTAGACAACTTCATATATATTTTTACTCTAATACATATAGTATGTACACATCCAGATTATACACATCAAATTTACACACATTGGGGCACATTTACTTACCCGTCCCTGTGTGTTCCCCCATGAGAATGCACATCTGCCGCTATTCACTAAGATCGTGCGCCTGATATCCTGCATGTGTCGCTTCCCCGCTCAGGTCCGCCGGAGTTCACCTTCTTCTTCCCGGTGCATTTAAGTGCATTGTCTTGCGACACAATTTAAATGTTAAATCCGAATCAGTCGGATTGTCCGACGGCCCAGGCCCAATTTGTGTCACATGAAAGCCGGTGGAGATGCGCAAAAATCTAATCACATGCGCCAAAATCCCCTGCTAAATGCAAAATTGTCAGAATATCCGATGATAGTGCGGTCTGTGGACCTTTAGTAAATGATCCCCATAGTGTATATATACATATATATAGAATACATGCATCATGTAATAATGACAAAAAGAGAAAAAGTTTTTTTCATCGTTGACTATGATTAAGAACAGCATTTAGTTCGAAACGCGTCAGTTTCTGTCATTACCATGGTACCTTTTTAACCTACTTTTTAAAAGGATGAAATAAAAACTAAGTTTTATACTTATGATTTAATATATTTTTTGCCTGGTTGCTGGATTGACCTACTTTTCCCCTGATCATGTAATAATACATACAGTATACATCCACCATATACACACATCGGGTTTGGCCAAACTCAGCTTAACCTGAATTTTAACGGGTCTGCTGATCACTAGTTGTGGGACAAGTTAAAGAATAAGCCCCTCAGGCTTATCGTAGAACAGCAATAGGCAAGTAAAACTGCAGCACTGCTCTACTCATTATACCATGTCCCTTTAAAGGGGTTATCCGGGTTTAAAAATTTTTTTATGGCCGGGCTGGGGAGGGATAGTTAAACATAATAAACATGGACTTACCTCCTCCGGCGCCGCCGATGTCCCGCGCCGCGGTCACTTTGATCCGTGCCCCTGTAAACAAACAGGGGCACGGGAGCCGCGCACAGGGAGCTTCCGGTCCGCGTTGTGGACGGCTCCTCCCATCTGTCCCTATCTCTCAGCGTTGTAAGCGCTGGCAGATGGTGCGCATGGGAGCATCCGGCCGGAAGCTCCCTGCGCGCCCTTCTACTGAAACCGGCGCACGGAGAAGACGGGCCGCGGCGCGGGACATCGGCAGCGCCGGAGGAGGTAAGTACATGTTTATTGTGTTTAAATAGCCCTCCCCAGCCCGGCCATAAAAAAAAATTTAAACCCGGATAAACCCTTAACTCTTGACGCTCAGTGTCCGATATCAGACGCTGAGAGCAGGACTTAGCGCTCAGCACTCGGAAGAAATTACTAGAACAAATTGCATGGTGGGTTTTCTCTTTTTATCTTTTGGAAATGTGTAAATTTAGGGCTAAATGAACGTGTGTCTAAATTTTCACCTCATTTTTGATTTCATTACTATGAAGATATCAAGGGGTTAACAATCTTCCTAAAAGCTGTTCCTGAGAGCTTGAGGGGTGCACATTTGAAATGAGTTGATCATAGGTGGTTCTTGATGCTAAATATGTATATTCATTCAAAACAGTATTTACCCGCCAAATAGTATTAATTGAAAAACGGAAAATCGCTATTCGATTTGTAAGCCGCGTGACATCAAAATAATTATCCAGACATTATGAAATGTAAAGTAGACAAATGGGAAATGTTATTCAGCAATTATTTAGGTGGTAAATTATCGCCCCTGAAAATGAAATTATTTCAAATTTTGACAATGGCAAATTTTCAAAAAATTCATCATTTTTTCTTTTTTTTTTTTTTGTAAATAAACCCAAACTTATCAGCCAAAATTTACCACTAAAATGAAGTAAACATATGAGGAAAAAAGCTCTCCCAGAATCGCTTTGATAAGTAACAGTGTTCAAAGTTATAACATATAAAGAGACGCAGGTCGAATCCAAAAATGGGCTGAGCCTTAAGCTGAAAATGGCTGCGTCCTTAAGGGGTTAAGGGTCTGGATTAGGCAAGTAAAACTGCAGCACTGCTCTACTCATTATACCTTGTCCCTTTAAGGGTCTGGATTAGGCAAGTAAAACTGCAGCACTGCTCTACTAATTCATTGGATTACGAAAAACTTTTATAAAAAAAAAAGAATAAAAATGGATACTTCTTTTCTTGAAAATTGTCATAAAATGCTTCTTTTTTGCAGTCCTCATTATAACCGGGGCCTTAGAGACTCATTATCTGCCTTGGGAATCCTTACATCATTAGATGCTCAGATATTAAGGAATGGGGGGGGGGGAAATGCTTCTCTCACATGTTCCTTCTCAAAACTCAAGCAACTACTTTTAATGTGAAGCCATTTGTTAAAACCTCGGATAGGTCACTTTTTTAACGTTGCAAAAAAAGAAAAATAAACAATCCAAAATTGTGCACTACGTGGCGGCACATTCCCGGGTAATTAATGGCGGTTCCACCTGTGGTTTGGATTGGTGCGCTTTATGCCCGTATTCATACTCGCCTTAATGAAAGCTTCACCTTAATTGCTTTTTCGATAGCCTTCTCTGGTAATGACCACCTGCATTTAAATGAATGACCAACTTTATTAAACATTGTTTTGTATCTTGCGTTTTATTATCTTTTACCAGAGGTGATTATGGGGTAATTCCAAGGAGGGGGAGCGACGACTTAAAAAATGCTGCAAAATAATCAAGATAATATATGCTGATGTGGACACGTAATTACAACAAATGTATAAAACGCGGCAGGATTCTCCTATCGTTTCGTTTTCTACCTTTTTATTAGAGTTTTTTTTCATACTTTTGGAAGTAAATGAGATTGTACAAATAAAAAAGGGCCTTGCTGTAATTACAGGAACTGAAAAAAAATGCTCAAGTCTCAGTGAAAACCATTTACTGTATGCGGCATGCTTACAGCTACCGTCTCACTAAACAGTCTTAGTGGTCGTGGCCTTCAACCTTTAAAGGGAACCTGTCACCAGGAGACCCATTTCTAGCACTCCCCCAGTCCCCACAGAGCATAGTACATACACTGCCAAAGTGTTTTTGTATTAAAAATTGGTTTTACAGAAAAAAAAGCTATGTTATATTGTACCTTTCATTAGCATTTGCTGTGTGACTAGGCAGTTGCCAAATGGGAGGGGCTGGAAAGGAGCAATTCCCCCCCACCCTTGGGGAACAGCTACTCCATGTGACCTTTTCAAATATATGAAAACACCCATCACTTGGCTTAGCGACGCCCCCTGCTCCTCTACAGCCAATCCCGAGTGTGGGGAGTTATTCATATATTTGAAAAGGTCACATGTTTCCCATGGGTGGGGGGGAGCTGCTCCTTTCCAGCCCCTAACATTGGGCAACTGCCTAGTCACACAGCAGATGCTAATGAAAGGTACAATATAACATATCTTTTTTTCTGTAAAACCAATTTTTAATACAAAAACACTTTGGCAGTGTATGTACTATGCTCTGTGGGGACTGGGGGAGTGCTAAAAATGGGTCCCCTGGTGACAGGTTCCCTTTAACCTCCTGTACACGGATCTGGTCTTTACCTGGATCAGAGAAGCATTGAACCGTGGACTTTTGTGGACATCACAATATTTCCCCTATACAAACTCAGCACTTCTTACTTTACCGTACATCAAGGGTTAATTTGCATTAATCTATAATGTTATGTTATATACATTCTGTTTATTACTACTGCATCTGTAAAGACCAGTAGGAAGGGTTAATGAACAATGAGAGAAATTTCTGACTGTGTTTCTCCAACTAAAGAGAAGCTAGTTATTTTCCACAGCGATAGAAGAAATTGTTTTGAAGAGAGAAAAACAGACGTGTTTAGAATGACAGTCGCTGTCTGGAAAGTTGTTTACAACTTTAGAAATTTTCTGCCATAGATTATTATGGGGACTCAATTTAAGTCTGTGGGAGAATGCTTTGCTATTGTTTGTGCTGAAATAGAAGGTATATAAAGAGAACAATCCCAGTCCTTAGTGTCTTGCAGTTAGGGAAAAGATCTTGGAGGAGAAGACCGCCAGTCTACCTGAGCAACCAGAAGAAGCTGAGATGGGGATACTATTCCATAGAACTATTCGCTGCAGACCCTGACTCTCTGGACTTATTTCCCATTGGGGTGCACCACATCTTACCAACACGTGGTGACACCTTGACAGTGCCTGAGGACACAGCATGGCACTGGGGCCACCTCACCCCAGGAAAAGTCTCCATTACAGGAAACCTACCATCAAAATCCATCATGATAAACCAGGAACACTTACTCAAAGATCCAGGCACCGTGACTGTGATCATGTTATGTTTGTTATCCATGGCCTCCCGTCTTCTAAAATCAACTTTTCTGTGGTGTTACCATAGCTTCTACATGCTGTAGATTCACTGACTGTTACACTGTGCAGGATCACTTTGCCCTTCTACTTTATAAAGATAATAGCAGGCACAGGGAAGTGCTGAGTAGATACCCAAAGTAGGAGGGGGGAAGTGCTGAGAAGGGAGAGAAGACAATATAATAGTCTGTGAAGCGAAGGCAACGGTAACTCCTCCCCAGAGCTCTTCTGGCTCATTAGTATAATTGCAAAAGTTAATTTTAGAAGAAAGGAGGCCATGGATAACAAATATAAGAAGATACCACAGTCACACAGTCTGGATGGACAGTATGAGTAGTGGTGAGACCAAAGTCAGATAAAGAAATGGTCTCCGGACAATCCAAAGTTGGGACAGGAATCCAAGGTTGAACATTGGCAGACGGTCCCCAAGTACTAGTTCCATATGGGCAGCATAGTGGTAGCAGTGAGACCTGTCAATCATGAACAGGGAGGCAGGTCCGTGCAGGGAACATTGCTTATGTAGGACTCAATATGATTGGAATCACAACAGGGGAGTTGCATATAGGTTTACAAAGTGATTATTTTAACATTGTAGCCAGGGATAGGAACCATTTAGGGATAAGGGTGATGCTTTTTACTCATATGGGCACATGTATTATCACATCTGTGCCAGAAAAATGCCGATATTTTAATGTTTTTTGGGCGCAGAATTGTTGCGGATCATTTATAATGAGTTTGCGCCAGAAAGAACAGATGTTTCCGACTATCCCGACACCTTTGTCTTTTTTTGGCGCAAGTGGGCGTGGCCTAACGTTTCCACATTATCGTCCACATTTATGTGTATTTTGTCGGCATTTTTAGGCGCAATTTTTGGCGCACGATAGACCAGGAAAAAATTGGCCTGAGAGGAAAATTAAGGCGCAGTTCATGTAAGATTTTGGCGCACACTTCATTACTTTTGGCATTTTTCTGGCACACGACTGATTAATTCCGTCTACCAAGTAATCACTAACAGCCGCGCGCCACTTTAATACATCGGGCTGTGCTTTGCGGAGACTGATCTCCGATTAGTAAATCCCCCCATAGTTTTTGTTTGACGTATTTATTTTTAGGTGGGTTAATTTTAATGGTAGGTTCCCTTTTAGCACCTTCAAAGGTCTTGGAGGGTTTTTTTTTTGTAAGTTATAATGTCAAGAGCCATTGCACATGTATGAGGATTTCAGGGCTGGAGATTCCTCTTTATATTGTCTTTACATAGCAGTGTCAAACTTGGGGCCCCCGGTTGGCCGCCCAGACCGCCCATATTAAAATCTGATTCTTCAACGGGCAGAATGAGCACCAGAACGGCATCATGGATCAATGGAAGTAGATGGTCTGGTCTTTATGCTAGATATGTTCTAATGCAGGACGAGTGCCAGCACTGGTATACTTGGGCAAGTGCAAGGGCCCAGAGCTGCTGGGGGGCCCACATAAGGCTGTACATAAGATATCCATGAGGGTGAGGAGGCTGTATCTATTGAATCCATAGGGGATGAGGGGGGCTTTATATAAAATAACCAGTGTTTGGCATGATAAACTAGGGAATATTTTAGGGAACAGGACACCGTTTTAGTTTCTGAATTTTTTATGCTGCCACGTGACTTCACTGTAAAGAAGCCCACTGAGGGTCTGTCGCCCAGTGGCCTACTGAAACCTGGATCCGACCCTGTTCTAATGGATTACTGTGCGTTTATGTAGCTTTACAGCTATGTAAATGTATGTAAATGCACTTACCTTCCTCTTGGTTACACCACAGGGATATCTCCTATAGTTACATAATATAACATGTATCCAGCCTGGAATAAAATACAATACAAGAACCTGTTTGCAAAGTGTGAATACTGATTGACATGCTCAGTATGATAGGAGAATCTGTCAGGTGAATTAACGTGCCTTCCTCTGATCTGTACACATCCCGTCTTAGGGTACTTGGTAATAAGCTTCTTTAAAGATCCCTGAGTAAGCAGTGATGATAAGATCTGGAGTATGTAGCACTCAGTCCTCTTAGAATAGCTTTCTAATGCTTCTTTCCTTTCCTTAAGAAATGTCAGTTTAATCATATCTTAATGCTTTGATAATGCATTCCTTTACATAGCTGTGAAATATTAATTTCACTATTTCAACGAACATTTCCTACATGTTAATTTCCGCTTCTCCTCCAACGAGTCGTAATAACGCTTGGGGGGGAAGTGTTTATTCTGCCGATTCAGCTCTTTTTATGTTAAATCTCCAAATATTCTGCATTTTCCTCGTTTTTGTTTTTGAAATTAGAAAATAATTACTTTATGTAGTAAGTTTAATAAATAAGAGCAACACGCTGACTATTTAATACCCTGTATACACCACAGGTTTGTAAATGGGGGTCCTATAATAGCTTGGTTGCAAAATCAGCTCCTCTCCTGATCATTGGCAGTGCTTGGTATTGCAACTAAGTTTTATTCATCTCTATACAGGCGGTCCCCTAGTTAAGGACACCCGACTTACAGACGACCCCTAGTTAACGACAGACCCTTCACCCTCTGGTGAAGCTCTCTGGATGTTACTATAGTCCCAGGCTGCAATGATCAGCTGTAAAGTGTCTGTAATGAAGTTTTATTGATAATTCTTGGTCCCTTTACAGCAAAAAATGTTGAAACTCCAATTATCACTGAGGCAAAAAAAATTTTTGTTTGGAGTTACAATTATAAAATATAAAGTTTCAACTTACATACAAATTCAACTTAAGAACAAACCGATGGAACCTCTTGTATGTAACCTGCGGACTGCCTGTATAGCTTTTTTTTTTTTTTTAAAGAAAGCAGCTTTTTTAACCTATGGAAAATCCCTTGAAGAGCTGATGTAGGGGCCATAATGCGTTTTTCCCCCTAAGACATTTGTTCATGGAAATTGATAATCACATCACATGACAACCATCTGACTATAATATTAAAAAGATAGAAAGATTTTTTTTGTTTGGAGGCTTGTCCCAACTGGACAAAAATATTTTGGGCCATTTAGAATCAACTTTATGGGTTTTTGGTTTTCCTTTGGATTAACACTGGAGAGCGATTGGTTGGAAGTGAAAGACTTGTGTTTTCGCTTTTCTTCCCCCTATGAGTGAGCAGGTGATTTCGATGCCAGCCAGGACCTTTTAGTATATCAGGCACATTGTGGGAGGATCATGACATGTGCATGATGCCCCTTATTATGTTTTAATATAGCAATACAACATCCCCAATCCAATAAACGGGCTACGAATTAAAGGTAATCTTTCGTAAAAATCCATCCTGATAAACCAGGAACATTTACTCATAGATCCAGGCTCCGTGATGGTGGTAATCTTCTTATATTTGTTATCCATGGTCTCCTTCCTTCAAACAACTTTACAAATTATGCTAATGAGACAGAAGGGCTCTAGAGGTGTTACCAGAACCCCTCCATGCAGTTGTTTCACAGACTGTTACACTGTGTAGGAGCACATTCCTCCTCCCACTGTGTGAGGTTACATCAGGCAGAAGGATGGGGGTGTGCCTAAGGAGCAAGGTGAGGGGTGCTCCTGGACAGTGTAACAGTCTGTGAAGCTGCAGAATGGAGGAGCTCTGAAATTAAATTTTATGAGTTGAAATAAAGTTTAGAATTCATTTATTATGGAGACAATATTTATTATTTCGTATTGGGCAAATTATATAACTTATTTTAGGGAGCCTACATAACTAATTTATTATTGGGGCAGCCTACATAACTAATTTCATGGGCGGGTGGAGGATGTTGCTCTACACATAATTCATTATATGTAATTGAAACAAAATCTAAAAATTGATGAAAGTGTCTACTGAGTAGAATTTTTTTTTGCCTGCCCGCAGCAACCAATCACAGCATAGTTATCGTCTCCAAAAAAAATTAAAACCCTGCTCTAATTGATTGGTAAGGACAACAAATCTGCCCTACTACAGTATCTCAATGCAGAGAATGAAGCATAGTCAATGTATCAAGTCGAGTTCACGCGTTGAGGTGACCGTGAGCCGCATTCTCTCCATTCTCCCTAATAAATATTAGCACAGTCTCTATCTCTCTGGGTCAACATGTCCATCTCTTCTCCCCTCCCCAGTTTAATGTGAATTACATGCATATAATCCGTTCTATAGTATTCCTATGTATGTGCCGCGCACCGTACAAGACGATCATTGTCTTAGCATAATTTATGTTAAGCTCACGAGATGAACATGCTTGGTAGAAGGTTTCGGGTAGTCTTTGAAGTCCTCCAAAGGATTATAACAAAAGAAACAGCATGGTCTGCATAAAGTAGGATTGGCGCTGGTTCACCTTTGATGTGCGGTTCATGAAAACCATTTACCTAAATGTCTAGAACATTAATATCCACGTCGCCGAGAAATGGGGCCAAGATGAAATCATGCTCCATCCTCTTTTATTAAAGCAAAGTGTGACTGTATCTTCCCCGCACCAATTATTTGCTCGAGACGCTTTACACAATTTCTATCGAGCACAACACCTGTGATTACCGCAAAGTTTATTGATTGCAACTGAAGAATTAGAGGTTTTATTTTCCCGGCAATTAAAAAAGAAAAAATAATATGTGTCTTAATAGGACACAAGGGATAAGAGTCATTCACAGAGATGTTTAATAAGAGAAGAGTGAGGCGGGAGAGAGTTATATGTAGAAACTGCAAAAAATTCAATTAGTGTGAAATATTTTAATCCAAAATATGGATTATATGGAGGAAAAAGTGCTCTTTTCAAGTTTTGCAGCCGTGAAAGGGTTAATCGGAGTCCTGTAAATGAAGCCTGTTGAAGACGGGTTATTTCTCGATATATCTGTATATTAGTTGCTTGTGGTTTTAAAAGGGATTTTCCAGGCAGAAAGGTGTTTTCCAGGAATTCTGGTAAACATCATGGGGGCCAGGGTTGAAGAAAAATACAAGGTGTACTTAGCCAAATCCGGGATCCCATGTTGCACCTGTAGTCTTTAGCACCTGAACATGGCTGTTAGTGCCTGGAGGGACCCACCTCAGACAATCCTTGGCCTCCTCAGACCATGGGTTGTCACTTATGATGTCCAAGGGAGTGACATCCTGTGGTCAAGGAAGTGACATTCTGTGGTCAAGGAAGTGACTTTCTGTGGTCAAAAGAAGTGACATTCCCATGGTCAAAGGAAGGGACTTCCTGTGGTCAAAGGAAGTTACTTCCCGTTGTCCAAGGAAGTGACTTCCCGTGGTCAAAGGAAGTGACTTCCCATGGTCAAAGGAAGTGACTAGCTGTGGTCCAAGGAAACCACAGTTTGGAAAGCAGGTCCTGTGATCTCAGGTGAAGACCAGACATACAACGCAGGAGCCAGAGTAGGGTTCAAGTTCCTTGAAAAGCTCTCTTCCTAATTATTAATGCTTGTCCGTGGTATAGGTCATTGATAAGGGATGAATGGGGGTGGGGGGGAATGTGACTCCCGACACTCTTGCTGATCAGCTGTTTGTTTTTAACTCCATACATGGTGTCCAACAGGTCACTCTGTAACATAGAGGCCAGACCATCTCAGTGTAGGCACCACTCTCATCAACGTGAACAAACTCAGCTCCTGCAATTAACTTGGATGGCCCTATATCACGTAACAAGTCATGGACCTCTTTTCCCACACCACACATGGGCGGCATTAGCTATGTATGACTGGTGCAGGATGGTAGCAAGGGGTGTGACTATGGTCCTTCTGCCTCCACCTCACCCCCCCCCCCCCCTGCTTTGTAGCCTTATTATTTTTCGGACTTAAAGTTTATTAGTCTGAAATAGTGAAGTCTACACATGTGCAGCCATCCACTGTAGTTTTGCCATTTGACAAACTGATCGGTGAAGGTCTGAAACCGCTAAAGGTCTGACCACTGAAACCCCCACTGATCATGAGCACAGGGATGTCATTCTTGCTAATTGATGGAGCAGCTATCAGAACATCTGGAACTCCTGCACACGGCACTCAGATATCTCCACCACTCTCCCTCACTCCTATACTACTGAATGGAGTTGCGGGATGTATGCTCAACCGGCTGCTCCACCCATTAGTGAGAGCGGGATCCTGTTCTCCAGATTGCTTGAAGTCCCAGCAGTTGAAACCTCACCGACCGGCTTGTTATCCCATTATACTGTGTGTAGAGGATGACCTATTACTAAAAAACCCCTTTTGATAATAATAACGATAGTAGTAATAATAATAATAAATTTTATTATTATAATATACATTTTTTAAAAAAGAAAATCATTTAATTGTACAACAAATAAGCTACTTTTGACAAGTACAATGTCCCATGCATTATTTCATTTTTATCTTCTAAAAAAAAAGTTTAAAAAACTTATAACAAAAATAACTAAATCTCAATCTAATTTTCCCGGTTTTTGCTGCTCATGTAAAATCTGAAAGAAAGGGCTCAGTATTAGATTTTCAAAAAAGAGCGGATCCTGCCGGGGGAAGGGGGGAGCACACACCTGCATGTAAGTGTGCTTGGGTTTCCTTCATCCTTGTGGTAGATTTCCTATAACTCATTCACACGGAGACTCTATATGAGGGCTCAAATTGTTAAAATTTACAAAAGCTACAAAAATGAATATAAAAAAAAAACAAAAACATAGCGATGCATATATTTTACTTTTTGGTATTTCGCTTCTCACTCTTCCTGTGACTATATGTTTTTTCTGTATGGCTATCACTTTTTTTCCTCTTTTGTTTGGCACACATAGGAGATTTGTTCCAGAAACTTTAGTGACTAAAAGTTTAGTGTCAGATTTGTCTTACACCAATTCATGTGCTGATCACCCAATTAATCCTGTTCATGGCTGATTCTGATAATGAGTCTTTGTTCCATACATCTGCTAACTTATCCGAACGTTGTTCTTCACAATAGTATGTGATGAACATTATGTGTGAAGAACACATTGCAGATCTATGGAAACATCTGCAATGTGTTCTTCACACATACCATTTCCGTGGTGTTTCCATCCTTTTCTGAGGTTTCCAGGTGTTTGGCCAAGCTTCCCTGTGCAGAGCCTTGGTCCCCTTGAAAAATGCTCGAGTCTCCCATTGACTTCAATGGGGTTCGTTATTCGAGACGAGCACTCGAGCATCGGGAAAAGTTCGTCTCGAATAACGAGTACCCGAGCATTTTAGTGTTCGCTCATCTCTACTTCTCACTCTTCCTGTGACTATATGTTTTTTCTGTATGGCTATCACTTTTTTTCCTCTTTTGTTTGGCACACATAGGAGATTTGTTCCAGAAACTTTAGTGACTAAAAGTTTAGTGTCAGATTTGTCTTACACCAATTCATGTGCTGATCACCCAATTAATCCTGTTCAGGGCTGATTTTGATAATGAGTCTTTGTTCCATACATCTGCTAACTTATCCGAACGGTGTTCTTCACAATAGTATGTGAAGAACATTATGTGTGAAGAACACATTGCAGATCTATGGAAACATCTGCAATGTGTTCTTCACACATATTGGGGGTCATTTACTAAGGGCCCGATTCGCGTTTTCCCGACTTGTTACCCAAATATTTCCGATTTGCGCCGATTTTCCCTGAATTGCCCCGGGATTTTGGTGCACGCAATCGGTTTGTGTGGCACATCGGCGCTGGCATGCACGTGACGGAAATCGGGGGGCGTGGCCAAACGGTAACCTGACGGATTCGGAAAAACCGCCGCATTTAAAAAAAAAATTGGTCGCACGGGCCATACTCACATGCACCACGATGAAGACAATGAACTCCGGGGCACCTCGGCGGACTTTGGCGCAGCAGCGCCACCTGGTGGACATCGGGCACAGGCCCTTCATGAATCGCCGGAAGACCCGAACGCTCGTCAGAGAAGCCGCCGCTGGAACGCGAATGGACCGGGTAAGTAAATGTGCCCCATTGTTCTTCATATACTATTGTGAAGAACACCCTGTGATCTTCCCCGCACCAATTATTTGCTCGAGACGCTTTACACAATTTCTATCGAGCACAACACCTGTGATTACCGCAAAGTTTATTGATTGCAACGAAGAATTAGAGGTTTTATTTTCCGGCAATTAAAAAGAAAAAATAATATGTGTCTTATAGGACACAAGGGATAAGAGTCATTCACAGGATGTTTAATAAGAGAAGAGTGAGGCAGGCGGAGAGAGTTATATGTAGAACTGAAAAAATTCAATAAGGTGAAAATTTTAATCAAAAATATGGATTATATGGAGGAAAAAGTGCTCTTTTCGAGTTTTGCAGCCGTGAAAGGGTTAATCGGAGTCCTGTAAATGAAGCTGTTGAAGACAGGTTAATCTCCGATATATCGTATATTAGTTGCTTGTGGTTTTAAAAGGGATTTTCAGGCAGGAGAAAGGTGTTTCCAGGAATTGGTAAACATCATGGGGGCCAGGGTTGAAGAAAAATACAAGGTGTACTTAGCCAAATCCTGGATCCCACGTTGCACCTGTAGTCTTTAGCACCTGAACATGACTGTTAGTGCCGGAGGGACACACCTCAGACAATCCTTGGCCTCCTCAGACCATGGGTGTCACTTATGATGTCCAAGGGAATGACATCCTGTGGTCAAGGAAAGTGACATTCTGTGGTCAAGGAAGTGATTCTGTGGTCAAAAGAAGTGACATTCCCATGGTCAAGAAGGGACTTCCTGTGGTCAAAGGAAGTTACTTCCCGTTGTCCAAGGAAGGACTTCCCGTGGTCAAGGAAGTGACTTCCCATGGTCAAAGGAGTGACTAGCTGTGGTCCAAGGAAACCACAGTTTGAAGCAAAGTCCTGTGATCTCAGTGAAGACCAGACATACAACGCAGGAGCCAGAGTAGGGTTCAAGTTCCTTGAAAAGCTCTCTTCCTAATTATTAATGCTTGCCCAAAGTATAGGTCATTGATAAGGGATGAATGGGGGGGGGGGAATGTGACTCCCGACACTCTTGCTGATCAGCTGTTTGTTTTTAACTCCATACATGGTGTCCACAGGTCACTCTGTAACATAGAGGCCAGACCATCTAGTGTAGGCACCACTCTCATCAACGTGAAAAACTCAGCTCCTGCAATTAACTTGGATGGCCCTATATCACGTAACAAGTCATGGACCTCTTTTCCCACACCACACATGGGCGGCATTAGCTATGTATGACTGGGTGCAGGATGGTAGCAAGGGGTGTGACTATGGTCCTTCTGCCCTCCACCTCACCCCCCCCCCCCCTGCTTTGTAGCCTTATTATTTTTCGGACTTAAAGTTTATTAGTCTGAAATAGTGAAGTCACACATGTGCAGCCATCCACTGTAGTTTTGCCATTTGACAAACTGATCGGTGAAGGTCTGAAACCACTAAAGGTCTGACCACTGAAACCCCCACTGATCATGAGCACGGGATGTCATTCTGCTAATTGATGGAGCAGCTATCAGAAACATCTGGAACTCCTGCACACGGCACTCAGATATTCCACCACTCTCACTCACTCCTATACTACTGAATGGAGTTGCGGGATGTATGCTCAACCGGCTGCTCACCCATAGTGAGAGCGGGATCCTGTTCTCCGGATTGCTTGAAGTCCCAGCAGTTGAAACTCCACGACCGGCTTGTTATCCCATTATACTGCGTGTAGAGGATGACCTATTACTAAAAAAACCCTTTTGTAATAATAACGATAGTAGTAATAATAATAAATTTTATTTTATAATATACATTTTTAAAAAAGAAAATCATTTAATTGTACAACAAATAAGTACTTTTGACAAGTACAATGTCCCCATGCATTATTTCATTTTTATCTTCTAAAAAAAAGTTTAAAAAACTTATAACAAAATAAACTAAATCTCAATCTAATTTTCCCGGTTTTTGCTGCTCATGTAAAATCTGAAAGAAAGGGCTCAGATTAGATTTTCAAAAAGAGCGGATCCTGCGGGGGAGGGGGGAGGTACACACCTGCATGTAAGTGTGCTTGGTTCCTTCATCTTGTGGTAGATTTCCTCATTCACACGGAGACTCTATAGAGGGCTCAAATTGTTAAAATTTACAAAAGCTACAAAATGAATATAAAAAAAAAAAAACATAGCGATGCATATATTTACTTTTTGGTATTTCGCTTCTCACTCTTCCTGGGACTATATGTTTTTTCTGTATGGCTATCACTTTTTTTCCTCTTTTGTTTGGCACACATAGGAGATTTGTTCCAGAAACTTTAGTGACTAAAAGTTTAGTGTCAGATTTGTCTTACACCAATTCATGTGCTGATCACCCAATTAATCCTGTTCATGGCTGATTCTGATAATGAGTCTTTGTTCCATACATCTGCTAACTTATCCGAACGTTGTTCTTACAATAGTATGTGATGAACATTATGTGTGAAGACACATTGCAGATCTATGGAAACATCTGCAATGGTTCTTCACACATTTGGGGGTCATTTACTAAGGGCCCGATTCGCGTTTTCCCGACTTGTTACCCGAATATTTCCGATTTGCGCCGATTTTCCCTGAATTGCCCCGGGATTTTGGTGCACGCAATCGGTTTGTGGCGCATCGGCGCTGGCATGCACGTGACGGAAATCGGGGGGCGTGGCCGAACGGTAACCTGACGGATTCGGAAAAAACGCCGCATTTAAAAAAAATTGGTCGCACGGGCCATACTCACATGCACCACGATGAAGACAATGAACTCCGGGGCACCTCGGCGACTCGCGCAAGCAGGCACCTGGTGGACATCGGGCGCAGGCCCTTCATGAATCGCCGGAAGACCCGAGCGCTCGTCAGAGAAGCCGCCGCTGGAACGCGAATGGACCGGGTAAGTAAATGTGCCCCATTGTTCTTCATATACTATTGTGAAGAACACCATTCTGCAGGCATGTCTTCCGATAAGTTAGCAGATGTACGGAACATCTGCAATGTGTTCTTTCAATGGGTTCTTTCAATGTGTTCTTTCAGTGAAAACATCTGCAAACATCTGCAATGTGTTCTTCTTCAGTGTTCTTCTTTCAATGTGTTCTGTCAGTGAAAAATGCTTGAGTCTCCCATTGACTTCAATGGGGTTCGTTATTCGAGACGAGCACTCGAGCATCGGGAAAACTTCTACCTGAGTAACGAGCACTCGAGCATTTTAGTGCTCGCTCATCTCTAGTCATAATCTATCTGCCGACTTATTTATACATTTCCTATAATTTGTCCTCTACTGTCTCCTATCTAAATACCTGTGTATTGATGTGTTTTTCATTCTGTCTATCTATTTATCTTCATATCTTCTATCATTTTTATCTATCTATATCTTTCTACTTATCTGTGTGTATCCAGTTATCTCCTATAGTGTATCTATCTCTTACCTCTATCTACCTGTCCCGACCACAGCCGTGTGACAGCGTCCTTACTGTTTGGAAACTGCACAGTGCTATTATTAAATTGTTTTATTTTAGGGCCTTATTTTTAGTTTTGCCCTGAACTCTTTAACAAAAACTTTTAAAGAAGTAAAGAAAAAAAAAAATTCTGAGCAAAATAGTCTTTATCTATTCATGTGCAGTACTATTTGACAAAGAAAAACCCAAAACTTTTTGCAATTCAAGATTTCGGCCAGGATCTATTGGGACGTGCTGCCGAACTCATAAGAAAATTAATCCATGATGGGTCCTTGCAACTCCATAAAAAAGGGATGAAAATCTCCTCCTTATAGGAGTTATACCCTGTCCACATATAGCAATGAGATCAGTAGGGGTGCTGACTGCTGGGACCCCCATTGATCACTAGAACAAGGACCCTGTTCTCACTCATTGACGGAGCACCAAGTCAAGGATACCCACTGTCCCTCCATTCAATACTATGTTAATGCTGGAAGTTGCTGTGCTTGGGTATATCCCTTACTACCACTGGAGTTGTACGACGCATACTCAACCCGCCGCTCCATTATTTGGTGAGAATGGAACCACCGGCGATCGTGAGCGCTTCCTTCTCACTAATTCATGCAGCACAAGGTTGAGCATTCTTACTGCCGCTCCATTTAATACTGTGGGAACGCTGGAAGTTGTACAGTTGAATAGATGGTGAATGGTCAACCTGCCGCTTCATCCATTAGTAAGAATGGGACCAATGACCAGATTGTCATCTCCTATTCTGTGGAGGATAATAATAAAACATGATACAACCCCTATAATATACATAAGAATTACTACAATACTAGGACGGATCTTTTCTTTTTGGAAAAGAAACTGTCATATCATAACACATCCGCTGCATGACAAACCCAAATCTGCAAAATCCCTACCAAGAAGAGACATATTACTATTTTACAATATTTGACTTTGCCGTTTCCAATCAGACATCAGGCATTGAGGCTGTGTTCACACGTGGCGTTTACATAGCATTTTTAAACACAGTACAACAGCCATTGAGAGGAGATTTCCCTAATTACATTCCGTTAAAAATTGTGTTTACAAAAAAACCTATGTTAACACACTGTTAACACATTAAGTTAACATCTCATTTTTTTAAACAGATGCTAATGCAATGTAATTAGGGTAATCTCCTCTCCTCAGCTGTTGTACTGCGTTTCAAAAGGATATGTAAACACCACATGTGAACACAGCCTTAGGGTGGATTCACACCTGCTTGTTGGGTCTGTTGCACATTCATTGAATGTTGTCTTGATTTTGCTTCGTTTCATTGTCTGCGATACGTCTGTTCCGGTTCTTATTCACATCCAGAAGGCATTCGTTGTAAAACATAACACCTGGTTTCCCAGCATCATTAGTAAAAAACTGGGTTTTCAAAATTCCTTCTTTGCAGACCCACAAACTTCTATTGGATCGCATACATGAAAAATGTTTTAAATTTTAAAAAAATTATGGAAAAATAACGAAATGTGAAAACACCCATAGAAAACAACGACTCAGTAAGGCAATGTGAAAATGACTGAGCCATAAACGTGAAAAAAACACCAGTCTGTGTATAAAAGGAGATCTACTACAATGTGCCAGTGGCAAATTGTAATAGATGAACAGTAAAATCACCATATACTGCCATACTGTAGTATATGCAGTATATGGTAGGATCAATCAGACAACCTAGGGTTAAAGTACCGTAGGGGGTCTGAAAAACAGTAACAAAATGTAAAAAATAAATTAATGAAAAAAAAACAAAAAATTCAACTCACCACCCTTTCCTTATAACTTATATAAAAATAAACAGTAAAAATCATAATCATGTTAGGTCTCGCCGCATCCCAAAATGTCCGATCAAACAAAATATCATAACAGTTATTTTACAGCATTTACAGGAACGGAAAATAGCATCTAAATGTCCAAAACACCACTTTTCCTCCATTTTGCAGCACATAAGATATTTAATAAAAAGTCATCAAAAGTCCTTAAAAAGAGAGCAGTATGTATGTATGAAAACATTATAAAACCTATATAAATTTTGTATCCCTCTGATCGTACCCACCTAAAGAATATAGGAGAAGTGTCATTAGTGAAAGCTGTAAAAACCAAGCCCACAGAAGACAAGCCCTCACACTCCTCTTTACGTGGAAAAATTAAACAGTTATAGATTTATAAATGTGGGGAGTAAAAATTAGAAACGCAAAATCGAAAAAAAGGCCTGGTCATTAAAGGAAATCAACCACTTAAAAAAAACAAAAAAATATCTTCAAATATTCACCTCCAGTATTGGAGGGGGAGGTGTGAGGGTTCGCATAATTAGCAGGCCGGAGCACTGGACATCTCGTCCCGTGCTCTGTGCTGCTAATTATAAGTTTAAGGTGATCCTAGAGTGTTAAGACTTGCGAAGGACAGCACCGGGGTCAAGATGAAGAAGAGCGGGGGTGCGTATTTGTAGGTGGTTTTTTTGTTTTTTTAAGTGGTTGATTTCCTCTCAGGGGTAAAAGGGGTTGTCCGTAGATTGAAAACCATGGCTGCTTGCCTCGGGGTTATGGTGCCGGAAATGGAGAGTTCTGGGTTGGGTCCGTTAGTTGACGGTGGAAAGATAAGAAGAGAGAGGACATGATATTAGAGACATGCAAAAAAACAGAAAAAGCACAGTGTGACAGTAGATGAGTCTAGTGACAATAATATAAACCAGTATAGCCAAGAGAAAGCCTCTTAGTAATGGACAGATATCAGAGACAGTTACAAAAAAGTGTCCACAGCGACAAAATAACGGAGGAGATGTGACCGTACATCGCACGTTACTATAGACAAATGATGAAAGGGGAAGCTTCTCCCATGTAAAACATCTATTCATAATCATTGACAAACTCAGCTCTGCTACACGTGTTTTCCATGTAAAAACTACAAGCGCAGAACAAGTTTTGGGTCTTGTCAGTCGCAGTGATGCGTGAATGTAGCGCAGGTCTGTATCAGGACCAAGCAGGATTCCTGTGCTAGGAGGCAGCGCGAGGGATTGAGTCCTATCATCACCCGGCACACAAGGAGCCGCACACCGGCTTCTTCTATCAGCGCCTTTCAGGGCTTGGCACAGCACAATGGCTTAATGACTGCTGTCTAATTGCTAAGCTCATTATGCCTTATTTAATAAGGGCACGACCCCCTGCGCTCCTGCTGGGAGTTGTAGTCCGATGACAGTCAGAAAAGCATATGAGATGGTGCCATCATACGGATATATCAGTGCAGGGACCCCAAATAACCAAATCTTTTACCCCTCCAGTCCTAAATGTGTAATCGGACCCCGATCAACCACGTGCGACTTATATATTGTGGAATGTGTCAGGCTGCGTTCACACATGGCAGTAACGCATGTGGCTTCAAACGCATCAGAACAGGTGAGAAGAAGAGATTTGCCTGATTACATAGCTGTTAACATTGCGTTAACAAAATGCAGGTGTTAACACATAGGTTAAAATAGCATTAACACTTGCGTTAATGCTATTTTAACATATGCGTTAACGCAATGTTGACAGCTATGTAATCAGGCAAATCTCTTCTTCTCACCTGTCCTGATGCGTTTGAAGACGCATGCGTTACTGCCACGTGTGAACAGACCACAAGAGTAGCTACACCCCTGAGTGTATGGAAATATCTTGTCCTGCTAAATTACTACCCCCCATGCACCATAATTAAACTGAATTGGCCGCTGGGGATTCTGGGATAGGACTTACGATAGGTTTACGTTGCATTTTGAAGCGCAATACAACAGCCGAGGAGAGGAGAGATTTGCCTAATTACATTGATGCTAACATTTGCCTTTACAGAACTTAATGTTGACACATTTGTTAACATTATGTTAACATTTGTGTGTTGTTAACACAATTTTATTAGGCAAATCTCCTCTCATATTGTTATATTGAAAACACAATGTAAACGCCATGTGTAAAACTAGCCTTAGGAAATCTAACATCAAAATCCATCCTGATAAACCAGGGACATTACTCATAGATCCAGACACCGGAACGGTGGAAATCTTCTTATATTTGCTATCCATGGCCGCCGTCCTTCTAAAAGCAACTTATAAAATTATACTAAGGAGCAGACAGGGTTCAAGAGGGTGTTAGCAGAACCCCTACATGCTGTAGCTTCACAGGCTGTTACACTGTCTCCTCCTGCTCCCTCAGAACTCCCCCCCCCCACCTCTGCCTCTTGTAATCTCACACAGTGGGAAGGTGGAGGTGCTCCTGTACAGAATAACAGACTGGGAAGCTGCAGCAACAGTTTTTAAGTTGTCCCAGAGCCCTTTAGCTCATTATCATAGTTTTTAAAGCTGATTTTAGGCCATAGATAACACATACAAGAAGATTACCACAGTTACCATGGTGCCTGGATCTATGAGTAATTGTCCCTAGTCTATCATTAATTTTGCTTGGTTTAGTCTTAATCATCAGCATTAATTAAAATGCACCCTAAATAAAAACATTTTTTTAGGCCCTTAAAGGGGTTTTATCAAATATTTCATTGTTATGTACTGACTGCTGGGACACCCACCGATCATTAGAACTGCCCCCCAGCATGCATCCTGTCACTCTTTTCAATAGTATGGAAGTTTTGGAAATTGCAGAGCACAGCGCTCGGTATCTCCAGGTCTCCCCTCCACTGTGGAAATACCTAAGCGTTGTGCTCAGCAATTTCTGCCAGTCACACACCCATCAATTGGGTTATAAATCCCCTATCCTGTATATAGGGAATACAAATTAGCACAACCCCTTCACCAATAAAAACTTCTGCTTGACCATCCAATATCCGCAAGAGGTAATGATCAGGGTATTCATCTGTTTCTGCTGCAAGGTGTTAAAAACTGGAAAGGGTTCTTTACTAACACAATAGAAATGCCCTAAAATTATTTATCAATCATTTTATATATTATTTTTTATAAGTTATCAAGATGAATATAATAATAGCACAAAAAACTGCATCAAACTAAGAAATGACGCTAAATAGATAGAGAGAAATTATTCCCATTCCCTTATGGGGTCCGGAAGGAATATTTTTCCCAATTGAGAAGAAATTGCCTGAAATCACTTGGATTTTTAATTTTTTAGATTTTTTTTTAGTCAAACAGCTAATAACCAGAAAGGCTGAAGTTGCAGATGTTTGATTTTTTTTTTCCTACTAAAGTGACTATTTTACTGTATGTGACAAAGAAAATGTTCAATGGCTGAAACAAAAATGTGTAATCGATAATTACAGCACGCGCCTCGTCTTTAGATAAATCTCGGGGATATTGTCTAGAAGTGCAGGTGACAAAATCAACCTTGATTAAGGGTCGCAGAAGTTCCAAAAAAGTAATTGCTGAGCGGTCATCAACTCAACACCCCCATCTAGTGGTGATAGCGGGGTATAGCGCTGACATTACACCGCAGCTATTAGAAAGGATATTTATTATATATATACTGTATATAGATAGTTGTAAAGGATATTTATAAATAACATGCGGGGGCGCATGAAGTTATTGTAGTTACAAATAGTGCACAGATATTTTTTTTACCAAATTATTTGTGTCCTAAGTAAATTTGGTCAGTTACATGAAACATGTGTTGGCCAAGTGCATGTTTCCCTACAAGGTAAACTTTTGAATGTCGACTTGTATTCTATTTATGTCACTTTTTGGCAGAATTTGCACCATAATTTGAATTTCTTTTGGCTAATATGTAAATCATTCACATATAACTATACTGATGGTTATAGCTGGATGTATATGGACAATGACAACCTGAAAGACACACAATACCTCCTCACCTACAGGGGCATTGCTGAGTGTTGCTGCTACAGCTATTATATTTCCAATATACTTTCTGTATCAATTTCTCACGGCTTTCTAGATCTCTGCTTGCTGTTATTCAATAGAGAGGTGCATAGCTCCTTATATATCTCTGGTCATGTGATGTCACACAGGTGCATGGCTTGTTATATCTCTGGTCTTGTGATGTCACACAGGTACACGGCTTGTTATATCTCTGGTCTTGTGATGTCACACAGGTACACGGCTTGTTATATCCCTGGTCTTGTGATGTCACACAGGTGCACAGCTCATTATATCCCTGGTCTTGTGATGTCACACAGGTGCACAGCTCATTATATCCCTGGTCATGTGATGTCACACAGGTGCACGGCTTGTTATATCCCTGGTCATGTGATATCACATAGGTGCATGGCTCGTTATATTCCTGGTCATGTGATGTCACACAGGCCCACAGCTTGTCATATTCCTGGTCTTGTGATGTCACACAGGTGCACGGCTCTTTATATCCCTGGTCATGTGATGTCACACAGGTGCACGGCTCGTTATATCCCTGGTCATGTGATGTCACACAGGTGCATTGCTCATTATATCCCTGGTCATGTGATGTCATACAGGTGCATGGCTCGTTATATCCCTGGTCATGTGATGTCACATAGGTTCACGGCTCGTTATATCCCTGGTCATGTGATGTCACACAGGCGCACAGCTTGTTATATTCCTGGTCTTGTGATGTCACACAGGTGCACAGCTCCTTATATCCCTGGTCATGTGATATCACATAGGTGCATGGCTCGTTATATTCCTGGTCATGTGATGTCACACAGGTGCACAGCTCGTTATATTCCTGGTCTTATGATGTCACACAGGTGCACGGCTCGTTATATCCCTGGTCATGTGATATCACATAGGTGCATGGCTCGTTATATCCCTGGTCATGTGATGTCACACAGGCGCACAGCTTGTTATATTCCTGGTCATGTGATATTCACATAGGTGATGGCTCTTATATTCTGTCTTGTGATGTCACACAGGTGCACGGCTCGTTATATCCCTGGTCATGTGATATCACATAGGTGCATGGCTCGTTATATCCCTGGTCATGTGATGTCACACAGGCGCACAGCTTGTTATATTGCTGGTCTTGTGATGTCACACAGGTGCACGGCTCGTTATATCCCTGGTCATGTGATATCAGATAGGTGCATGGCTCGTTATATCCCTGGTCATGTGATGTCACACAGGCGCACAGCTTGTTATATTGCTGGTCTTGTGATGTCACACAGGTGCATGGCTCGTTATATTCCTGGTATTGTGATGTCACACATGTGATCAATAACCAGTACCCGGTGTCTTGCATTGTTTTAATGCAGTATGTAATAAAAGAAAAGTTTGATGCTCGCTGATGTCCTCTGATATTTATGGCTTTTTGTTGCGCGAGATCGGATTTTGTCGCAATTGCGCCGTCTTTCATGCGACACAAATCGGGGGCGTGGTCGTTGGACAACCCGACTGATTTAGACTGAGCGCTGGATTTAACATTCAAATTGTGTCGCAAGCCCATGCACTTACATGCATCAGGAAGAAGAAGGTGAACTCCGGCGGACCTCAGCGGGGAAGCGACACATGGAGGATATTGGGCGCACGATCTTAGTGAATCGCGGCAGACTTCATTCTCGTCGGACATTCCGGATCGGGGATTGCGACAGGACTGGGTAAGTAAATGTGCCCCAATGTGTTTCATGTGGCTATCACTGCCGGATTAAAGGGACGCTTACTCTATTAAAGGACATTTACCACCACATTTTTGGGTGGTAGACTGTCACCAAATGCATGCTCGTTACCTTAAGGGTGATGGGGGAGTCCTCCTGCCATGTCACTTTGCTGTCTGCTTATCTCTTGCTCTTGCGCAGCCGCACTTCTCTCTGGCCTGCTGGGCAGCAGATAGCCAGCAAGCCCCCAGTAGTATACAGCCAGCAAGCCCCCAGTAGTATACAGCCAGCAAGCCCCCAGTAGTATACAGCCAGCAAGCCCCCAGTAGTATACAACCAGCAAGCCCCCAGTAGTATACAGCCAGCCCCATGTAGCATACAGCCAGCAAGCCCCAAGTAGTATACAGCCAGCTAGCCCCCAGCAGTATACAGCCAGTCCCTAGTAGTATACAGCCAGACAGACCCCAGTGTTATATGAATGCTCATGAAAAGTAGGCACCGATAAATCTTTAAACATTTTTCAATCCTTTATTTTCTCCAAATTCAGAAGGTAAGCATTAAAACCAAGTATCCAAGTGGCATCACCAGGAATTATGTTGTGGGGTACTTGCCAGTATTATATAGCCAGCCCCCTGTAGTATATAGCCTGCCAGCCCCCAGTAGTATACAGCCTGCCAGCCCCCAGTAGTATATAGCAAGCCAGACCCCAGTAGTATATAGTCAGCCAGACCCCAGTAGTATAAAGTCAGCCAGACCCCAGTAGTATATAGCCAGCCAGACCCCATTATTATATAGCCAGCCAGACCCCAGTAGTATATAGTCAGCCAGACCCCAGCAGTATATAGCTAACCAGACCCCAGTAGTATATAGCCAGGTAGACCGCTGTAGTATATAGCCAGACAGTCCCCTGTAGTATATAGCCAGCCAGCCCCCAGTGGTATATAGCCAGCCAGCCCCCAGTGGTATATAGCCAGCCAGCCCCCAGTGTTATATTGCCAGTCAGACTCCAGTATTATATAGCCACCAGCCCCCTGTAGTATATAGCCAGACAGCCCCCTGTAGTATATAGCCTGCCAGATCCCTGTAGTATATAGCCTGCCAGCCCCTGTAATATATAACCTGCCAGACCCTGTAATATATAGCCTGCCAGCCCCGTGTAGTATATAGCCTGCCAACCCCCTGTAGTATATAGCCTGACAGCCCCCTGTAGTATACAGCCTGCCAGCCCCCTGTTGTATACAACAGGCCAGCCCCCTGTAGTATATAATCGGCCAGCCCCCTGTAGTATATAGCCAGCCAGTCCCCTGTAGTATATAGCCTGCCAGCCCCCTGTAGTATATAGCCTGCCAGCCCCTGTAGTACATAGCCTGCCGGCCCCTCTAGCATATAGACTATCAGCCCCCTGTAGTATATAGTCGTTCAAACCCGTGTAGTATATAGCAAGCCCCCTGGGGAATAAAGCTTGCCAGCTCCCAGTATGGCCAGAACATAAATAAACTGAGCACTTACCTTTCTGACACCCTGGACAGCTCCTCTTCTTTCTTCATGTGCTGAGCAGTGGCGGACATCATAGTTTGTGCATCGGCCTGGCCATGCGCATGAAGCTGACGCTGACCTGAGCCTGCGCACATGTCCGAGGTGTCACAAAGATGTTTTTTTTTTAAATACCTCAGTATAAACCGAATGGGGAGTTTTTATACTAGAGTATATACGGTATATTACACACATTTATTCTTGTACAGAATTCAAAGTACATCTTAGATACGGAATGAACAGGTTGTACGTGTAGATTAGAATGGAATGAACATTTGTAACACATATGTAGCCGTGTACAGCATTCCCGGAGCATCTTCATATGGGGAAAGAGCAGTTTTTAAGTACAGATTATATAGGAATGAATATATATTCCACATATTCAGCTGTGCGTCCTAGATGGGGAATGAACAGGTTGTATGCTGAATTACAGTGGAATGAATGATCTTACACATATTCAGATGAGCCGGCACCCTATATAGGGAATTCATAAATTGTTTATAGTGATTTTAATAGAATGAACAGGACTCAACATTTTGATTCCATATTAATCTACGCGTTCAAACGGCTCATTCCATGTTCATGGAGATCTCTCTACATCTCTTTATGTGTAATATATGTTCATTCCACTATAATCTACACATACAACCTGATCATTGCACATATAGGACACACAGGGAGGTCTGTACACAGATACATATGTGTAATACATGGCCATTCCACTATTAACTACACATACAACCTGATCATTGCACATCGAAGAAACTCAGGGAATTCTGTACACGGCTACATATGTGTTATATATGTTCATTCCCCTATAATCTACACATACAACCTGATCATTCCACATCTAGGACACACAAGGAATTCTGTACACAGATACATATGTGTTATATATGTTCATTCCACTATAAATTACAAATATACATAGCAGATTCCCAAAGCAAACCTCAGGGAGTTCTGTACATGGCTAAATATGTATAATATATGTTCATTCCACTATAAACTATACATACAACCTGATCATTCCACATCTAGGAGGCTCTGGGAGTTCTGTACACAGATACATATATGTTATATATGTTCATTCCATTCTAATCTACACAAAACCTGTTCCTTCCCCATCTAGGAATCTACCTCTATTTATTATAAAATTATACCTCTTTTCATTTTTATTCATTAGTTATTCTGTTCCCTGTATATTCTATTACTTCCTGCTATTAGTTTGCCCCCATTTATTTACTTATAGCTACAGTAAGTAATCACTGAAATCACAAGATTTCACAAAACATTAAAAAAAACACTGAAATAAATGAGTGTAAATCAGACAGAGCCTTTACACACGATTTGATTTTTTCTATCAATTATAATATTAGGGGTCCCCCTTGTGGTCACTTTGGGGATAGGATGACATGCAATATGATTTACATGACCCTATACTACATTTGGAGTGTGCGAAATTTCAGGATGAACCTAAAATGCACTTCAACCTTTACATGTGAGCGGTTATTGTGACCTTCTCTAACGCATTTTGTGAATTTTCAATGAAATGTCTAAAAATTCTATAGCTTGTGCTGGAGTTTTTTGGGCCAAACAATGTCACACATTTTAGACAATTTGAAAAGATAAATGTGATTTGTGACATTTAGCACCTCTGGAAAAGCAGATAAATGCGTCTTATTGACAATATTCTGGCGGACTTCAGTGCACATTTCAAAAAGTCCCCAAAAAGGGCGTGAAAATTGCAATGCACCAAGAAAAGTCACAAAAAAGACAGAAAGAAAGGTAAATGACCCCCAGAGTTTCGTCAGCAGGTTATACCAGAGATAGAGATACAGGGATACTGGAAGTCGCAGAAAGGCACAAAAATGGACGTCTTTCATCCACATCACACACTGTTGGCAACTCCATTGCCCAGCCGGATGAGATGATGAATGTCACACCACTAAAGCCTCATTCACACAGCTGTGTGCTCACCCGAAACAAGATCCGAGGAGCAGCACTCAACTGGATAGAGAATGGAGGGGAAGTGAGCGCTCCTCACCCCTCCCCTCTACACTGAAAGCTCAGTGATGGTATAGTGAGGCACGCCATGACCGGGAGCCATAGATCTGGTGCGGACAGATCACCGACACAATTACTGCCATGTGAATCTGCCCACATCACCAGACCGGTAGTGGATTAAATACAAGCGGTTTGGGTGATATTCCAGTGCCCAAGCCTTCTAGGGGTCCCATAGCCACCCAAAGCACCCACTGACGTGGTCCTACACCCCTGAAATCCTCGTACGTCTGATCCTGTTCTCAACACACGCGCTCAAGAGACATTTCAGGACCTTTAAAGGTCTCCCAAAGGTCTTAAAACTGCAGATCAAAAGCAGGAGAAGGGACGTATACTCCATACCCCAAGAAGTTTGAATCTTGTACCAGATGTAGAAAGTGAAATCCAGACACAGGCTTCATGATTTTGCTTAGGCCGGGGACCATCTACACCGGATGAGGAGCCAGTGGGCCTCTATATACTGATGGAAGGTGTTCACACTGAGCAGAAATGATGGCCGCCAGTGTCACGGAAAGCTATATGCATGAGCTAGTGTTGTCTGCAGATGAGGCTTTGGTGGTGGTGGTGTTACAGGGTGGGCAGGTGTTTAGTCTGTACAGAACTGTCCTACACTTTGTGAATGGAAAAGAGACAAGTCCCTACTACTTGGACTAATCCAGTCATTGTGCCTCTGGATGTCTCATTTCATCTACACAAACAACAATGCACCAGCTCATCATTGTCGCATCAGTAGGGAGCAGCAGCTGGAGACGGGGGGACCTCACATGGAGGGACCTGGATGTTCTCCAGATCTGAATCTGATTGGATCAGATGAGCCTTCGTCAGGGCCTCCCTTCAAGAAGATGGGAAGCCGCTGCTGCAGATAACTAGTTGAATTGTGAACAGGATTAAATGATGTTGTCAGCTGTAATTAATGATCAAGGGCACATGACACCGTATGGAGACATAGACATTTTTGTGTTTTAATATCTTCAAATTTACTTTGGTTTGTATTCTTTCCTCCTTTCCACGAATAAATCATTTCTGCTGAATTCCATCTTGCTGGCAAGATGTACAGAACATCATGTTGCAGGGAAGTCTGTGGAGAGGGAAGAAGGAGCAGTGAGTCACAGCTGCTTAGCTCTCTACCCATCAGCTGAACCGACATGATGAAAAATGAAAACCACGAGTCGTATAATGAGCAGAAACATGGGGGATGGCTCCAGCAAATACGGCATAAAATCTGCCAGTTTTCCAGAGGAGACCATAGTAAATCTGGCGGGCCCTGACATGTCAAAAGTGGCGTTCCAGTCGGTGAACGCTTAAACTTACATGGAAGGTTAGATTTATGTGCCTTCTCCCCAGGCATAATGAATCTCCCCCATTGTTACTCAACATCTACAAACAATGAACTAATTTCTTCAAACTGTATTGAAAAGTTAGATACAATGGGGCTCATTTACTAAGGGTCGTGCTGCTCACTTTCGTCGGACTGTGCACCTTTTTCGGGAATTGCACGGCTTAAACAGGTATTTAACAGGTGTTTGTGCTGGGACTTTGGCGCACACGATGGGATTGTGGCACAGCTGCGCTAGTTTCCATGCAACACAAATTGTGGGGGGGGGGGCGTGCCAACGGGCTGTCCGACTGATTTGGACTGAGCGCGGGATTAAACATTCAAATTGTGTTGCAGGACAATGCACTTACATGCACCAGGAAGAAGAAGGTGAACTCCGGCAGACCTGAGCGGGGAAACGACACATGCAGGATATCACGCGCACAATCTTAGTGAATCGCGGCAGAGTGCACTTTCGTGATCTCTAGCGGCCAGGTAAGTAAATGAGCCCCAATTTCCTAAATACTGAGATTCTAGTAGCAGACCTCAATGTACTAATTTACAGTCCATTATCTTGTCTATCGGGACCCCAAAGATCTCACTCCAGTCAAAGGAGAATCAGTAGAAGAATTTTGTGACCATAAACTTACCTGATCTTCACCCCAAAAATCGAATAAAATAGATGAACCGAACCGCACAATCTTACCCGGATTATATGTAACTTCAACCATTTTTTTCTGATTGATCATCAGAAGGTTCACGACAACCAACATTTTGTCAAATCAGTCCAGAGGAATTTCTAGAAAAAAAACCATTTTGTTGAGTCTGAAGATTCGCTGCCTTTGTCAGCACTTGTGTCCCGTCACCCCTTATCCCGGGCCCCGTTATTTATCTCCTAATGACACGCGGCTAGCGAGACATGATCAGAGATTTCCTGCTGTCTGGTGACACGTGGTCGCGTCGCATTCCCTTCATGATCCGAAAAAAAGGGATGGTTCACACAGCAAACTAATAGGAGCGTCATCCCCATGATTTCACATAGGAACGCCACAGGAAAATTGCGGCTCTGCGAACTGAACTTCAATTGACACTTCCATCGAAGAAGAATATAATCTTCAAAATGTTTCTGGAAGAAGTAGATTAGCAGTGACATTGGAGGGAGAGAATGGAAGTCATTAGCATTAATTGCCTATTAATTTACACTGATTACAGATCCCCCTCCGATAGCGGGGACTATCACACCACAGCGACCATCATGGTGGAAAATATATTGTTCCGGAAATTACTGCAAGGCCATATACACATCACTGAACGGACGCCATTTATGATACTACAAAGAAAAAACTCATCTGACACATTTTATCTACACAAGCGACTCCTTCATACTGAGTTCTGGGCTATCATTTATGTCATCATAGGAGAAATTAATGTTTCAATTACTTTGGGTCAAAATGGGCCTAAAACATAGTATGTATATAAAATGTAACTAGAAAGAAAGGACAAGTGCTCTGTTAATTTATAGGCCTTGTCACCAATAAAATGTCCTTTCTAGAAATCCCCTTTTATGTGAAATCTCATCCATTTACCAATAAAAAAAATATCCTCCAAAGTCAAGAAAATCTGACTCATTTTCACATGAGATGAGTCAAGTTTAGTGGTTACAGTTGTAGTGTCACTTCAGAAGCTAAAGACATAGGGTGTATTTATTAGGACTTCTATGCCACAAACGTGCTATAGGAGCCCCAAAATAATCGCAAATTTCCCTTTCTGCCACCTCTACACCAGGGGGGCGTGGACGAGTATGAAAGTCGCCCAGCCGGAAAGGCAGTGGTCCAGCGTGAGGCATTCCTCTCCCCGCGGCAGTGCAGTCACTGCAACTGCCTACTTTTTACATGTGACTTTCCACCTGCCAAATATATCAAGAGGCTGTGGTCGAGCGCCTGGTATGATAAATGTCCCCCATAGTTGGAAATCTAAGCTGTAAATCCGTAAATCACTACACTTTTTTCATAAATATGCATATATTTTTTTTAAATACCGCGATTTTTCCGAATCCATCGGGTTTTCCAACGGCCAGGCCCACCAAACCCGGGGCAATTCGGCGCAAATCGGAAAAATTCGGGAAACCCGACAAAAAAAAGCGATTCGGGCTCGCTTCCCCCGCTGAGGTCCGCCGGAGTTCACCTTCTTCTTCCCGTTGCATGTGCGTGCTTGATCTTGCGACACAATTTGGTTTTTAAATTCCGCGATTTGTCCAAATCAGTCGGGTTGTCTGATGGCCACGCCCCCCAATTTGTGTCACATGCAAGCCGGCGCCGATGTGACACAATCCGATTACGGGCGGCAAAAACCTGAGCAATTCAGCGCAAAACTGAGAAAATCCCAAAACCTGGCGGAAATGCGTCCGACGGACCCTTAGTTAATGTGCCCAATTGTCCCTTAAATCTTAACATGCAAAATTGTGGAGTTCCATTGTATAATACTCACGGACAGTTTGTGAAGTGTAGTTATAGAGTTTGGTCCTGTAATACTCACAGGTTGCTTGGCTATGCGCTCAATTGCCTCTCTTTCCACACGTGTAAGTGTCTCCTTCCGCGTCTGGTCAGACTTATTGCGCATGCGCGGAACCAATACACAATTAGTGTTCCGGAGCTCCGTCTTTTATGGTGGGTTTCTTTCAATATTTGCACATCTCCAGAAGTGTTCTCCGTTTGTGTCAAGACCGTTCCCGTCTATCCAGGTATCATTTCCTTCTTTTTAGATGTAAAACAAGGAAGATCTTTACAATGGAGAAATTGGAGGTTTTCCTCGCGATCGCCACCGGCAAAGCTACATGGGTGCGCCATCGTTCCGAAGATCGTAGCTCCCCGTGACATCATCGGGGAGCTGTGATCTGTTGCTATGACAGCCTTGGGTCTTTCAAAGACCCGAGGATGTCTCGTTTTAACCCATTCATTACAATGTGCTAATCCCCATACACTGCCATACTGTACTGTACTGGGGCAAAACATTTTTTTTGTCTGGATCTACCATTATAGAATATACAGTTTTGACTTACATACAAATTCAACTTAAGAACAAACCTACGGAACCTATCTTGTACGTAACTCAGGGACTACTTGTATATATGTTCAGTTCTCAAAATATGTTATATAAGTGTATGTGTCCTTATTTTTATTATACAGTATGTAAATCTATTTTCTTCTTCATATGTAGTTCATGTGTATCTATGTTACATTTTTAATTCTATGTTCTGATGTTAAATAAGGTATATGTATTTTTTCATATATACATATATATTGTGGGAGATTTGGCCCAGTAGAGTCCGTGGTAGCGGGGTGCTGTGATGCAGTTGAAGACAGTGACACCAAGGTACAGTCCAAAACAGGTCTCGCCTGCGTTTATTGCAGCAGCAAAATAAAACAGCCTTTACATTCAGGCATTAAACAAACAATAACCTACCCGTCTGGGTGCTAACTGAACAGAGTTCCTCTAACTCACCACTAAGCATAAAGGCTGTCGCTGCTCCAGGCACAGGGGTCAGGGCTGTGTGCTCTCCAGCCTCCTTCCAGAGCCAACAGTCTCAGCTCTGCTCAGCAGCTTTATGCAGCCTGATTAGGCTGCTGCCACCACCTGTGTCCCAGGTGTTGGACAACACAACCTCCCCATTAACCCCTTAAGGACGCAGGGTTTTTCGGCTCATTTCTCGCTCTCCAACTTCAAAAATCCATAACTTTTTCATTTTTACGTGTACAGACCTGTGTGAGGGCTTATTTTGTGCGTAACAAATTTTACTTTCCCGTAATGTTATTTATTTTAACATGCCGTGTACTGCGAAGCTGAAAAAAAATTCAAAATGTGGAAAAATTGAAAAAAAAACGCACGTTCTTGTGGGCTCAGTTTTTACGACTTTCACTCTTCGCTCCAAATAACACGCCTACTTTATTCTTTGGTTCGGTGCGATCGCGGTGATACCAAATTTATACAGGTTTTATTGTGTTTTAATACATTTTAAAAAATTAAACAAATGTGTACAAAAAAGAAAAAAAAATTTTGCCATCTTCTGACGCTAATAACTTTTTCATACTTTGGCGCACGGAGATGAGTGAGGGGTCATTTTTTGTGAAATGAGGCGGCGTTTTCATTGCTACCATTTTGAGGTCTGTGCGACATTTTGATCATTTTTTATTTCATTTTTTATGTTATGTAAAAAGGTGTAAAAGTCGCATTTCGGACATTTGGGCGCCATTTCCCGCCTCGGAGGTCACCACCGCCCGTAACTGTTTTTATGTTTTGATAGATCGGGCATTTTGGGACGCAGCGATACCTAATATGTTTGTGATTTTTACTGTTTATTATGTTTTATATCTGTTCTAGGGAAAGGGGGGTGATTTGAACTTTTAATATTTTATTAATTTTTTTTATTTTTTAAACTTTTTTTTTTCTTTTTTTTTTTACTATTTCTTAGACCATCTAGGGTACATTAACCCTAGATGGTCAGATCGCTACTACCATATACTGCAATACTACAGTATTGCAATATATGGCATTTTTGCACACTATACATTACAATGAGCCACAGGCTCATTGTAATGGATATGCAGAAGCCATGTATCCTCGGGTCAAACGAAGACCCGAGGCTACCATGGCAACCGATCGCCGCCCCCCAATGATGTTCGGGGGCGCGGCGATCGTAACAAAGATGCAAGCACCGACCGCGGTTATTAGCGGTGGGGGTTTTCTGCAATATGCAAAAAACCCCACCTTTGTATGAAGAGGACTCAGCCTGTGAGCCCTCTTCATACATCCCTTATACCTCTGCGCCGTAGAGCTACGGCGCAGAGCGTTAAGGGGTTAATGTTGGTGACACACATGGCGTTTTTGGGCCGTTTTTAGATCGTAAAAAACGCATGCAGAATTTCATTGACTTCATCAAACACCCTGAAGCCATGGTCAATGTGACAAGAAGAGCTCAAATAACAATTTCTGCATGTCATCATTTGGCTTATCAGCCGGTTATCCTCATATTCCCATCCTGCCTCTACACCGGAAGGACCTCAGGATGACGCATCACACGTGGGCACACTGCATTGCCGCTCCCCATGTCTGCCATGACGTGTGGATTTGGATGGGGCTGGAACGTGCAGTGCACACGACAATACGATTATTTCAGCGCTTCTACATTAACCAGTTCTTCTACATCAGATTCTAATCTCCTCCTTTGTCTGGAAAAAATACACAACCACATTGCATTATGGGTCAAAATGGCCACAGCTTTATTACAGAAAACCTACCTTTTATGCATTATGAACCAAATAATAATATAGCTTCAAAAAACATATGCAAAAACATATCTTGTTTAATCCCTGAGTGGTTTTCCTGAAATTATGATAATGAGGCTCTGTTGCTCCTGTGCCTGACTCGGTGCTCCTCCTCTTGCATTAAGTATGCACGGCTCCAGATAATGATGTAATCACTGTGTTATCCCTTAGGGCCCGTTCACACATTGCGTTTTGTTTGCGTTTTCATTGTGTTTGAAACCCATTACAACAGCTGATGAAAGGTAATTTGCCTAATTACATTACCGTTTACATTTGTTAACACAATGTTAACACACGTGTTAAAGCATTGTTAATGCACTCGTTAACCTCGCGTTTACGATGCGTTTTGTAAATGAAAATGTTAACAATGATGTAATTAGGCAAATCACCTCTCCTTAGCTGTTGTAATGCGCTTCAAACGCAATGAAAACCATCCCCCAGCTGCTGTGTATCTGAGTCATCCAGCTCAGATTGACTAGTCCTGTCTGGAGAGTTGAGTAAGCTCAATGTAATTTGTTTATGAACGGCAGCCAGTATCCAACCAGCTTTCCCAGGTCATGAATTTTATAATTGTATTTTGAGCAAAACCACTTGGATCAGGAATTAAACAAGATATGTTTCTGCATCAGTGTAGCTACAGCATTCTCAATGTATGTTTGGTTTACAATGCATGAGAAGAAATGGTAGAATTCCTTTAAAATCATTTTAAAAAATTGAAGGAGGAGTCAGGTGACTTTCACCAATACCCCAATCCCCAGCTTCGGGACATACAGCACCCGGCCAGATAGCAATAAAGGCAGCGACATGCTCAGGTTTGCTATTGTAGCAGAGCCACTGGGGGTCATTTACTAAGGGCCCGATTCGTGTTTTCCCGATGTGTTACCCGAATATTTCCGATTTGCGCCGATTTTCCCTGTATTGCCCCGGGATTTTGCCCCGGGGAAACTGCTCCTTTCCAGCTCCTCCCAATTGGCAACTGCCAAGTCACACAGCACATGCTAATGAAAGGTACAATATAACATATCTTTTTTTCTGTAAAACCTATTTTTAATACAAAAACACATTGGCAGTGTATGTACTATGCTCTGTGGGGACTGGGGGAGTGCTAAAAATGGGTCTCCTGGTGACACCTTCCCTTTAAGGATGCAGCCTTTTTTCATTCATTTTTCGCTCCCCATCTTCAAAACTCTAGAACTTTTGTATTTTTTTGTGTACAGAACTGTATGAGAGCTTTTTTCTGCATAACGTACTGTACTTCTTAGTGATAGTATTTATTATCAGTGAAATCGGTGAAAAACTGCACTTCTGCCATTTTGTTGTGGGCTCGGTTTTCACAACTTTAACTGCATGTCCCAAAAAACACCTCTACCTTTATTCTTTGGCTCGGTACAATCACGGGGATACTACATTTATACAGGTTTTATTTTGTTTTGATACATTTTTTAAAAGATTAAAACATTTACTTATAACAGTGCAGTGCAGTTACCTGTGTATAGTGCCTTTGACACCATTTACAACTGTATTACCAGTTATGGCCATCAGATGGCGTCAATACCAAGGAATAAATATATCATTAAAGGGAATGATCCCATAGAACCAATGAGACCCTAGGATCTAATCGGCCGTACTTCACCTACAGATCTAACGATACCTGAAGTATAATGGTTTGTATTTTATTTTATTATTTTATTTTATTCTCTTTCCAACTGCAAACCACAGAAACAATTTTGTGTGCATGACGTTGAGCAGTTAAAGGGAAATTGGCCTAATAAAACACTACCAGTATGTCATCAAGCAGCTGAACACCTTTTAGATGATGTTTCTTTCATGGCCTGGTGTGGTGGCATCATCCAGAAAATCAACTTTGAAGTGAGATGTAAATTGTTTTTTATGAAGTCAAGTAGGCGGAGAGTTTAACACTGAAGTCAAGCTCTCCCTGCTCTCCCTGCCTTAGAACGCCCCCTTCACTCTAATTGATGGTCCTGCCTCTAGGGACATCAATGATCAGATCTCCTGAAGTCCAGCACATGATGTCAATCACAAAAGAGGAGGTGTTCAGAGGCAGGGAGAGCTTGACTTCAGTACTAAAGTCTCCGCCTCCCTGACTTTATACATCTAACTTACATCTCACTTCAAAGTTGATTTTCTGGATGATGGAACCAACCTGGGCCATGAAAGAAATGTGATCTAGAAGCTGTTCAACTGCTTGACAACCTACTGGTAGTGGATTATTAGGCCAATTTCTAATGACAGCTCCCCTTTAACTCCCCCAATCATCATCATCTATGAAATAATATGAAGGTCTCTATGAGTCTCATATCTGCCTATGATACTTTTACACTAATACGTTGAATTAACCACTTTCCTTTCCGCTCATTTCTCGCAGTGTGATTCAATGAGTCTTGTTAGTCATTTACAAGCTCATTTGTCAACTAATGAACTATTTTCGTGAAAGTTTAATTTAAGCCTCTTCAGCCCATTTAGCGCCACCCGTGTCTGAGTAATGAATGATATTCACGCGTGCGTCTTGTGAAGGTAAGTAATTATCCTGTTCTTCCTGCTATTAAACATTGTGTTAGTCTGTGACAAGTGAAGGAATCCATTTAAAATGCCACCAGGACATAAAATATAATTATACAGCTACAGAAGAAATGTTTACACAGTGTTATATGGGGAGCGTCACTTATTTGCTGTGTTCTGTGTAGTTACTAAGAAATCAGAGCTTCTTCAGTCCACTCCTTCTTTGTACCACACAATGGTTTACAAAAACATGGTCATAGTTACCCTCCAAAAGGAGATGGGTCGACAAAATCCTTCTCCAACTGAACTAGAACTAGAAGGCCATGCAATGTTCAAAGATCATTGACCTATCCACATAAACTTAACACATTCATATCTTTGAAAACTGCTATTATACGGCACATCTATCCCTATATTGTTCCTCCCCATGCATTTAAAGTTTCACAGTCTGAATGTAAAGTTGACTCACCATCTATGAATATTCATGTTCATCTAGCCACATCTCCAGCTTCCTGATGGACAAGGGGGCTGCTTTCTCTTCAACCAAGTCACCCGAACCTCCAGCTTCCTGATGGACAAGGGGGCTGCTTTGTCTTCAGCCAAGTCAACCGCACCTCCAGCTTCCTGATGGACAAGGGGGCTGGCTTTTCTTCCAAACCAAGTCCACACTTCAACACGAACCTCCAGCTTCCTGATGACAAGGGGCTGCTTTCTTTTCAACCAAGTCACCCGAACCTCCAGCTTCCTGATGGACAAGGGGGCTGCTTTGTCTTCAGCCAAGTCAACCGCACCTCCAGCTTCCTATGGACAAGGGGCTGCTTTTTTTCACCAGTCACCCCGAACCTCCAGCTTCCTGATGGACAAGGGGCTGCTTTTCTTTCAACCAAGTCAACCCAACCTCCACTTCCTGATGGACAAGGTGGCTTGCTTTCTTTCAACCAAGTCACCACCCCCGAACCTCCACTTCCTGGTGGCAGGGGGCTGCTTTCTTTTCAACCAAGTCCCCCGAACCTCCAGCTTCCTGATGGACAAGGGGGCTGCTTTCTTTTCAACCAAGTCACCCGAACCTCCAGCTTCCTGATGGACAAGGGGCTGCTTTCTTTTCAACCAAGTCACCCGAACCTCCAGCTTCCTGATGGACAAGGGGGCTGCTTTGTCTTCAGCCAAGTCAACCGCACCTCCAGCTTCCTGATGGACAAGGGGGCTGCTTTTTCTTCAACCAAGTCACCCGGTTAAGCTACCTCATTCCCCTTCCCTCAGCAATGAGAGAGACGTTGGCTGTGTGTGACTCGCTGAAGAGAGTTTAACTGATAGGTTCCCTTAAAAGGGGTTTATTTCCACAAAGACAAGATTCTTATATACAATCAGGATAAGAAAAAAAAACACATTCTTTAATTCACCAGTATAAACAGAAATATAGCATTTCAAAACTGTAAACTGGTGTTTACAGTTTTGGTTATCTTTATTGTGTAAACATCACTAACGGATTAAAATTTGAGAACTTTATAGGAAACCCCCTTTAACTCTCTTTCAAAAGTATTAGTTGGATTGTATAAAACATTATAGAGAAGTACTGAGCAGCACTGACGTAAATAAAGCACTTGGGGTGCGATAGATAACTTACACTTAGCTGCAGCTCAGATTAGTTTCTAGTGATGAGCAGATCCGTTAAAATTCAAGTTGGGCTGAGTCTGTCACGATCGTGCGTTTTGACTGATTAAATGCCACTTAAAAACTGCTGCAGCAGCACACGTTGACAGTAGGGCCAATTTATTTTGTGGGGGAGGGGGGAGTTTGACCGCGGTGCACACCCCAAAGCCCACACCACTTTGCCCTTAAATGGGCTCCCACCAAATGTGGGCGATACGGGTGGTCGCATGACTGCCTGAATCGCCTACAGTGTATTTGGCTCCGGGCTCCCCGGCAGTGTCCTACAGATGTGCTCCGACTTCAGTCTATGGCAGAGCAAGGGAACTATAAGTACCCTGCTCTGCCTCAGACAATTGTCGGAGGTATACAAAGATAGCGGCACCCTGCTGCTGGTGGCGCTGCCATCTTGGTAAACCTCCAATGTGCACAGACTGGCTGACACCTCGAGGGAAGGAGATCAGCACGCATAGGGGGAACAATGGCAGGTGAGTACAATTTTATTGTTTTATCTAGGATTGTATATAGTTATTATAAGTGGGTTGTATATACTTAGCTATAGGGGACTGTATATAGTTATTATAGGGGACTGTATATAGTTATTATAGGGGGCTGTGTATAGTTATTATGTGGGTGTATATAGTTATTATAGGAGGACTGTATATAGTGGTTGCTGGGGGAGCTGTATATAGTGATTGGGGGGAAGGGGGCTGCTTTGTCTTCAGCCAAGTCAACCGCACCTCCAGCTTCATGAGGGACAAGGGGGCTGCTTTGTCTTCAGCCAAGTCAACCGCACCTCCAGCTTCCTGATGGACAAGGGGGCTGCTTTCTTTTCAACCAAGTCACCCGGTTAAGCTACCTCATTCCCCTTCCCTCAGCAATGAGAGAGACGTTGGCTGTGTGTGACTCGCTGAAGAGAGTTTAACTGATAGGTTCCCTTAAAAGGGGTTTATTTCCACAAAGACAAGATTCTTATATACAATCAGGATAAGAAAAAAAAACACATTCTTTAATTCACCAGTATAAACAGAAATATAGCATTTCAAAACTGTAAACTGGTGTTTACAGTTTTGGTTATCTTTATTGTGTAAACATCACTAACGGATTAAAATTTGAGAACTTTATAGGAAACCCCCTTTAACTCTCTTTCAAAAGTATTAGTTGGATTGTATAAAACATTATAGAGAAGTACTGAGCAGCACTGACGTAAATAAAGCACTTGGGGTGCGATAGATAACTTACACTTAGCTGCAGCTCAGATTAGTTTCTAGTGATGAGCAGATCCGTTAAAATTCAAGTTGGGCTGAGTCTGTCACGATCGTGCGTTTTGACTGATTAAATGCCACTTAAAAACTGCTGCAGCAGCACACGTTGACAGTAGGGCCAATTTATTTTGTGGGGGGGAGTTCGACCGCGGTGCACACCCCAAAGCCCACACCACTTTGCCCTTAAATGGGCTCCCACCAAATGTGGGCGATACGGGTGGTCGCATGACTGCCTGAATCGCCTACAGTGTATTTGGCTCCGGGCTCCCCGGGCAGTGTCCTACAGATGTGCTCCGACTTCAGTCTATGGCAGAGCAAGGGAACTATAAGTACCCTGCTCTGCCTCAGACAATTGTCGGAGGTATACAAAGATAGCGGCACCCTGCTGCTGGTGGCGCTGCCATCTTGGTAAACCTCCAATGTGCACAGACTGGCTGACACCTCGAGGGAAGGAGGTCAGCATGCATAGGGGGAACAATGGCAGGTGAGTACAATTTTATTGTTTTATCTAGGATTGTATATAGTTATTATAAGTGGGTTGTATATACTTAGCTATAGGGGACTGTATATAGTTATTATAGGGGACTGTATATAGTTATTATAGGGGGCTGTGTATAGTTATTATGGGGGTGTATATAGTTATTATAGGAGGACTGTATATAGTGGTTGCTGGGGGAGCTGTATATAGTGATTGGGGGGGCTATATAGTGATTGCTGGGGGCTGTATACAGTGATTACTGGGGGCTGTATATAGTTATTACTTAAGGCTGTATACAGTGAATTCTGGTGGGGCTGTATACAATGATTGCTGGGGGAGCTGTATATAGTGGTTGCTGGGGGGATGTATATAGTGATTGCTGGGGGAGCTTTATATAGTGATTGTTGGGGGAGCTTTATATAGTGATTGATGGGGGAGCTGTATATAGTGATTACTTGGGGCTGTATATAGTGATTGCTGGGGGCTGTATATAGTGATGGCTGGGGGGCTATATATAGTGATTGCTGGGGGGGCTGTATATAGTAATTGCTCAGGCTGTATACAGTGATTACTGGGGGCTGTATACAGTGATTACTGGGGCTGTATACAGTGATAGCTGGGGGAGCTGTATATAGTGATTGCTAGGGGAGCTGTATACAGTGATTACTGGGAGCTATATATAGTGATTACGGGTGGAGCTGTATATAGTGATTGCTGGGAGCTGTATATAGTGATGGCTGGGGGATGTATATAGTGATTGCTGGGGGGCTATATATAGTGGTTGCTGTGGGAGCTGTATATAGTAATTGCTCGGGGAGCTGTATATAGTGATTGCTTCGGGCTGTATACAGTGATTACTGGGGGCTGTACACAGTGATTACTGGGGGCTGTATACAGTGATAGCTGGGGGAGCTGTATACAATGATTACTGGGAACTATATATAGTGATTGCTGGGGGAGCTGTACATAGTGATTTCTGGAGGGCTGCATACAGTGATTACTGTGCGCTGTATATAGTGATTACTGGGGAGGCTGTATATAGTAATTGCTGGGTAGTCGTACATAGCGATTACTGTTCCCTGTCTGGACTATATTCAATACGAGCCCCCACCAGATGTGGTGCTTAGGGGCCCCCACCACCTTTAATCGGGCTCTGTCGACAGTAACATGTTTGAGGCACTGTTTGCTGCTATTTTTCACTCCCGATGACATCATCAATCCCCCCAAAATGGTGCCACATAAGGTTTCTGGGAACGTATGCTGCTGCAGTAGTGAAATAGTCACCATCCGAGTCACAAGGTTGGGTTGAGCAGAACCCTCACCTGGACTTCTAATGAGGTTCATGGTTGGGTCTGGGGGGCCTGAACCCACAAAGTTCCATATGAACCCAAACTCTGTGGTTCTGGTCCGCTCAACACTTTTCATTTCATATTGAGATTGATGCTGGCAGACTCCTTTTTATCAGGTGACTCAATCATCAGCATTTCACATTTTCCTCTAATGGCAGGTTCCTTTGGCCTTTTTTTGATACTATTTCCCAATCTCGTTTTATAACTAGGATTAGCGGTTCCGCAAACTTTTTAAAAAAGTAATAATATTTTCCTTGGCTCCATGCCAGCAAATTGGATTGAGTCAACTGGGCATGAGTCCTTGTGTCATCATCATCATCATCTCCTCTCTGCTTGGAGCATGGGCTCAGCTAATAGCTACATGAGGATGGGGGAGAGGAAGATCTAGCAGAGCAGAGAGCAGATAATGATGATGATTGCAGTCTTGTAACAGAAGCCTCTGGGACTCAATGCAGTTTTCTAGCAGGGAGCCAGGGAGACCTTAACAGTAGAAAGCAATATAGGGGGGGACCTTATAAGTGAGGGTGGAATTAAAGGAAAGGGGCATTATTATTGGGAGGGGGTGAAGGAAAAGGGATTACAGTATGGGAAATTGTACAGTATGAGGGCTACAGAGGCAAGATTTCACAATATGAGGGCCACAAAAGCATGTTTGTTTATGTACAGTAATACACTATTTGGGGGGTATTTATCAGGACTTTCGTGGCATAGAAGCCCTGAGATAATCACAAATGCTAGCTTATTAAGTATTTTACCCCTTCCGCCATTTTTCTGGAGGGGAGTGAAGGGGGCGTGACTGGAGTGGGAGTGGTCCAGCAAGTGGTAGGGCATAGAAATAAACGCTACGAAGCCGGTGCCTCTTGAATTATCCAGCTGCGTGGTACAGGAGGCGGGGCTATCATGCGTCTGATCAATACCCCCCCTATACATCTATAGCTTTGCATAGGATTAATAACCAATATCCTGACACATGGCAGAGTAGCATGGTCCCCAGCGATATTCGTCACCCCCTATATATTAAATGATGATTGGAAGTTGGAAGAAATAACAAGTTATGGACACAACCTCATTTCTCCAGAATGTATCAGTGTATTTCCAGTAGATGGGGCTATGCTGTAATATATCACACAGATTCCTTGTTTCAGTCTTGCTGTGCCGTTCCCTGGTAGCAGGAGATTTTATTTTGTACATTAAGCCTCGTCATCCAGCACAAAAGGATGTAACGTGCATCAAGCATTTATCTTCATGTGTGAGGACTTGTACAGGATAACAGCAAATACGGCAACAATCCTATCTGTCTAAGAGTGACTTCAAAAATGACCATTAGATCAACCTATAAGCAAATGCAGAGAAAGGCATAAAACACTATACGGCAGAAACTAAAAATTTAACAAAAAGTAAAATAAAATGAAAAAAACTTTGATCACTGACTCCTGGCAGCAATCACACCGAGCCCCAGAGCAACATACTACGGGCGGGGGAAGGGGGTTTACTAATTCTGGTGCAAGCACGACTGTCGGCATCGGAGATCAGTCTCCAGAAAGCACAGCCCAATGTATTAAAGTGGCGCACGTCGGTTAGTAATTAATGGGTAGACGGAACTTATCAGTTGTGCGCCATAAAACTGCCGACATCAATGAAATGTGCGCCCAAATCTTACATGGGTTGCGCTTTAATTTTGGTCTTTGGTAATTTTTTTTCTGGTCTATTCTGCGCCAAAATTTGCACCAAAAAATGCAGACAAAATACACAAAAATGTGACGGATAATGTGGAAAAGTTAAGCCACGCCCACTTGCGTTAAAAAAAACCAGAGTCGTCGGGATAGTCGGAAACATCTGTTCTTTCTGGTGCAAACTCATTCTAAATGATCTGCAACAATTCTGCGCCAAAAAAACTTAAAATCCCAGCCTTTTTTGGTGCAGATACGATAATACATGTGCCCTACATTGTACCAGTAGCTGTGTGTGTTGAGGTCTATAAAGAAAATATCTAATTGTTTATTAAAATTAACCACACTTCCAGCTATTGGCAAGTCTGTCACATGCAGGGGGTTATGTAACCGCTGTACCACCAGACCAGTTTTGCTACTCGTAAATCTCATGTGCCCCTGTCTTCAACCTTGTTGTGTCAGTATCAGAAGGCCACTAATTCTCTAAACTCGTGGAACCTGGTACAGACAAATCAGGAGATACCAGTGAAAACCACCATGGAGATAGTCAGGGAACAGTCATATGCAAGCCAAGGTCGGGGCAGGTGGAGATCAAGGAGAGTCCAGATACAAATCAAAGGTCAGAGCTACTGCTCAGCACAGAACCAGGGAACCACTATGGATGACTGGAGACTATTACTATAGGGGCACATCTCCTACGTAAGATCTTAGGACTCAGGGAGTGCCTGAGGTGATGCAACCAGTGCAGACCATGGCATGGAAGGAGAAGGTAGTAATCAAGAGGATGTCTGCCAAATAGCCTGACACAAAATCTTGTACAAGTAAAATAGGGGTTAACGTAATACTTTCTTATGCAGAAGCTATGCCTTTCTAGAACTTCTGTCGGCTTTTGGCGCAGCAGACTGGCATGGAGTGCAAAATATTAGTTTACTACAAGTAGACTCCGTCAATGCCTAGGTGGAAATGTTCTTTTTTCCTCAAGATTTTTTGGCTGAACGGATTTTGCTACTGTCCCAGTTAATACTATGAAAGAAGAAGGAATGAAGAAAAGGGGAGATATTTCACTACCTGGCTGTGAGATAGTCAGGCCTGATTTTAGCCTTTTTTTCCACCTCAGGCAAAAACTTAAATGTTGCCCCCTCCCAGACGCCTATCGCTGATCCCCTGCTATATTCAGCCCCTTCAATTTCTAGACAAATCTTTAAAAAGCGCCCACACCACATTACCACATTACTAAAGACTTGACACTACACAGGCTGATGCCGTCTCACACTCTAGTGTCAGTCAGTGACACAGACATTAGAGGCATCTAGTACCCTACATGTGATGATCTGCTCCATCAGAAAGAGAACTTTAATACCCCTTCTCCCGGCCATGGTTTATGACTGTTGCATTCATCGTCAGAACTCCATGCAGCACATCTCCACACTGCGCCCATAAAAATACCAAAGTCACTTACACTATAATGTCACCTGGATAACAATGCTAACATCCAGGAACCCCTGATTATTATTAATATATACTGTATATATATATATATATATATATATATATATATATATATTGTGAACAGACAAGGCAAAATGCTTATGTTATTCATATAAGTAACAACATGGGTTTTGTCTTTTAACAATAATAATAAGGATTATCAGTGTAAAACACATCTTTCTACGAATTTAACACGTTTGATGATGCATTTCTCTTGATGCATTACAAAACACAATAGAAAAGCCTTAATTGTCTATATACACTACCCCCTCCCCCACAGACTATATACAGCCCCCACACAGTCTATATACAACCCTCCCCACACACACACACACACAGACTATATGGAGCACAGCCACACAGTTTATATACAGCCCCCCGATAGTTTTTATACAGCCCCCCATACAGTTTATATACAACCCCCCATACAGTTTATATACAACCCCCCACTGTATGTATCTTAGTTTTTACATAGAAATACTCAGTTTATACTGTGATTTATCACAATGCAAAAATATAATTAATTCCAATAATTACATAAAATGAAACCCTCAGAGAAAATAACGGAAGCTGGAATAATAAGATGGAATAAGGGGGCGGACATCCATTTGAGTGTCGTGCATTGTGATATTTATATCTAAATGACTAAAAGACATTAATTCATGTTTTCACCTGGTCACAAATAACATGAGATAGATACACGTGAGCAGAGAGCGGAATAGATGTACAATATGCGCGCTGACAACCCAACGCTGACATCCTGCCAGGGTTACCCCGACAACACGAGAATACTGTTCCTGGAAATGTGAGAATGTCAGGTCAGGAAGTGCAGAGATAACAACTGAGAGTCCTCACTGAATAACTAACTGATGATGACAAGCAGTAATCCAGAATATCAGTGTGGATCATCTTCTTGATTAGGGTTCACCCAAAATGTAACCATTAAAGGGAACATATCATCAGCAATTGGCCTAACAAACCACTACCAGAATATTGTCAAGCATTGTAACACCTTCGAGTTTTTGTTTCTTTCATGGCCCAGTGCGGTGGAATCATCCAGAAAATCAACTTTGATGTAATACGTAAATTGGTTGTAAAAAAAGTCAAGGAGGCGGAGGGTTTAACACTGAAGTCAAGGTGGTTAGGAGGTAGGAACTTTGAACTCCTCCTCCTCTGTGATCGACATCATGCATCAGACTTCAGGAGATCTGGTTAGTGATGTCTCTGGTGGCAGGACCATCAATTACAATAAAGGGGGTATTCTAAAGAAAAGAGAGCTTGACTTCAGTGTTAAAATCTCCGCCTCCTTGACTTTATACATCCATTTTACATCTCACTTCAAAGTTGTTTTTTGGATGCGTCCATCACACTGGGCCATGAAAGAAACATAGGGGGTCATTTACTAAGGGCCCGATTCGAGTTTTCCTGACGTGTTACCCGAATATTTCCGATTTGCGCCGATTTTCCCTGAATTGCTCCGGGATTTTGGCGCACGCGATCGGTTTGGCATGCACGCAACGGAAATCGGGGGGCGTGGCCGAACGGTAACCCGACGGATTCGGAAAAACCGCCGCATTAAAAAAAAAAAAATGGTCGCATGGGCCATACTCACATGCACCACGATGAAGACGATGAACTCCGGGGCACCTCGGCGGACTTCGGCGCAGCAGCGACACCTGGTGGACATCGGGCGCAGGACCTTCATGAACCGCTGGAAGACCCGAACGCTCGTCAGAGAAGCCGCCGCTGGAACGCGAATGGACCGGGTAAGTAAATGTGCCCCATAATCTGTATTCAGCTGCTTGGCAACAGTTAGTAGTTTATCAGGACCATTTCTGCTGACTGGTTCCCTTCGAGCTTTGTTGGGACATACATTATTTATTTGTTGTCTGTTGGCACTATAAGAGGGGAAACTGCTGGGGGCACTATAAGAGGGGGCAGCTGGGATAGGGGACAAAACAATATGGAGGGCTGCTAGAGGGGACAAAATAAGAGGGGGAAATGGTAGGGTTGTACAATAACAGGTGAGGTACTAAGGGTGGGCACAATAAAATGGGGAGCTGCTTGGGGTCACACTAAAGTGAGGGGAAGTTCCTGGGGGGCTTTAATATCATATGTGGGGAGCTGGGGGCACAATATCAGAGGGGCTACAATATGACAGGGGGCTGAGGGAACACAATGGGGTACATTTACTAAGGGTCCTGCGGCCGCGATTCTGTCGGGTTTTCCTGAATATTTCCATTTTGCGCTGAATTGCTATGGGTTTTGGTGCACGTAATCGGATTGTGGCGCATGAGCGCCGCGACAGGAATCGAGGAGCGTGGCTGTCGGACAACCCGACGGATTTGGACAAACCGCGAAATGTAAAAAAATAATTTGTGTCGCAAGATCAGCACTTACATGCACCGGGAAGAAGAAGGTGAACTCCGGCAGACCTCGGTGCAGCAGCGACACCTGCTGGATATCGGGCACATGACCTTAGCTAATCCCGGCAGATCCGAATCCTCGTCGGACAACGCGTCGCGGGATCGCGACAGGAGAGGGTAAGTAAATATGCCCCAATGTGAGGGGGAGGTGGAGGTACTAAGGGGGAAATCATACTGTGTGGGGTGGAGTAAGGAGCGGAACAAAAGGTGCGGCATAAGGCAAAAAAAACGGCACACTACTCACACTGGATCTTATGTCCCTCTTTTTATCCTGCAAAATTTTGGAGGTATGTATAATACACTCCACTACTTATGTAGCACAGTGCATTATATCTTCCCTAAAAGGAATCAAGATACTTATTACAGGAAGCCCTGAGGTCCTTAACTGTACCCCCAGGCTGGGACACATACATCAGCAGGGGACTGGGGTGACTATGTGACTTTTTATGGGACATTTTTTTGCAAAAGTCCCAAATCATGAACCTGGCTTTGCATAGTGTGGCACTAGCAGTTATTCTATGTTTATGCCAGAATAGTCCTGTGCGACTTTTTAGCAGTGAAAAGTCCCCAAAAATCCTGACAAACCAATCATACATAACCCCCGATGTCTTGATACACAGAAATATGTGATTCAGTTTGGGTGTTTCAGTTTCACATCAACAATGAAAGGGTTACTGACGTTGTACAGGGAGTGCCAGCAGCCGTTATAGGAATGTTGTTTTGTTATACTGCTCCTCATGGTTTCCATTATGGTTTCTTGTTGATGGTAGAACCACGTCTAGGATTACTCTAATATTGTGTAAACAATGGGACAACTGTGACAACTCCACCCGATCAGAACACGCCTCATTAGACTATTCCATATTAAAAGGAAATAAAGCAATTCTACCAGCAATCTTGACCATACAAAGCTGCACATTGTGCTAGGTATTGTCCCTGCAGATCTCTGTAACCTTTGTGCTGTTAGTAGCAGCGGGACTGTGAAAAATGCTTTCTAATTCCAAGGTTGTAGGTGGACTTGGATTGCTGGGAGAATCTCCTCACTCTACAGTGCTTTCTGATCTCTGCATTCAAATTGCTCCACTCCCCCTTCTACAAATGCAATAAATAGAAAATTTTAACACAAAGGTACATGGAATATTACAGTTAGGATGTGAATATGTGTAATAGTCATAGTATCTTAGTATATAAGGTTAGAAAAAAATGCAAATCAATCAAGTCCAACCTATAAGGTGTAGAGGATGCCCCCTGTCTATGGTGATGATAGAACCACCTCACCTCTAGGTGTAGAGGATATCCACTGTCTATGGTGATGGTAAAACCGCCTCTCCTCTAGGTGTAGAGGATGTCCCCTGTCTATGGTGATAGTAGAACCACCTCTCCTCTAGGTGTAGAGGATGCTCCCTGTCTATGGTGATAGTAGAACCTCCTCTCCTCTAGGTATAGAGGATGTCCCCTGTCCATGGTGATGGTAGAACCTCCTCTCCTCTAGGTGTAGAGGATGCCCCCTGTCTATGGTGATGGTAGAACCTCCTCTACTCTAGGTGTAGAGGATGTCCCCTGTCTATGGTGATGGTAGAACCACCTCTCCTCTAGGTGTAGAGGATGCCCCCTGTCTATGGTGATGGTAGAACCTCCTCTCCTCTAGGTGTAGAGGATATCCCCTGTCTATGGTGATGGTAGAGCCGCCTCTCCTCTAGGTGTAGAGGATGTCCCCTGTCTATGGTGATAGTAGAATCTCCTCTCTAGATGTAGAGGATGCAGCCTGTCTATGGTGATGGTAGAACCTCCTCTCCTCTAGGTGTAGAGGATGCCCGTAGAGGATGCCCCCTGTATATGGTGATGGTAGAACCGCCTCTCCTCTAGGTGTAGAGGGTGCCCCCTGTCTATGGTGATGGTAGAACCTCCTCTCCTCTAGGTGTAGAGGATGTCCCTGTCTTGGTGATAGTAGAATCCTCCTCAGGTCTAGATGTAAGGATGCAGCCTCCTGTCTATGGTGATGGTAGATCCTCCTCTAGGTGTAGAGATGCCCCCTGTCTATGGTGATGGTAGAACCTCCTCTCCTCTAGTGTAGAGGATGCTCCCTGTCTATGGTGATAGAGAATTCTCCTCTCTAGATGTAAGGATGCAGCCTGTCTATGGTGATGGTAGAACCTCCTCCCTCTAGGTGTAGAGGATGCCCGTAGAGATGCCCCCTGTATATGGTGATGGTAGAACCGCCTCTCCTCAGGTGTAGAGGGTGCCCCCTGTCTATGGTGGATGGTAAACCTCCTCTCCTCTAGGTGTAAGGATGCCGTAGGAGTGCCCCCTGTATATGGTAGATGTAAGCACCGCCCTCTCCTCTAGATGTAGAGGGTGCCCCCTGTCTATGGTGATGGTAGAACCTCCTCTCCTCTAGGTGTAGAGGATGCCCCCTGTCTGGTGATAATAGAACTGCCTCTCCTCTGTGTAGAAGGAGCCCCCTGTCTATGGTGATGTGAACCTCTTCTCCCTAGGTGTAGAGGATGCCCCCTGTCTATGGTGATAATAGAACTGCCTCTCCTCTAGGTGTAGAGGATGCCCCCTGTCTATGGTGATGGTAGAACCTCTTCTCCTCTAGGTGTAGAGGATGCCCCCTGTCTATGGTGATAATAGAACTGCCTCTCCTCTAGGTGTAGAGGATGCCCCCTGTCTATGGTGATGGTAGAACCGCCTCTCCTCTAGGTGTAGAGGATGTCCCCTGTCTATGGTGATGGTAGATCCGCCTCTCCTCTAGGTGTAGAGGATGCCCCCTGTCTATGGTGATGGTAGAACCACCTCTCCTCTAGGTGTAGAGGGTGCCCCCTGTCTATGGTGATGGTAGAACCGCCTCTCCTCTAGGTGTAGAGGATGCCTCCTGTCTATGGTGATGGTAGGACCCCCTCTCCTCTAGGTGTAGAGGATGCCCCCAGTCTATGGTGATGGTAGAGCCACCTCTCCTCTAGGTGTAGAGGATGCCCCTGTCTATGGTGATGGTAGAACCTCCTCTCCTCTAGGTGTAGAGGATGCCCCTGTCTATGGTGATGGTAGAACCACCTCTCCTCTAGGTGTAGAGGATGCCCCCTGTCTATGGTAATGGTAGAACCGCCTCTCCTCTAGGTGTAGAGGATGCTCCCTGTCTATGGTGATAGTAGAACCGCCTCTCCTCTAGGTGTAGAGGATGCCCCTGTCTATGGTGATGGTAGAACCTCCTCTCCTCTAGGTGTAGAGGATGCCCCCTGTCTATGGTGATGGTAGAGCTTTGTTAAAAGCTTTGTTATCTATGGTCTCCTTCCTTCTAAAGAAAACTTTTATAATTATGCTAATGAGTAAGAAAGGCTATGAACCCGAACAGTGCTACTCTTCGCAAATACATGATACTTTGTGTTGCTCTATCATATAAAATATCAATAAAATACCAAATTCACATGACCATGAAGCTTGTGGCCGTACATAGACGGCAATGGGCATACGGAGCAATATGGTGCCACGTCCGTACACTAAAAAAAGATAGAACATGTCTCCTCTCCATTGCACTGGATGTATGCCCACCCGGCTACGGCCCGGTGGGAATACGTTTGTGTGAATCCAGCCTAAGTCTTGTAAGATTGACAATCTTCTTGATAAATCTCAAGAGACCTCCCATTTTCATCAGGCTTTGGAGCCAGTCCGGATCATATTCACCCTCTTTATGTATCTACTTGAGATTTTATTGCTCTTAAAAATAACATCGGCTAACCAGGTTCAACAGCTCTTCATCGGCAAAGAGCGTCATTCGCTTCCAATCAGTTTGTCTACATTCCACAAGCTTAGAGGAAATTTGTAATGCAAATTCTAAATTCTATCAACGATGAGACTTTGGAGAGCTTTTACCTCTCTGAGATTCAGCAAAATGACTCTTAAATTAGCGCTATACCTCTGTCGTATACACTTCCCGCATCTCCAGCTCCTCAGGAGACTTCCACCTATGATGAGAGATGAAAAGTTCTAGAAGATGAGATCGTCTCTGACTGCAGATTAATGAGCTTCGGAGCTGACAGCTTCTCCATGTGTATACAGAATAATAAAGACTAGGTAGATATTTCCAACAGGAGAGATGTTAGATTCTCCAGCAAGAGGCAATAAAGAATATATAAATCTATATGGACACTAACCCTAGTAGAAATAACTGACTATCAAACAAATAAAAATCACATAAATAAAAGATTGTACCAAAAATTGCTGGAATGTTCATTGCTCTGAATTTCTGTGATTGGTCCTAGCTATTTTTAAATATCAGACTATTTTCTATTACTTTGTATTCTGTTCTATTGCCAAAAATCTGCCTGCCCTAACACTGCATTTTGTGTCGTACATTGTAGGACATGCTCGGCGGTTTCCTGACTTGTCCTTACATTGTATGGCACAGATGATACTTATATACAGTGGGATAAGTCCCCTGGGCCCTGCCTCTCCATGAATGAATGGGGGGGGGGGGTTGCTTGAGGAGAGTGCACAATAGCAATGTATGGGGTATTTTCCCATTGATGTCACTGTCATATGGACAGTGACATCACCAACATCCCCCCTCCTGAGTGATGTATCTGCTTAACGAGGCTTGGAGAAGTGACTTAATATGCTGCATCCACTGCCCATAGCCTTCTGTCGCCTCGGCTGAGCGTATTCGTTACTCATTAGGGAGGAGCAGGACGTAAATATGAAGTTAAACTGCATCGTCAACTGGTTAGACTTAGCCAACAACTATGCCTCTGTCTGTACAGATTAATATACAGTGATGTCACAGTACTAGAATAGTAAACTGTGATGTTACAGTACATATATAATGTACATAGCGATGTCATAGTACAGAGACTATGCACACAGTGATGTCACAGTACAGGGATAGTAAATAGCAAACTGTGACGTATCTATCTATCTATCTATCTATCTATCTATCTATCTATCTATACAATAAAACAGGCAGCACTCCAGATTGTGATAAAAAATGGTGTTAATTCTTTATTCCATAATCAGCAGCAAAACAGCGACGTTTCGGCTCCAAGGAACCTTTTTCAAGCCGTCTATAAAGTGTAAATGGCAGTGTTATATACATATCCCCGTGGTCACATGACCCAGTAATCCACGCCCACCATATTACCATATTTGTGATACAAAACTCTGATATACATAAAATTCATTAATATACAATGAACATGTGCATTCAATAAAATATACAAGTACATACAATGTTAGGGAGGTCAATATTTAGAAAAAAGCTTTTAACAGTGTTCTCCCTCAGGTGTCTAACACTGACCTCACTTGTGAGAAGAAAAGTGCTATCGTGCTTTTGTGCAAAAACGATTAGACGCTGTGCATGTTCTCCAGGTGTCTCCCCGTAATAGCTGTGTCCCCCGATCTCCATATACTTGATCACGGACCAAGAAATCTAGTGGAACGCATGCTGGAACGCACGCCATCAGGTCTTCACTGCGCATGCGCAGCATGTCATAATGAGCGTGTGTGGTATCATAGCAACCATGTAAGTGAAACAATATAGCTGGCTGGTATAACCAACTTAAGCAACCATATTAGCCTATTATGCTGTAGTAGAATATTTTGTAATTAAAGAATATCAAAAATGAACAATTACTCCATATCAATGTAACCATATAATACGAGGCGTCAAGACATTTTATGGGACAACTTGCTGTACTGACAGCTATGATCAAAAAAGCGGGCCAGCAGTTTGTTAACACCTCCCGGGGAAACAATCCGCCAGAGGGGACGTCACTGTCCGATGAATCCCTATGAATAATCGGGATAAACGGCCATTGAATCCCACTCCCTATATGACCAATAGTGGGTAAAAACCTAAAAGTCCCCGGCTAGAGCCTCTGATGCTGTTGGAAAGAAAGGCACATGCCAATGTGAATGAATATATGGAGAACTGTAGAGGTTGCTTGAAGGATGTTCTCAAAGTTGTGACATCCCAAAAAAAATTTTTCAAACTTTGGAGAGACGCTTCACGGGGAGACATCTGGATCTGGCTTTGCATTATCTATGTAGAGAAAAATATAATGTTAAAATATTGATATCAAAAAATTAATGACAAATTGTTGCTGTTCACTTAATTACCAATAACAGTGGAAAGAGAATAAAACAGATCTGACTGGCAAAGTAAATAATTATAATGTCCACAATTTATAGTCTACATTAAGGCCATTGGGTCTCAATGTGTTCAATGTATGGATCCACTGTAGTTCACGTCTTTTAAGCATGCTCTCCCTATCTCCCCCTCTCCTAGGAAGAGGTATGTGATCAATCAGGCAGAAGCGTAAATCTTTTTCAAGGTGACCTGCTTCATGGAAGTGCTTAGGCCAGTGATGGGCAACCTTTTGAGCTTGGTGTGTCAAAATTCGCCAAGAAAACGAGCATAACTCGGGTGCTGTGTCACCTTTAGAAAAAAACCTAATTTTGTAATAACATGTCCAGCAGCGGCCTCCCCTTATTAATAACATGTCCAGCAGCGGCCCCCCTTTACTTCTAAAATACCCCTAGCGCCCTCCCTTTACTGCTAAAATACCCCTAGCAGCCTCCCTTTACTACTAAAATACCCCTAGCGGCCTCCCTTTACTACTAAAATACCCCTAGCGGCCTCCCTTTACTACTAAAATACCCCTAGCGGCCTCCCTTTACTACTTAAATACCCCTAGCGGCCTCCCTTTACTACTAAAATACCCCTATCCGCCTCCCTTTACTACTAAAATACCCCTAGCACCCTCCCTTTACTACTAAATTAGCCCTAGCACCCTCCCTTTACTACTAAAATACCCCTAGCGGCCTCTCTTTACTACTAAAATACCCCTGGCGGCCTCCTTTTACTACTAAAATACCCCTAGCGCCCTCCCTTTACTACTAAAATACCCCTAGCACCCTCCCTTTACTACTAAATTACCCCTAGCACCCTCCCTTTACTACTAAATTACCCCTGGCACCCTCCCTTTACTACTAAAATACCCCTAGCGCCCTCCCTTGAAATATAATATAATAATAAACTTACATACTTACCCAGTGATGTCTTCTTCCCTGTAGCTTTACTGCAGGTCTGACGATAATGGCAGCTCGGCTCCTCCAGGTTGCACCGCGCGCCTCGGGTCACGTAACTGCCGTGACCTGACATCAGGTCGCCTCAGTCACGTGATGAGCAGCCTGGAGGAGCCGGAGGAGTTGCAGAAGGTGGTCGGACCAACGCGGCGCCGGACAGGTAAGCAGGGGGCAGAAACACAGGAATGGGGGCGGGACATTAAAACAGGGGCAGCACATTACACAGAGGCAGAAACACAGGGACGGGGGCGGGACATTAACACAGGGGGAGCACATTACACAGGGACAGAAACACAGGGACGGGGGCGGGACATTAACATAGGGGTAGCACATTACACTGGGGCAGCACATTACACAGGGAGGGGGGCGGACAGCGGGCGCTGGGCGGCCGTGTGTCAGCAAAAATGACTACGCGTGTCAGTGCTGACACGCGTGTCATAGGTTCGCCATCACTGGCTTAGGCACTGGGAGATCCTTACGGTTCGAGCGTATAGTGTATCTATGTTGGTTTAGTCAAGTTTTGAACTCTAGTGTGGTTTCTCCCACATAAAGTAAACCCCAAGGGCAACTTAATATATAAATGACAAATGAGCTATCGCATGTTAAGTAATATGTTATATTATGCCATTTGTTGTTATGTTCAAAACCAGATCCTTTGATCATGTATTTGCAATTTATGCACTTACAACACGGAAAGCATCCCTTTTTCAATAGACCCAGGATCCCTGTCTGTCTACTGTTTTTACGTGACCCAATATCTGCTCTCACCAGGCGATCACCAATTTTTTGTGCATTCCTATAGGACATAAGCGGTGGATTTCGAAATTCCAGTGATGTCTTCTTCCCTGTAGCTTTACTGCAGGCGGCTCGGCTCCTCCAGGTTGCACCACGCGCCTCGGGTCACGTGACTGACGTGACCTGACGTCAGGTCGCCTCAGTCACGTGACGAGCAGCGCGCATTGCAGCCTTGAGGAGCCGGAGGAGTTGCAGAAGGTGGGCGGACCAACGCGGCGCCGGACAGGTAAGCAGGGGGCAGAAACACAGGGACGGGGGCGGGACATTACCACAGGGGGAGCACATTGCACAGGGACAGAAACACAAGGACGGGGGAGGGACATTAACATAGGGGTAGCACAGTACACTGGGGCAGCACATTACACAGGGAGGGGGGCGGACAGCGGGCGCTGGGCGGCCGCGTGTCAGCAAAAATGACTACGCGTGTCAGTGCTGACATGCGTGTCATAGGTTCGCCATCACTGATGTAAGCGTAAACGTAACACAAACGCCACTTAAGCGTGAATGCAATGCAAACGCCACATAATTGTCATTGTGCCGCAAACACGATAATAGCAAAGGCCACATAAGTGGAAAATTTATTTAAATGGCACGTAAATACTATGCAAATGCAATGCAAAACGCAAATGCAACATAGAAATGATGTTAGCGCAAACGCCATGTAAATGTCATGTTTGCATAAATGTAATATAGATACTTTTAAATTACATTTTATGTTTGCATTTACATTGCGTTTGTGGTAACATCGCATTTGATTTCACAACTCATTTGCGATGTGAACGGGCTGTCCACGCAATGTTAAAGCAATTTCGAAACATCATGATTATGTAAACGCCATGTCAACAGAATATTAGCGAAATGTGTAATGAACATAGAAAAAAAATCAGAGCTCAATATTCATAGTAGCTTCTCTGATAATTGCGAGCCACTGATTGGACAGTATGAGAGAAGATTAGCATAACACACACCTCCAGCCCCAGGTCCTCCTCTCTGACCAAACTCAGATTACATGGTCAGAAACTGGGAATGATGTCTCCGCAAAAGCGGGAGCTAGAAGTAAAATTCTGTGTAACTGCCCCTACATGAAGTCATGCTAATCTACACGTGTGATGTGGTGAAAGGTCCACTTTAAGATCTATAAATGGTACAGTACTGTCTATGGGGAACTAACAAGCAGTGACATTTATTAAAGACATATAGAAACTTCCTACTTAAGGGGCATCTGATGGTAGACTAGTCCTACTAAGAAGTTCCTTAGTAACTATGCTCCTTAGTAATTCTCTTATTAGAATCTATAAGCCACAATTGCAACAATATAGAGTTATAACATTTATGTTAATCGGTCTGGGCCACTCCGATGATGTCACCGGAGCAACTCAGAGTGACTCGTCTTATATTTATTTATGTCGTTATTCATCCCATCTGGTCCTGCCTGTCATCTGCTCTATACACTGTGGGCGGGTGAAATTGGGCAGCATATCATATAGAGGCGGGACCACCACTAGGAATTTTGGGGCCCCTGACTGACTGATTTTTGCGCCCCCCCCCCCCCCCGCGTGTCATAGGTTCGCCATCACTGGCACAATGTATCTTCCTGGTATAACCTCACTGCATTCCAAATACCATGGGGGGGAATTTATCATATGCCTGCGCCTCTTGATGTATACATCATGTGGCTGTGTACCGGGCAAAACTATGCCAGGTCCGACCTTCGTTTGTATGTTTTTAGAAAGCACACAGGCACGGGGCAGGAACGTCCCCTGACGACTCACTCCACTGGTGTAACTGCAAAAATAATGCATAATGTGCACTGCATGCCATGCGCAAAGGGAGGAGCTGTACAGGAGCACAAAGGTGGGGGCCAAGAGCTGAGCAGTCTCCAGGACATGTTGTTTTTTGAAATGCATCCAAACCAAAGCCCAACCCCTGGGACTACACAGAGGATTTTGTCAGGGTCAAAGGTAAGTTATAACACACAATTATATTGTAAAGCAAATTTTTAGAGAAAGCAGAAAGACAGATGTGCACTGAAGCTGTAATGGGCTTCTGTAACCTGTCTTTACTGTAAATGAGGTCCCTGCTGACAGGTTCCCTTTAAAAGGGTTTATTTTCTGCATAACAAATGATTCCAAAATTATTATAAACAATTCCTAGAAATTGTTTTTAATGGCAAAAATGTTAAAAATTCCAAATTCGGTGACCTTGACGAAAAATCTTTCATCTGCAACAGAGAGTATCGGAGGGAAAGCTGATTTATATATACTACTAAAAGGAGAGAAAGAAACTAATAGAAAGAAAATAATTTAGATTGTTTGTGTAATGAAAAGCTATTTGGTGTTCCACTATACTTTGTGTCAATTCCTCTAGATCTCTGCTTGCTGTCCTGCAGTGGGAAGAATCATTATTTATTTCCCGTAGATAAAAAACGGTCCCTGGTCATATGATGTCAGATGGTGCACAGCTCGTTATATCTCTGGCATGTGAAGTCACATAGGTGCACGGCTTGTTATATATCTCTGGTCATGTGATGTCATACATGTGCACAGCTCGTTATATATGGTCATGTGATGTCACACAGCTGCAGGGCTCTATATATACATGACCAGGGATATAATGAGCCGTGCGCCTGTGTGATATCACGTGACCATGAATATAACAAAACGCGTACCTGTGTGACATCACATGACCAGGGATATAATGAGCCTTGCACCTGTGTGACATGACGAGTGATATAAGGTGTGTAAAGGTGTGTAAGGTGTATAAAGAGTGGTGCACCTGTGGGACATCACATGAGGAGGTATATAACGAGCTGTGCACCTGTGTGACATCACATGACCAGGGATATAACAAGCAGTGCACCTATGTGACATCACATGACCAGGAATATAACGAGCCATGCACCTGTGTGACATCACATGACCAGGGATATAATGAGCCTTGCACCTGTGTGACATGACGAGTGATATAAGGTGTGTAAAGGTGTGTAAGGTGTATAAAGAGTGGTGCACCTGTGGGACATCACATGAGGAGGTATATAACGAGCCGTGCACCTGTGTGACATCACATGACCAGGGATATAACAAGCAGTGCACCTATGTGACATCACATGACCAGGGATATAACGAGCCATGCACCTATGTGATATCACATGACCAGGGATATAACAAGCTGTGCACCTATGTGACATCACATGACCAGGGATATAACGAGCCATGCACCTGTGTGACATCACATGACCAGACATACTAAATATTTAGCAATGAACAAATTATTAATGCTTATCTGTTAGTTTTTTTTAATTATAGTATTCATTTTATTACATTATTTTGGAACAAGGTGTATTCTTCACAATCCTTTTTTCTTTCAATGCCAATGTATTTCTTTGGAGCTGATGGGGAATCACACATGATAGCCCAGGGCATAGTGTCAGGCCCTGAGCTGTCTGCTAAATAAATGGTCAGATTTCCAGTTTCTCTGTAGCAGCTGCGAGCATCGTATATTTATGATATATGGTACCGGGAAGGTTGTTTTACAGTTACATTTTAGAACAGAGATTTTTTTTTTACAGCTGTCATCTTTTCTGCAGGATTGTGAGAAGTTATGTTAAGGATTTGTGAGATGACAACAGCAGGAGGCATCTGCAGAAGTGGCACAGGTGACAAGTATTAGGAAATGACTGTAACGCACGGAGCATACAGATGATATGGCGGCTGACAATGAAACATCGCTAAGATGCCACAAAAATGAAGTGTATTAGGAAATTAGTTTGTAGCAGTAATCTAGGATTTATAGATATGATAAGAAAAAATAATAAATAAGTAACATGCACACAGGACACATTTATCAGAGATTGTAAGCCTGAAATTTACCAGAAATTGCACCTATTCCCCCCATTAGGAGACCTCCATGCCCGGTGGGTGTGGAGGAGTGTGATGGGGGGGCACGGTTGGCAGCGGAGTGGGCCGCACCAACACACTGCACACTAGGAACTGCCCATTAGGCTAACATGCAATACTACCCATCAATGCAGAGCATCGCAGCTGCTCCACACAGTGGTGGTAAGAGACTTACCACAGGTAGGTCCAGTGGTGTAACTTGAAACTGATGGGCCCCAGTGCAAAGTCTGTGCCAGGGCCCTGACTAGAATGTATGGTTTATAGTACTAGACTTTTCATATGGGAAAGTGACCCTTTATGGGCCCGGGTGCGACCGTACCCTCTGCACCCCCTGTGTAGGTCTTTAAAGGCTTCACTGACAGGTGTTCTCTTTAAGCATCTAGTTACTATGAATCTAAAGAAAAAACCCTCCATAGTATAGAGCCACCATTTTTCTGAAAAAAGCACTTTTATTGATGCCTTCTGTTACTAAAGATTAAAGATCCAGTCATGAGTGTGGGGGAGCTCCAGCATACAGTCAAGCTACCCCGCCTCCTAACTGACACTGACGCCGCTAACCCAGCTTCTCTCAGGATAAAAGGAGTTGAGAGAGAGGACTTGTTGAAGAGAATTCCTAAAGCAGGGGTGAGTGAGAGGGTTGAGATACATGTTGGCCTTGTATGACTCAGCTCTGCTACATCATTCTCTCCTCCCTCAGGAATGAGTCAACAGAAGTTAACCCCTTCAATCACCCCTCCCTCAGGAGTTCTCTTCAGCAGAGTTAGCAGAGTCGGTGTCAATTAGGAGGCAGGGTAGCTTGACTGTAAACTGGAGTTCCACCACCTTGCTAGTGACAGGTTCTCTTTAAGAAAGCTGAGAATCTACTGTATATTATTTCTGATACAGGGCTTAGGTGCTACATATCAACATCACCAATTTGAGAGAGCCCTCGGTTTTTTAGATTCTTAGGTTCACTTTAAGCCTCTAGATATCTTTATGGGTTTAGCTTTAGTGGATTTTAGGGTCCAAAACATGTTTACCTTATCTGTCATTTTGAAATTAAATGCATTTCCAGAATGGAAGTTTTCCCGAAAAAGCCACTAGGGGTCTGGTGCCTTGAGTCCAAGAGACCCTTTTTCTTGCACACTGTCCATTGTGGGCAGTACACCTTGCTTCATTGCACATGTACCTGATGTTCGGAGCATGTGCAGTGTAGCAAGGTGCAGTTACGTGCATGCATCGAGGGATGCAGACTCTATCCCTGACCCCTGCTGCCTTTAGCACAACTCCAAGAATTTCGAGAATGTAGCCACCAACAAAGATAAGGTAAAAAAGTTTGGGACCCTAAGCCACAGTTTCATGAAGGCATATGGGGGTTTTTATGGCCCCAAAAGATTCCCTTCAGCTTAAAACTACAAATTTTCCTTAAAGGTGGCAGGTTCCTCTAAAGTATAGATGTATAGCCCTTTTTAGGGCTAATTCTTTCGTGGCCCAGAAGTTTTATAAATTTTAACTTCCTCAATATGCAAATTTCCTAAAGAGGCTACTGGGACGTGGAGTAGCCGGAGTTGAGGCTGCATGGCACGGCTACTCCACGCCCCAGTAGCCTCTTGCGTTTTGACTACCAGATAGCTTCAGCTAGCAGCTACAAGGAGCTGCACGTACTCATCTGTGAAGCTGGGTTCTGCGCATGCGAAGAACGTAGTCCGCCGGCTGCGCAGTCTCGGCTCTGAAACCGGAGCTACTTTGTATGCACAGAACCCAGCTACAAGGAGCTGCGCGCTGAAGCTATCTGGTAAGGGGAATGCGAGAGGCTGCTCCACGCCCCAGTAGCCTCTTTAGGAAATTTGCATATTGGGGGGAATTCAAATTTACAAAAGTTCTGGGCCACGAAAGAATTAGCCCTAAAAAAAGGCTTTACTACTATACATATCTACAACCAGGTTTCCTGTAAAAAATCTGTATGAGCCCACAACTTATCATTTATCAATGTGAAATCCGAGGATCTTAATTATTCACAATGGGGCAGATTTATCAAGTCTCTGAAAGTCAGAATATTTCCATTTCCCCATGGCAACCAATAACAGCTCCGCTTTAAAATATTCATGAGCACTGGTAAAATGAAAGCTGAGCTGTGATTGGTTGCCATGGGCAACTGGAAATATTCTGACTTTCAGACACTTGATAAATCTGCCCCAATATGTTTGTAGCCGGTCTTTGGCTACTCATCCACTCAGCAGGAAACGGTTAATATCCCACATAAACAATATTAATGATAAAAATAAATCAGTGTAATTGTAGCTAATCACTGATTTATTATTATGGAGAATGAAAATATTTACATCAATAATTAGATGTGCTTATGGCTGCGGTCCCTGGGGATTGCACTTGGATTTGGGAGCCGCGCTCTCTGATTAGCGCTCTAAATCACGGCTGATTAATATTCACTTGAAAGAGACTGTTACTTCTATTCGCAGAATGGTTTGATTACAAGGAAGGAAGGAGGACGAATACTTTATGTCGGAATGATTATCTGTAATTGAAAGAGCAACAGGGTCACAAACAAAATGAATGGATAGGAAATAGACAAAACAAGGCCAAAAAAAACACCATTTACATGGAATAATTAGATTAAGGGATAAACCATGGGGTGAAATTACTAAAGTGAAGGATCATTTTTCAGATTTTCTATTAAAACTATGATTAGCTGTCACGGCTCAGATGGGCGAACCGTCACAAAGTCTCTGTGGGAAGAGTCTGCGGACTCCCTGGACCACCACGGGGGATGATGCGGTCTAAGCGGACCCTGGTCTTCGCCAGAGCCCGCCGCAAAGCGGGATGGTCTTATTGCGGTGGGGAGCCACCAAGTCGTTCGACGGGTGCGGCTAGGCCCGTGGTGGCAGACAAGGTAGGGAAGCAGGAAAGAGGAACCACAGGATAGCACAGGAACGGATCACCGGAGTAGGAACCGCTGGAGGGATCACAGGACCTTAGCTGGATGGCAGGACCTCGGCTGGATGGCAGGACCTCAGGACGACCACTGGGATACCGGACTGCCACAAATATACCAGACCGCCACAGGAATACGGGACCGTCACAGTAATACGGGACCGCCACAGTAACACAGTAATACAGGAACTCGGAGGAACACTGGAGTACAGACACACGGAGGAACCCTGGGAACGCTGGAACACTAGGAAACACAGGAGGCTTTCACTTCAGGTAATGAGTTGAAGATCCAGCAGAGAGTGAATGGAGGTGCCGGACTATAAGGGCGCGCCGGATTAGCCAGCGCCAATTAAGGGGACGCAGGCCCTTTAAATCCAGAAGAGACGGCATGCGTGCCCTAGAGACCGGGGGTGCGCGACCGGAAGCACCAGGAAGCTGGCTCGTGGATAGGTGAGTCAAAGTCCGGGGTAGGCACATAAAGGAGCACGGGTGCATGTCGCGGATCTCGGGGGCACCCTCAAAATAGGTCCGGACACCACGTAGTACAGCAGCTGCTATGGCTGCTACCTCTGTAGTTACCCCCTGTCTCTAAGCAAATTTACAAAATGTATTATTTATTAGTATTTTTATTATTATTTATTAGTATTTACCTCCACAACCCTTTTCCATTTTTCAATTTCAAAATTTAATCCAAAAGTCATAACTTTTATTTTTCTGGATAAAGAGGCATCTAAGGGTTTGTCTTCTTCAGGACACATTGTACTTCCTTGTAGCAACATTTAATATGTTATAAAATTTACAAGAAGACTGTAAAAAGAAATCCTCACGCTGCAGAATTGACAAAAAGTTGCACTATGTATATACCGTAGTTTTGTTAAAAACCTTCGGAGCATGAGCCGTCTTTATATGAATATCATATTGAGAAATGTCCCAACATTTGGATAGTTTTTATGAAATATTTTATGTTTCTGTTTGTTTATTTATAGATGTTCTGCTAAACGGTTTATATTTTTATAATCTATTAAAAACTATGATTTTTTTTTTTTATGCCGTCAGGGACATTTGAACCCTAGATTTGCTTGCTCATACAATAAACTTCCATACATGTATAGCTGCTGTATATGTTGAGAACTTATACCTAACTTTCCTCCGGCAGGATGGTTACGTTTTCAGTATCAAGGTGTTTATGAGGCTCACAACCAATATGGCAAATGATCGCCACCCCCAAATAAGTTGTTGCCCCTTGTGATGCAGGGAATCACCAGGTTTCTATCTCTTGAAGTTCTTCCTTCAAAAGAAACAATAGAAGATGTGGTCAGGGGACAAGCCGAGGTCAGGAAAGGCAGAGTCTGTGCATAATAGTAACCTAGGAAGAGGCTGGACAGGGGGTACAGAGTGAATATTGTGTCTATAACATGCTGCCTGCAGATAGGACACTATGTACTATCTGCTTAGCTTCTCCTGCTCTATAACATGCTACCTGCATATAGGACACTATGTACAATCTGCTCAGCTCCTCTCACTCTATAACAGTGATGGCGAACCTTTTAGAGACCGAGTGCCCAAACTACAACAAAGACCCGCTTATTTATCGCAAAGTGCCAACACCGAAATTTAATGTTATTTATACTCCCTTCTCTGTCACAGTTTTCATTGATACCAGCACCCTGAGGACACCAATAAAGCAGAAAATAGTCCCAGGTAGTCCTGTCACTTTAAAATAGCTCTGTGCACAGCAAGTCCTGGGCTGTCTGGGACTGCAGGAAGATACCTGGAGTCATCTCTGGTGATGGCCTGAGTGCCCACAGAAATGGCTGCGAGTGCCACCTCTGGCACCAGTGCCATAGGTTAGCCATCACTGCTCTATAACATGCTGCCTGCAGATAAAATACTATGTACAACCTACTCAGCTCTATAACATGCTGCCTGCAGATAGAGCACTATGTACAATCTGCTTAGCTCCTCCTGCTCTATAACATACTGCCTGCAGATAGGACACAGTGGGGCAGATTTGCTTACCCGGTCCAATCGCGATCCAGCGGTGCGTTCTCTGAGCTGGATTCGGGTCCGGCCGGATTTATTAAGGCAGTTCCTCCGAAGTCCACCAGGTGGCGCTGCTGCGCTGAAGTTCCCCGGAACGCACTGGAATACACCGAGCCGGGCTGAGTGAAGGTAAGTGCAAGCTCCGCGACACATTTTTTTTTTAAATGCGGCGGTTTTTCCGAATCCGTCGGGTTTTCATTCGGCCACGCCCCCCGATTTCCGTCACGTGCATGCCAGTGCCGATGCGCCACAATCCGATCGCGTGTGCCAAAATCCCGGGGCAATTCAGGGGAAATCGGCGCAAATCGGAAATATTCGGGTAACACGTCGGGAAAACGTGAATCGGGCCCTTAGTAAATGACCCCCTATGTATAATCTGCTCAGCTTCTCCTGCTCTATAACATGCTGCCTGCATATTTTAAACTATGTGTAATCCGTTCAGCTTTTCTTGCTCTATAACAGATTCTTTGCTCTAATCATTTATTTTGTACAATGGATGGAGTCAGATTTGGACAAATTACTGATCGTTTGCAAAATTCTCATGTATATACTGTATATATACAACCTGCTGCTCTTGAATTAGTGTTTGGTTGTCAGGAAGATAAAACATGAGTCACACAGTTCCACAAAACATTGGGGGTCATTTACTAAGGGCCCGATTCGCGTTTTCCCGACGTGTTACCCGAATATTTCCGATTTGCGCCGCTTGTACATGAATTGCCCCGGGTTTTTGGCGCACGCGATCGGATTGTGGCGCATCGGGGCCGGCATGCGCGCGACAGAAATCGGGGGGGCGTGGCCGAACGAAAACCCGACGTATTCGGAAAAACCGCCGCATTTAAAAACCGAAAATGTGTCGCTTGGGGAGCGCTCACCTTCACCTTCTATGGGATGGTGCATTCCGGGGCGTTAAGATTATTTTCGGCGCTGCAGCGCCACCTGGTGGACGGCGGAGGAACTACCATCTTAAATCCCAGCCGGACCCGAATCCTGTGCAGAGAACGCGCCGCTGGATCGCGAATGGGCCGGGTAAGTAAATGTGCCCCATTGTCTTTGTTTCCAACAAACGCTTTATGTGGTGACGAGATTCTCATCCATACTTGCACTTGTTGTGATACATGTTGCTTCAAGGGCATTTCTGATGTATAATGAACTGCGTTCATTTTTGTCTACACACCTGGTGTCTGAATATTTTGTATTTTGATCAATGGAAACCAGATACGGAAGGTTATCAGAACAGGAAATTGGATTACCGGACTGTGCAGCACCGGAAATACATGTCTGTCTTCTACCGAAAATAGCATCCCATGTATATTCAGGTTGTGTGTGTGGGATTGTGTTTTAGGCATTTTTAGTTCCCTAGAGCTAAGCTGCAATACTAGATACCACCAAGGTTATGACTATGGGATGAAGATGTCTGTACACCAAAACTCCATTCCATCCAACCTATTGGTAAAGAGAGTCTAAAACCTTGACTGAGGGTTATAATCTGCAGGCAGCATGTTCTAGAGAAATACACAGTGATTTTCAAGATACTTTTATTGATTGTTCATAATGTCATTTCCAAGATATTCCCAGTTTAATCCCTATGCTAATTAGGCAGTTGGTGCACCCAAGGCAGTATCCAGAGCACTGCTATTCTGCTTTCTTCCAGTGTCACCCTATGCTTGACACAAGACAAGTCTCCTGTTTATATAAAAGAGAGGGTAGTATAAAAGCAGTAATAGCAGCGCCCCGGTGCTCAGGACACACCACGGGTGCACCAAGTACCTCATTAGCATACAGATTAAAATTAGATTTTCTATGTATGGACAGAAATAATAAAAGTATATAGGAAATCACAGTTAATTTCCCTAAAACATGCTGCCAGCAGATAATAATGCTCATGGAGGTGGTAAACACCATTTACAGGATTGCCATATAGAGGATCTGCACCCTCGGCTCCTGCCAGCTACTTGTAAATGTGGGGTTGAGAAACACACAGTATTGGAGCCTTAGGAGTCATCACTGGACTCCAGGTAATGTATTAAGAAATGTGCGCATTAACCCATTTAATCACATATAAACATACCGCCAGATACTGCCAGAGTGGGGACAAGGAAAAATGTTACCCACTGTGACCTCACTCCTGCTTCTGGTGTCATATCGTTTCCGCTCTGAGCCTCTTGCCTCAGGCAGCACCATCTGCAGCAAGATGGGAGGCAGCATCAGGGGTGCAGTCACCTGCTACAAAGCAGAAGATGACTTAAAAATAGTGGGGCTTATTAACTAAGGGTTGCGGATCGCACTTTCGTCGGACTGTTTGTCTGTTTGGGGGATTGCGCGACTTGGACAGGTATTCTACGGCTTTATGTGCTGGGATTGTGTCTCACATGATCAGTTTTTGGCGCAGCTGCGCTGGCTTCCGTGCGACAGAAATCGGGGGGTGGGCCGTGGGACGATCTGACTGATTCGGACTGAGCGCGGGATTTAACTTTCAAATTGTGTCACAAGACAATGCACTTACATGCACCAGGAAGAAGAAGGTGAACTCTGTTGGACCTGAGCAGGGAAGTGACACATGCAGGATATCGGGCGCACGATCTTAGTGAATCTCAGCAGAGCGCATTATAGTCAGACACTGCAGTTTCGGGCAACTTTGTCAGACAGGTAAACCCACATACTAAAAAAAAAAAAATGATATTTTACTACTACATGGGTTGGAGGAGCTGCCGTTCTATAACTCGCCTCATGCAGCAGAAAGTTCAGGTTCACCCCTGACCACATGGGCCACTCATGGATCTCAGTGGTCACTTTTCGTGTAACACTTCCTACCCAACAGAGCAGCGAAGCAACACATTGCAGGAACATAGAGCCCCCAATGAATTTTCCTTTTAATAGGTGGACAAATATTTAAAGGAATCACCCAATTTCTTCTTTTAACAGTTTGTAGGGTCCTATGTTGTGTATAAACTGAACGACGCCTATAATACTATGACTGATGGGTGTATGGTGGTATTATTTATCCGTGGCTCTAGCCGAAAAAACATCCAAGCAGAATGTTCAGCCTGAAAAATACAATACACATTTAACCCTTCCGACTTTCAAGAATAACAGGACGACTACTTTGAATCGTCAAATCGTTTTCCTATCTATTCTGTTCTCTAAAATGTGGAGTCCGAAGCAAATTCAATTTGGAAGGATGAAATAAATTCCATTGTGGCCGCATGGGTCGTAAATGAAATAGAATGGAAGCGCTTCTATTAGGGCTGGTAAATCTATATAAACCAGAGATGGGAAAGTTCAGGACATATCTCACACTGCTGCTGCATACAAGAGAACACGTCCTCTCCTCCCGGGAAATACATTCCATGCATTGTCCCAATAACAAAGCAAATCTTCAAAACAAATGGAACAAATGAACACTATCACATCATCATTTATCACTAAATTCCTTTGATCCAGAGGACCCTCATAATGTTCAAGGAGGCACATTTATCACAGTCCTTTACTTTGGATAGGGGCTAACTTGTTGGTCACTGGAGAAACCATTTAACAGCAAAGTGTAGATTTTCCATAACCTCCGACCTACACTTGGGTGCTTTAGCAAATTGGTTTTATGCTCAGAACCACTCTGCTTGATCCACATCCAAATATAAGATAAATTCCTGATCCATGGGTCTGAGTAACGGGGATTGGGATCGGGATGCTCCATGTGGTACCTTTCACCTCTATAAGACTGATGAGAATCACCATTCCAGAAGCCCAAAAGATGTCTATGCAACAATTTTTGCAACAATCTTTGGGCAATGCATTCCAGTGTTTTGTTCACATGGAGCACTTCATACGATTACTTAGAGTCCCATTAGCTGAACCCCAAACTTTCACATACATATCTCCTATCCTATACATGTAGATCCATTAGTGGAAAAGTTTTATATCAGCCTCCTAGTTTTAGAGGAAAAACAAAACAGATAAAGGGAGACTTGGGGTCCCCTTTTTGACAATGGCTGGAGCCTTGGAAAGCAGACATTAATCCCCTACCTATCCTATGGAATAATCCTCTACCTATCCTATGGAATAATCCTCTTCCTATCCTATGGAATAATCCTCTACCTATCCTATGGAATAATCCCCTACTTATCCTATGGAATAATCCTCTTCCTATGCTATGGAATAATCTTCTTCCTATCTTATGGAATAATCCCCTAACTATCCTGTGGAATAATCCTCTTCCTAGCCTATGGAATAATCCCTTTCTCCCTTTCAATCCCACTCCAGCAACATTGATTGTTTTTGTGAATATTATGACACACTTTACTGGAGATTGTTATTGGATATGGTTTTATAATCATTCACAGATCCATTGACAGCCACATTTTCTTCCCCAGCCTCAGTTATGATTTTTTGTTTTTGCCATCGCGGTAACACAAAACCTAGATATTTCTAGCAGTGGACACACTTGCTAATGATCAATTAATTAAACTTGTTATTGTGTATATTGAAAGTCTATGTTTATATAGGGTTGGCGTTAGGGGGTGGCAAACTGAGCATTTGCCCAGGACCCCCTGTCCTAAAGGGACCACAAGCATGTGGACTTTTGTGGGCAGCAGATGCATTGCTCTTTTAATACCCCTGTCTATATTTCCTATCTATATATCTGTCTCTCTAACTGTTTATCTATCTAGCTTTTTGTCTATATATTTATCGATATCTTCTATCTACTTAGCAATCTCCTATCTAGTTATCAATCCATCAATCAATCGATCTATCTCTCTATCTATCTCTCTATCTATCTCTCTATCTATCTCTCTATCTATCCCTGATATCTATTATCTATCTAGCTACCTATATATGATGTACTTTATATTTCTTCATCTATAAATCTATCATCTATCTATAATTCATATTTATCTTCTCTTCTCCTATAAAATCCTCCCACAGTCCCATATTACAGATACTTACCATAGTACTTGTCAGGCTCCAGGGGTAGTGGACCCACTGGACCACCATGGACGATGACTTAAGACGACACCTGGGACTGGAATCTAAGTGGTACCCGGTTTTCACCAGAGCCTGCAGCCTCCACGGGTGCAGAGGAGAGCAACCAGGATTATTAGGGGAATGGGGGGACTAGAATACACTGACAGATTAAAAAATTTGGGATTATTCAGTTTAGAAAAAAGACGACTGAGGGGAGACCTCATTACAATGTACAAATACCTGAACGGACAGTACAAGGATCTCTCCAAAGATCTTTTTATACCTCGGCCTGTGACCAGGACAAGGGGGCATCCTCTATGCCTGGAGGAGAGGCGATTCTACCATCACCATAGACAGGGGGCATCCTCTGCGCCTAGAGGAGAGGCGATTCTATCATCAACATAGACAAAGGTTCTTTACTGTAAGAGCAGTGAGACTATGGAACTCTCTGCCGCAGGAGGTTGTTATGGCGGACTCTATGTACATGTTCAAGAGAGGCCTGGATGACTTTCTGGAGAGAAAAAAAATATCACGGGTTATGGGGATAAAACATTTATTTAATTCTTAAAGGTTGGACTTGATGGACTTGCGTCTCCTTCCAGCCTTATATACTATGATACTATGATAAAGTGGGTTGGACTTGCTGCGGCGTGGTACCACCAGGTCGTTCCACAGGTGCCACTTTGTCCACATTGGCAGCCAAGGCTAGGTACACAGATGTTAGGCAGATTGTAGTCGGAGACAGGCAAGAGGTCAGGACATGCAGCACAGGATCAGAGTCGGGGACGTAGCAACAGGTCAAGGCAGGCGGAACAGGATCAAAGTTAAACACGGATCCAGGGTCACAATGGGAAATCAATAAACAGGCATTAGGCAAGGACACAAGATTTTTCAGCGGCATAGAGCATGAAGATTCCTGCAGGGGTGCAGGAAGAGGCCAGCTTAAATAGCATTTTGGGAAATGGGCAGTGCGAATTAATGGCGCGCTGGCATTTTAAATCTTCTGAAGCCGGCGTACGCCCTAATTGCTGGGGAAGCACACATATGGCCGATGGGCCGGAGACAGGTGTGGGGACATGTAAGAGGCACGGGCACAGCGCTGGCAGGGCGAGAGGGTCAGGGCTGAGCCCATGACCTGCAATATGGTTCGTGGGAGCAACCATGACAGTACTATACGTAAGTACAAAGTGTTATTACTGTGCAGGGATAAAGGAGCCTCTTACTGACTGTGAATAATATAGTTTTGGGGCCCTACTTTTAGTTTTGCTCAGGGCCCCACTTTGTCTAAAACCGTCCCTGTATCTATATGATATGAGTTGTAGCTAGATTCTCATTAGTCCTAGACCCATGCCTGAGGCGATGCTCATTTCTATGCTGGTACTGTAGAGCAATGCAAATTAGCTGCTGGCCCCCCACAGGCAGCGTACCCGCTGTGTGCCCACATCTTTCTTTAAACTGGTAACTTTTCTGGTGGTGCCAAACATTGAATGACAATATAGAAATATAGAAAGGCGATTTGTCAGTGTGTAGCCTATTTACATTGGGGGATATGCTGGCAACACGCACGTAGAAGATCCAAACAGCCGAAAAATTAGCCCCATGGGATCGATAATGTCATCAGCAAAGGTCAGGACCTGGATATTTCCCGGTACCATATCTGTAGAAGACGATCAGCGCTGGTTACAACTGGATTTTCTATCACGGCACTTTAATTATATAACCTGTTATTACACTCAATGTGAGTTTTTCTAAAATCTCAACCATGTAAAATACCAACAAATGTTTTATACATGAACGGCATCTTGTCCTCAACCAACCTAGTTATAAACCACCCACCAGCATTAGAGAGTCCTCAAACATCTCCGATTCTGTATTTCTGACTCTAAAATGTGATAATCCCTGAAGGAGACTCATTTGTGAGTATTCTTTTTGCTGTCATGGAAACTGACTACATTCTACTATCCTCTATAAGGAAGTTTTAGGATCTTTATGCGCTTTTCATAACCTCACATCAGATTTGTTTTAAAGTTTTCTTGAAAATCCTTCAAGGGAATCTGTCATACAAATTAATCCACCCAAAATAAAGACTTCATAAAAAAGTATGATTAAAAAGCATCGTCCTTATCCCTAAATGGTTCCTTTCCATGGCTGCAATGTTACAAAAATTGGTTGTCCTGCATGTTAGATTTTACTTGCATTTTCCTGCCTCCTTTTTCCTGATTGACAGTTCTACATAGGAAGTGAAGGAGAGCCGCGCGCATCATAAGCGTCGAGCACGTACCTGCCTGCGCCGGCTATAAAGTTTAAAAAGTGTTTTAAACCGCGATACAGCGGTTTAAAACACTAACAAAAATAAGCTCCGGCAGCAGCTCACCCTGAGCTGGTGCTCGGTGTTTTCTTCTTAAACCTGCCATTTCAAGTGGTAGGTTTCCTTTAAAGTCAAGTGATCAGGATGACTTGATCTGAGGTCCTGTTACATCTGCAACATCTACCCCTCATTTGTATCTGATCACATGAAATCACAGCAGCCTCCATGAAGGATAAAGAGAAGTAGAAGTCATGGAGGATGGGGAGGAGTAGAAGTCAATGGAGGCCGCTGTGATTTCATGTGATCAGATATATGCATGTTGTACAGTTCGCTAATTTTAGGAGGCTAGAGGACCTGTGATGATGTCATCCTAGTCACATGACGTGGTGAAGCATGGGAAATGTGAAGGACTAGAGGGGAGGAGCAGGCTGAGCAGGACAAGCCTTCTCTGATGCCATGGCATATACCGTATTTTTTGGACTATAAGGCGCACAAAAAATCCTTTGATTTTCTCAGAAATCAAAGGTGCGCCTTATAGTCCAGTGCACCTTATATATAAACCGTACTTACAGACAACAGCTGCCTTGAACTGTGCACAGGTCTGCCACCTGCTGGTCATTCATCCTTATAATCAGGTGCGCCTTATAACCCGGAGCGCCTTATATGTGAATCTTACCAGGCCAAAACCTCCGCTGGAGCAGTGACTAGAAATTGTACATTTCAGTAAGCTCTAAGATTGTTGACATTTGTATATAATTGACTCATTTGCTACATTTTGCTAGAAATGTTTGTGTCAAGTAAGTAACTGTATCGACTTATATATATTCTGAGCACGGATTTTGGGTTATTAAGGGATTATCTTGCCATCAAGATTAAATATTATTATCATAACAATTGGTATATGATACCACCATTATAATAGCTACTTGTTTTATGGTAGTACCACCACATTTGGATAATAAAATTTATATCTTATATTCAGTTGTGTTGTTATGTAATATTTTTAGCATTAATAAGTATAGACCTGCTGGTGCCGATATCCCTATTTTACTTTATGTAAAAAGGTGCTGACAGGTTCTCTTTAAAGGGAAAGTGTCACAAAAAATATACTGACAATAGATGATGTCACAGCTTATCTCTCCCCTCCTTGTACAATGACCTCTATATAGATAACACTGACCCATCATTACATCACTAACACTGACCCATCATTACATCACTACTGACAATAGATGATGTCACAGCTTATCTCCTCCCCCTCCCTGTACAATGACTTCTATTCCATTGATGAATAGTTGACCTGTGTGGGTCCTGGGTATTGAATGTCTGTTGAGTGATCTGATAACCAACATCTAAGAATGAAATCATCAGTATCTTAATTCTGGAAAACCCCTTCAAACTTTATGTACATATAACTGGAAAAACCCTTTTCTGATTTCCTTATTCAGCAGTGGATTTTGGTGAAGCAGCACAATCACATTGAAAAATTGCAAGATAAACCGCCCCATGATCCATCAATTTTGAGCTGCAGTTTATTTTCTTGGATTAAGTTTACATCTCATCTACATTGCTGATTCTGTTCATTATAAATCAGCAGCTACTAGGAAGTCTGCAGTGGCTAATCCGTATGGAAATACCCTTTAAATAATTCCCTATTATATCACCCTGTTTATCTCCATTTCAGCCATAACAAACTAATAGCAGTTGTTTACCCGGCTCCGTGCAGTATAAATATGAGAAATACCGAAGATCATAAACTTAATTTCATACCTTATACAATTTGTTCTTACTTTATTGCTCATCTGTTTAGCGCCTCAGGGTTCGAGTTGGAAAAATCCATTTACTAAAAAGTCCAAAAGAAAAAAAACCCTCTGCATAATAGGATCCAATTGTTCCCCCAGTCTGGATATTTTTGGAACACCTCTGCCACCCAATCCACCTTATAAATAAGCAATGTGCGCAGACAGGTGATTTATTAAATTGCCTCCATTTCCTGGAGGTGATGTAACATGATTAAAACCCCGGTTTGCGGAGAGCCTATAAGGCTCAGAGTCGGCCATGTTACCGCTGCAAAGTCTGTCCACCTTTCTAATTTAGGCTAAATTAAAATCAATCAAACCTGTTTAATTGGAAGCCTGTGGTGGGAGAGCGGAGCGGCAGAGGTGAGGAAGGAGCAGGCGCTACGCGGTTTACAAGCTCAGAACAACTACTCAGCGGCTTGTTAGTGGATAATTCCTATTCTCGTAGATTACGGCCAGCGCTTTTTCAATACAAGGTCTAAGGTTTAGCTGAAGGGCATCTTCATTATTGTATTTACATGCCTGAGGGGGGTCATAGTCAGCGGTTGTTGCATGGAGCGACAGCAACTGAGGGTCGAAGCTCTGCGCAAATAAGTTTATTGTAATTCTACAAAATCCTTGATCCTTGGTTTTTGCTGGAGAAATGTTCTGCAGATCAGTCTCCTGGCTGAGCGCCATACCTTGGTGCAATGTTCAGCAGAAGAATGATTGATTGGCAGGTCATAAGCCCCTCTCAGCAGTGCTGGAGGGCCGCTCCACAGGGGCGGATTAAGACTGCCATGGGCTCTGGGCTGTATGAATATTAAAGTCTGGAATCACTTCCTACATCTGGTACTAAAATCAGCTTCTTAGGCAATGGAGGATGTGTCCTTTCTGTCTGCTTTCAATCTGTGGTTTAAGGATCTTTGGAGGACCTTCAAAGGTTCTGAAATGGCCCTTGAGTACATGTTTATGACAGTATAAATAAATGTACAAGGATTTAATGGGTGAAGGTTTTTCTCAGTATGAATCTTGGTGGGTGGTTTGGATGGCCATGGGCCCCTAGAAAGCTTCTGCTCCAATCAACTTGTAGGTGGTTCTGATCACTCCACCTGTCTATTATATAGATGCCTGCTACTGTCTTGTCTTTCTGGCTCTTTGATGAGTTTCTGTGTTTTGCTCTTGTTGTGTCTTTGACTTTGACTTTAGTCTTGCAATTTTATATTTTGCTGACATCTTGGTTTTTAACCCATGAAGAATATATTGAACATATTGTCACCTACATGAAGTGTTGGAATAACTATATTCTTCCAGTTTTGGTGCTCTCCCAGCCCGGCGGTATTAGTGCACTCAACCACTGTTCAGTGGGAGGACCTGCTAATGGTGAGCTAAAATTACACACACATTTTGTATGACTTGGCCTGTTTGTATGTCTTAGGCTGAATTCACATGACCGTATGGAGGACGTATGTACAGCCACAAGCTTTCAGCCGTACATACGTCTCCCATAGATGGCAATTGGTGCACGTAGCGGTACCGCTTCATACATGGGGAAAAGATAGGACATGTCCGATCTTTCCCCTTGTGCACTCCTCCTCTGCAGCGTGCCGGACGTATGCATATATTTGTGTAAATTCTGCCTTATTTGTGCACTTATTTAGGTGCCTAATTGTAACCTGCAGTTTAGCGAAGGGCTGGCAAGTAGGCAGGGACAGAAGTGGTGGGAAGCTCAGTGCTTGCACTTCTTCCCTGTCTTAAAAGGTTTGGCACTTAACTTCATGTTTTTTTTTTTTTAAAGTGTGGGAGGAAACAGGATATTTATAAGTAATTTACCGTTATACAGCTATTAAAAGTTCTATACCACTTTCTTGATATGGTCAAGATCCTGGCAGGGCAATTGTTCATGGACAGCTAGAGATCACATGACCCCCACACTTACACACACATTACAAAAACATGTGGTAAAGTGGCCAACCCCTTTAACAAATAAACTCATTGCTCAATATTCAAAAGGTTATCCTGATATAAAATATCTAAAAGAATTATACCCACCTGCACCCTCCACTCCATTCCAGCCTGGCATCTCCCCAATAATCACATCCAGTTGATGGTACAGACCTGCTTCAGGCTATCACTGGCCTCATAATGTTTGGTTGAGGCCAGCTTTAGGCGTACAGTGTGTCACTACATCAGCCCCTACAATCAGTAACAAAAAGTATCAATTCAGACAATTCCTTTAATAGCTGACCAAGTGACCATAATTATCAATACATTTACTAGAGATGCCAACATGGTTTTTAAGATGAATCATGGCCGTGTGAAGACTGCAAAATGTCTGATGCTGCCTTTATTCATAATGGGGCTCATTTACTAAGGGTCCACGGTCCGCATTTCCAATTTGTGTCGCATTTAACAGGGGATTTTGGCGCACGCAATGGGATTTTGCCACAAACGCACTGACTTTCATGTGACACAAATCGGGGGGGGGGGGGGGCCATCGGACAACCTGACTGATTCGGACTGAGCGCGGGATTTAAAATTCAAATTGTGCCGCAAGACAATGCACTTACATGCACCGGGAAGAAGAAGGTGAACTCCATCGGACCTGAGCAGGGAAGTGACACATGCAGGAAACCGGGAGCACGATCTTGGTGAATCGCGCCGGACTTCATCCTCGTCGGACAGTCCGGATTGGGGATCGCGACAGGACCAGGTAAGTAAATGTGCCCCATAAAGTTTGGGATGTTTGATACACATCTTTCTGGGGACTGACTTCTAAGAACCCCAGCAATTGTGGCCTAAGTCCTCTGATGTCCCTGAAGACTTGTTCTGATCAAGTTAAAGGGTCACTACATTTTCCACAAACCTTCTTTAAATCAAGTGACGACAAGAAAATGTGTAATTTATCTTAGAGGAAAACACTTTCTTCATTTAATGTGGCTCTTATAATCCTTCCTAATCTATGTTTCACTTCTAAATCTCTGTTGAATCCTTTCTTGCTAGATTGCAAAGGTCACTGAGGTGGAAGATTACACAGGAGCTTTCTGCAGAGGGAAGAGGGGGCATAGAGTCATAGGGAGAGGATTATCAGAAGTGTCTGAGAAGACATGCAGAGGACATGGAGAGGAGATAGAAATCACAGAGTTAGGCTACATTCACACTGCCGTATGGAGGACATATATACGGCCTATATACGTCCCTCATAGACGGCAATGGGCGCACAGAGCCCAACGGGAGCGGTACGGTGCTGCACACGTGTGGCACCGTACCGCTCCGTACCCCGGAAAAAGATAGGACATGTCCTATCTTTCTCCGTAGTACGGCACCGTGCGCCATATGTTCCTATGCCTTGCTCACCTCCTCCTCCTCTCCCTGTGCGCTGCCGTTGCCCGCCGTGCTACGGTACGGCGGGCAAAGGCAGTGTGAATGTAGCCTTAGGCACAGCGGGCAACATCAGCACTCGGGGAGAGCAGGAGGAGGTGAGCGCCCCCCCCCCCCCATAGGAATATATGGTGCACGGCGCCGTACTACGGAGAAATATAGGACATGTCCTATCTTTTTCCGGGGTACCGCTCCCGTTGGGCGTCGTACGCCCATTGCCCTCTGTGGGGGACATATTTCGGCCGTATATACGTCGGCCGTATACACGCCCCCCATACGGCAGTGTGAATGTAGCCTTGGTGTTACTTATCATGTCTTGTATACACATGTCTATGAAGTTTATTGAAAGGTCGTATACGCCTTGAACCTAATTCAGATGGTGATGAATCAGATGACACTCAGCGTGTATTATATACAGATATATTCTTCTAAGATTAGTTTTATCTCCCACATCCATCGCTGTTACTGGCAATGACTACATAAAGTCATCCACATCTTAACCAGTTTAGCGCAATTACTTTCGATGTTGCAAAAGAACTTCCTTTTTTATCTGTATCAGGAAACCACAAAATAAATGACTGGTTCTGTAAATGCTGCATTGATTACTATAACTTTCGTGATTTCCTTCTAGATTCAGGTTACTAAGAATGAACCTTCTCAAAGGCAGAACATCAGATTTTCTGTTCCTGTTTCTTTCAGTCCCTTCAAAAATACTGTATATGCTGGTAATATATAGGGAGTATTATTTCATCTTATAAAATGCCTCTCCAATTGAGTACAGTACAGGCGGTCCCCTACTTAAGAACACCTGATACATACGACCCCTAGTTACAGACGGACCTCTGGATATTGGTAATTTATTGTACTTTATCCTTAGGCTACAATAATCAGCTATAACAGTGATCACAGGTGTCTGTAATGAAGATTTATTGTTAATCCTGATTCTTATGACAAACCGACATTTTTAAAATCCAATTGTCACAGAGACCCAAAAAAAGAATTGTCTGGAGTTACAATTATAAAATATACAGTTCTGACTTACATACGACTTCAACTTAAGAATAAACCTACAGAACCTATCCTGTACGTAACCCGGGAACTGCCTGTATTCTTGTGATGTTAGTGCAGTTATGGCGAATGTTCTTGGTCAGATCTATGTTAGGTATAGGCCAGTGATGGCAAACCTTTAAGAGAGCGAGTGCCCAAAATGCAAACCAGAACCACTTATTTATTGCAAATTGCCAACAGAGCAATTAAAGCATTACATTAAAAAATCGTCTTACTCCGTGCTATACCACAGCTTCAACGGTCCTGAGGACACCAATATCTTTGACAATATCTTTGACGGTGGGAAAATTCTGATTGCTATTGGAGCTTCCCTGAACAGGAAGAATTGTGGGGCCAAGAGCAGGAGCTTCAATGGCTCCAATGATAAAATGACCATGTCCACACCGTCTCTTCCTGCAGTCTCAGGTAGACCCAGTTGCTTCACGTCCTGGGCTACCTGTGCCTGCAGGAGGATCCATCAAGTCCTGTCTTGTGAATTCTTTGCTGAGGCAACAGCCTGAGTGCCCACTAAGAGGGCACAGAGTGCCACCTCTGGCACCCGTGCCATAGGTTCGCCACCACTGGTATAGGGTATTCTTAGTCTTCTAAGTACAACTGTTGGGAGCCAGGGGCTTAACTAGGAGAGGCAGGGCCCCATACTAGACGTATGAATGGGGCCCACCTTCTCGCTTAAAAATATACATATTACACTCATATATATACAAACACAGAGAATGAAAGCAGCAGTGGAGAAAATTATTTTGCATTAAAACTTAACTTTTATTAGCCAATAGTCTAAAAGCAACCCCACAATGCATGCATGGATATATCAATTAATTAAAATTATTTTTTGTTCGGTTATACATCTTACTGCCAAAAGGGCCAATAAAACAGTTATAGAGATAGATTAGTAACCATAGAAAAGAGGGTTGATCTCACCCAGTCCTCGATGAATAGGGAGCGAGGGCAGACTGTAAGGATGGCTCACTGAGTCTGCAGACAGTATGGCCACCAGTTCCTCCAGTTTTCCACATAGGCACTAGTCAGAAGGTCCTGATCATACCCTATTTTTCTAAACTAGTGTCCTCACATCCCCACAGAGCTCCCGTCCTGACAAGGACAGTCCACAGCTAAATCTCCATCTATCTCACCCTATATTAAACAGAAGATAATGCCCAACGCCTTTCCTTCAAGGTATTATGGATTCATCAGGGGCCAACATTGGAGTGCTTGAAGCAGGTAACAGAAAGGACGCTGTGCACAATGGTGTGTGTCAGCGATACCCTATATTTGCAAATGGAAGACAGTGGTTCTATCCATTTGACAGCAGCGGCGGTCCCATGCTGTTTGCTGAATTCGGCGTCGCTTCTGGCATTACCTTGCAGCCACAGGGTTCTAGAGTTACAGTATATTTTTGAAAACAAAACATGTTATTTTATTTTATTCTAAAACAAATGGCTTAACCTGTAGCCAGCAATGCCCCCAAAACCACACTCAGTACCATAGCTGATGGCTCTATCTCTGGGATAAGAAAAAGAATAAAAAAAATTAATTGATGTCCTCTGTTACTAAAGATTCAGTCATGGAGGAGGGGGAGCTCCAGCATACAGTCTAGCTACTCTGCCTCCCAACTGACGCTGACACTGCTAACCAGAGACATTGGCTGTGTGTGACTGAAGAAAATACCTGAGGGAATGGGGTATGAGGGAGCTGCTTTCTCTTCAGCAAGTCACACACAAACATCTTCTCTCTCAACCCCCTCATTCATCCCTCCTTCGGGAATTCTCTTCACTGAGTGACACACAACCAATGTCTCTCTTAACTCCCTCATTCCTGAGGGAACCAAGTTAGCAATGTCAGTGCCAGTTAGGAGGTGGGGTAGCTTGACTATATGCTAGAGCTTCCCTCCCTCCCTCCCTCCATGACTGGATCTGTAGTAACAGAGGGTATCCATAAGAGTCTTTTTTGGAAGGATGGTGGCTTTAATCCCATTGATAGTTGCATCAGTGGGACATGTTCAAAGCGGCCGCACTTTAGTCAGTTTTTCCGACATTTTAGGGGATTGCACGGCCGTGAAAGGTATTTAGCAGGGGATTGTGTCGCATGCAATCGGATTTTGGCGCAGCTGCGCTGGCTTTCATGCGACAGTAATTGGGGGCTGGCTATCAGATGATCCGACTGATATGGACTGAGCGTGGGATTTACCTTTCAAATTGTGTCGCATCTTACATGCACCAGGAAGAAGAAGGTGAACTCTGTCAGACCTGAGTGGGGAAGCGACACATGCAGGATATCGGGAGCACGTTCTTAGTGAATCGCGGCACAGTGCATTCTCGTTGGATAATGCACTCTCGGTGAACAACTCCGGACGGGTAAGTAAATGTGCCTCAGTGTCAAGCTTCTGGGGCAGTGATCCCCTGGACCACCGCGGACGATGACACAAGCCGACACCTGGGACCGGAGTCTAAATGGCACACGGTTTTCACCAGAGTCCGCCGCAAAGCAGGTTGGTCTTGGGATACCACCAGGTCGCTCTGCAGGCGGGACTTGTCCGCGGTGGCAGCCAAGGTCGAGGTACACAATCGGCAAGCAACACCCTCCCCCCTTAATTTGTGTCGCGTGAAAGCAGAGCAGCTACACCATAAACCGATCACGTGCGACACAATCCCAGCACATAAATTATATTACAAAAAAATGGACCAGTTGTCACGGCAGGGGGTTTATTACACAAACGGACGTAAAGCTGCCATTGGCAGAGAAAATACCCATATCCGGACAAAGAAATGTGTGTCTTATTGTAAAACGTCACTTTTATTAAACGTCAAATTAAAAGAAAGAAAAAGTGTGTGTAGAACTATTGCTACAAATTGCTTTAGAGAGTGGAATTTTAAAAGCACAGTAGAGTGGGCTCAATGGGTCAACGAGGGGTACTCACTCCCTATTAAGGTATCGCATTAGTATCATGCATGTAAACTAGGGTCTTACGGGCACAGTTATGGCGTATGGGCAGAGTGTAAGACTCCGCTGGATTTCCAGCATGTGGGGTTGCTATTAGGTAGCTTGGTCTCCAGTGTGGTGACTAGGTATTCACCTGACCTAAATCCTCACAGAGATAATACTGTATAGATTCAGATGGACATCTCACTGATATCCATGTATAGGAGTAGATGGACCAGTTGCTACTGTCCCCCTGTAAGTGTATATGGGTTGGTCATATACAATGACCAGAGCCCTACACAGCAGGAGTCAGTAAGTAGATAACGTTCTGCTAGCCAAATTATGTCGTATCTGAGAGGTACATGCTAACTGATTGTATGCTGTGGATTTGACCCAGAGCCTGTCTGTACTGCTGATTAAAAATAAGTTACACAAGAGCCCCCCGACATGTTTCACCAGCAAGCTGGCTTCATCAGGGGTAGGGCTATTAGTGTCAGCGGCGAGACAACGCCGGACATATAAAGAAGAATCTCCTCCCTCTTACCATTCCAGGAGCCAGTAAGGAAAAGGAATCAAAGAATACCTCCCAAGAAACAGTGGCTGATAGGTCCGATGGTGGTGACGTCCTCCTAGGGTGGCGGGCACGATCATAGTGATGACGTCCCGATCGGTGTAGCAGGTCAGCTGATCAACATGGATCAGCTGACTATGTCAGCTGACAGACTAGTTAACGTCATCGGAGCAGCGCTTGTATGCGCATGCTCCTGGACTTAGAGTAGTTAGCAGAGTGTGTGGCTGGATCTGCGCATGCTCGGGAACTTAGGTTAAGATAACGGGAGTTCTGTCATTGAGGATCAGGCCGACAGGTATGGTACCCATATACATACTCTGCTATCGGAGGAACATGAAGAAGTATATAATATGATATAAGGTCAGCTGGACTATACGTGGCAATAGAAGCCATAGCTTAGATAGATAGCAAGGTGTATATTGGGTATGTGATTTCAATTGGTGCCAAGTATTTGGTTCAGCGACTTCCATGTTATAAGGTGGGATATCGAGAAAACAAATGTTCACTCGTGCGTGCCACCGGGCAAAGCTCAAAAAATATATGAGATGACAATACATGGAAGTATGGTATTGTTACCTTAGTTTAGGAATGAATCTAGGGTCGGACGCTTAAAGTTTGTATAAATGAGAGCAAGTTGCCAAGAGTAGGTCAATTTATACAAAAACTAGGGAGGAAGGTAAGTATATATTGAGGAGTCATGAGGAAAGGAAGGGAGAGGGTAGGTTAACTTCAATAAAGCACTGTAGTAACAGCTAATCAAAAAATATTTAAACAGTGTTATTTACATTTTTAGAGAGTATGTTGAAGTGGAATTAATGTAGAGAATGGTGTACACTCGAGTATATTCGTTATAGATAAGCGGAAAAGGTGAATCCCTCGTTCAAACCTTTTGGGCTCAGAGACCTCAACCTGTAAATCCATCTAGCTTCCATTTGTAGGAGCTTACGATCGATATTTCCTTGGCGTGGTCCAGACTGGACCTGATCGATGGCCCAGAATTTAGGAGTATCAGTCTTGCCTCCATGATGTAGTCTTATATGTCTGGAAATAGGAGTGTCCTTACTAGTTGTAATGGAGCTAATATGACTAGATATTCTCCTACGTAGTTGTTGTATGGTTTTGCCCACATAAATACGTGGGCAAGTGCATTGTGCTACATTAAACAGGTCAAAAATTAATTAAAAGGGACAAGAGAAAAAGTGTGTGTAGAACTGTTAGGGTAGGATTCAAGAACATCCCTCTTCTAGTGTGCGTTGGCTGCGTGTTTCTAATAAATAAGCATGCCTGACACTATCATAAGAAATTAATTCAAGACACATTTGCTGATTTAAATCTCACTCATGCAGATATGGCCATGGCAAATCGCACTGCAATACGAATTTATTGGTTTCACAAAACTATAATAGAATTATGGAAGAAGCAGAGGGAGGGGCAGAGAAATTCCCAGCTCGTGTAGTTCTTGATTGGAGAAACCTGTGCTGATTGCTTATTGACGTCAGGATTGACAAGTCTTGTTGACATTCTTTAGCCTTAATGTTTCGTTATGATTACGGGCCGGCGGCCCTTATAATGAAGTCTTCGTTACAATGTTTTAGGAAAATAGAAACAAGTAGAAAATGACAGGATTTGATCTATCCATCTAGGTTTAACCTTAACAGGAACCATTGCTACAAATTGCTGAGAGAGTGGAATTTTAAAAAGGCACAGTGAGGTGGGCTCAATGGGTCAACGAGGGTGTACTCACTCCCTATTAAGGTATCGCATTAGTATCATGCATGTAAACTACGGGGCACAGTTATGGCGTATGGGCAGAGTGTAAGACTGCCGCTGGATTTCCAGCAGTGGGGGGGTTGCTATTAGGTAGCTTGGTCTCCAGTGTGGTGAGCTAGGTATTCACCTGACTAAATCCTCACAGGAGTAATACTGTATAGATTCAGATGGACATCTCACTGATACAGTATAGGAGTAGATAGGACCAGTTGCTACGTCCCCCTGTAGTGTATATGGGTGTAGGTATTATACAAATGACCAGAGCCCTACACAGCAGGAGTCGTGGTAGATAACGTTCTGCTAGCCAAACTATGGTCGTATCTGAGAGGTACATGCTAACTGATTGTATGTGTGGATTTGACCCAGAGCCTGTGCTGTTACTGCTGATTAAAAATAAGTTACACAAGAGCCCCCGACATGTTTCACCAGCAAGTGGCCTCATCAGGGGTAGGGCTATTAGTGTCAGCGGCGAGACAACGCCGGACATATAAAGAAGAATCTCCTCACCTCTACCATTCCAGGAACCAGTAAGGAAAAGGAATCAAAGAATACCTCCCAAGAAAAGTGGCTGATAGGTCCGATGGTGGTGACGTCCTCCGTAGGGTGGCGGGCACCTCATAGTGATGAAGTCCCGATCGGTGTAGCAGGTCAGCTGATCAACATGGGATCAGGCTGACTGTCAGCTGACACGACTAGTTAACGTACATCGGAGCAGCGCTTGTATGCGCATGCTCCTGGACTTAAGTAGTTAGCAGAGTGTGGGCTGGATCTGCGCATGCTCGGGAACTTTAGCTTAAGATAACGGGAGTTCTGTCATTGAGGATCAGGCCGACAGGTATGGTACCCATATACATACATCTGCTATCGGAGGAACATGAAGAAGTGTATAATATGATTAAGGTCAGCTGGATAAACGTGGCAATAAAAGCCATAGCTTAGATAGATAGCAAGGTGATATGGGTATGTGATTTCAATGGTGCCAAGTATTTGGTCAGCGACTTCCATGTTATAAGGTGGGATATCGAGAAAACAAATGTTCATCGTGCGTGCCACCGGGCAAAGCTCAAAAATATATGAGATGACAATACATGGAAGTATGGTATTGTTACCTTAGTTGTGAATGAATCTAGGTCGGACGCTTAAAGTTTGTAAAATGAGAGCAAGTTGCCAAGAGTAGGTCAATTTATACAAAAACTAGGGAGGAGGAAGTATATATTGAGGAGTCATGAGGAAAGGAGGGAGAGGTAGGTTAATTCAATAAAGCACTGTAGTAACAGCTAATCAAAAAATATTTAAACAGTGTTATTTACATTTTTAGAGTAGTTGTGAAGTGGAATTAATGTAGAGAATGGTGTACATCGAGTATATTCGTTATAGATAAGGGAAAAGGTGAATCCCTCGTTCAAACCTTTTGGGCTCAGAGACCTCAACCGTAAATCCATCTAGCTTCCATTTGTGGAGCTTACGATCGATATTTCCTTGGCGTGGTCCAGACGGACCTGATCGATCGCCCAGAATTAAGAGTATCAGTCTTGCCTCCATGATGTAGTCTATATGGCTGGAAATAGGAGTGTCCTTACTAAGTTGTAATGGAGCTAAATGATAGATATTCTCCTACGTAGTTGTTGTATGGTTTTGCCCACATAAATACGTGGGCAAGTGCATTGTGCTACATAAACAACTGCTGTGCTTCTGCAGTTCAGGAAGCGCTTAATTATGATAATATCACCGTTGGCCGGATTCACAAATCTCAGATACGACATAGTTTGGCTAGCAGAACGTTATCTACTCACTGACTCCTGCTGTGTAGGGCTCTGGTCATTGTATATGACCAACCCATATACACTTACAGGGGGACAGTAGCAACTGGTCCATCTACTCCTTACATGGATACAGTGAGATGTCCATCTGAATCTTAACAGTATTATCCCTATGAGGATTGAGGTCAGGTGAAACCTAGTCACCCACACTGGGACCAAGCTACCTAATAGCAACCACATGCTGGAAATCCAGCGGAGTCTTACACTCTGCCCATACGCCATAACTGTGCCCGTAAACCCTAGTTTACATGCATGATCTATGTGACCTTAATAGGGGTGAGTACCCCTCGTTGACCATTGAGCCCACTCTACTGTGCTTTTAAAATCCACTCTCTAAAGCAATTGTAGCAATGGTTCACACACACTTTTTCTTTCTTTTAATTTGACGTTTAATAAAAGTGACGTTTTACAATAAGACACACATTTCTTTGTCCGGATATGGGTATTTTCTCTGCCAATGGCAGCTTTACGTCCGTTTGTACAATCCCAGCACAGACACCTGTTAAATACCTGTCACAGGTAATGGTCGAGCACCAGAACATTACATCTGTATGATTCTTCTAACCATTTAAAACATAAGCATAATATTATTGCTTGTCCCTTCATAAACATCTTGTAAGACACCAGGTGCACGCGCACACTATGTAGCCTTCAGGGCACGCCCCCTACCAGACGTACATTTCCATAACGTCTTTCTGCGGTATTGTATAGCCTACTCTAGTCTTCTCTACAAACCTTCTACCACATTAACATGCTGTGCAAAACCTTGCTATGATTTTCTGGAGTAACTGAAACTGTCATCTCATCCAAGGCACAATAACTTATCATGTCAGGATTGATTTCAATATATTTGAATACCTCTCTGCGGCTTATGGCGCTCTGTATTCTCTCAGAGTCTAAGTTTGCTTAGAGGATGTGATACGTTCAATGCTGCGAAGATTGTTACAGACCATTGTGAAGGAGGCCGCTGCCGAGTGGCAGCAGCTAGGCACGTCATATAAAGTATATACAGACCTTGACACATCACAACGCATAGACGCACTGCCGTATTTTGACGTAAGCTTATATTAAAGGGATATTCCCATGAACACAAGCTTCTTAAATATATTTAGGAATAATAACAAAATAACAGATTCTCTAATCCACTGTTATTAACAAAAATGCAGCACTAATACACAGATATAAGTCCAACCTGTCTCTGTCAGTCCTGGTATACACAACTTCGGTTGCCCCTAGACACAACCCTGTACCGAGTTTAGGGTCGGGTAAACATCTTGCTTTCCTCTCCCTCTAGCCCCCACCTTTGCATTCCTGGAGGAGCTCACACACACTCATTTCCTGCCGGCGGCTCGTGAGGAGAGTAAAGCTACAGACAGATAAGATCTTTATCCAGGGGAGGCACAGTAGATCTGACAGTAGTGTTATAAGTGAGATATAGCAGAGCTGTGTATGTTATGGCTGTGATAGTAGTCGTGTGTAATATGCATCTCATGCATATTATGCATACAGATCATCTCTCATCTGTCTCATCTCTTTTTCCATGTGTCAGATATTGTCAGGGTTCCGGGTCTGTGGACCATCTGGACCACCGCAGGAAATGGTACTAGCCAATGACTGGGATCAGAGTCTAATTGGCACCTGGTCGTTCCACAGGTGCGACTAGCCCATGGTGGCAGCCAAGGTAGTAATGCAGGATACAGTCCGAGCCCAGAGTGACAGCAGGAGAACCGAGCTGGAGGGAACACTGGAACTCACGGCAGGAATACAGGAGCTGGCACACAGAACAGGAACGTAGGGACAGACTGGCACACAGAACAGGAACAGGATCACAGAACACTAAAGACACAGGAGGACTTTCACTTCACAGGAAATGGATGAAGATCCGGTGGGGCATGATGGGAGGCGCCATGATGGGATGGGAGAGCCGGATTGACCAGCACCAATCACCAGGACGCTGGCCCTTTAAATCTTGAAGAGCCAGCGCGTGTGCCCTAGGGAGCAAGACTAGTTGAAACGGGGCAGCACCACACAGAAGGTCACAGGTGTGCCCGCGATCCGAGACATGGATCGCGGGGCACCCGTGACAGATAATAGTGAATGTTCAGAACCTAAATGAAAGTGTAGATAAACCTGATAATCTAAACTCATTGTCAGCACACAGCATCTCACAGCACGGAGGGATCATGAAATGTCTGCTTAGAGTGTCCCCGCTCACACTCTGGGATCTTACACTGACCATCACTGAGTGATAGGAGCTAAAACAGCAATAAAACTGAGTAACTTTGTAAATTAAGGGGTTAAAAATGATCTTTATTGTGTAAAAAAACATCACTAGGAGATTAAAATTGGAGACATTTTTTTCATGGTCAAACCCTTTAATGGACTCACTTTAAGTGTACCTGCTACTTTTTTAAGGTTCCCCCCATTTTATTCATTACAAGGCATGTACTGTGTCTCTTGAGTGGCAGAATGCAATTCTGGTGCAGTTGCAATTTTTGGAGTTTTTGTAGATCTTTTGCAGATCACCCAAATTTACAAGATGTTGGAGTGGACAAAATAAATATCCGCAGTGTGGACTAGAAGTAGAGAAAAAAACAGGCACTGGTTATGAATATGAGATATTTCTGCTCTAACTATAAGCACCCCCATCCTTCAACTGTGCCCCTGTTAAAGATATTCCTTCTAGATTATATTCTCAGACCATAATTTACATAACCTAATACATGACTGCAGCCCTTTTCATTGTTGGTTCAGCGATTATCATGGCTGTGCCCTGAACAATGATAGGGCAACAGATGGACAAAGAGACACGTGTGCAGCTGGTGGGTGGAGGGGGGTGGGGGGTCCTCAAAAGTGAAGAAAGAAAGGACCAAAGGACCAGCCCATCACATGACATCTGCATAGGACTTTCCTTCTGGTGGGTCCTAGAGATCCCCATTTGGTTTATGATAAAATCACAATTCAGTTTCTTTATACTGCAGTAATTTAGTGGTCAGATGGACAGTAAAATAATCAAATATGGCACAAAAGGGGCATTGTACGCACCATGTAATGAATGCAAAGTTCTCATGCACACGTAACATGCTGGTCAGCCTCCCACACAGACTATACTTCACACTATAATGTTAGCACTTATACTTTCTATTAGTAAAGAATACTTTAACCCCTTAACAACTTTGCCCTTTTTTGTTTTGGGGTTTCCATTTTTGACTCTTAACCTTCAAAAATCTCATTTTTCCATTCCATTCCATTTAATTCCATGTACAGAGCTATGTGTGGGTCTGTTTTCTCATTGGGGCACATATACTAAGAACAGTGCATTGTGTACTATGTGCAGTTACCAGTGTAGTGTGCAGAAGGCGCCAGATTCAGGATTTGTGGAGTCCGTTCTTCATGAATCTGGCACCCCCTCCACTGCTCCGACAGAGTGCACCACCTTTTTTTGGTGAACCATTAACATGGGGCGTGTAACACAATTCGGAATGTGCATGCTAAATCTGGCGCACGGTGGCGCATGATGACTATTGCAGCTGCGTCACAAAAGGGTCGCGTGTGACACAAATGTGGCGCGGTTACTTTTCAAATACATGTGCAAGATGTTTGCACTAAAAAGAACGTGAAAAGATAGAAAACTGGCGCACAGCCCTTAATAAATGTGCCCCCAGGTACTTCATAGTGGTGGTATTTAATGGGAGGGGAGAATAAAAAATTCTAAATGCTGCGAAATCGCGCCACTTTTTTTGTGGGCTTGTTTTTTTATAGCTTTTACTGTGCGCTCCAAATGATGTCTCTTTATTATTTGGGTCGGTACAATCACGAGGATACCAAATGTATTAATTGTATTTTAATATGCAAAAAGTGACCTTTCGGATATTTGGGCACTATTTTCCTTTACTATATTTTGATAGATCTGGACTTTGGGGAAGCAGCGATACAGGACATGTTTATGATTTTATTTGTTTAATTTTTAGATTTATTTTTATATTAGTACTAGAAAGAGAGGTGATTTGAACTTTTAGTTTTTTCTTAACTATTTTACTTTTTTCTTACTATTTTTCAGATGTTAACCATAGGGATTGCACGTCGGGGTATCATGTCCTCTGTTTGGTGGCATTAGCTTTCACTTAGTCTGTATTATTTATATGTGTTCATCACTGTCCATGATTTAGCTTCTGTGACTCCTGTCATTACTACAGGATACCTTTCAGTTATATAAGGGCTCTATACCATTATTATTTTATTGCTACTTCTGTCTAGTACTGTTTACCATATTCCTGGGTCTCTTATACTGCATATTGTATATCTAGTTCATGTATCTTAGGACGTATTACCTGGCGTGCTTTCTTGTATCCATTCTGAGATGCTTCTCAGTCTATTTTATACATTTTTATTGTTGTTCACTAATAAAGATTTTCACCTTTATGTTGTTGCATTGAAGCCTTGTCTCTTCCTCTTGTTTTCTCTTGTTTGGTACAAGTCTTGTCTGGCTACATTGGTCTATATTACTGTCACTAGATTCTACTACTGTCACACTGTGCTTTTTTTGCACCACCCTATTAAAGTAGCCAAAGGGGTCTGAAAAATAGATTGAAAAAAATTGAAACAAAATGAAATAAAAAAAACCCCTAAACATTCTAATCACCCACCCCCTTCCCTAGAACTGATATAAATATAAATGAACAGTAAAAATAATAAACATGTTAGGTATGCCCGTGTCCCAAAATTTCTGATCTATCAAAATATAATAAAAATTTTTCCTGGCGTTTAACTCCTTAACAGAAAATAGCGCCCAAATTTGAAAATGCCACTTTTTTGCCATTTTGAAAAATATAGAAAATTCTATAAAAAGTGATCAAAAGGTCGAACAGTCCTACAAATCATAGCATTAAAAACCTCATCAAAAGTCATTAAAAATGACACCAACCACAGCTCCGTACTCCGAAGTATGAAAAAGTTATAAGCGCCTGAAGATGGCAAAATGAAGAATTTTTTTCTGTACAGGAGGTTTTAATTTTTGAAAACAATACATAACACATACATAAATTTGATGTCCCCGTGATCGCATTAACCATAAGAATAAAGTAGACATGTCACTTGGGGAAGATAGAGAAAGCTGTAAAATCCAAGCCCAAATGCATTTTTTCACCAATTTCACTGCATTTGGATTTTTTTCCCCTCTTCCCAGTACACAGGATGGAATATTAAATCCCATCACTATAAAGTGCAATTTGTTATGCAGAAAACAACCTTCTTGAAGGTGGGGAATGAAAAATTGAAACGCAAAAACGAAAAGGGGCCTCGTTATCCCAATGGTCTTTAATTTGGAACGAAAAAAAAGTTAAAAATGATTCTGGATATGGAGAGTCATAAGGGTACCTGCACATGTTAGTCAAATGACTGTGGGATTCACAGCAGTAGTAATCTCGCAACCATCAGAACCAAGCTCCGAGGGGCTCCACCCTGTCCTGTGAGGGTGGTGTAGCATTCAGGGCTGGATTTCAGGGGCCCAAACAATGTTATGTCTGCAAGGCCCCCCTTATGCACAGGCTCTTCTCTAAATAACAGATCAGGGATACTAAAATGACCGTTCCAATAGTCCTAAGGGAGTGGACACAGCAGTGGCCAAGCATTTATACCCCACTTCCATATTAACATGGGGCCCTTTCCAGCCAATAGGGTGAAAAGTAGTAACTGTCCCTGTAAGAAGGCATGGAGGTTCTGCAGCTGTTACATGCTCTCTAGCTCCGTAGTAGACATATCAGTGAGGACGGGGGATGACGTGACTACGAGAGACTCCCATAGACATGCAGAGTGTTTCATCAGCTGTTATACTGTACACTAGTGCAGGCCGTAGCACAAGGATCATCTGTCACAGAAAACCACAAGACCATTTGCTTCTAATATTTCTGTGCAGCCAGGATCACTATAACAGAGGTTTCCCAGCACAGAAAATCATGGCTTATAGAGAACACATGCCATCATCTACTGGTCAATGATCCTGAGAATGAACTTTTCTCATTCATGAGGTTACATTGATGCAAACACGTCAAAATAAAGGGGAATTCACCACCTACATGTTAAAAAATTGATAGCTTTTTATTTCATCAAATATAAAAACCAACAAGCTCCAATTCATTATATTTACGATTAAAATGATCCCAAGATCATGTACACCACTGCTTTCTTCAGATCGCAATCCAAAAGCTCCAACCATGATCACATGTTGAGGTAACAATGTGGCTCATTTACTAAGGGTCGCACGCACTTTTGTCGGATTGTGCACCGTTTTTGGGGCTAAAACTGCTTGCACAGGTATTTAATAAGTGTGTGCACTGGATTGTGGTGCATGCAACCCTTTTTTGGCAGAGCTGCGCTGGCTTCCATGCGACACAATTTAGGGGTCATGGCGTCGGACGATCCGATTGATTCGGACTGAGCGCGGAATTTAACTTTCAAATTGTGTCGCAAGCCCAAGCACTTACATGCAGCACTTAAAAGATGGTGAACTTGGGCGGACCTGGGCAGGGAAGCGACACATGCAGAATATCGGGTGCACGTTCTTAGTGAACCGTTAGACAATGCAATTTATGTGAACTCCGCGGACGAGTAAGTAAACGTTCCTCATTGTGTTTAGCATACGCGATGGAAACGCAATGTAACTCAAGTTTCTGTGCGTGGAGATGGTAGGGCTGAGTGCTCCTCCCGGCTTCATATGGAGCCCAGCATAAAGAACTACCATATTTCCTATTAAAGTCAACGGGGCCGTGTGCAAGCTGCAAAAAAAAACAGTTATCCCATGGCCACGATATACGGTTGTGTGCAATTAGACCTTAGGCTTCATTCACATGCGGTATGCCCGCTGTGTGCTGGAGAGGAGGAGGAGGTGGCCCCTCCTCCCTCCATAGAAAACAGTGGCTCACGGCCGCATACACGCCGAAAGATAGAGCATGCTCTATCTTTTCGCGGTGTGCAGCCCGGATCGGTGCCACACATGTAGGGCACTGCATCCCCGCCGTGCCGCTATTGCCGTCTATGGGGACGTACATGTACATGTACATGTACGTCCCCGCAGACATCCATGTGAATAAGTCCTAAGTAATCAACCACTTATCCTTAGTCTAAGGGTGATGCCACACGTGCCACAGGGATAGATGTCATTTGTGGGCCACCCCCTTTAAGCTGGTCATATTAATTAGTGGAATATCAACTGCACCCACACATTTTGAAGGACCAGGCGACCATCTTATGTATATGGGTCTCTACCAACTCTTCTCCAATAAAAAATTACTGGAGAGAAAAGGGTCAGGGATGTCTGATTTCTTCATGCTCAGTCCTGATGTTCTGGAGGTAAAAAGCTGCCGCCAGAAGAAACTTCCGCATATACTGGGGTTGTGGACTGCGCGCCCTTCCTAATTATAATCTTTCTCCGAGGTTTTCATCACAATTTTTGTGCAAAAACAGCCCCTCTCAGCGTATACTAAGAAGTATAAACAAAATAGAGTTTATATAAATATGTGTACATGCAGGTTAAGTACAAGTTCTGTACATCTGTTCTTAAGTTAAGGGCTCATTCACATGGCCGTCTGCGGGGACGTACATGCGGCCACATGTACGTCCCCATAGACAGCAATAGCGTCATGGCGCAGATACGGTGCCACAGCATGCTCTATCTTTCGGCGAGTGTGCACGGGGGGCATGTAACTCGTAACTGTATATTTTATAATTATAAGCCCCAAGCATAATTCTTTTGGATTATATGACAATTGGATTTTAAAAATGTTGGATTTTAAGAGCCACGATTAACAATAAAGCTTCATTACAGACACTTGTGATAACTGTTACAGCTGTTTATTGTAGCCTAAGGATAAAGTACAGTAATTGAACAATATCCAGAGGTCCGTCTGTAACTAGGGGTCGTCTGGATATTGTTCTTAAGTAGGGGACCGCTTGTATATGACAAAATAGACTTAGTTGCGGATGTGCTTAAGTCATTCACAGCAGAGGCCTGTGCGCTTCCTACTGACTGCTGGGACTTCTAATCTCTGGGCCCCAGTCATTGCTGTTCTCTAATCATCATCATCATGTTTTTTGCCTAATAAAGGTTTTATGTTGAGATATTTTGGTAATTTTGTAAAACAGTGTTCTAGTGACCTGGTGAACCCTTGCACAGATCCATAATGTTCATCAATGGACATTATTTCTGCAGAAATCAATTGATCAGACATTGTTGTCTAATTTGATCTCCAGTGTAATATATATATGTAAGTATGTATATACTACTAATTAGATCCACTCTTCTCTCCCCCAGTGTGCTGTGAGCCCCTGGCACATGCCCTGTGTTGACCCCTGACCTCCACGCTCTCTCCTCACTGACCCTCTCCCCGCTACACTGTAACCTTTCCTCATTAGCTTTGTATTCTCTCTAGTCCCCATAGTTCTGAATCTGACCAATCACAGCTCTTCTTGCAATCACAGCATTGCTGAGTACAGGTAAACCGGCGGCTACGATTGGTGGATTGCGTGCCTTTCGGTCATTGGTGGTGAGTGGGCAGATGGGCGGAGCCAGCCGCAGCAGGGAAGTGTTTTCGCAGCAGGGTGAGTGTATCCCTCCGAGCATCCGGTCTCGTCTCCGGGCTCATCCGTTACCGAGCGGCGGACTGACCGCGGGACACGGCTGGGAGGTAGGTGGCGGGGGCGGCGCTGTCCCGGCACACACCGCGCTATGGCCGAGGCTTCATATACATCTCCATTGTCTCTACATAGAGCCCCATTGTATCCTCCTATACACTGACACAGAGCGGCAGAATCCTGTGTACAGACCTAGTGTACCGACACATCCGCACTGTTTATTACCCTATACATATATACTATACACAGAACCCCACTGTACCCCTAAATCTAAACATATCGACAACTATATTTATACAGAACCCCACTGTACCCCTAAATCTAAACATATCTACCCCCATATTTATACAGAGCCCCACTGTACCCCTAAATCTAAACATATCGACAACTATATTTATACAGAGCCCCACTGTACCCCTAAATCTAAACATATCTACCCCTATATTTATACAGAGCCCCACTGTACCCCTAAATCTAAACATATCGACCCACTACAATCCTACAATTCCAGAATCCTAAAAATGTTGAGCTTCTTGTGTTTTGCCTGGTTTGTTCAAAGTAAACATGAAGTTTCATACTAACCTTCCCTGGAACGCGTATTCTTTAAGTTTTTGCATTTTAAAAATGTAATGTATCATATATATATATTTGTTTTTTAGTTGTGTCTCAGATGATGCTGTAAAACAATACACTTCAAGGGATCATCTCGCCAAACACTTCCAGGTCCCAGTGTTCAAATTTGTAGGAAAAGACAATAAGGTAAATAGGGTTTTGTTTATATTTTTTTTTACCCTCTGATTAGACAGCAGATACTTGGTGTTACACAGGAGGTGATTTCGGTTGAGGTGGAAGGATAAAACTTGTAGAATTTTGCATCAAACCTATGTTGAGATTTGAGCCAAAGTGTGCATTAGGACCCTCTGGACCAGGGGTCAGGAACCTATGGTTGGCGAGCCGGATGTGGCTCTTTTGATGGCCGTATCTGGCTTGCAGACAGGGCTCGGTTTTTACAACTTTCTCTTTGCGCTCCAAATAACACATCTGCTTTATTCTTTGGTTCGGTGCGATCGCGGTGATACCAAATTTCTACAGGTTTTATTGCGTTTTAATACATTTTCAAAAATTAAACGAATGTGTACAAAAAAGAAAAAAAAAATCTTTTTCATACTTTGGTGTATGGAGCTGCGTGATGTGTCATTTGTTTGCAAAATGACATGACGTTTTCATTGCTACCATTTTGAGGTCTGTGCGACATTTTGATCACTTTCTATTACATTTTTTATGTGATGTAAAAAGGTGTAAAAGTCGCATTTCGGACATTTGGGCGCCATTTCCTGTTGTGGAGGTCACCGCCGTCAATAACCGTTTTTATATTTTGATAAATCGGGCATTGTGGGACGCGGCGATACCTAATGTGTTTGTGAATTTTACTGTTTATGTTTTATATCAGTTCTAGGGAAAGGAGGGTGATTTTAATTTTTAATATTTTATTATATTTTTACATTTTTTTAAAATGTTTTTTCTTTTTTGTCTTCACTATTTCTTAGACGCTCTAGGGTACATTAACCCTAGATGGTCTGATCGTTCCTACCATATACTGCAATACTTCTGTATTGCAGTATATGGCATTTTTGCATATGATTCATTACAATGAGCCACTGGCTCATTGTAATGAATCTGCAGAAACCATGCAGCAACCAATTGCCCATGTGGCACCACTTTGCGACTCTCCCGGCGGCAGAGAACTGGTTATCACCGGCGGTCGATGCAAGCACCAACCGTGGGTGATAGCGATGGGTTTTTGCTGCAATATGCGGCAAAGCCCATCTATGTATGAAGAGGGATCAGCCTGTGAGCCCTCTTCATAGCTCTGAGGCGGATATATCCGTCGAAGAGCATGAAGGGGTTAAACATATTGTACGGCTCTTAGAATTATATTTTATAATGTGGCGCTTATGGCTCTCTCAGCCAAAGGGTCCTGACCCCTGATCTGGCCCCTCATAAATGCTGAGTACAATAGTAAAGCATGTGCTGCTATTCTGTCCTGTACAATCACTGACTCGACAAATGATGGATTCAGCACTGAATGATTTTTGTGAATATGTTGCTGTGAACACATGTGAAGAGAGATGAGGTTCTATCTTATTTCCTATAATTATTTCAGTGTGAACTATTATTGGCTAGCTTCTATATCCTTCCCCAGGACTGTGAGCCCAAGGTCAGCATGTACAGGAACATCCTCCCTCAATATTAACTTTTTCATCTTGAAATCATAATAATAATCAGTCATAGTTACTTAGTTTCCAGAAATAGGACTGTAATAATAGTAGGAATTGTACATCAGGGGGGAGCACATGGTTCTGGGGCCTGATGTATAATGACTCCATTAATTTAGGATACAGAAGTGCTATTTACAGTGTCATTCAGTTGTCAGAGGAGAAAATTCAGCGCACAGAATGATCTCATACATTATAGTTCATATTTTAGGTCAGTACTTTATTAAAGAAAAGCCAATTTTAATGTACAAGGCTTATAATTTCATGTTGATCCTGAGTTGGGATGAGATCTGCAGCATTTATATATACCAAAGCCATTACAGGGTTTCACAGGATTTATTTAAATTTCACAGAGATCACATGACACATATTTAAAGTACAGACTGTCACCAGGAATGCAGGAGCCGTAGGATCGGAGAAGGGGGGATAAAAGGGATGAGTCATGTATTTGAACGTTTTCTATAAAAGCATTCACTTTAAGGGAAAGTAGTTGCAAGTTTTGTAGGAAAGTGTGATTCTTTTCCTTTATCCTACAATATGTATATTTTTAAGTAGGCATTGACCAAGAGAAGTGTCAGAATATTTATAGTGGTATTACGATGTTATGCTAAACCACTAACATATGCTCTATTATTCTGATCTGTGGAGGTTCAACCTCTGGAGCTGCAACCAATACCTATCACAGAAATACGAAAGGCCTTTTTGTAGTCCTGCTGGTAGCCACACACACCTATGTAACTACTGTAAATGAAAAAGCCATCTAGGTCCAATCAAGCAACAAAGCAGTTGGCGCGCAGTGTTTTGTAGATCCAATAGTGATATAAACATATTTAATACAGACAGTCCCCGGTTTACGTACAAGATAGGTTCTGAAGGTTTGTTCTTAAGTCGAATTTGTACGTAAGTTGGAACTGTATAATTGTAACCCCCAGTGACATTTTTTTTGGTCTCTGTGACTATTGGATTTTAAAAATGTTGGGTTGTCATAAGAATCAGGATTAACAATAAGCAGACACATTTGATAACTGATATAGCTGTTTTTAAAGTAAAGTAAATTACCAAAATCCAGAGTTCTGTTTGTAACTAGGGGTAGTCTGTAAGTCGGGTGTTCTTAAGTAGGGGACTGCCTGTATATTTATACAATTTGAAACTATCATTGGATCTGACCTGTTTTGGCCTTTTATTGAATAGACTTTGACCAATCTCTACAAGAATGCAGCTTTAAAGAGAACCTGTCACCCTTAAAAACGGCACTAGGAGCTGCTTACTAAAGTAAGCAGATCCTAGTGCTACAACATTCCCACCAGTGTTACCCTGCTAGCGTTATCCGAAACCTCCGATAACGCTAGCAGACACTGCCCGGTGTATTCATGAGGGGGCGGGATTAAGGGCGGTGACTGCCACATGACGCTCGGCAGTCACCGCTGGCCTATAGAGTGAACGGGGCGGTCCGGTGTTTCTACTGTACAGCGCGGCAGTGTCTGCTAGCATTATTGGAGGTTTCAGATAAAGCTAGCAGTGTTACACTGCGGCATCTGTTGTAGCACTAGGAGCTGCGTACTTTAGTAAGGGTGACAGGTCCTCTTTAAGTATAAGATGAATTGCTTTAGTAGTGTTATCTCTGGCTTCCCTATCAAGAAAAAAACCTGCCTGGTCTGTGTGTATGGTGCTCCACAGGAGAGCTGCTAAACGTGTCACTTAGGCTATATTCACACTGCCGTTGCCCGCCCGTACCGTACCGTAGCGGGCAACGGCAGTGTACGGGGAGAGGAGGAGGAGGTGAGCTACAGAGCCCCACTGTACCCCTAAATCTAAACATATCGACCCCTATATTTATACAGAGCCCTTCTGTAACCCCTTTACACACACACGTATATTGTATGTATCACCATATATACTAAGAACACCATTGTCACCATATATATATATATATATATATATATATTTATTTACAGAGCCCTACAGACAGCCCCATATCTATGTAGATCCCCCTGTGTGTGTATATACTGTATATATACATGCATACATACACAGATCTCCACTGCTGCCCTATAAATATATATAAACAAAACTTCACTGTCTTCCTGTGTGTGTGTGTATATATATACTGAGCCCCACTGTCATCCTATATCTATATACACACAGAACAGTGTATGCTCAGACCTCTTGTGCCATATATTTATATATTACCATAAATTCCCTTATTCTTCCATTTATAGTCAATTTTTAAATCCCTGCTGCTCTTTATTTTTAACCCAGTGGTTCCCCTTAATTTAATCTTATGGACATTATACATTCATTGTACCCATAGAGGTTCTTAGATGTCTTGTCAAGGGAGAGAGCCCCCCAGACTCTTGTGTTCTCACTATTGGTTGGAGAAGCCCACCGCCTCCACGCTTGGATGGCAGGGGTGGCCATTTAAGCAGGCAGTTCTGTGACCCATCTATTTCCTAATACTGGATCACAGACAGATGTACAGGCATAGAATATCAGGGGACTCGTCTACAGGGTCAGTGAAGGTCTGGCGCTTGATCGGTTGTGCCCGGTTGACCACCAAAACTTATTGAATTGAATAAGGGCTCAGCTTCAGTTCCTCTTGTCAGCCACTATGTACAAAGTTGAGTTGGACTTCTTGCTTTGTTCTGGACCTGGGAGTTTGTCAGAAATAGAACAATGAGTGTCGGACCGCCACTGATCTGATACAGTTATCTCTCTCATCTTCCTGAAAAACCCCTTGGGCTATGTCCGCTCTCCCGTGTGCTGTGCCGTGATCTTGTTGCACGATCTGCGGCTGGATCACGGCTTCCATTGTAGCCAATGGACGCCACATACAGTGCAGCGCGAGCCACCGCATCGGACGGCCGAGCCACAAAACATAGAACAGCATCTGTATTTGTCATGTTTCGCAGCGCGGCTGCTCAACTTCCTATGGATCGGGGAGGGGTGAACAGCACTCACCCTTCCCATCTCCTACCGGCACATGTATGCTGCTCAAGCAGTGTGCATGTAGCCTTAGAGTCTATAACTAGTGTCTCCATCTCACCCCTGAGTTACTCTCTTACTGTGTGCCAGTGATGCCACCTCTATAATGTAAGCACTTTTTAAGCCCACGTATATGCTACACTGCCTTATGTCAGACATCTAGCTGTTTAAGAAGTCAGTGTTTTATTCTTGCCTTTCCAATATTGTGTTCAGTTATGCCCCCGCTATGTGATCACCAGTGCCCATCAGCATATATGTGCCCAATAAAATGCCAATGCTTGAAGACTAATGATGCTCCTGGCTGTGTACTCACAACCATATAGCTAAAAGACCAGGGAGCCTGGTATGGAAAACTAGGAGGGTATACTACTAAATCTAACCCAGTCCACTGCATTCCCTGCTTATAAAATCCTGCATGACAGGCAAGGGGCCTGCATGACAGGCAAGGGGCCTGCATGACAGGCGGGGGGCGGGTTGTGTTTGTATGACCTATTTTTCATGATTTCCATCTGATGACTGTCTTTGGTCTCCTACAGGCACATTTGTCATGGGACTGGGGGAGCAGTCTCTACAAGGATGGGCGTCCTGGCTGCTGTTTTGTCTGCTCAGTGTGGCTGGTGAGTAAGAAAGTGATCACCTGGATATCGCTTGTATTATCGCTGCCATTTATTAAACAGTTTGAGTAATATCTATATCTGCAGACATTCTGTGCCGGGGTATACGGGGTCCCTTCTACTTACCCAATGCCAGGTACAGAGATTCACATGAGAACAATACAATCAGCAGAGTATAGTGCGAGTTGCGCTTTACTTTCACTGCTCACGGTTCAGTAATGGTGACTTATCCTGAAACTGAAATTGCTGATGGGTTTCCACGTAGGGTGACAATCGTTTTCCCATCTCCACCCGACACTCTAGCTGTCAGCTGTCATTTTTATTATTACTGTGTGATCATGAGCAGTGACTGATGGGGAACGTGGCACTCAGACTGTGTCCACGCTTAGAAACGCGTTTTGAGGGCATCTGGGAGGAGCTTCTCCTAAACGGTTGCATTTGGGAACTATAATTGTTAACGAAAAAAAAAAAACGTGTTGCTTGTACCCGGACTAAGCGTTTAGGAATAAATGCATCTGCGCTCAGGAGAAGCTCCTCACAGATTCAGTTGAATTGCGTTTCTAAATGCAACATGTTTTTGTGTACGGATCGTGTGCGTCTACGTTCTCTGTTGTTGAAACCTGAAACGTATTCCCTGACCTCTCTGGTGTTGGCACTGCCAGAAACCAGGAGCAGTAGATGGCTACACCGGTTTCTCCAGATTTTGTATACAGTGTAACGGATCCTCAGAACATGTAACAGACTGTATAACAATACACATTACACACGTGCCCCCCAGGGTTCTCCCAGCGTCCTCTGTGTGAGGCAGCCGGTGGGGATTACCGTATGTTACCAAGGCACAGCTGAGTATGAGGAAACAAGACTCCTGTATGGGAAACCACAACGTCTGCTGCAAGTTACGACACATGGTAGAGCGCCACAAGGGAAGACGTAGTAACGAGAGCTGCGGGGGGGTCCTGTAGCTTCACGCCTCTCCGCTGACTTGTAACGTCATGCTGATGTTCATGTTTTACTGGGGAAACAAAGCTCATTTGTGGCTGACGTGTGCAGACATTTTGGCTTTCCTCCAGGCCATGTACGTCTAGGTCTGTGTATAAGGTGGTGTGTAGGAATTGGGCCACTTTTGGTTATGGAGACTCTTTGGTTCTAAGCGCAGATCTGTTATGTTACATGGAGCAGAGAGGAAGACATTACCTGAACATCGCCTCATGCACGCGGCTTTGCACGAATATGTCTGAACGCGGCTGTACGCCACTGGCCTTTTGAAGCGACCACATGGACTCTGGATCCAGGTGAAGGATCATAGTGCAAACCGCAACTCCCATTAACGCCTAAAGCTCACCGCAAACATTGTGGATTGCAGATGGGAGACTCTTTATATGCGTTTAGGAAGCTGTACGGTTTTATTTTTATAGGGGATGCAATAATTGCTGCAGTCTTCATCTTTGGGACACCGAGCATCTTTATTTTGGTTCCCCCAGTTCTGTTCACACTACAGTATAAAAACCCAACTTGATTTTGTGGTGCACTGCCCATTTCTCCATCTTTCCTACAGCGCCGAATCCAGTCTAGTCTTCCCTTTACGAGACGGTCTCATTGAGGAATTGATGAGGAGGACGGGCCCCCGGACCATGTGCTTTCTATTACCATATTAGTGGAAGGAATGTGTCTGCTTTGGACAACATCATCAGTACAATGTAGCGCGCATCTCGTGGGGAGGGAAGCCTTGTTCTCAATATTGTTTCTGGCTGCTGAGCTGTGGAAGTTTAATGGTGTTTCCCAGCAGAGTTCACATGCCGTTCACGCATGACACAGTACAGCCAGGATTGTCAGGGCTCCTCTCTGTATTTCCCATAACGCCACGTCTGGAATTTATCATCTCAGTTCCTTCCAGAAACATCAATCTGTCTCCACTGTCCAAGCAACACTAGTAGGATTCTCATAGGATGGTCGTGGGAGCTACATTAATTGTCTTCATTAATATTAATAATTTTTTTTTACCTGTCCCGACCCTGAAACTGTGACACTATTCGGCAGTGAGTGCGGTACGTTGGCTTCATAGTCGGTGAGATTCCTACATGGCTCATACTAGTCCTAGAAATCTGATTGGTGGGGGCTGACATCAAAACCCAAAAACGTGACTGGGCATTAGAAAAGATAATCGTTGTGGGGTCTGGTTGTTGACCACCACAGAGTTGTGCATATAGCTGGGAGGAGAGGCTCTGCTACAACCAGGTGCCTTACATCCAGACCTGGGTGGCCCTGTTTGGCTCTGGGTGGCCCAACCTTATTTGCCAGACCAAGATTTGTGAAAAGGAGACGTTTCTAGTTCTTTTATGTATTTCTGAATGAATACATGGAAGAAAAGTCTTATTAAAATTGGAATTTCACTGCCTTTTTCTTGTGTAGTTTTTGCACTTTTGGTTTATTAAGCCATTGATATTCCTGGTAAATGTGCTAGAGAGTCACAATCGGAGCCTCTTATTTTTCTCTTTCTTTTCGTGTGGGTTCTTTACTACCCTCAGATCCTATACAAATGATTGTCTAGTTTGGAAATCCTCCGTGCCTCCGGGCTTGTCGTGTTTTTAAGAAGGTTTGTTATTTCTGGAGCGATTTACAGCAAACTGATCAATGCATGAAAAGTTACATTGCAGATAAATGGCGATGCTGCAGGGACCATTACACACCGCGCCGCGTCCTCCTGGAGTTACCGGGACAATTGACTGCTTTCATTCTTAGTATGAGACCTCTGGGCATCAAACCTGTTACATCTCTAATCGTCTTACACAAAGTGCACACTCCACCGCAGAGGACGGCTGCCCGGCCGGATGATTGTGTGTCCCGTCTAGAGAGAATTTTGGCCTCGCAATGTGCCTTCATATAGGACCCCACAGTCCTTTCTTCTGATCGGCTGAGGGGGAAAGAGCGCTCATCCCAGATGCTGATGACTCAACTTGCAGGGGCCAAGATCCAACAGGTCTCTTGTACCACACAAAGAATAGCTTAGCCCATTGTGATAAGGCTGATGATCTACTGTATCTCCCGCAGCCCCACAGGACACTGTTCTGTTATCTACTGCAATCCCGTAGAGAATATTTATACTGCGGCAACCCTTGTGTATGACTCCCACTTCATTCAGAGATATTAATGGGGCCCAAATATTTACCCTATGTATTGCTTAGAGTCTAGAAGATGACCTAAAATTACATGAATACTTTAAGATTGTGGGTGGGGGACTATCAAGGCCACAGATGTCACACCGGCAATGATCTTCATCACAGATAAGGAATGGCCATGTGAGTCAGGCAGAACGTATAAGGGAAGGGGGGGGGGGTACGTATATATCTCTATCCTCCCACCACAAAGGTGGCCCCTTAAGTGTTTTTCAGCAGTAAAGCTCTTTTTAAAAACTCTTGAGTTTTTATGACCTCACACTTCAGGTTATAGTTTCTCCAGAAGAACAAATTTTCCTGTCTGAGAACATGTCCTCTCCTCGTTGAGTGGGGTTTGTCAGTGTGCAAATATTCGACTGTCCCAATCCTCCCTGTTTAGCTCTACTTGGATTTTATTTTTAGACTTTATTTCTTCTGTAGAAGGAGCATCAAGTGATTCTTAGGAATCGTAGTGCAGATAACCGCCTTCTGACACTCCTGGTAGATTTCCCGGCATAAACTGAAATCTTGTATACAACCCCTCATTTTTCTCAACATGGAGCTCCGCAGATGGTGGTACTTTTTGATTCTCTCCTACCATCAAAAAGGCTTTGGGTTACAAAAGGTACCCCCCCCCCCCAATGGTTACGAAAATGTAGGTAATTTTGCTAAAAATAAAAAAAAAAAAAGTATTGAGTGGTAAGCAGCCAGGACGCAGGAACCTTTTGTGGAGAATGGAGAATCCCTTTAAGTTGCCAACAAGAAAGTTTGGCCCAACAAGCTCCGTCCTTGCGCTTGTGGGATTGAACCTAGAATCACTGAAGTGAACACGGGAAGTGCCATGGAATAGAGGTTACGCTTTGGTATTACAGCTCAGGCTACTTACATGGGTACTTACATGGAACATAGTAGCCCACAGGCCTTGTGATGAACGGATGTGATGTCCTGTGTTGTGACGGTCCTAGGAGCCTTAGGACCAGGGACGGCAAATCTAAAGTGCTGCTTGGTGTTGTGTCCTGTGCCAAGCTCAAACTGGTGACCCATCCCATGCGTACTGGGCTGGACAACTCGTTTAATGTAGCCGAACTGTAATACCAGATGCAACCTATGAAGAGGTGTGGCGCTGGAATAAAGCGGTCAATATGGTCAACTCCCTTTCCTGACCACCAAAGATCAATCTATAGGATACCCCCATATTTGGTCCACCAGACTGTTCTTCATACTTAAAGATGGGTGGTTTACACATTTCTCACGCTATATTGTATGCAGCAACATCTGCTATTTCATAATTTCTCGCTTTGGACATATTTGAAGATGCCCGTTGTGTCTTCCATCCCTGTATTACCCCCGGGGATAGGATGTGAAAGCTGAGCTGCCGTGTACTCGCTGGCTGTAAGACAAGCACAGGCCTGTGTATTGACACTCTCTCATTAAGCCGCCTTCATTCCAGATCTTCTCCAGATATCCCAAGTATTCCCTTGTTTTACGTCTGCTCTCCGACCCCTAGAGCCGTCAGAGAGGAAGCTTTAGTTTTCTCTTGTTATTCGCTCCGCGATCCGAGAGGACACTGACTGGATATCTTGCATCCAAATGTCAAGTTATTTAGTGCCGGAGTGATTAACCCTCAAGCTCTCTGTGCAATTCGATATTTTAGCAAAATAATTTGTATATTTACATAATGGATAGCTTATGGATGTTTAACTTGTCCTGTGATGTCACATGGTCCAGGAGGATGTACAGCCAATATGATGGGAAGACTCAATGCAGGAGACGACTAATGAGCCTAATGGTGCAGCAGATTTGTCTTCCAACATCGGCTGTTGTCCTAAATTCGGCACGTTTTTAATAACTTAGTCATTAGGTGATGGACAGTAATGGTATGTCCTACTTTTTTCAGCGGGTGAGGCTTGAGTATCTCAATGATCTAGGTTAGTGAGGCCTCAGGAGACTACTTGAGAATCTCTAAGGATTTGCAGAATATGTTGGCCTTCTTGTCATCACAGACGGCTATTATCCCAAAAAGCCCATTCTGAGAGGTCACACATGTTCCTAGTTTTTCCTGGCAAATAAAGGGTGTCCATTGATTTCAATAATCAGGATCCCGAGGTCCAGTGAATAGAAGGGAGTCCTTATAAGAACCATCACGCCTCCGCTCCGAAACGTTACAGGTCCCGAAAGATCATATGGGGTCATCATGAATGAGATGATTGTATGTCGTGTGTGACCGGATATACGCAGACGCGGATGAAAGTCTGGGATTGTGTGGGTTTTTATAGGAATTTCCATGTCTGAGATGGGGAAAGGTTATTTACATGGCCTCTTTCTCCATCAGTTGTGTATGTTTTGGTGTTGCAAAATGTTCCCAAGCTGTAATGCCAGACACATCCTATGAGGGACAGAGGCGCTGTTTCTGCATGGAGGAAATAATTCAGTTTTTCTGTACTGTGAACAGAGACCCCTATAGGCATCAAAGTTGTGGGCACCCGTGGTTGTCTTCTTCTTGGCACCTGGATGTTTTTGCAGCATGTTTTTCTAAACCATCACGTCAATCTGAGCAGGTGTCACTTATATTTAGGCTGCATTCATCATTTGTGGCTTGTCGTTATTACGTGTTTGAGGTTTCTGGTGTGTATAGTTTTGGTTGTACAATCCTTGTGGTGGTAGCTAGTGCCCTAATGAGTAATCGAAATTGTGACGATTGGTGTCTTTTAGATAAGTGATTTCTTCTTTATCCTGCTCCCCCAAACGTGCTTGGGAGTTCTGGGTTGGCCACGATGAGTGGACTCCTCGGACCTGGAGACATCACTTCCGTCGTCCATAAATTAGCCGGACCCTCTTATTAATTGGGGGGCATCTGCCGTCAGCGGACCACAACATTGAGTCAGATTTATATATAGACCTCACCCTGTGCATAAAGTTGGTAAAATTCTAGATCCTTCTTGTAGAGTTCCGCAAGTATATAATTTACAGGCCATCAGGAAGACATGTATTCATTCTGAGACATGTAAGTGGTGCTCGGTTGTACGCTCCCATCATGACATTTAGACGTTCCTAGACTGGAGATTTCGTACAGGAGGCGGCTGTGAGGTCTGAATCCTGATGAGGTTCTCCCGTGCCGAGCACTTGCTAAACACAACATATGGATGACCTGATGTAAGGCCTGTAGACCCCATAAGGGGTCACGTAGGTCAGCCTCCTATTGTCCCACATTCTTGCACCGACTTTGGTTTTACTCTCGGACCATCTGCCGGGTTTAAACGACGTGTATAGTTAATGCACACAATGACTAATTACTGCAATGATTACTTATTTTTATACGAGGCGTGAATTTACTGTGCGTCTTGTTCTTCCATATGTCCCTGAAGAACGCACTGCTGCAAAATGTACCGCATAGCTGCTGACCTGGCAGCCTCACCAGCTACGGAGTGATGCCAGCACCGTGCCATCCTCCTCTTCCTCTGCTCATCCAGGATTTCAATCCAAGGTTAAATAAGAGGGGTTTTTTTTAAGAATCCGTAGCACTTCGGGTTAGCGCAGTTTCACAGTACTTGGAAACACTGGGTGCAGACATAATTGGACTCCTAAACATCTGGGGCAATGATAAAGAGGTGACGATAACAATAACCATGGGATATTAGAATAAGATTGGTACCCCCAATGACTCCTCCGCCAGTTCTGTTCCAGCGCTCTCCGGGTCCCTGGTGCTTCCTGCAACACAATTACTTGCAGCAGCGGTGATGTACCTTGAACGCTAATTGGCTGAGTAGATTATATTTGGGGTCAGAACGGAAACGGCGAGGATGAGCGTTGCTCTGATGTTTGATAAAAAAATTGGCAACGTAGAAAAAAATGATTATTTTTTTTATCCATTTTTATTAAAAAAAAATTTGATCATTTTGTTTAGCGTTGTCTCATGGGCAAGTGCCCTGATCCTGTATTTAGGACACCGCTTATTGAGACGTTGCTTGAGGCACACTGTTGCGTTGCTCCTTTCCCTGTGACCATGTTGATTCGGATTCCACATTTCATGCTAGGGTGCATCTGCACAGTTCGGTTATTTTGTTTGGTGCTATTTTTACTACCTGCCACCTGCTGCATTTGTTTGTCGTTACACATTGCTTTCCCGGCTGTTGTAGTCTGTTGTTGCTCTTTTTTTACGCCTCATGAGGGGGCGGAACAGGTGAGCGCAGGCTAAAGTACAAGATACACGGATCGACGCTGTCGGACAGAATTTGTAATGCTGTTGTAACCCTAATGATTAAAGGAGAGGGTGTCTACATCTGATGCAGGGACTCCTATCAAATATAACTAATGCTCGGTGTCCCATCCCTGGAAGGGTGTTTGGTTCATGAAACCCGACCAGAGCGTGTTTCGGGAGCACGTTAAGAAGGTCAACATCTGCAAAGAGTTTGTATGTTCTCTCCGTGTTTGTGTAGCTTTCCTCCGGGTCCTCCAGTTTCCTCCCACACTCCAAAACTTTTGGTCGGTTGATTAGATTGATCCCCATTGGGGACGGTGAACGATCTGGCAAGATCTGTGTTCGCTATATAAATAAAGGCATTATTATTTATTAGCAATAATAATGTGACTCCTCTCTGGCAAAATATGACTCTTCTAATTCACCTTTTTTAATTGGTGAATGGTAAGAATTCATGTAAGAGGGAATTCTAGAAAGGATATAAAAATCGTATGGTGATTATGTTCACAGCATACTGGGCCAAATGGGTCTGGGCCCACTTGTAGAACACTGGAGGCATTCTGAGGCCACTGTTTGAACCCCCAAAACCTCTGAGCTAGTCCAGAATAACGGGGAGAGTGCAGCCCGGGATGACACACAAATGGCACACTTTTAGAAAGTTTTTATTTTGGCAACAAAAAATGAATGGGGTTGAATGAATTTGCTGCAAGTACTGCTCCATGAAAAGCGGTTCTGTACAGTCCTGTCTCTGATGCTGGTTGTCAGGTCTCTGTCTGTCACGTGTGACTGCACTTGACTTTAAGAGACAATGAACTGGCGTGACCTCCTTGCAGACTGTTCATGACTGGATGGTGCGGAGGGCACTCGCTCCTGAGACTGTCACCGCTTCCTCCAGCTGTAAATAATCATCGGACCGCACGTGTCATCTCAACCTCAGAAAATGAAGAAACTGATCAGCGCCAGGCAGGAGATCTCAGCGTCGTCTTGTGTGGTTAGTTCACGTAAGAAGGTCTAATGGGCGGCCACTAGTTTAATAGTGGGTTTTGGCATCCAATCTTTGATCTATTAGATGTGAAAGGGATCTAGCAAGGTGCGAAGGTGTAGGCTTCAGGAGATATAGGAGGATGTGGGAGAGGGGGAATGAAATTATCAGGGAGGCAGGAGTTGTTGGGGATATGTGGGGACAAGGGGGATTATTTTTGGGAAATGGAAGTGGCCTTGTGAGGAGTGGTAGGGCGGGAGGATAAGTATCTGGAGATCGGGGGTGATGTGTGGTGTTGGACACTGAGGATACAGGTGGCGGGGTGATGGATGTGGTATGGTGAGGGCTGACGTAAGAAGGGGGGTGGAGATGGGTGCGGAACGCAACAGCTGATGTGGGAGGGGACGATGGATGAGGGACACATAGGGACTGACGTGAAGGGGGGCGATGGACGTGGGATGCTAGCTGCTGACGTGTGGGGTGGGGCGGCGGCGATGGATGCTGATGGCTGACGTATTGGGGGGAGCAATCGGTGCAGGACACATTAGGGCTTTGTACATTTTTCTTATTTTGCTCTTTTTAATTTTATATATTTTTTTTTTTGTCATTTCAATGGGATATACAGCTATTGCATTTGGCCATCTCTGACACATATAGATGAATAGTGGTAAGGATGCAAGTCAAACCAGCTGCTCTATTCATTTGGGGGTACAAAAGGCCCCGTCCTATAATCTAATGGACCCACTGAAGAGCATAGGACAGCATAACGTGGTGAAAATATATAATATATCCAAGGATCTATGTTGTTACAGCAGTAGGAAACAAGCTGTCCTCTCTGTGCCAGATCTTTTCCTTTTTCCTACATGTTAATATTCCGTTCCAGAGCTGCCGAAATGACAAGCTACAAGTTTTTATTCCGGACAGCTGTCTGTCCATATGTGATTCAGATTTTTGGCTCCTGGTGCGTTTTACCAAGAGACCTTTCCGATATTGCACGGGGACTCCATCTTGTCCGTTTGAGCTGACCATACGCCATGGAATCTGGATGCCGTATCCGTAGTGCACTCGCATATATCTCGAGCTTAAGTGCTGATTAATAAAACCAGTGGTCACGGAAATTCTATAGCAGTGGTTCTCAACCTTTCTAATGCGTGACCCCGCAATACAGTTCCTCATGCTGTGGTGACCCAAAACCATGCAACTCGCAGTTAAAACACAGTAAAATTGGGGCTCCAATGGTTAGGCGACCCCGGTTTTGGTCGTTCGACCCCCCACTGGGGTCCCGACCCACAGGTTGAGAACCACTGTCTATAGGGACATGTGTAGGAGCCAAGTTGTATCTAATATTTTGCCTAACTGGAAAATCAGGCAGCCACTGAAGATGTTCTTACTAGTTTCTTAAAGGGATTGACCCATAATAGGGTCACCTTATTATACTTTTTGAGTAGTTTACATGGAGCCCCCAGTCACATGAACCCAGGCAGCAGGACTCAGCACTTCCTGTCATGCCCATGTCCTGCTGGTTTGCTGCAGATGGAGGGCGCTGTGTAGTCACTAACTGTTGAACACCCCCTCCTATAAACCACTCAGTGGTTCCAATGACATATGGAAATTTTGGAACGCCCCCTGCAGCAGGTTCCCTTAAGAGCAAAGAGTACCATCTCCATGGTGCAGCATCTATCACTTCTGAGTGCGGCTAGAATTACATTTGCGTTAATTACAATTACATGAAATATTTACTGGGACAAAATAATGGGAAGGAGAGAATGGCCCAAAAACCAGCTTGAAAACTCAAGCCACAAATTCGATGTGACATCTTAAACCCATGTAGCGGGCTGCTGGTGGCGGGGGGCCTGGGCACGTATCTTCCACTCTTGTCGCTGCTTTTTGATGCGCCGGGTTTAAAGAATAACTGAGCGTTCCATATTCCATAATCCTTTATAAGCTAGGTGTTTAAAAATGCAGCAGCCCTCGGGAGACAAGCCGTACGTTGTAGTAGCGAGTACCTGAGGAATCCACACATTGAATTAGACCCACTTAGAATTCCAGCTTCGCTTGTATCCGTCTAGTTCGGTTGCTTTGCTGCCTCCATAAAGCCTTCCCTTCAAGATTCTTCAGAAGTCTGTCGTGTGGAAGATCTGCATGCGTAGCACGGGTTTCTTAGGTGAGCATAGGATGGCATGGGGGAAAAAAGTACAGAATATCAAGTATCAAAGACTTGGGGCAGAACTGGTATTAAAGGGAACCCGTCGCCACATTTTTTTTTTATAAATACTTTTGTGGCAGGTTCCTATAGAGCCTAGTAACTATCTGATACCCTTCTTTTAGCCAAAGTTTTTTTTTTCCCTCGGATCTCCAGAGTTATAAACTTGCCTGGTCATAGGGATCTATAGAGTGAGTCGTGGGTGTGGCCTAAGTCATGTGACCGGGTGGAATCTTCACAGGTCCTTTAGCTCCTTACATTAGCAACTGTGCCGCATGCACGTATCTGACCACATAAAAAAAAAATCTCAGCACGCCTGCATGGACTTCTAGTCCTCTTCATGCAGGCTGCTGTTACTTCATGTGATATGATAGCTGTGATTTCATGAGATCTATGCTTGGTGCAGTTTGCTGGTATTAGGAGGCTAAAGCAACTGTAATGATGTCACCCTGGTCACATGACATATGCTGCAGGGAAGGAGATGCTGGATTCAGCCCAAGGAGGCCATGGATCCTCATCCACCTTGACTCACTGTAGTCATCCTTGCAACCAGGTAAAATTATACAGTTCAATGGGAATCTGAGGGGAACAATTTTAGCTAAAAGAAGGGTGTTTGTAACTAGGGCTATAAAATGTGGTGACAGGTTTCCTTGAGCAATTCTTTCTATAGACTAGTCATCTAAACATCCCATTAATTACTGATGTGTTGTGTGAAATGTTTGTTTCCCACAAGCCAAAAGGACCTATGCATCATTTATCATAATGTATGTTCTTCGTATATATGATAAATCCAATGAATGGGAGAGATACCTGAGTGTTGTTGTTCTGTATATCCGACCCTCCCATAATAATGAAAGGAGGTGGTGTAGATGGCCTCGACCAATATTGATGATGAAGCCGCAGCAGCAATTGGTGAGAAACCCCATTTTTATGTGCGGCAGTACGACCTCCACTGAAACAGCTGATTCCAAAACCTTCAGCTCCAGAATAAGAGGATTGAGCCAGCGCTTTAGCCTTTTCGTAGTGGTAGGGTAATAGATTAGTCGTCGATGGAGGCCAAGGGGTTTCCCAGGAATAAGTTTCCTACACTGGACTAGAATTTGTGTTCTTAGAAACTTGTTTTGAAGTCGCCCAATCCTGCTAAAGCCCCACAGTCCCATGACCGGGGCTGGAAAGGGAATATTCCGCCAAAGGAGCTGACATCATCACCAGGTACCCATTTACTGTAGTTGAGGTTTTTGGGGATCTATATTTTTGGCCGTTAAAAATTGTCTTGCAGGACTTTTTCCTTGTGTTGTACAGAAAGTCGTCACACTCTCAGAAAACCGTTTTTTCTCACTATAAGGCGCAAAAAATGCTTGACTGTGCACAGGCTGCCACCTGCTGGTCATTCATCCTATAATCAGTGTGCGCTTATAATCTGGTGCAACTTTAAATATGAACCTAGACGTTTTAGCAGGCATTTATTGAAGGGGCGCCTTATAATCCTTATAATCCGGTGCGCCTATATACCAAAAAATACGGTATATGCATACAATCTTTTTTCTACATCTGCTCCTTACCTCCCCTCTGCAAATGTACTGTGTACACAAGTCCTGTGTTTTGAGCTTGCCCTCCTTATACGTGTACATATCTGTGTAGAGGATGGATCACTTACTACAGACATGTCCGGGCGGTTTCTGGAATATTTCCTGAAGATCGATGTGTGTTGGATTATTATGTATTCGGTGCTCATTAAAGTGTTAGTTTACCTGCCCATGTATGTTCCTCACAGGTGGTGAAGATGTTGGGAGTGGGGGGGGGGGGTCATCCTCTATTATGTCAGGTCTGAATTCACAAATAGAGAAAAAATAGTGTTGGGGAAATGTGATGCTTATGCTGATGGCTGTAATATGGCTGTGTTGTTTACGGAGCCATTGTCGCTGTCATCCCAGTGCTGGAGGCCTCGCACGTCTGCGGAGAGCTGGCAGGACTGGATCATGGCACGTTCACTGCTGCAGCACATCACTCCTGTCCTCTATCTACACACCATTGTGTCGGAGAAAGCCTGAAGGCTCCTTGTTTCTGCAGATGGTGGAGGTCCCAGAGGCCCTATCCTTGCCGGATGCTTGATACTAAGTTGGAATACCACACACATTGTAGTGGATTGTAAGAGGAAACCTACCATCAAAATCTATCCTGATAAACCAGGGACTTTACTCGTAGATCCAAGCTCCTTGACTGATAATTTTCTTAATTTGTTATCCATGGCCTCCTTCCTTCTAAAAATCAACTTTACATTTTGCTAACAAGCAGGAGGGGCTCTAGGAGGCCTTCATAAAGCCTCTGGCTTTACATGTGTTACACTGTATCCCCCTACTCCCTCTGCTGATGTAATCTCACCACAGCAGATGAAAGTTTCAGCCCACAGTTGAAGTGTGTGTATTTGTTGGCACAGTTGTAATAGCCTGTGAAGCTATAGAACGGAGGGGCTCTAGTAATGACCACCCAGAGTCATTCTTAATAGGCATAATTATAAATGTTGATTTTAGAAGGAAGGAGGCCATGGATAACAAATATAAGATTATTACCACAGGCCCGGTGCCTGGATCTATGAGTAATGTCCCTGGTTTATCATCATGGATTTCTATGGAATATTTCCTTTAAAATCTGGACTAATCACAAGATCTGGTATTGTGTATGTACTACTTGGGACACCAAGTGGTCAATGGCACTGGGGTATATATTATATGTGAGCGAGTGGCCTCTGGGTCTTGGGAAATGCAACCAGATGTCAAATCATAAGAGTTTGTGTAAAGAAAATCGAAATAAGTTTGGTCATATTTCAGTCCTAGTGTAACCCGACCATCGGTTTTTTTGTAGTCCTAGTGTCGTCCTAGTCGCTTCATGTTTTTCACATGATTTTTTTTTTTCATCTCTGAGCTACTACTTTGAAACACTCGCATGAAAAACTGATCCGTCTGGGATGACATCCTTGTGCCATCTTGCGCTGCAGTGATGCTCCGGTAACCAGCGTCATAAAATCACAGTAAGCTCAGGGCAAACGAAACGTATATATAGCTGAATATGGCCGTCCTGAATCTGACTGACTGGGTCCTAATGAGCACGTTTTATTTAAAGAGCAACTTTTAATTTAAAAAAAATACCTATTCTGTAAATTTCATATATTTATATATTCAAATAATTTTTTCTTTTTGTAGAAAATGTGGCAATGCTGATCGCTGGAAAGTTCATCTTTCAGGAATCCCACTCGGTAAGTGATGATAGCAACTGGAGCACCCCATATTACACACCAAATACAAAAAAACAGCGCAATTCGCCAAAATTAGAGTTTTCTCCTATAAATATCCCCCCGTTTTACGTTCACGCTTCTCACAATGCCAAGAAAATTAAGCGGCTGAAATCTGAAATTATTCAGAAAAGATTAAAGTGACTGCCTCGCTCTGAGCAGATTTCACTTAATAAAATCGACTGCTAATTCCTGCCTACATAAACCCGGCATTAGCCCGGCCGCGGGGAACACGTTTGTGTTCAGCATTCCGTGTTGAATGAAAAATTTTGTTGTTTGGGACTGGGAGATGGCGGAGGGAAGGAAAGAGGCTATTACTTGGATGCTGAGGTGAATTCACATGGGAGATGTGAGGGAGATGTGAGGGAGATGTGAGGGAGAGCTGTGAGGGAGATGTGAGGGAGATGTGAGGATGATGTGAGGGAGATGTGAGGAGATGTGAGGGAGATGTGAGGGAGATGTGAGGGAGATGTTGAGGGATGTGCGGGAGATGTGAGGGAGATGTGAGGGAGATGTGAGGGAGATGTGAGGGAGATGTGAGGGAGATGGGTGGGAGATGTTGTAGCCACTTTTCTACTCATGTGTTTTGTGTGTAAGTGTGGGGGGCGGATATTTGTTAATTACTATTTAATCTAGTAATAATTGCTTTCTGATATGTAAGTCCTGTCTTTTACCTCATCAGCCAGAGATTCCCGACCATAAAATGGCCGCAGATGGCTCGTGAATTCTCATGGACAGTTAGAGATCACATGACCCTCCATCTGCTGCCATTTATGGTGAGGAATCTCTGGCTGATGAGGGGAAATGAGAGGAGGCTTCACTTTACATAATAAGAAAGCGAAGTTGAGCTTTAATTAATGATATCAGGTAAATTACCTAATATCTTGCCCCACACACTTACACACACACAGAGCAAAAAACATGAGGTAAAGTGACCAACCCCTTTAAATGCTGGTGGGGACATGATGCACCGCATGTTGGACTTGAATTATTGGCAGTCCCGGCAGATGCACATTTTGTTTCGCCCGTATACGCAAATTCAGACTGTTATACATTGGTCAGGGGGTAAGTCTGTCCTACTCCTAAATGTGCACCTGTGTATATTGAGGTATACAGGTAAGTGAGCTCCAGCGCCCCTGCTGGCAGATTAAGACTTGCATTGTCTGCGTTTATCGGATTAATCATAAACCTTTGCTCCTGGCTTTTATCTCTCCCAGTTGTCCTAGATACATGAACGGGCTGCAGAGGAACGATTTACCTGACGAGGAATTAAAAGTAAATCACTTTTTTTCTTGTTTGTAGCGTGTGCAGGGGGTTCACTGAACAGATCGAAAGCAACGAGCGGTACATCACAGATCCGGGCTGGCCTATAGAGTATCCGTCCAGGATAAACTGTAGTTGGGACATCCATGCCAACACCTGGAGAAGAAACTATCACAATCAGGTATGAACACATGCATGGCCTTGTTCTGAGACGTGTGCCATGTGTTTAAAGTGGAGTCATACTAGTATTTTGATCATACAAAACTGCAGAGAGTGTTGCATGGTCCTGGAGATCTGTGTAACTATAACTTGTCTGTGTTATTGGTAGCAGCAGGACTGTGAAATGTGGATTTTTATTCCATGTGTTGCTGGACTTGGAGCACTCTAGGAATGTTGGTATTGTGCCCGGAGTTCTTTGTAACCATACCTTTTGGTATTTATTATAGCAGCATAATGTGACAATCATTTATATTCCAGCATTGGTAGCTTCTGCAGGGTGTTCCTCACACTGCTGCGCTCTTAACTCTCTACCGTGAGTTGCACCACAGCAATCTTCCTTTGTGGGAAAGCAGTAGTAGTTTTTATTTATTTTTGTTTTAACCCATAAGCTCCCGCTCGTAGTGGTTGAATGCAGAGAGTCAAGTGCACAGCAGTGTGAGGATCCCCCTTCAATGAACAACTACTGCTACCTCCTGGATTAGTAAATCACATTATTACAGAGTTACTACTGCGGGCATATATGAACATATACAAACTCCAGGGGAATGCCTAACCCGCCTGCAGAGAACACAGCAGTGTGAGGAGCCACTTTTGACCTGCGCATGCACCAGTACAGTACATCCGTGGTATATACATATTCTGACCAGTCCTGCTGCTATATCCACACACAATGTGTGTAGATCCACAAATCTCGGGGGAGTAGCTATTCACTGTCCCCTGCCTTTATGCAGAATTTCTGTTTAAGGGGAGGGGGTCCCCTGTCCCTTGAGGACAATGAATTGGACGTGGTGAAAATTCACCACAAACTGATCCCTTCTTCCCTGACATCTGCCAAACACAACATCTGAGTAGCATATCATCCAGATTTAAAGGGCCCTCAGCTACTGTGCCGAAATCTGCGATTACCGAGTCTGCCCCCAGTTCTGATAAAGCATCTGAATATTAAGGAGACTTTGATTCTCTTGTACATGCACCGTCCTCTCTGGTTATGTGGGTTTGGGTGTAGACCCGGAAGCATCAAACAGCTTGCAAATAAGGTAGAAATAAACCCCCACAGGATATAAAAAATATAATATTGATTTGTGGACTTGTTTGTAGCCACGCCAACCCTGTCTGATCTACGGATTTACATGTATTCATTCCGATTTATTAGAAGTATTTATATCTTCCTAATTCTCTGTTTTTTTCAGTTTTCAGGAGTTTGACTCCAGGGATCGCCACCTGCAACTTCGACTGGTTATCTATAGCCCAATCAAAATTCCGAAGGGCCAAAAGCTTGTGGCTCCACAATCCCAGCACCTTAACCTCCTCTTACAGGACCACGTCGGATAAAGTTTCATGCAGACGACCGCTATATCAGAAAGGGATTCCACCTGTCTTATGCGTACAGGTAGACGAAATCGTCCACGCTCCTGCCACGTCTATGTCCTTATCTGACGTAGTAGTAATAATCGTTCCCACAGATTACAACAGCGGCTGCACAGTGCATGTCAAATCGGTTTTCCTGTCCCCCAATGGGGCTCACAATCTAATCAAACCTACCATAGTTTGGAGTGTGGGGAGAAACCCTCGCAAACAAAAGAACATACAAACTCTTTGTCAGATGTTAGACCACAGGTCACCAGCACTGCAAGGCTGTAATGTTAGCCACTAAGCCCTGTGCCGCCCTGTGTACATATCATGTCCCCTGATATACCCTCTGAAGAGTACCTTTAACAAAAACAATTCTTGATCTTCACGGAGGTAGAGGTGTGTAGCCCTTTTATAACCTTTACCGCTACTCTCTTTGGTTAGCACTGATTGATGTGTGAGAAATTCTCTTCACTGAACTGCAGCACAGCCTCTCCTCTGCTTTATATGTAACCAAAGCCTTTGGTTCAGGGTAAGGCTGTGCATGCTTCGTGATATGATCTCACAAGCCAAACCAGATGCTCCAAGTCACAGCTTACAATCCTGATCAGATCCAGTACGGATCAACCTATCTCCAGTGACAATAACCTAACATGCTCTTCAGCTGACAATCTTTCATATAACTGTGGTAGACCCTTCTTTTGGAGAACCCAAACCTGCTGAGGCTGCACCTCAAAACAAGGCCTATGGGTCCTTTGCTCGATGAGATTTGTAGCCGAGAGTAACGAGACCACTTTTAGTAACTCTAAACAGGTTTTTATTCTATTCTTCAGTTGTGGTTAGTTCACGTAAGAAGGTCTAATGGGCGGCCACTAGTTTAATGGTGGGTTTTGGCATCCAAGCTTTGATCTATTAGATGTGAAAGGGATCTAGCAATATGCAGAAGGTGTAGGCTTCAGGGAGATATAGGAGGATGTGGGAGAGTGGAATGAAATTATCAGGGAGGCAGGAGTGGTTGGGGGATACTGTGGGGACAAAGGGGATTATTTTTGGGAAATGGAAGTGGCGTTGTGAGGAGTGATGTAGGGCGGTAGGATAAGTATCTTGGAGATCGGGGGTGATTGTGTTGGACACTGAGGAATTACATGGTGGCGGGGTAATGGATGTGGTATGGTGAGGGCTGACGTGGGGATGTGGGATGCTGAGGGTTGAGTGGTTAGTTCACGTAAGAAGGTCTAATGGGCGGCCACTAGTTTAATAGTGGGTTTTGGCATCCAATCTTTGATCTATTAGATGTGAAAGGGATCTAGCAATGTGCAGAAGGTGTAGGCTTCATGGAGATATAGGAGGATGTGGGAGAGTGGAATGAAATTATCAGGGAGGCAGGAGTGGTTGGGGTATACTGTGGGGACAAGGGGGATTATTTTTGGGAAATGGAAGTGGCGTTGTGAGGAGTGATGTAGGGCGGTAGTATAAGTATCTTGGAGATCGGGGTGATTGTGTTGGACACTGAGGAATTACATGGTGGCGGGGTGATGGATGTGGTATGGTGAGGGCTGACGTGGGGATGTGGGATGCTGAGGGTTGACGTAAGATGAGGGGTGAGATGGGTGCGGAACGCTAGCAGCTGATGTGTGCGGCTGACGTGTGGGAGGGGGGGGCCATGGATGCGGGACGCTGAGGGCTAACTTAAGGGAGGGGGCCATGGATGCGGGACACTAGGGACTGACGTAAGGGGGACAATGGACGTGGGATGCTAGCTGCTGACGTGTGGGGGGGGGGATGGATGCTGATGGCTGACGTATTGGGGGGAGCAATGGTTGCAGGACACTTAGGGCTTTGTACATTTTTTCTTATTTTGCTCTTTTTAATTTTTATATTTTTTTGTCATTTTCAATGGGTATACAGCTATTGCATTTGGCCATCTCTGCACCGTATAGATGAATAGTGGTAAGGATTCATTTCAAACCAGCTGCTCTATTCATTTGGGGGTACAAAAGGCCCCGTCCAAATAATCTAATGGACCCAACAAAGAGGACATATGGACAGATCATAACGTGGTGAAATATATAATATATTCCAAGGATCTATGTTTGTTACAGCAGTAGGAAACAAGCTGTCCTCTCTGTGGCAGATCTTTTCCTTTTTCCTACATGTTTAATATTCCGTTTCCAGAGCTGCAGAAATGACGCGCTACAAGTTTTTATTCCGGACAGCTGTCTGTCCATATGTGATTCATATTTTTGGCTCCTGGTGCGTTTTACCAAGAGACCTTTCCCGACATTGCACGGGGACTCCATCTTGTCCGCTTGAGCTGACCATCACGCCATGGAATCTGGATGCCGTATCCGTAGTGTACTCGCATATATCCAAGCTTAAGTGCTGACTAATAAAACCCAATGGTCACGGAAATTTCTATAGGGACGTAGTAGGAGCTAAGTTGTCTTTAATATTTTGCCTAAACTGGAAAATCAGGCAGCCACTGAAGAGGTTCTTACTAGTTTTTTTTAAAGGATTGACCCATAATAGGGTCACCCTTATTATACTTTTTAACGTTTTACATGGAGCCCCCAGTCACATGAACCCCGGGCAGCAGGACTCAGCACTTCCTGTCATGCCCCATGTCCTGCTGGTTTGCTGCAGATGGAGGGCGCTGTGTAGTCACTACTGTCTGAACACCCCCTCCATCATAACCACTCAGTGGTTCCAATGACATATGGAAATTTTTGGAACGCCCCTCGCAACAGATACCCCTTTAAGAGCAAAGAATGCATCTCCATGGTGCAGCATCTATCACTTCTGATGGCGGAGTGCGGCTAGAATTACATTTGCGTTAATTACAATTACATGAAATATTTACTTGGACAAAATAATGGGAAGGAGAGAATGGCCAAAAAACCAGCTTGAAAACTCCAAGCGCACAAATACGATGTGACATCTTAAACCCATGTAGCGGGCTGGTGGCGGGGGGCCTGGGTGCGTATCTTCCATCCTCTTCATGTCGCTGCTTTTTGATGCGCTGGGTTAAAGAATAACTGAGCGTCTCCATATTCCATAATCCTTTATAAGCTAGGTGTTTAAAAATGCAGCAGCCCTCGGGCAGACAAGCCGTACGTTGTAGTAGCGAGTACCTGAGGAATCCACACATTGAATTAGACCCACTTAGAATTCCAGCTTCGCTTGTATCCGTCTAGTTCCGGCTTGCTTTGCTGCCTCCATAAAGCCTTCCCTTCAAGATTCTTCAGAAGTCTGTCGTGTGGAAGATCTGCATGCGTAGCACGGCTTTCTTAGGTGAGCATAGGATGGCATGGGGGGAAAAAAGTACAGAATATCAAGTATCCAAGACTTGGAGCAGAACTGGTATTAAAGGGAACCCGTCGCCACATTTTTTTAATAAATACTTTTAGTGGCAGGTTCCTATAGAGCCCTAGTAACTATCTGTTACCCTTCTTTTAGCCAAAAGTTTGTTTTTCCCTCGGATCTCCAGAGTTATAAACTTGCCTGGTATCTAGGGATCTATAGAGTGAGTCGTGGGTGTGGCCTAATGTCATGTGACCAGGGTGACATCTTCACAGGTCCTTTAGCCTCCTAACATTAGCCAACTGTGCCGCATGCACGTATCTGACCACATAAAAAAAAATCTCAGCACGCCTGCATGGACTTCTAGTCCTCTCCATGCAGGCTGCTGTGACGTCATGTGATATGATATGCTGTGATTTCATGAGATCTATGCTTGGTGCATAGTTTGCTGGTATTAGGAGGCTAAAGCACCTGTAATGATGTCACCCTGGTCACATGACATTACTGCTGCATGGGAAGGAGATGCTGGATTCAGCCCAAGGAGGCCATGGCTACCTCATCCACCTTGACTCGCTGTAGTCATCCTTGCATACCAGGTAAAATTATAAAGTTCAATATATGGGAATCTGAGGGGAACAATTTTTAGCTAAATGAAGGGTGTTTGTAACTAGGGCTATAAATGTGGTGACAGGTTTCCTTGAGCAATTTCTTTCTACTAGACTAGTCATCTAAACATCCCATTAAATTACTGATGTGTTGTGTGAAATGTTTGTTTCCCACAAGCCAAAAAGCGACCCTATGCATCATTTATCATAAATGTATGTTTCTTCGTATATATGATAAATCCAATGAATGGGAGATACCTGAGTGTTATGTTCTGTGATTTCCGACCCTCCCATAATAATGAAAGGAGTGGTAGTAGATGCGCTCGACCAATATTGAATGAAGCCGCAGCAGCAATTGGTGAGAACCCCATTTTTATGAGCGGCAGTACGACCTCCACTGAACAGCTGATTCCACAAACCTTCAGCTCCAGAATAAGAGGATTGAGCCAGAGCTTTAGCCTCTTTTCGTAGTGGTAGGGTAAATAGATTAGTCGTCGATGAGCGGCCAAGGGGTTTCCCAGGAATAAGTATTCCTACACTGGACTAGAATTTGTGTTCTTCAGAACTTGTTTTGAAGTCGCCCAATCCTGCTAAAGCCCCAACAGTCCCATGACCGGGGCTGGAAAGGGATATTCCGCCTAAAGGAGCTGACATCATCACCAGGTACCCATTTACTGTAGTTGAGGTTTTTGGGGATCTATATTTTTGGCCGTTAAAAATTAGTCTTGCAGGACTTTTCCTTCCTCTTGTTTAGTGTTGTACAGAAGTCGTCCACCTCTGCAGAAAACCGTATTTTTCGCACTATAAGGCGCACAAAAATGCCTTGAGCTGTGCACAGGTCTGCCACCTGCTGGTCATTCATCCTTATAATCAGCTGCGCCTTATAATCTGGTGCACCTTAAATATGAACCTAGACGTTTTAGCAGGCATTTATTGAAGGTGCGCCTTATAATCCTTATAATCCGGTGCGCCTTATATTACAAAAAATACTGTATATTGCATACAATCTTTTTTCTACATCATGCTCCTTACTCCCCTCTGCAAATGTACTGTACACAAGTCCTTGTGTTTGAGCTTGCCCTCCTTATACGTGTACATATCTGTGTAGAGGATGGATCACTTACTACAGACATGTCCGGGCAGGTTTCCTGGAATATTTCCCTGAAGATCGATGTGTTGGATTATTATGTATTCGGTGCTCATTATAAAGTGGGCCATCTCCTCTCGTTAGTCTACCTGCCCATGTATGTTCCTCCAGGTGGCAAAGGTGTTGGGAGTGGGGGGGTCATCCTGTATAATATCAGGTCTGGATTCACAAATAGAGTAAAAATATTGTTAGGGAAATGTGATGCTTATGCTGATGGCTGTAATATGGCTGTGTTGTGTACGGAGCCATTGTCGCTGTCATCCCAGTGCTGGAGGCCTCGCACGTCTGCGGAGAGCTGGCAGGACTGGATCATGGCACGCTTCACTGCTGCAGCACATCACTCCTGTCCTCTATCTACCCACCATTGTGCAGGAGAAAGCCTGAAGGCTCCTTGATTCTGCAGATTGGTGGAGGTCCCAGAGGCCCTATCCTTGCCGAATGCTGTGATATTAAGTTGGAATACCACACAAATTGTAGATGGTTTGTAAGAGGAAACCTACCATCAAAATCCATCCTGATAAACCAGGGACATTACTTGTAGATCCAAGCTCCTTGACTGTGATAATTTTCTTAATTTGTTATCCATGGCCTCCTTCCTTCTAAAAATCAACTTTACATTTTGCTAACGAGCCAGGAGGGCTCTAGGAGGCCTTCATAAAGCCCCTCTGGCTTTACATGTTGTTACACTGTATCCCCTTACTCTCCCTGCTCCCTCTGCCTGATGTAATCTCGCAGCAGCAGATGAAGTTTCAGCCCACAGTGAAGTGTGTGTGTGTTTGTGCACAGTGTAACAGCCTGTGAAGCTATAGAATGGAGGGGCTCTAGAAATGACCCCCCCCAGAGTCCTTCTTCATAGGCATAATCATAAAAATGGATTTTTTTACAAGGAAGGAGGCCATGAATAACAAATATAAGAAGATTATTACCACAGTTGTGGTGCCTGGATCTATGAGTAATGTCCCTGGATTATCATGATGGATTTCTATGGAAGATTTCTTTTAAAATCTGGACTAATCACAAGATCTACATGTACTACATGAGTGATCAATTGTACTGGGGTCAATAATATTTATGGGCAAGTGGCCTTTGGGTCTTGGGGAAATGCAATCAGGTGTCAAATGATAAGAGTTTGGGTAAGGAAAATCGCACAAGTTTGGTCATATTTCAGTCCTACTGTTACCCGACCATACTTTTTTTGTATTCCTTATGTCGTCCTAGTCATTTCATGTTTTTCAAATGATTTTGTTTCATCTCTGCGCTACTACTTTGAAACAGTCGCATGAAAAACTGATCCGTCTGGGATGACATCCTTGTGCCATCTTGCGCTGCAGTGATGGTCCGGTAACCAGCGTCATAAATCACATCAAGCTCAGGGCAAACGAAACGTATATAGCCTGAATATGGCCGTCCTGATCTGACTGACTGGGACTTAAAGAGCAACTTTTAATTTAAAAAAAAAAAATACCTATTCTGTAAATTTCATATATTTATATATGAAATAATATATATATTTTTTTTCTTTTTGTAGAAAATGTGGCCAATGCTGATCGCTCGGAGAATGTTCATCTTTCAGGAATCCCACTCGGTAAGTGATGATAGCAACTGGAGCGCCCCATATACACCAGCAAATACAAAACAGCGCAATTCGCCCAAAATTAGAGCTTTTCTCCTATAAATATCCCCCGTTTTACGTTCACCGCTTCTCACAATGCAAGAAAATTAAGCGGCTGAAATCTGAAAATATTCAGAAAAGATTAAAGTGACATCTGCCTCGCTCTGAGCAGATTTCACTTAACTAAATCGACTGCCTAATTTCCTGCCTACATAAACCCGGCATTAGCCCGGCCGCGGGGAACGCGTTTGTGTTCAGCAATTCCGTGAAATGAAAATTTTGTTGTTTTGGGACTGGGAGATGGCGGAGGGAAGGAAAGAGGCCTATTACTTGGATGCTGAGGTGAATTCGTGAGGGAGATGTGAGGGAGATGTGAGGGAGATGTGAGGGAGATGTGAGGGAGATGTGAGGGAGATGTGAGGGAGATGTGAGGGAGATGTGAGGGAGATGTGAGGGAGATGTGAGGGAGATGTGAGGGAGATGTGAGGGAGATGTGAGGGAGATGTGAGGGAGATGTGGGGGAGATGTGGGGGAGATGTGGGGGAGATGTGGGGGAGATGTGGGGGAGATGTGGGGGAGATGTGGGGGAGATGTGGGGGAGATGTGGGGGAGATGTGGGGGAGATGTGGGGGAGATGTGGGTCGTTCAAGTATAGTATGGCATGCAGTCTTTAGCCACTTTACCTCATGTTTTTTGTAATGTTACTGTGTGTGGCAGGATATTTGGTAATTTACTAATATACATCTAGTAATAGTTCTGTTTTGCTTTCTTGATATGTAAAGTCCTGTCTTTTACCTCATCAGCCAGAGATTCCTGACCATAAAATGGCCGCATAAGATGGTTCATGATTTCTCATGGACAGTTAGAGATCACATGACCCTCCATCTGCGGCCATTTTATGGTAAGGAATCTCTGGCTGATGAGGTAAATGACAGGAGACTTCACTTTACATAATAAGAAAGCGAAGTTGAGCTTTTAATAAATGTATATCAGTAAATTACCTAATATCTTGCCCCCCACACTTACACACACAGAGTAAAAAACATGAGGTAAAGTGACCAACCCCTTTAAATGCTGGTGGTACATGTGCACCGCTATGTTGGCTTGAATTCTTTGCAGTCCTGGCAGATGCACATTTTGTTTTGCCCGTATACGAAATACAGACTGTCTATACATTGGTCAGGGGGTAAGTCGTCCTACTCCTATAATGTGCCTTGTGTATATTGAGGTATACAGGTAAGTGAGCTCCCAGCGCCCCCTGCTGGCAGATATAAGACTTGCATTGCTCTGCGTTTATCGGATTAATCATAAACCTTTGCTCCTGGCTTTTATCTCTCCCAGTTGTCTCGTAGATACATGAACGGGCTGCAGAGAACGATTACCTGATTCTGTAATTAAAGTAAATCACTTTTTTCTTGTTGTTTTGTAGCGTGCGCAGGGATTCCTGAACAGATCAGACAGCCGAGCGGTATCATCACCAGTCCGGGCTGGCCTATAGAGTATCCGTCCAGGATAAACTGTAGTTGGTACATCCATGCCAACCCTGGAGAAACTATCACAATCAGGTATGACACATGCATGCCTTGTTTGGCCAAGTGTGCATGTGTTTAAAGGGAGTCTACTAGTAATTTTGATCATACAAATCTGCAGAGAGTGTTTGGCATTGGTCCTGGAGATCGGTGTAACTATAACTTTGTCTGTGTTATTGGTAGCAGCAGGACTGTGAAATGTGGATTTTTATTCCATGTGTTGCTGGACTTGGAGCATTCTAGAAATGTTTGGTGTGCCCGGAGTTCTCTGTAATCATACCTTTTTGTGTTTATTTTATTATAGCAGCATAAATGTGACACATCATTTATATTCCAGCATTGTAGCTTCTGCAGGGCGTTTCCTCACACTGCTGCGCTCTTAACTCTCTACCGTGAGTTGCACCACAGCAATTCTCCTTTGTGGGAAAGCAGTAGTAGGTTTTTTTGTTTTAACCCGATAAGCTCTCGCTCGTAGGGGAAGCAGCTGTGAAGCGGTTGAATGCAGAGACTCAAGTGCACAGCAGTGTGAGGATCCCCCTCCAATGCACCAATACTGCTACATCCTGGATTCTAAATGCATTATTACACAGTACTGCTGCTACTAATAACACACACAAATCTATGAATACACAAATTTCCAGGGGGAATACTTAACCCTGCCTGCAGAGAACACAGCAGTGTGAGGACCCACTTTGAATACACCAATATAGCTACATCCTGGTATATACATATTCTGACACAGTCCTGCTGCTACTATCCACACACAATGTTGTGGATACACAAATCTCTAGGGGGAATAGCTATCAATGTCTCCTGCTCTTTATGGGCAAAACTGGATAGAGATTTCTGTTTAAAGGGGTTGGGGGACCCCTGTCCTTTTGAGGACAATGAATTGGACGTTGTGAAATTCACCACAACTGATCCTTTCTTCTCCTCACATCTGCCGAACGAACATCCGATGAGCATATCATCCAGATTAAAGGGGCTCAGCTACTGTTGCCAAAATCTGCTGATACGGCTGCCCCCAGTCTGATATAAGCATCTGACATATAAAGGAGACTTTTGATTCTCTTGTACAGTGCATCGTCCTCTCTGGTTATGTGGGTGTTGGGTGTAGACCCTGAAGCATCAACAGCTTTGCAATAAGGGTAGAAAATAACCCACAGGAATATAAAAATATAATATTGAGTTGTAGGACTTGTTTGTAGGCCATGCACAACCCTGCTGTCTACTGGATTTCATTGTATTCATTCGTATTTATTAGATTTATTTTATCTTCTATATCTCTGTTGTTTTCAGTTTCCAGGAGTTTGATCTCCAGGGATCGGCCACCTGCAACTTCGACTGGTTATCTATAGGCCCGAATCAAAATTCTGAAGGGGCCAAAGCTTGTGGCTCCACAATCCCAGCACCTTATACCTCCTTACAGGACCACGTCTGGATCAAGTTTCATGCAGACGACCGCATATCCAGAAAGGGATTCCACCTGTCTTATGCTACAGGTACGAGAAATCACTCCCAATCCTCCACGTCTATGTCTTATCTGACGTAGTAGTAATAATAATTCATTTATATAGCGCACACAGATTACACAGCGCTGCACAGAGCATGTCAAATCGGTTTCTGTCCCTAATGGGGCTCACAATTTAATCAACCTACCAGTATGTTTTGGAGTGTGAGAGGAAACCGGAGGAAACCCAGAGAGAACATACAAACTTTTTGCAGATGTTGACCCAGGTCACCAGCGCTGCAAGGCTGTATTGTTAGCCACTAAGCCATTGTGCCGCCCTGTGTACTATACATGTCCCCTATATACCCTGAAGGACTTTTAACAAAAACAATTCTATTCCAGGGTTGTAGCTGAACTTCTAGCACTGCACTGATGTGTGAGAATTCTTCACTGAACTGCAGCACAGCCTCTCCCTCTGCTGTTATATGTAACCAGAAGCCTTCTGGTTCAGGGTAAGGGCTGTGCATATTCGATGATTTGATCTCACAAGCCAATGCACCAGATGCTCCAAGTCCAGCTACAATCCTCGATCAGATCAGTACGGATCAGACCTATCTCCAGGGACAATACCTAACATGCTCTGCAGCTGTCTACTGTCATAACTGCTGGTAGACTCCCTTCTTTTGTACCTCAGGTCAGTAAGCGCAAGGAAGTGGCAGGAAAGTAACTCTTATCCCAGATATTTGACAAACGGGGGTCCTGCTTTCTGATGTACAGTGCAGATGGAGGGGATATTTGGTCTCCCTGCACTGCTACCTGCATGGTGCCTGTACACTTGTAAATCCTATTTCTTCTTCTCTTTTGGACTGATTAAAAACAGTAGATGCACGGGATGCACTCCAGGATTATTTACTAATGTGTCAGGAACCAGTTTACACACTCCCAGTACACTGTATGTTTGCAGCCGTTATCTAGGGGTAAACATTCACATGCTCCTGGATTCGGAAAGCTGCTAGGGTAACGCTCCTCGCCCCTGGCAAACATCTGTGCTCAATGTGGAGAGGGGAGTGCTGCTGCCCCTGACCTCAAAGGATCTGGAAATGGATCTTGTACACTCCCATCCTACACCCCCAACATCTGATGTGTATGGGGAGAACCCAAACCAGCTGAGGCTGCACCATCAAACAAGGCCTATGGGTCACTTTGCTCTGATGAGATTTGTAGCCGAATACAATTTTGTAAATTAAAGTTTTAATCGCTTATTGTCCATTTTTAGGAAAGAAAAAATGTGACCGGAACAGATTTCGCTGCGACAACAGAAAGTGCATATCCGAGGCCTTAAAATGTAACCACATGGACGACTGCGGCGACGGCTCTGACGAAAAATCCTGTCCCAAAATCCCTCACCCCACAGAGGCGGCCTTCCAGCCCTGCGCTTACAACCAGTTCCAGTGCCTGTCGCGATTCACTAAAGCCTACACCTGCCTCCCCAATTCCCTAAAATGTGATGGGAACATCGACTGTCTGGACTTGGGGGACGAGATCGATTGTGAGTTACCTACTTGTGGCCAGTCACTGAAATACTTCTATGGTGCATTCAGCTCCCCCAATTATCCTGATTTCTACCCCCCTGGTAGTAACTGCACTTGGCTTATCGACACCGGAGATCGTCGCAAAGTGATTCTGCGTTTTACAGACTTTAAGCTGGATGGCACCGGCTATGGAGACTATGTTAAAATTTACGATGGGTTGGAGGAAAATTCTCGTAAACTTCTGCGAGTTTTAACTGCTTTCGACTCGCACGCTCCTCTAACCGTTGTCTCGTCTTCCGGTCAAATCCGGGTCCACTTTTGTGCCGATAAGGTGAACGCCGCCAGAGGATTTAATGCAACATACCAGGTGGATGGATTTTGTCTCCCATGGGAGATACCTTGCGGTGGTAACTGGGGCTGCTACACGGAGCAGCAGCGTTGCGATGGCTACTGGCACTGCCCCAACGGAAGGGATGAGCTCAACTGTTCAATGTGCCAAAAAGACGAGTTTCCTTGCTCCCGCAACGGGGTTTGCTATCCACGATCCGACCGCTGCAATTACCAGAATCATTGCCCTAATGGTTCCGATGAGAAGAACTGCTTCTTCTGCCAACCGGGAAACTTCCACTGCAAAAATAACCGGTGCGTCTTTGAGAGTTGGGTGTGCGATTCGCAAGACGACTGCGGCGATGGAAGCGATGAGGAGAACTGTCCGGTGATTGTGCCCACGCGGGTCATCACTGCTGCGGTGATTGGCAGCCTCATATGTGGGTTACTGCTGGTGATCGCCTTGGGATGTACCTGCAAATTATACTCTCTACGTATGTTTGAGCGCAGGTAAGTGGACGTCCATTTTGGATATTATGAATGAAACTGCAGATCGGAACCCATAGTGAATGGAGCAAAAAGTATTGTGCTGCTTCCAATAATGGACCCCGTGTCTGGCATCTTTGTGCCATCGATTCTCTCTTTGAAGGGGCGAACAATGATGAGCACCGGTCCCTTGTTACCATATCCGTCTCTCTATGGGACTGTAGCCATGTGCCACGCTCGGCATGTAGCTGCTCCATTCATTCATTAGTAGGGTATTTTTCAGATTATAAGGCACACAAAAATTCTTTGATTTTTGGTCTGCCTTTGGATCCCTTGGTCACCCTTATAATCGGGTGCACCTTATATATGAACCTAGACGTTTTAGAGAGCATTTATTGATGGTGCGCCAAAAAATAAAAAAAAATCCAAAAACAGGTAATGGGGACCCCTGGTTTTGGAATCTATGGGGCGGTGGTACTTTTATGACAAAATCTACATGTTTAGCAATGGATAGTTCTAAGTGCCATGCTGCAGTATTACAATCTACAACGCAAGTGAATTTTTGCAGATTTTTGTGAGTGTTTTGCTGCAAAATATGATGCATATTCTCGCTAATGAAGATGAAAAATCTGCGGTACTTACGAGGAGTGTATCCCAAAAAGATATTTCCAAAAGGAATGTAAAGTTACACCTGCACAAAGTCATAGAGGGAAACTTATGAAGACTCAATACTCTTTAGCAAAATGGAGATTCAGACTAATTCCTCAAAGGAATCCATCTTGATAAACCAGGGACATTACTCATAGATCCAGGCACCGGGACTGTGATATCTTCTTATATGTCTGTATGAGAAGGAGCATATATGAATGCTAATGACCCCAAAAGGACCGCACCCCCTTGTGCTGCAGCTTCACAGACTGTTACACTGTCTCTCCATGATGTGATCTCACACAGTGGGAGTAAGAGGGGAGGTGCTCCTCCACAGTGTAATCTGCAGCAGCACAGAGGGGCGCTGGTAGTGCCCCCAGACCTGTTCAGACTCGCTAGCATAATTTTTGACATAGTTTTTAGAAGGAAGGTGGTCATGGATAACAAATATAAGAAGATTATCCCAGTCACGATTGTGCTTTAAGAAAGCAGACTCCAAACAACCCCTTTTTTTCAGCTCTGTCCACGTTATTTGTGATGTAGGTATTGGTCAGATGCTCCATAGTTGGCGGTTCCTGTAAAGCGTGAATCGTGAAGTCATTTACCGCGCTGACGGTTGAGCGTCTGCGCCCCCCTGACGTTTCACTCCTTGGAGTCTTTGTACATGACTTGGCCGGAGTGCGTCTTATAATATGGGCCAAGATGTGACCTCTTACGTTCCTGTACACAGAGCGTGTATTGTGTTCATGTATATTACTAGAAGTAGTACAGCCAGATCCGATAAATGGCCAGGGCTGGGGGTGGATATATCAGAAGCCCAATGCTGTGTCACAGAAAATGTCCAGAAAATCTCAACTACGGATGTGAAATTTAAATGGGGGATGATTCTTAAACATGTTTTCCAACTCCAAACACATGGCCTTTTAAAGAGCATCTACCACCAGGATAAAGGATTGTAAACCAAGCACAATGACAGACAGGTGTGCGCCCCCTCTGGCAGGATCCGCTCTTCTTTTAGCTTCTTATGGCCTGGTTTTAACCAAAAAAAAAGCTTTAAAATTATCCAAATGAGACTGAGAGGTTCCATAGGTGTTAATGGGGCCTGGAGCCCCTCAGGCTCATTTGCATAGTTTTTAAAGATGCCTTTTCTTAAAAACCAGGGCATAAGAAGCTGACAAAAAAGCAGATCCTGCCAGAGGGGGCGCACACCAGTTTGTCAGTGTGCTTGATTTATTATCCTTCATCCTGGTGGTAGATGTCCTTTAAAGTTTTTCATCATACCACAATATAGGGTCTCCCATGTTATACTTGCCTCAGTAAAGTTTGTATGCAGTCCATGGAAGCAGCGGTTCATAGCAGGTTTCGGGACTTGCACACCTCTCCAGCCACTCATATGGATATGCTTATTACGGAGAAGGCCTACAGTAACAGCTACAAGCCAGCTGGACACAGGGCATTACATGAAGTCCCGAGTCCTGCTTCCTGAGGTTCACGTCGCCTGCGGCTTCAACGTACTACTGACTAACGTTACCAGGATAAGCATGACATGGGTGACCGTATGAGGGTCTTATGTCTTCTTTACTCAATCTTTATAAAAGTGTTTTTTGATATATAGTTAATAGAAAAATAAAAGCACTGGTAATTTGGAGCGCTGTGATCTTACAGTGACCATCTGAAACTCAACCTCGTTGATTTCTTCCTTTTCATAGGTCCTTTGAAACACAACTTTCCCGAGTGGAAGCCGATTTATTGAGACGAGAAGCTCCGCCTTCTTATGGACAACTGATCGCTCAGGGTCTGATCCCTCCAGTGGAAGACTTTCCTGTGTGCTCTCCAAACCAGGTAAAATTCTGCATTCTTTAGGACATCAGACTTTCATTAAGGGGACCACCTTTTCCCATTTTTCTGTGTATCTTGTCCTATGTCCACGACGTGCCAACAAATGCATATGACCGCTGCAGTGGACCCAATGGTGAGATGTCCATGTAGGGTATCTGATACCAATCAGATACCCTAGTGGAGGTACTTTATATAATCACACCGCACGTAATCTCAGTGATATGAGATGTCCATGTACAAGAGAGAAACTGGTGGGAACCAGAAAATCAAGGGATTGGTGGGGATGCTTGCATTACTACTTGGTTAAGAATTCTATAAAAAATTCTGTTTTTGTTCTTTTTCTTCAGGCTTCTGTTTTGGAAAATCTGCGAATCGCTGTCCGCTCTCAGCTAGGATTCACATCCATTCGCCTCCCGATAGCTGGAAGATCCAGCAACATTTGGAATAGGATTTACAATTTTGTGCGATCTCGTAATTCTGCTTCTCTATCTTTGGTATCCACCAATGGAGATGGTTCTACAAGCCAAGGTGCTAACCGAGAAGGGGATCGGGGTAACGCACACAGGGGACTCTTCTCTGTGGAGTCTGATGATACTGATGGGGAGAATGACAGAAGAGATGCTCAGGGGGCTGTTGGCGGTGTTGCTGCTCCTTTGCCTCAGAAAACGCCTCCTGCTTCTGCGGTTGAAGCCACCGTGAGCGGAAGCGGCAGCTCTACTACTCCAGCAAGTAACAGCCGACCAGCAGATACCATAAGGGAGACCCCAGCTCCAGAACCTCCTATTGTAAGTCCAGCCCGCCAACAGCTCAGCAGCGCTCTTAGTAGAATGACTCAAGGTTTACGTTGGGTGCGAATTACTCTTGGGAGGTCAAGCTCTGCAGGTCAGAACCAAAGCCCCCTCAGGCAACTCGATAGCAACGGGGCTGGAAGAGAAGACGATGACGATGTAGAGATGTTGATTCCAGCCTTAGACTTTGACCTTAATGACTGCACTAGACCGTTACTTGATCTGGCCTCGGAACAGGGACAAGGACTTGCACAACATAGTGCGACATCTCAAGGAGCAAGGTCCTGCAGCCGCGATGGTCCTTGTGAGTGCTGTGGTATCGTCCACACCGCTCAGATCCCAGACACCTGCTTGGAAGCGGTGCTCAAGAATGAAACGAGCGATGACGAGGCCTTGCTGCTCTGCTAGACGCGCACACGGAAATCATGTTTGGAGCAATATCTAAGTCACCATTTTGTACTTCACAGAAACCAACAAAACTTGGAATATTTTGGCAGTAAAAAAAAACAAAACCTCTCCAATTATTACCGGAATTAGTTCAGCATCTTGCTGCTTGTGCTGGTTACCGTGAAGGTCCTGGTGGGCGTTCCATAAGCTTATTACGGTACAGAGATAGTCTAGTTTACGCTGTGTATTGGTTAGTTATGTGCGTGGCTCTGTGAGCGGCAGGTACTTGCACAGGAACACAACTAGTGATATAGGAGACTGGGACGACCCCCCACCCGGTACAGACGGAAAAAAAATCACGCCTGCAGGACCTGAACCTGGAATGAGTGTTTTTTTTCTTTTAGTGTTTGTTTTTGTTATACTTTTATCAGTTTGTATAATATATCATTTTCTATTGGTTATTCCTGTCAGACTTCCAAACCCCACCCCCTATTTTTTTAATTTAAAATTTTTTGTACATTGATTGTCTATTTTTAAGAGGTTTTCCACTTGATCATTTTTTTACATTTTTTTTTTTTTTTTTTTTGGCAGTGGAGATAAATAGTCATACTTAACACTATCAGTTCCCACCAAACGTGGAAGCGGAGAGCGACGGGACCCAAAAGAGCGTCGGGAATCACTAAAACAAGGGAAAAAATTGATCATCTGGAACATCCCTCTAATAATAATTGTATATTCTTGGAGTGGATCTGTCCTTTAAGTACAGACTCGACCTTTGTGTGTGTGTGTTCATCCACAGTCTACGTAGTCTAAACATTTTCGAGGGATAAGGTTCACTACATTGTGAATATTTCCAGGCTCCAGCATGTTCTTGTGGCTTTCGGTTTCCTTAAGAAACCTCAGATTACGTTGTTGGCTTACAGACATGGTGTTTTTACTGTCGTGAGTGACTGGGGAGCTCCATTACTTGAAATCCCATATATCAGTGGGACTTAGACTTGCAACTTACATTTGGGGGTACTTTTTTGTTTTTGGATGAGAAGTGTTGCACAAATTAGGAAACCTTTTTTATTTTTAGGGTGTAGTACCTCCTCCTATCCAGCGACGTCGCTGTTCTGAGCTGTAAAAAGGTTAAAGTTGAGTGTAAAGAGGATAAGAAGTGCTTTTTGTTTTTTGTTTTTTTGTTTTTTTTCAGTCGTTGCTGTTAGCCAATTCTTTTCAGTTTGACGCTTATAAAAATTATACATAAAAGGGAAAATAAATTTAATTATTTTAATACTTTCTATTGGCTTCATCTAATAGCAAAAGTTATAACTGTGGTTGGCCAGATTTCTGACTTGCAGCCCCCCGTTGCAGGGCAGGATACTAATGACTTGACATTTAGGGGGCCACCGTTTCCATGCACAAAGCTTAATCCTTAGAAGTTCTCGCATAAGTAGGATACAAATCCTAATGCATCAGGAAAAGTACAAGCAAGTCGAGGAGAAGTGTGTAGCAATGACGAGTTATGTAGGTTATTCTACATAGGAAAGCGTTTTTGCAACAAGCCACAAAAAAAGACATGGCTACTTCCGTTCCAAAAACTCCCCATGAGCTTCGTCTGGTGTGGCAGCTTGGCTCATCTTGGAGGCACACCGGGTCGCCATGTCATAGATGATCACCAAAAAGATAGCTGACATGTTTCCAATACTAATAAACCCTTGAAGAGCCAGCCCTAGAGTGCATCGGTTGCGGATAGACGGTCATCTTTGTTGAGCGACCAAAGATCGTTGTGGCTGCATTACTCATTCACAAATGTAAGTTAATGGAGTCCAATTTCATCCCAAGGATGTTGCATCTTACTCCACTTTAGTCGTGGTCGTACTGAGGCTACATCCACTTACCCCTTTGAACCTAAGGATGTCTTGACCTACTTGACTTTGTAGCAAAGTCGTGGTCGTACTGAGATTACACGCACTTACGTTCGTGAAGAAGGTCTTTGGGCAATACCGGCATCTTTGCCGGTCAACCAACGGGAGTTGCTCAAAGCCTACGAAGTCTACCCTGGTAACCACCTCGGTGGTGGACTTCCAAATTCAGAGACCTCATGGTAGATTATAACATGATCCTCAGAGACTAAGCCTGGAGGAATATTTTCTTCAACTCTGTACGGTATTACGCCACGTACTCGGGATAGGTGTCGGATAGGATCAGGGAAACATGAGTACATATTTCATATCATGGTTTACAGAACTTCGGACGGTCACGATCCTGGTCGATATATTGCGCAAGAGCTGCCGATGTTGTTCAGTGATTGTACTGGGTTTGTGGGTGGGGCTAGTGTTATCCAATCACTTATCTAGAATTCAGTGAACCTCTAAAATGTAGCTTAAATCATGACCTCCTACAGGGGTCACAGGAGCCTCCTGGATGGGTCGGTGGCAGGTATTTGCTTCTCGGGAGTCCCGTTTATAGTATTAGGGGAGGCAATTCCATTATTTTTATTTTTTTTTTGCTTGTTTACAGTCTTTTACATTCGTCTACAGTCGTTTAACATTGTCATAGAAGAGTTTAGTGGGCGATCACATCTGAAGTGACTTGAATTTGTATTACGTTTTGTCTTTTTTAAAGTGTATTTCTGGCTAAAAGAAAATCACAGTTTTCTTTGTGTTTTTTAGATTATAATTTTAAAATCCCTTTTAAAATGGTTAATGTTTAGGGATCCAAAGACAAAAGTACACAAACCACCGGTATCGGGTAAACTTCTTTTTTTTACGTACGGTAATACAAATGATACAATTCTAAGTATTTTTAGAATTCTTTACTGACTGCAGTGCGGTAGATTGATATACTGAAACTTTTCTTACAAAACTTGTCATTTATCAGTCCTAATTTCTGCTCATTCTTGCCCTAGGGGTCCAGTGGGTCCTAGTCAGGGATTGGCAGTCAGTTTTTAGTCTGGGAAATTGAAAAACCTTGCCGCTTTCTCCCAAAGTCTGCTCCATACCTCGCCATGGGTAGTGAGCCGAATTGCAACGTTTCGATACAGCTGAGCTGCATTACCGGCACAAGCCATGGTCAGGAGCGGTGTTTTTGGAGGAAGCGGCCATGTTTGTCAAACATCAGCCAACCCCTTTAAGACTGCGCTGCATATTTATAGATTGAAGCTGCCTGATTTGGCTGGATTTACCTCTGTGTTTAGTTCAGCTTAAACGGGTTGTCCCAAAATTTTATTTTATTTTTTTGGTTCTCCTATATCTACAGTATCGGATATGACACAACAATCTGAGTCAATGCTGATCACAAGAACAGGGGGTCCCGTTATCGCCATGTGATGGAGCGGTAGGTTGAGCGTACCTACTGCCTCTCCATTCAATCCTATGTATGGGAGTGTCGGAAATTGCAGAGCACAGCACTCGGTTATCTCCGACACTCTTGTAAGTATCTGTGAAAGATGTGGATTGCCAGATAACAATAAAACATGGCACAACCCCTATAAATCTTACCAACTCGCAGGCTCTGGCGTGTGCATTACTTCTTAGTTGGGATTATTCAGATTTTTTTTTTTCCCTCCTCCTAGGACATCCCAGTTATGTTCTCCTCAGTACAACATCACAGAATAGATTTGAAGGGAAAGATTATACTATGCATTGCATTTCCTAATTTTTTTTATTTTTTTATTTTGGGATTGTACTACTTGTAACTTTGGACGTTATTTATTAGAGCTTCTCTCTACTACTTCGTACTTGATTCTCGATATCGCCGGTACGCGCCGAAGCAGAACTCGCCTTCTTCATGGTCTTTTCGGGCGTATCCCCTTCTGTGTACCCTATGTGCCTGTATATGGCTATATACATGCACCGACAAAACACTATGCGCTTTCTTGGATATATTCCGGTGGTTTCCGCTCTTTTGCTACGGGCAGATTTGCTTCTACTAATACCATTCCTCTATCTGGGTTCTTACCGCTTAGTTGCCAGTTTAGAAGGAATTTTTTTTTCACGCTCTTGTGTTTTTTTTTTCTATATTTTGTAATGTAAAAAAAAAAAAAATTCTCAATGTGACACGCCGAACCTGCCGTTACATTGGAAAAAAGAAAATCTGCTGTTTTTATTTATTCTTTGGCCATTTTTTATTATATTTTCTTTTTTTTTTTTTTTTTTTTTTTTTTGGCGTTTACTGAACATTATTAATATGGAGGTTGTGTTTTGTGTCTCTATGCTATTTATTGAATTTAAACACTTTTGAACGGCATTTTACAAGCATGTTTTCAAGTCCTGTGCGTATGTCCTGTGTAGTCAGTGAAACTGACCAAATGTTTTATGTATAAACATTAAATTTACTTTTTTGCTAAACTTTTTGTGTGACCTGTCTGGGTTTTTTTTGCATTCTTGACTCATCAGTTGAACCCAAGTGTGAGCCTAATTTTCCCAGAGCCTCTTTCTGAATTCATGGAGGGACAGGTTGAGTATCCTTACTGCCACTCCATTCTATGTCTAGAGGAATATCGGAAATGGCCATGTACTACGCTAATTGTGGCAGTACCTATAAAAATTCTAAGAAGTGGCAGGACGAGTACTTGACCTGCCGCCTGGTTGGAGAAGCAGCCCCTGCCCATCTTTGTAATCGGTGGGGGGTCCCAATGAAACTCCCACAGTCGAGTTGTTCTTCCCTGTATAAAAGATATTACAATTAAACCTGAGCCAAAGTCTTTAAACGATTTAGAATTCCTATCGGAAGATTTCTTGGCCCCTCTAAACTCAGGACTGGGAACTGCTATTAGAAGCGCCAGTTGGATACAGTTGTGTAACAAATGCTTATCCCACTAAACTAGCAGCCTCCTCAGGTAGGGTATGAAATGTCCTTTCTAGAATTCCCTCGTTTTATGTGAATTCTCATCCATTTACCCATAAAAAAAAAAAAGTTAGGGCAAATTTGACTCTTCTCAGCCCATTTTCACTTGAAATCAGTCAAGTTTAGTGGTTGCAGGGTAGCTATCTTCTATAGCACCAAGAGTCATGCTACTGGTGTCATGTTAATCTACCATTTGTTTTTATGCATTATGAACCAAACATACCTTGAGAATGCTGTAGCTACACTGATACAGAAACGTTTTTTGTTTAATCCCTGATCCGAGTGGTTTTGCTGAAAAAAAAAAAATTCTAAAATTATGATAATGAGGCTCTGTCGCTCCAGTGGTTGCCCTGGTGCTTCTCCTCTTACCCTAATTATGCACTGCTCCAGCCTTGTCCTGCCCAGCATAAGCCGAGAATAGGTAATCACTGTGTTGTCCCTGACAGGCAAAAGTAATCAATCGCTGCACCATCCCTCAGCTGCTGTGTAGGAGTCACCCAGCTCAGGTTGATTAGTCTTGTCTGGATAGTTCAGGAAGCTCCTGTTTATGTGTAAGTAATGTGTTTATGTATGGCAGCCTGGGCACCCAGCTTTCCCAAGGTCCTGAATTTTTCTAATTTGTTTTTTGAGCAAAACCACTCAGTTCAGTGATTTAAACAAGATATATTTCTGCATCCGTGTCACTGCAGAATTCTCAAGGTATGTTTGGTTCATGATGAATAAAAACAAATGGTAGATTTCCTTTAAAGCTAAAAATCTCACCTGTCAGATATTGTCAAGTTTATGGCACTGAGTTACCGAACTGTTCATGCCGGCAGTTACATTATAGGCGGGAACTGGATCTTAATCTGCAGCTTACATTGCAAATGATTTCTTTATCTGTTTGTGTGGTTCTGTAGCTCATAAAGCCGTAAGTCCTAATGTGAGCTGAAAGTTGAGATCCACATCTTTAAGATGACACAAAAGCATGTCTCCATGTGCTATAGAACAGAAAATAGGGGCTTAGTGCGACTTGCAAACTTGACTCATTTCTTGCAAAAATTAGGTCAAAGGACTGGCATCGGGGGGGGGGGGGGAATTATAGGTAAACGGTCCAGATTTCACCTAAAAAAGAGGAATTCTACAAAGGGCAATTTATCCCCTACCTGATGGAGTAGTAGTTAAGTAGGATAAAACCGGTTGTCTTAAATTATGAACAAATATTAGTAGGGTACATTTTCATTGCTCTCAAAATTGGTGACAACTTGCATCATGCTGGATGTACATACCATGATTAAAATGTATCAAGAAAATCTTCAAAAGAAGCCAATATTACAAGCCAACATCCAGCTGGAAGTCGGTCTAATGTTTAGGCCATGAGCACACGACCTCATGGTTACAATACAAGGAAAGCAAATATTGTGGTATGTGATACAAGGAGTCCTGTGCTTGGCACCGTGGTCTGTGTGAAATCTGGCACCATTTATGCACTGACCCCCATCATGTGCTTTTGACATAGAACAGATGGCATAAATTTATTTAAGGAGTAAAACTGCCTATAAAACTACACTACATACAAAAAAAAAAGTGAAATTCTGCAGTTTATAGGGAGGTATTGTGTCTCTGGACGTGCACGCTCGTCCTAGGTTGTGTTTGGTATGTAGAAACCAGTAGATCTTTTAGTGTTTGCTTGTTCATATATAGATTATCGGTCAAGAGTAACCAGCACACACTACTGCATGCACACGGATGGTCAACTCAATCATTGCCATTTACTGTGATTTCTGAGTATGAGTGCAACATGATCATGTTCTACAATGCTCAGCACAGGATCATCTCCAGCCCCTCTGAGTAATGATCTGATTGGATGATAGGTCTGTCACTCGGTCGAAGATTAAAGGAAATCTCCCATCAGAATCCATCATGATAAACCAGGGGAACCTACTCATGGATCCAGGCACCGGGACTGTGGTCATCTTCTTATATGTGTTATCCATGGCCTCCTCCCTTCCAAAATACACTCTTTCAAAATTATGCTAATGATTCTGAAAGACTACTAATTCCCAGAGCCCCTCTGTGCTGCCAATTTCACAAGCTGTTACACGGTTTGATGGAACTTATTGTGTTGCAGCGAGATTACATCAGGCAGTGGGAGACAGTGTAACAGCCTGTGAATCTGCCGCATGAAGGTGCTCTTGGAACCACCCTAGTAGCCCTCAATGCTCATTAGCATAATTTTACGTGTTTTTCCATCTTCTTCATACATAATGTATATTTGTTTTATAAACTTCTGTCGACACTCTCCAGAAAGTAGTAATGGTAATTTTTTTTAAATTCTGGAACTTTTTCATTGTTTTTCCTCCTGGTTTGAGGGCACTGTTTTTTTTTTTTTTTTTTTTTTTTTTTTGGATACCCATGAAAGACGTCCTTGACACATCGGATTATCCAGGTAATTGTTAACCAGCCGCCCTGAATATTGTGAGGAATTCCAGTGATTTATTTTTTTGGGTTCCTCCTACTACAGTTCAATGCCCCCTATAAGTCAACAATGTAATGCTCCAGCAGCCAAAAACTAAAAACCTTCTGCTAAAAGTAACTTTATATTTTTACAGAACGCCCCCAGCCATTACATGTGGACAATTGTGAGACTCCAGTGTTATTTAGGTCACATTTGTCCGTGCGTGCTCCTCCTGGTATTCTTTAATATCCTGAAGTGGGTTTAGTCTCTTGTATTTTCCTATTATAAAAGGATCTTCATCTCCATTGGAATGTTTTTAGCAATCTAATAAATAACCAAAGTTTACGAGTTCAGTGTCCCCAGAATTCCCCAGAGTATATGATGGTGTGCGAGATGTTTCTTTACCAATTGGTATTTGTTTCTTTTAAATAATTTGCCCTTTTTATTGATTTGTTTCTTAGTTACAATTTTTTTAGACTTTAAAAAAAATATATATATTTTATGCAAATTTTTCAAATAAGAGCACAAAAACCAATGCAGCCCCTTAAAGGAAAATCTAACACTTGTTTTCATGCATTGTGAACCAAACATACCTTGAGAATGCTGTGGCTACACTGATGCAGAAACATATCTTGTTTAATCCCTGGTCCGAGTGGTTTTGCTCAAAAAAACTATTATAACATTCAGGAAGTTGGGAAAGTTGGGTTGTATGTTGGCTGCAGTTCATAAACACATTACACGGAGCTTCCTGAACTGTCCAGACAGGACCAATCAACCCGAGCTGGATGACTCATACACAGAAGCTGAGGGATGGTGCAGCAATCAATTACTTCTGCCTGTCAGGGGCAATACAGTGATTACATCATTCTCTGGAGCAGTGTAAAATTAGGGTAAGAGGAGAAGAGCTGGAGCCAGGCACAGGATGGACAGAGCCTCATGATCATAATTTTATAATTGTTTTTGCTGTAAAACTGCTCAATTCATGGATTAAACAAGATATGTTTCTGCATCAGTGTAGCTACAGCTGTCTCAAGGTGTGATTGGTTCACAGTGCATGAAAATAGATTTCCTTTAATGAAGGATATGACCAGTCATGGAAACAGCATAAACAGAGTGCAAGTGTCCCTGTCTTCGGTGAGGGAGGGGGCGCAATCTGGACATGACACACCACAGAAGGAAGAAGGGGGAAATGGAGGGGTGGAAGGAGACGGGGTGGGGGAGACGGAGCCACAAATTGTTGAAATACAATCCAGTGGATTTCGGAAATTTGTATTTATGATCATGAAGAAAATCCATAAGATCCTCCATTAGCATCACCTCATGAATTTTACCGAACTAGAGCGCCACCATGAAGGGGGCGCAGACTGGCGCCAGAGAGTGGGATGCAATCCCTGCCCCAATACACAGAAAAGTGAGATACCACAAAAATAGAGAAGGGATCTATTAATTCTGGGATTCTGTCTGCTCTGAATTGCGTATCCTGAATAAAGGCGACATGAGGGGATGAGAGGACCTGAAATGCAACGTTTGGGTCTCCAAATCCAGTCTTCCGCAACAAGTTTGGTGCTCGTCCCATCCTCCTGCGATCAGTAATTGGACTCTCCCTCGGTGCTGTTACTACCGGGGGTTAGGCTGCGTTCACATCTGGCATTTCTCTTGCATTTAGAAATGCAAGGCAAACTCCCACGGGCAGGCCTCGGCCCCATCGCATGTGTGTTTCCATGTGAAACACGTGCAATCAGTAACCAGCACCCGGTGCCTTGTATTTAAACATTGCATGACACATGGGTGCTGGTTACACGCTGGTCATAGGGAAACACATATAAGATCGGGCCCTCCCACAGACGAGGCAATCGCCACATGTGAACACAGCCTTAGAACCTTACAGTTGGGTTACATCTTTCAGGTTTGGGTTCAGCTGAGTTGAATGAACATGAGCGGATTTCTTCCTTTTAAAGGCCATCGTGGAGAATGTGGGCTCATGTATGGGGCCCCAAATCCACAGCGTGCATAAGGACTTAGAAGTAAATTAGGATGTGCACTAGCTGCCGACAATATGACTAACACGTCCTATAATCTACGTGGTGTGTAGGTAGCCTTATTCTCCTGTATTATCATTGCCGTGCATTGTACCAGAAATTTGTACAATATTGAGGTTTCTCCGCCATGATGAGTGTGTACTTTGTGATTCTTGAAGCATCTTTGATTATGCATCGCTATCGATTACACTTCCTAGCAATCCATGCAGCGGTTCTTGATTACACTTCCTGCTGAGCACCTATTCGGTGCAGTGATACACCTGGTGTTGGGCTATATATATATATATTAGGGACCCTTCACTTGTTGTGCACCCAGGAGGAAGACGTCAGCGACACCCTAAACCCCCCAATGTAGGTAACGGTCCATCGTTATAGTTATTGTGTTCATTGTATACAGCATGTCTACCTTTGTATTATTAGTCGGTCTTCTGTATAGTAGCTTGTACTCAATGTTGGTCCTTCTATCTCTAGTACAAGTCTTCACTACTGAAGTATTTTGGTTCAGTTCGTTCCTCCAGTGTTTGGGGTGTACCGGGTGCTTTAGGAGTTTGCAATTCTTACAGGCTCAACCCTTGACATTACTATAAGCTACTTTATAGCTTTTCACGTGCCTTTAAATCACATCTACCACCAGGATAAAAGACTGTATGCAAATGAGCCTGAGGGGCTCCAGGCTCCACTGTGATTGTACTGCTTCTTCCATCTACGCCGCCTGCATAATTTTGATAAACCTGCAAACCTTTTTTACGCGAAACTACACCAGGTCAGCGGCATTCTCTATCTTTTTCCCGTACATGGTACGGTGCCGCGTTGGTGTTGTCACCGTACCGCAGCCAGGCACTATAGTGTGAAACAGGCAATAAGCAGACTAGTGTCTGACCACATTGCATACAGCTAATATTAAATATCCAAACACATAATGGGGGGGGGATTTCTCCTGACTGAGCACATTGTCTACAAGTCACCATGTTCCTCAGCCAGGGCACAATAGACTGGCCGTACTAACGTCACTGTACCCAGCTTTTCTACCCGGCTAGCGGACAAAACACAGACTCGAAAGTTGGGATAAAATGTGGGGGGTCGGCCACAGTTTTAAACTTTAAACAAAATAACCATCGGTCCAAATGGGGAACCCGAGACCCTCCTTTTACCACCTCACATGCCAGGCCCCGCCTCCGCGGGGGCATGTCCTCGTTGATTTGTCAGGTGATTTGATCTAACTCCCGAGAGGGTCAAGGATTCCGCCATAGGCCCAAGCTGTGACTTCCAATATATAATTAAACAATGAAAGAAATAAACATATTTTTGACAAACCCTTACAAACCAAAAAACATTAACAAATACAACCAAATAAGGGAGGGCGGGCGCGATCTTTCCTGGCGCGGAGCCGTCCTGAAAGAGGACGGGATGCTCCGCGCCCGGGAATAAATATCCTGGACCTGCACCCCCGTGTGGCCAGCGGAAGCGCTGGCCCCAAAAAAGCTACCGGGTGGGAGGGATTGCGGGGCGGGCCGTGCTCCAAGAAATAGAGCACAGCCAGTCCCGCGGGTTTAACATCCCAGGATACTAAGAGGCTCCAGCTTGACCTTACTGTACACCAGATCTTGTCTGGCGTATATTCTGCTATAAATTGTGGCGAGATCCTGGTGCAGGTTATAGATAACGTGCCGCCACAGCCGCTCCCAACCACCTGGTGTAGGTGCAAATAAACAGCAAGGAATTGCCAAGTCTTCATTGCATAGAAGCCATGACAAAACCCTCAATAGACATTAACCAGAAACTCCTACTTCTAAAGATGGTGAAGTGATAACCTAGGCCCGTACTTCATGTTATTTTATACTTCCTGGTATATAGTTTATCCCCAGGGGTATATATTCAGACCTGGGGGAAATCTGGGAGAGGGTTATTCTGGCCTGTAGCATCGGCGCACGAGCGTTTGTGTATGATAAATGCCCCCATGTGTCTGTTTATTCTAGATATGTGAGGTATGCATCTCTTTCATGCTAACATTCTTTTTCTTAATTCCATAAATACTCCTATCCTGTATATACGGGCACAGCACAGTACTACTACTCCTATCCTGTGTATATGGGCACAGCACAGTACTACTCCTCCTATCCTGTGTATATGTGCACAGCTCAGTACTACTACTCCTATCCTCTGTATACGGGTACAGCATATTCCAGACTTGTAGGAGCTATAATATTCAGATTCTGTCACTGTAAAGGAGAGCATAAAGGGACACAGTGAAGGAAATCATGATGTTTCGGACCCCTGAAGGGTATGTCAGATCACTTAATTATCCTTTTTAGACACTCCCAGAACGCACGGGTTCTGAGAGGTGCAGGAAGGGATTTAAAGTTGTCCACACAACTTCCGGATATGGCACAATAATAAATCGCAACCCTGAATGGCTATAAAACCCCTTTCACTAGCCTCAGTGAAACAGAATTTTATCAACCCAATTAAGCTGCCACCAGTTCTTCTTTAATATAAATCCAGATTATATAGGGTGAGGAACCAACCTGGTAGCATATAACCTGGTAGTATATAAGCGAGACACAGACATGGGGATTTGTGGATCAAGATAAAAAAGCAACACAGGTTAAATTTTATATTTAATTGCTTTAAGGGCACACTAGACAAACAGTACACACAATAGAGCTATATACAGACAACAAATACAAATACACAGGTCGAACAACAAGCATGAGCAATTTGCACGTTCGTAACCTTGTGTGTGGCCTAATGGAAACTTCTAGGCCACACTTACCGTATATATACTCGAGTATAAGCCGACCCGAGTATAAGCAGAGACCCCTAATTTTACCACCAAAAACTGGTAAAACCTATTGACTCGACTATAAGACAAGGGTGTAGTATACAGCCGGCCAGCCCCCTGTATATTAAGCGCATTTTTAAAAAAAACTTAATACTCCCGCTTCTGTCTTCTCTAGCCGGCACCGGCGCACACTATGATGCAACACCGCCGCATCATAGTGTGCACCCACCGGCAGATCGCATGGACGAGAAGAAAGAAAGAAGAAAAAAGCCCCCGGGAGACGCCGCCGGGCATCTGGGCACCAGAGGGTGAGTATTACGTTTGTGAGTTTTTTTTTTGTTTTTTTTTTAGATTTTATACCCTTTCTATTCGTGTTTAAAAAATGTGGGTGGGGGGGGGGGGGGGCAAATCTGTCAAGCCTTTTGGAGTTGCTGTGTCTGCAAAAAGTCTCCGTTAATAGCTACCCCCTACAGAGACAGAGTTCCTCTGCAGCCTTTGTAGTAGAAGGTTTCCAAGAAATCATTAATATACTAGATAAGGCTAGTGGGAAGTAAGGGATATTGATGGGGGATTCACAGATGGCTTGATGAGCAGGACAATATCTGGCATGCAAATCTCTCTTGTTCATCACAAACACCATATAAAAAGATGGGTTGGCTAGATTCTACGGGCGCTGACCACCGACTGAGAGTATCAGCGAATGTATCACTGGTTACAACTCCAAATTGGTAGAAATAATTTATTGATAAAACCAGAATGGTAAAACAGGTAACAAGTACAGGAATGTATAGTATATCCTCCTAACGCGTTTCGGGTCGGACGACCCTTTCTCAAAGATAGGAATACTGTAATGGTAAGTATACCATATAAAAAAAGAGGGCATTATATAAGTAAAATCATTGTAGGACTATAATTATGGGTACAATATTAATTTTTTTAGTGACTGTAGTATAAATTGAGAATATTAATTTGAAATGCAATGTTACATAGGGCACTGCACAGTCTTATTAGGGTATATCTTCTATATGTAGGGGGCACAGTAGGGTCAGTTGTTTTGTACGGTATAAATATTAGAGCATAGAGACCCTATACTGTAACTCAGCACCGACTGTGTTCCCAGGGTTTCTCTCCACTTTTTAGACCAGGACACAAAGGTTCTAAAAACCATGTAACTTATAAAGCCAATATGCCAGTTATGGTCCATCCAAGCTCAAGGCCAAATAGATATCTGGGTTTAGGGCAGTGAGGTGAACCAGTACCTGGGTCTCAATTTGTTCTAGCAGCCTTAGAAACAGAGATAAAATTGTTCTCAATGGAAGCACAGTAGGTGGGTCATGTTTGGTCTCAATGCAGGGAGCAGGACCACTGTTTTGCCCGTGGGCGACAGTCAGCAGGCCGCTTGCAGGAACCCCTCTTACGTGAGGTGGCAGCTGAGGGGTTAATGTGGGCACCCTAGTGGCCCATGCAGAGGCTTTATGATGGTGGGTCCCTAGATGTGGCGCTCTGCTTCTTAGGGTGACTTGCTAGCTATAGGGTCACAGTGGCTATTGGGTTAATCCCACCAATCTCTATAGTCTGCTGGCTGATGTGGGGCTCTCTGTAGCGTCGGAAGGGGGTGTGGATTGTAACCCCCGGGGCAAACACCCGGCTTATAATCTCCTGGTTTATAGGTGGTGAATCGGGGTGCCCTTGATGTTAAAATAAGAACCAGGAGGCAGGAGTGGTGATCCAACAGGCCCAGCTCACGGCTCAGGTTACTTCAATGCTTACAAATGTCCATATAATGGAAGCAAATTTACACTTGTCCCAATACAGTTCTGTATATTTAAGATCCAAGCCCCAAAACTGTCACTTTGCTGCCTCTCCATTCCTGTGGCAGTGCTCTCTATCTCCTCTGGACCCTTATATCTGGGCCTAAGCTCCTCTGGCTTCTCTATGGTCTCCTGGTTGTAGGCCGTGGCCTCTATACTGGGACATTCATCCAGCGGCTCCTGGAGACTGGGTGACTTGGGGGACCTTAGTCTCTCACCTTGGTGATGGGGTGGTCTTTCTCCCTCTCTGTGAGCTGCAGATGATGATATTTGGCCTGTGGTCAAGCTCCTGCTGCTGTGTCCGGCTGACACTCTCGTCAGCACACACTCACTGACTGAGGACACACTCACTGAGCACATGTCTGGGGGTGGTCCCTTCCTCATATACTCTGGTCTTACACTCATAAAATGGCTTGAACCTTAAAGTGGTACAATCAATTTACATAGCATACATGGATAATGCAATAGGAACAGTGTTATCACATTATAAACAGTGCACTGCAGTACAAAACACCAAATTAATAAACATGAACCCTTTCACTGATGTGGAGGGGCCCAAAGGTGTACTTTGGGACACTACATATTTCCCCCCAAAGGGACAACATGTACAGGAAAAATAGTATATATCATACTTGTTCAAGTGTAACCTGGAAATATTCCAAATGTGCAGTGGCATATCTAATGCAAATAATTCTTCTTTCATAAGAACCATATAAATGTCATTAAAGTCCTTCTCAAACAGTCTCTCAATAAGCTTAAACTTTTAAGTCCATCCTGGAAATGACAAAACAAATAACAGGTTTAGTCTCTCAGTCCTGATACCTGGCAGGCGTCCTACCCTTAGTGGCTCTTTCAGATCCCCTCAATGGCTCATCTGCGACTGTGGACTCTCTTCTCCTGTCTTCTTCTTCCTCTGGTGGGGATGCAGACTCTCCTGGTAATCCACTTCTTTCAGGAACAACAACAGCAGGCAGGTAGACTGGCAGACAAGGTGCATAAGGCCAGCCAGGTTATGGTAGGTTATCAGGATCTGCTGTACCAACGGGCTTCACAGCTGGGATGGACTTCACAACAGGAACACTGACTTCTTTTAGGCAGGGTTTCAAACTATTACGGTGGACAACTTGGGTACTTTTGCCTTCTCTGCCAATCTCATATATCTCAATACCAGGACGTGGGATGGTCTTGACAATGTAGGGATCTCTTTCCCACTTGCTATCAAGTTTACTTGGGCGGTGGTTATTTTTCAACCATCCTTCAATGGTTCAGCTTTAGCACGCTGGTTAAAGTCCTCTTGTTGTCTTCTTCTGGCACTTTCCATACGACTTTCCACAATCTCGTTAGCTTCATTCAGGCGGCGCTGATGATCGGACACCCAATCTGTCTGTGGCAATGGATTGATTTCATCTGGTATCTGTACATCCACGGCAATATCAGATGGTAGCCTTCCCTGACGACCAAACATGAGGTAATAAGGAGTATACCCTGTAGAACAGTGATTAGTGTTATTATAGAGAAACACCAGCTCTGGCAATAGCTTAGGCCAGTCAGCTCTTTTATGAGATGGAACAGTTCTTAACATGTCAATCAGTGTTTGGTTCAATCTCTCGCATAATCCATTTCCTTGTGGGTGGTATGATGTAGTTCTCAGCTTCTTACATCCGTAAAGGTTGCACATCTCTTGAAATAACTGATTCAAATGCAGGACCTTTGTCTGTCAAGATCTGTTCTGGGTATCCATACGGTAACACAAAAGTCTTCCAGAAGATCTCTGCTGTAGTTCTCGCTGTCAAATCTTTTACAGGAATGGCCACTGTGATTCGTTTTTATATAGTGGTCTATTACGGTCAGGACATATGAATAGCCTTGTGTTCTGCTGTGGCTTCGAGATTCACATGTCCAATGGCGAGTGCAGCTCCAGTGGTCTGTGACTCACAATAGAGTGCAGGGGAGCTCTCTGATCTTGCCTCTCACCTCTTTTGGTGGCACAGGAGGGACATTCACGACACCATCTTTCTATGTCATCTCTCATTCCAATCCAATAAAATCTTCTCCTGATTGTGGCTTCTGTTTTCTGGACACCGAAGTGACCTGATTTATCATGGTATGCTTCTAGTGCAACTCCTGCATCTCGTCGTGGGATTACTATCTGATGGATACGCTCACCAGTAATGGGATCTTGGGTTCTCCGTAGCAACAACCCCTTTTCTCTATAGAAGTATGCATGACTTCTCCATAGCTTGATTAATTCAGGGATGCTTTTCCCATGCTGTGTTTTCCAAGGCTCTTGACCTGAATCTAGGTGGGCTACAATGTCTTATAAAACTCTACTTTCTCGTTGGATGTGAATCCAATCAGTATCCAGTGAAGTTGTTTCAGTCATGTTGGACTTTGGTGGGAACCTCTTCTGGTTCCTAGTCAAAACAGCTGCTTGGTGTGCAAACTTTACTTGCTGTTTTGGGTCATCCTCCCAAGGGGCGGTCCTTGGCCTCGGGGAATTCCCATCTAACTGACGGCACTCTCTTTCAATATGGCCCTTTTTCCTACATATTCTGCATATAGGGCTTCCACCAGCATCAAACTGATCTGACTGTCGTCTACCTGGATGAAAAAAGCTTCCTCTGTTGGGCCTATCATTTGGCTGGCTCCTGTAGTACCAGCTTCTCTCCTCACAGGGGCGCTGTTGTTCTCGATGCTTGAACTCTTGGCATAACTCGCTGAAACTCTTAGATAAGGCAGCTACTTGCTCTTTAAGTTCTTGTACAGGATCTGGCACTTGCATTGGGGAACACTGGGCCATTACTTCCCATGGACTAGTAGTCACTTCAGCTCCTCTTCTCATCTGCGTGGAGTACACAGGCTTTGTACTAGGATAATTTTCTGAAGGATACGTTGTAGTTTGCACTTGGCAATTTCCAGACTCTTTTCCAAGGATGCGGATGGCTGTTTCTTTAAAATCCAGGAAGGAGGAATTAGGGTGCTGCATGGATAACATCCTCAACTGTGTCTTTAAGTTCTCTGTTTTAGCCCCCTCTATGAACTGATCTTGCAGGGTCTTATCTGCATCATTTGCCTCATTGGGGTCTTCCTGCTTTAAAGCATTAAAGGTTTCCTGCAAAATCAGGGCAAAATCACGTAAAGTCTCATCAGGCATTTGCTTCCTGCCAAAGAATCTAATTTTCAACTCGGATACAGTTCTTACATCAAATGTAGCTTGCAATCATTCAAACACTTATTCCACAGACCTCTTTTCTGTGCTGGGCCAGGATTTGACCTCTCTCAGGGCAGCACCCTCTAACTGTCCAATTAATATCTCCAATTTTTTGTTCAGCATTCACAGGGAACAACTGGAACATGGCTTGGATCTTTTCCTGAAAGTCCTTAAAGGTGCCTACATCTCCCTTGTAACGTGGGAGCCAGGGTGCCAGTAAGGCAAGGCAAATGGCATAGCATTCATAGCTGGGGATGATCCACTAGGGCTGTCCCCATCATTAGACATCTTCTATAATTTTAACTTGCTGTTTGCCCCTAGCAACAGTACAGTATTTTCACTCTGCAGCAGCTAAACTTGCAGGTATCACTATCTTCGGGTCCCCTACCCAGAACTTGCCCTGTTACACAGTCTCTATTTATTTCTTTAATTCCCTGTACAATGTTTTCTGTCCAGTGGACACTCACCACAATCGATCTCAGGGTGCAGCACAGCTGACGAACGGTTAAGTCCACTCTCTGCAGCTTACGGGACACTTGTCTGTGTGAAGCTCACTGGAATGCTCCTCAGCAACTTCAGCACTTGCTCCTTGCAGTACCTTCTCAAGATGGCGGCGACTTCCAAACTTTTTCGCGCTCTTTTTCTTCCTTGGGTTACTCACCGGTGTAGCTAACTTCTGGATGTTAACTCTTTCACCACTGGTTATGCAGCTCCAATGCTGTCTGCGATGCTCTGCAGTACACTCTATTCTCTTCCAACCTCTCAGGCACAGAGGCGGTGATCCTGTTCGTCACGCCACGCGACGCTATGCAGGGAGCGGGACCACTGTTTTGCCCGTGGGCGACAGTCAGCAGGCCAGATGCAGGAAGCCCTCTTATGTGAGGTGGCAGCTGAGGGGTTAACGCGGGCACCGTAGTGGCCCACGCAGAGGCTTTAAGATGGTGGGTCCCTAGAGTGGCGCTCTGCTTCTTAGGGTGACTTGCTAGCTGTAGGGTCACAGTGGCTATTGGGTTAATCCCACCAATCTCTATAGTCTGCTGGCTGATGTGGGGCTCTCTGTAGCGTCGGAAGGGGGTGTGGATTGTAACCCCCGGGGCAAACACCCGGCTTATAATCTCCTGGTTTATAGGTGGTGAATCGGTGGTGCCCTTGATGGTAAAATAAGAACCAGGAGGCAGGAGTGGTGATCCAACAGGCCCAGCTCACGGCTCAGGTTACTTCAATGCTTACAAATGTCCATATAATTAAAGCAGATTTACACTTGTTCCAATACAGTTCTGTATCTTTAAGATCCAAGCCCCCAAACTGTCACTTTGCTGCACTCCTCTATTCCTGTGGCTGCTCTCTATCTTCACTGGACCCTTATATCTGGGCCTAAGCTCCTCTGGCTTCTCTATGGTCTCCTTGTTGTAGGCCGTGGCCTCTATACTGGGACATTCATCCAGCTGCTCCTGGAGACAGTGTGACTTGGGGGACCTTAGTCTCTCAGCTTGGTGATGGGGTGGTCTTTCTCCCTCTCTGTGAGCTGCAGATGATGATATTTGGCATGTGGTCAAGCTCCTGCTGCTGTGTCCGGCTGACACTCTCCTCAGCACACACTCACTGACTGAGGACACTGAGCACATGTCTGGGGGGTGGTCCCTTCCTTATATACTCTGCTCTGACACTAATAATATTAGGTAACGCCTAAATATACAGGTTCTACCTCCCAACCTAGCAGGGCTTAAACCTTAATGTGGTACAACCAATTCACATAGCATACATGGATAATGCAATGGGAACAGTGTTATCACATTATAAACAGTGCACTGCAGTACAAAACATCACATTAATAACCATTAACCCTTTCACTTATGTGGAGGGGCCCAAAGGTGTACTTTGGGACACTACATCAACAGAATCCACAGATCCAGTGAGACAAAAACCTTGATCCCATGACTTCCCATTAAGAAGCTATAACTCCTCCATGGTCCTGGATCTGATCCAAGGTAGGAGGTTTCTTCAAGCTCTCCTATGGATGTGAAAGGTTGTCTCTTCTATATAGGCAAATAACACCTTTTTGCCCAAGGTCCGGGGGAACTTTTTACCACCATGAGCATGAAGGATCAATGTGTAAGGTGTAAATATTTCCAGTAGCTGTACATGGTTCCCCAGAATCTATTTCCTTCCTGGGCCCGAGGCTCCCCAGTTTGCCACTGCCGGGAGCAGTCCTGTTGTGATCTTACAGTTCTCTGTACACGGTCATGTGACCACCTCGCTGCAGGCTCTGAAGAGTTAATGTGAGTCTCATTTGTTTGACTGCTGACATTCCCACCTCATAAAAAAACAAGTGCTGAGAGCTCTGATCACTTACAACAAGTGCTCCTGGCATATCTGTTGTCTTCACTCGTCAAGAACCTAGGTCATTGACTGTGACATGACATGGATGTCCTTACTATTCACACACATCACTGCTAGAGTCCGCTCTCCCAAGATGAAAACCGGTCATAGGTGCTGAAACCTACAGTTGACCATAATGGAAATCCAAAATAAGAAACTAACTCTTAAAAAGTTCCCTCATTCCTCTATGCTGTTTATGGATTTATATTTATCAGTGGTGTCATCTAGAAAGCCGTATTTCATCGCTAGCAGTCCATCTCCACCTAAATTTACAGATGAAGGTCACATGAAGCTGCTTGATGTCCATTGTCACAAATCTTGATGCTGACTTGAGCGGGGTTACTGGTGTATATACCATGTGAGGTTAATATATAGAATTTTGGAGATAAATCTAGACCCTTCGGTAATTCTGGTTTCAAATAGCCATGCGTAGCCCACGTAATATGGATTTTAAGTTGGCCCCATTTCCCTGAATATCATAGAGCAGTGATGGCGAACCTTTTGGAGACAGAGTGCCCAAACTACAAGCTAAATCCACTTATTTACCGTAAAGTGCCAACATGGCTTTTTAAGCAGTAACTTATTGTCACCTGTGCTTCCACATCTTTCAATAGTATCGGCCACCAATACAGTTAAAAGAAGGAGGGCAAATTCAAACTCTCATTATAGCTTCTCTCCAGGGTCTCTCTGTACAGGAAGAATGAAGGGTCCAGCAGGATGATCTCCAAAGATAATGCAGCCATGTCCACACCTTCTCACTTTTCCCGCATTTCCAAACAGACAATGAAGTGTCACTTTAAAATAGCATTGAGAGCAGCATCTCTTAAGTTGCCTGGGACTGCAAAACCTTGTTATTCTAGTTAAATTTTTGTGTTGGCACTTCACTTCAAGTCAGAAGGGTTTGGGTTGCATTTTGGGCACTCGGCCTCTAAAAGGTTCGCCATCACTGGTTTAGGCCAATTAACCCCCAAGATTAAATATATTTTCACAAACTGCCATTAGGAAGCATTGCCCCCAACCCTACATTGTCCCTCTACATGCCTGTAAACTATCAGGTCCTGAAGCAGTATGCAAATTACCTGAGATGGGACCAATGAGTCATTATCATATTCAGAAGTACAGCTCATTCATAAGTGGCAGGCACTGCCACACCTTCCAGTGCTTTAAAGGAAACCTACCACATGGAAAAGTAAGTGTAAGCTGCAAATACCGAGCACCAGCTCAGCGTGAGCTGGTGCCGGAGCTTATTTTCATTAGTGTCATAAACCACTGTATCGCGGGTTAAACACTTTTTAATCTTTATATCTGAAGCAGCTTCAGCTGTTTTAGGTCTAAACACATCTCGATTAGGAAAAGCTCCTCCCTTCTACTTTAACTCCTTAAAGGGGTATTCTCGTCTGTGCATTAACATTCAGTTTCATTACTCTGCCATATATAAACATTTCTTCAATTGGATGTTATTAAAAAAAATGATCCTGTGTGAAGATAATTTCTCATAAATGTAGTCATGTTGTCCTTTAGAAACAAGATGCTTGCTCGGATACGACCACGTCACACTCTGGCAGCGGTGGCCAGACTTGCGCTATAGGGTCCTGCCGGACCACCAGGATTCAGCAATCATTACCACAGGACGGCTGTGCGTAAAACATTTTGTTTATTTGTGCAATCACTCCAGCAGAGGTGGCCATATCTGAGGAAGCTAGCTCGTTTCTAAGGGACCACATGACTACATTTATGGAAAATTATCTTCACACAGGAACATTTTTTTTAATAACATCTAATTGAAGAAATGTTTATTAATGGCAGATTAATCAAACTGAATGTTAATGCCCAGACAAGAATACCCCTTTAAGCTACAAAATGGCCGCATCCTTAAAGGGGTATTCTCGTCTGGGCATTCACATCCAGATTCATTACCGTATTTTTCGGCCTATAAGGCGCACCAAAAATCCTTTAATTTTCTCAGAAATCAAAAGGTGCGCCTTATAGGCCAGTGCGCCTTATATATGAACTTATACAGAAATGTACTACAGACAAGATGTACTGTACATTTACCAGTGTTTAATAGCTCCATCCCCAGAAATTTCCTGCACCTTCCCACACTGTACACAGGGTCCCTAGCTCCTGCAGTGCCCTGGCACCACAACTAACATTGTGTCCATCCTTCCCTCCCCTAGCATGGAGAGACCGGAGCTGCCATAGTGCCAACCACCAGGCAATCATCATCATCATCAGTAAGAAATTCCCCCTATCTGCCAGCCCTGTAACAGGGGAAAGAGAAGGAGCCACAGGGAACCCCACAGGAATAACACCCTGGCTGAGGAGGGAAGGAGAAGGGGCAGAGGGAGACAGCGTAACCCCTGCTGCATCACCCTGCATCAACCCCCAGCAGCCATACCTCTGAGATCGGAGCTCTCTGACACCCTGAAGACAAGTTTCCTGGGAAGTGTAGCTGGCTTCAACTGTGCACAGGTCTGCCACCTGCTGGTCATTTTTAGGTACTGCATTTGATCCTGCGCCTTATACTCCAGTGCGCCTTATATATGAACCTAGATGTCTTAGCAGGCATTTATTAGAGGTGCGCCTTATAGTCCGGTGCGCCTTATAGGCCGAAAAATATGGTAATCTGCTATATATAAACATTTCTTCAATTAGCGGTCATTAAAAAAAATGTACCTGGGAGAAGATAATTTCTCAAATGTAGTCATATGGTCTCTGGACCATAGTAGTCACTGTGTCCCTGGATACGGCCACCTCTGCTGGAGGGATTGCACATAGAATTAAAAGGTTTTTGTATATGAACTGTCTGGGAGTTACTTCATATTCCACAGCCGTCCTGTGGTAATGAACGCTGAAGTCAGGAGGTCAGGCAGGACTCAATAGTGCATGTGTGGCCACTGCTGCCAAAATGTGAGGTGGTCGTATCTGAGGAAGCCATCTCATTTCTGAGGGACAACATGACTACATTTATGAGGAATTATCTTCACACAGGAACATTTTTTTTAATAACATCCAATTTAAGAAATGTTTACATATGGCAAAATACCCCTTTAAGGCTCAGCCCCATTTTTTGGATTCTGACTTGCGTAGCTTTATAGGGTTATAACTTTTGAACACTATTACTTATCAAAACGATTTTGAGATTATTTTTTCCTCACGTTGTACTTCATTTTAGTGGTAAAATGATGCGTTTATCTACATAAAATTCAAAATCTTTGCATTGTAAGGTAGATAGATTTAACACCTAAATAAGTTGGTGAATAACATTTCCCATTTGTCTACATTTTCATAATTTTGGAAATGTCTGGATAATTTATTTTGCTGTCACGCGGCTTACAAATCGAATAGCGATTTTCGTATTTTCAGAACTATTTTGGGGATAAATACTGTTTGAATGAAATTTTACTATTTAACATAAAACAACCCTATATAACCAACCCATTTTAAAATCTGCACCCCTCAAACTATCAGACACAGCTTTTAGGAAGATTGTTAACCCTTTGAGATCTTCCTAATAAGCACATCAAAATGGAGGTGAAAGTTAGAATGGTCAAATTGTGACTGTTATATGTTCATTTAGCCCTAGAATTTAGGGCTAAACATGTGGCAGTTAATTTTTTTTTTATGGGTGCCAGGATTTTAGTTTCCTCATTGGCTCTTTTTGAAGGCTATAAAATTTTAGCTGCTTTTAGCAGTAAAAGACTCCGATAGTTACGACCTAGTCTACAGATCGGAACTGGCGGAATTTGTGCCCATATTCATTAAGGGGCTGGAGACAGCTTGTGCACCTGCGTGTCGATCAGGACCCCAGAGATGCCTGAAGGCAGTGCCATTATGATGGCGTCAGTGACGTCATCTTAAAGGCACAGTGTCAGTCTATGCATGTAATTGCATACATCAGTATTGCAGAGTATTATCAAGAACAAGCAATCAGATGATTGCTTGTTCATGTCCCATGGTGGAAATAGTAAAAAAAAAAAAAATCTCAATAAAAATGCCAATAAGCCCCAAAACATATAAAGAGACATAATGCTCAAAAACGCGACTGCTCTCAATCGCGAGTGCTGTAGTGCAGGGTTTCCTTTTGACGCCAACACTCAAAGCCAACCGTTGATTTTTGGGACACAGAACCTTGTCTGGGCATAGATAAGCTGGGCACTGTAGTGGGCATGCCCTACATTGAACAACGTCACATTTTTCAGACCTGAGAGGCGGAGTCACAATCACAGATTACTTGGACATTGCTTGTACACTAAGCATGATTCATTATTAGCCCAGTGCAAATTCTAACATCGAGAACTGACCACTCATAATTACGTATCATACAAGAGACACGTTAATCACTATGCTTCATCTGTTGACCCTTCACAGGTTGATAAACTCAGGCCATATTCCCTCACCCCTTTAGTGAGACACCATGGCTCTTGCAATCTAAGTCTGCCGGAAAATCCGTGGCATCAACCGTATCGACTAAACATGAAGGTGGTGCACTAAGAAAAAATTATCTCAGTTCGAGGCCTGAATTTAATATATTCTGCTCTAATTAAATATTGTAAATTTTCCTCAGAAATCAAGCGGGGCGCCTTATAGCCGTGCGCCTATATTATGACTTAAAAAGAAATTTACTACAGACATATGTACTGTACATTTACATGTTTAATAAGCTCCACCAAGGAAATTTCCTGCACCGTCCCCACACCTGTACACCAGGGGTCCCCTACGCCCTGATAGTGCCCTGGCAACCTACCTACAGCGTGCCCTATCCTGCCCACGCCCTATCACGGTCTGGAGACCAAGCTGCCATAGTGCCAATGCCCCACCAGCATCACCCCACCTACACACATGACCACCACCACCATCATACAATCAATCCCCCAATCACCTGACAGCCCTGTAACAGGGGAAAGAGAATAGGACGCCACCAGGAACCCACAGGAATAACACCCTCTGCCTGAGGAGGGATAGAGAAGGGGCAGAGGAGAACCCGCTTACCCCTGCTGCATCACCCTGCATTCAAACCCCTCAGCAGCCCATTCCTCGGAGATCATGCTCTCTGCACGTGAAGACAAGTTTCCTCCCGGGAAGTGTAGCTGGTAAGCTGCTCACTGTGCACCGGCTGCCACCTGCTGGTCATTTTTAGGTACTGCAATTTGATCCTGCGCTTATACTTCCATTGGCCTATATCATGACCTAGATGTCTTAGCATGCATTTAGTAGAGTTGCGCCTTATAGTCATCCAGTTCGCCTTTGGCTGAAAAATATGGTATCTGCTATATAATAAACATTTCTTCAATTAGGTCATTAAAAAAATGTACCTGGGAGAAAGTATCTTCTCATAAATGTAGTTCATATGTTCCATCGTTGGACGCGTGAGTAGTCACTTGCGTTTCCCTCGGTACGGCCCCTCTTCCTGTCAGTGGATTGCACATAGAATTAAAGGTCATTTTGTATCTGAACTGTCTGGAGTTACTTCTCTAATATTCCTCAGCAGTACCTGTGTTGAAAGAACGACTGAGTCCGGAGGTCAGGCCATGACCATAGTGCATTGTGGCCACTGACTGCGGCCAAAGGTGAGGTGGGTTCGTACTGAGGAAGCCCATCTCATTTCTTCTGAGGACAACATGACTACATTTATGAAATGAATTATCTCACACACACAGACATTTTTTTATTCACATCTCAATTGGAACAAATGGTCCATACCGGCAACTACCCCCTTTAAATCCCTTTAACGACCCGTACGTAAGACACGTCGACGGGTGCGGAACCACAGCCGGGTGCATTCGGAGAGGGCTCACGGCGCTGAGCCACTCTCCATAGCCTGTATCCTTTCGTTTCTTGGCATAACTGCAGGCAAGGCTTACCGGTGAACCCCCGCGAGTGGTGTCCTGTTTTCCCTTTCCTCGTCGCCGTTCCGGTCTTTCGAGGATCGGCCGGCTCCCGTGACGGTCATCGGGAGCGCGTATCCTTCGCAGGTAACCTCGGGTTCTCTCGAGACCCGAGTCTACTTCATGTTAACCCATAGGCATTACAGGTGCTATCACACATTGTATGCGTGAGGGTCATACTCCCTAAATCCCCATATACTGCCATACTGTAGTATGGCAGTAGATACGATATCGATCGTCACCCCCTAAGGGTTAAGTCCACCTAGGAGTCTGACAGTACTAAAAAAAAGTAAAAAAAAAAAAATATATTAACAACAACCCTAAACTCAATCACACCCCCTTTCCCTAGAACTGATATACAAACTTAAATAACGTAAAAATCATAAACACTAGTCATCGCCTGCGTCGAATGCCCAATTCAAATTGAAGAACTACGGTTTTTCACTGGCGTTTGAATCCTAACGTAAATCGCGCTCCATAGTCGAAAAATGGCAGCTTTTTGTCATTTAAACAATTAAAAAAACTTCTATAAAAAGTGATCACAAGGTCGAACAGTCCTAAAAAATTGATACCATTGGTAAATGTCATTAACCGCAAAAACAACACCAACCACAGCCATTACAACAACACAAGTATAAAAAGTATTAGCGCCAGAAGATGGCAAAATCCCCCCAAAAATTTTTGTACAGGAGGTTTTAATTTTTTTAAATGTGAATGGCAAACATATGAAACCTATACAAATTGGTATCCTACCCGTAATCTTAAGACCGACCAAAGAATAACAGTAGCATGTCATTTGGGGCGCACAAGTGAATTCGTAAGATCCACCGCCCAACAAGAGCGCGCACAAATGCGGTTTTTTTTACCAATTTAACTGCATTTGGAATTATTTTTATTGTTTTTTCATTGAATTTTTTTTCCCCATTCTCAGTACACGGCATGGAATAATTCAATACCACTCTATGAAGTGCAATTTGTTACGCAAAAATAAGCCGTCACACACTCTGTACATGGAAAAATAAAAAAGTTATTGGGATTTTGATCATGGAGATGAAAAATAAAGAAACACAACAAAAAAGGGGCCAGGTCCTGAAAGGGTTAAGCTCAGCCCACATTTTTTGGATTCTGACTTGCGTAGCTCTTATAGGGTTCTATACTTTTGACATAAACACTGTACTTATCAAAACGATTTTGAGACTCTTTTCACCTCACGTTTTCCTCATTCTAGTGGTAAATGATGCGTTTATCTACATAAAATTCAAAAATATTTGCATGTAAGGTAGATAGATTTAACACCTAATAAGTTGTGTGAATAACATTTCCCATTTATTACTTTTCATAATTTTGGAAATGTCTGATATTTATTTTGCGTCACCCGGCTTACAAATCGAATCGATTTTCGTATTTTCAGAACTATTTGGGGATAAATCTGTTTGAATGAAATTTACATTTAACAAAACAACCCTATAAACCAACCCATTTTAAAATTCTGCACCCCTCAAACTATCAGACACCAGCTTTTAGGAGATTGTAACCCTTGAGATCTTCCTAATAAGCACATCAAAATGGAGTGAAAGTTAGAATGGTCAAATTTGACTGTTAATGTTCATTATGCCCTGAATTGAGGCTAAACATGTGGCAGTTAATTGTTTTTTTTATGGGTGCCAGGATTTTAGTTTCCCTATGGCTCTTTTCTGAAGGCTATAAATTTTAGCTGCTTTTAGCAGTAAAAGACTCCGATAGTTACGACCTATCTACAGATCGGAACTGGCGAATTGTGACCATATTCATAAGGGGCTGAGACAGCTTGTGCACCTGCGGTCGATCAGGACCCCAGGAGTCCTGAAGGCAGTGCAGATAGGATGGCGGTCAGTGAACGTCTCTAAAGCACAGTGTCATCCTATGCATTTAATGGTCGCATACTCCTTACTGCAAGTATACGATAAAACTGCTGTGCTTCTGCAGTTCAGGAAGCGCTTAATTATGATAATCACCGTTGGCCGGATTCACAAATCTCAGATACGACAAGTTTGGCTAGAGAACGTTATCTACTCACTGACTCCTGCTGTGTAGGGCTCTGGTCATTGTATATGACCCAACCCATATACACTTAGGGGGACAGTAGCAACTGGTCCATCTACATCCTATACATGGATATCAGTGAGATGTCCATCTGAATCTATACAGTATTATCCTATGAGGATTGATGTCAGGTGAATACCTAGTCACCCACATGGGACCAAGCTACTAATAGCAACCCCACATGCTGGAATCCAGCGGAGTCTTACACTCTGCCATACGCATAACTGTGCCCGTAAGACCTAGTTTCATGCATGATACTAATGTGATACCTTAATAGGGGGTGAGTACCCTCGTTGACCATTGAGCCCACTCTACTGTGCTTTTAAAATCCACTCTCTAAAGCAATTTGTAGCAATGGTTCTACACACACTTTTTCTTTTTTTTAATTTGACGTTTATAAAAGTGCGTTTTACAATAAGACACAAATTTCTTTGTCCGGATATGGTATTTTCTCTGCCAATGGCAGCTTTACGTCCGTTTGTAAATCCCAGCACAGACACCTGTTAAATACCTGTCACAGGTATGGTCGAGCACCAAAACATTACATCTGTATGATTCTTCTAACCATTTAAAACATAAGCATACTATTGCTGTCCCTCATAACATCTTGTAGACCCAGGTGCACGAGCACACTATGTAGCCTTCAGGACACGCCCCCTACCCGACGTACATTCCATAACGTCTTTCTGCGGTATTGTATAGCCTACTTAGTCTCTCTACAAACTTCTACCACTTAACATGCTGTGCAAAACCTGCTATGATTTTCGGAGTAACTGAAACTGTCATCTCATCCAAGGCACAATAATTATCATGTCAGGATTGTTTTCAATTATTGAATACCTCTCTGCGGCTTATGGCTCTGTATTCTCTCAGAGTCTAAGTTTGCTTAGAGGATGTGATACGTTCAATGCTGCAAGATTAATGTTACAGACATTGTGAAGGAGGCGTGCCGGAGTGGCGCGCGCTAGGCACGTCATATAAAGTATATACAGACCTTGACACATCCAAAGCAGAGACGCACTGCCGTATTTGACGTAAGCTTATATTAAAGGGATATTCCATGAAACAAAGCTTCTTAAATATATTTAGGAATATAAATAAAATAACAGATTCTCTAATCCACTGTATAACAAAAATGCAGCATAATACACAGATATAAGTCCAACCTGTCTCTGCAGTCCTGGTATAACAACTTCGGTTGCCCTAGACACAACCCTGTACCGAGTTAGGGTCGGGTAAACATCTGCTTTCTCTCTCTAGCCCCCACCTTTGCATTCCTGGAGGAGCTCACACACACTCATTCCTGCCGGCGGCTCGGAGGAGAGTAAAGCTACCAGCAGATAAGATCTTATCCAGGGGAGGACACGTAGTATTGACAGTAGTAGTGTTATAAGTGAGATATAGCAGAGCTGGGTATGTATGGCTGTGATAGTAGTCGTGTGTATATGATCTCAGCATATATGCATACAGATCATCTCTCATCTGTCTCATCTCTTTTCATGTGTCAGATATTGTCAGGGTTCGGGTCTGTGGACCATCGGGACCACCGCAGGAATGGTACTAGCCAATGACTGGGATCAGAGGTATAATTGGCACTGGTCGTTCACAGGTGCGACAGCCCATGGTGGCAGCCAAGGTAAGTAATGCAGGATACAGTCCGAGCCCAGAGTGACAGCGGGAGAACAGAGCTGGAGGGAACACTGGAACTCACGGCAGGAATACAGGAGCTGGCACACAGAAAGGAACGTAGGGACAGACTGGCACACAGAACAGGAACAGGATCACAGAACACCTAAAGACACAGGAGGATCACTTCACAGGAAATGGATAGGAAGATCCGGTGGGGCATGATGGGAGGCGCCATGATGGGATGGGAGAGCCGGATTGACCAGCACAATCACCAGGACGCTGCCCTTTCAATCTTGAAGAGGCGCAGCGTGTGCCTGGGAGCAAAGACTAGTTGAAACGGGGCAGCACCACACAGAAGGTCACAGGTGTGACAGCGATCCGTTTTGCCCACATAAATACGTGGGCAAGTGCATTGTGCTACATAAACACTGCTGTGCTTCTGCAGTTCAGGAAGCGCTTAATTATGATAATATCGGAAGCGCTTAATTATGATAATATCACCGTTGGCCGGATTCACAAATCTCAGATACGACATAGTTTGGCTAGCAGAACGTTATCTACTCACTGACTCCTGCTGTGTAGGGGAGTATTATCATGAACAAGCAATCAGATGATTGCTTGTTCAGGTCCCGTGGTGGAAATGGTAAAAAAAAAATATATATATATCAATAAAAATGCCAATAAGCCCCAAAACATATAAAGAGACATAATGCTCAAAAATAAATAGTATCACCCCATCCGTAACAATTTGTAGAATAAAATAAATTATTGAATACGTACAATGAACACCGTAAGAAGAAAAAATAAATAAATTGAATCCCACAAAAAAAATGCAATAAAAGGTGATCAATAAAACATATGTACTCCAGAATGATACTGTTGCAAAAAACAAGCCATCAACCAGCTCTGTAGCCAAAAAAGTAAAAAATGTTATGCCACTTGGAAGACGGCGATGCAAAAAGATAGTTTTTTTCCCTACATTAGGGTTTTATTTGTCAAATTTAGTAAAAAATTATATGTATAATATCCGGTATCCAGTATAATATCTGCGTGATCGTATTGACCCATAGAATAAAGATAACATGATTATTAGGCTATACGGTGAAAAAAAAAAAAAAAAAAAAAAAAAAAAAAAACATCGAGTAGAGAATTGATGCTTTTCTACTCCTGACCTCAAAAAAAGTTCCTAAATTTTCAACAATAGGATACCAACCCCAAAATGGTAACACTGGAAAAAGTATCTCTGTCCCAATAACGAAAAAGCGAAAATTTTAGAGTAAAATAGTAAATTCTGAAAATACGGAAAATCGATAATCTATTTGTAAGTCGTGTGACACCAAAATAAATTATCTAAACGCAAAACTTATCGGGCAAAATATGTGGGGGAAGAAAAAAAGAAAAAAAAATCTCAGAATCTCTTCAGAGTTCAAAAGTTATAACCATATAAAGAGACGCAGGTCACAATCCAAAAAATGGGACTGAGCCTTAAGCTACAAAATGGATGCATCCTTTAGGGGTTAAACCCCCACCCCCCAAAAAAACTGCCCCAAATGTGACATGGTCATGAAAATAACAAAAGTGAAGGTTTTTTAAAATATTTGCATTAACCCTTTCACTGCCAGGCATTTCTGGAAATGTTGCGCTATTGGCGTGAGCAATTTTTTACAATTATGATGTATACAAATAAAACCGAAATTACAGCAAAAAGAAGTACTCTAAACCCCAACAAACCGCGAGCCCTCTCCATGTACCGGGACCCAACATGTGACGTACTATTACGTCACATGTCGGTAGGGGTTAAAATTAAAAAGCAAAACGGTACCACCCAAAACCTTTACAGTTTTTGAAGCATGAAACCAGCGATTGCATTTGCCTTAATTAACAGTTGACAGCCCTTACCACAACCTTCATGCAACTTTTTTTTTTTTTTTTTACATAAAACTCACATCAAAGCAGTTTTACACAATTAAAAATACCACCACAAAGTGAGCGGATTTACTCTCCCTAAAGTGCCAAAACAAAAAAACCATGCCATATTTGGTTGCAATCCAGAAATATGTTTAAAATTATATTGCACAAAGTAAGAAGCTCCTTTTCTATCAAAATCAATTTTTTTTTCCAGAAATCCTCACCTACCATGTTTACAAAAATAACTTTTGAATTCATCACACTCACAACCTACTGTCCTATTTTCCCGTATACGCACCGTGCGCCATATATCTCTATGGAAAGGGATACAACAACTGGGGACGCATTTGTCTGAATGTAGCTAAATAATTTATATTTCAAGTGAAATGTTTGATCCAACAATCATGTTTAAAAAGAATGCAGCAGTCACTTACCAGAGTCTGGTCGGCCATCCGAGCTTCGAAACTCTTGCATTCTCTTTTCTAATTTCTGCTGCCTTCTCCTTTTCATTACTACTTCTGGATTGGATATAGTGCGTTGTAAAACGTTTTCTGATTATCCTTGTAAACTTCTGCAGCAAGAGGTTCTCCCTTAAGGAAAAAAAAAAAAAAATTTTGTGAGCATACTGTACACCGCAAAATACTCAGTCAATCTATTTCCATTTGCCTAATGCCAGAGGCTGTATGCCACTCTAAAGTGCCTGAAGTGTGTATTCAAAAAAAGACAGCATATTTTACTATTAACAGCCACATGACAATGATTAAGAATAAACAGTGATTCTTCTATCCATGAATGATCAATTCTGTTCTGCAAGTCTACCTGCGCAGGAGAAAGTTACCGTACATTCCGGCGTATAAGACGACTTTTGAAGACAGAAAAATCTTCTGTCTTCTCTGGGGTTGTCTTATACGCCGGTAATCCCGACCGCCCGCCGTGTATTCACGGGCTGAGCCCTCTCCATAGCCGGTAAGTCTTTGCTGCATATTGCAGCAAAGGCTTACCGGTAACACCCGCGATCGGTGCTAGCAGCTTTGCCAGCAGCCTCAAGGAGATAGCGGCACATGGGCGCCGCCATCTTACCTGGGATCGCCGCTCCCCGTGACGTCATCGGGGGCGGTGATCCGTCTCCATGGTAGCCTTGGGTTTTAGCACATTGTAATGAATAAGGAAAATCCCCATATACTGCCATACTGTAGTATGGCAGTATATGGTAGGATCGATCAGACAACCTAGGGTTAAAGTACCCTAGGGAGTCAGAAAAATATTTTTTAACAGTCTAATGCAGTCTTAAAGATGAGATTCTTATCTTTAAAGCGACACCAAAACCATGCATCTAAACTAAAATATTACATTTTAAATCACTTTGGATGAGATTTTTTTTTTTTTTACGGGGAAAAAATAACATTTCATTGGGTAAAATCTGGTGACAAGTTTTCTTTAAAGTGGCTTTATCCCATCGACATGAAAATGTATGCTCACTAGACTTGCATGAGTATGGGAGATTTAGATGGAATAGAAGGTAGATGAATGATTGACTATTCTGACCATTTTTCTTGGCTGGGCACGTGGATATGGAGGTCATTATATGATTAAGTTACCCATTTGCTGTGAGTGAGAATGACCCCAATGTGATGCTTAATATCTCCAGTGGCGGCGCTATAACTTACTGACAAAGTACTCAAATTTAGATTTCATCCATTAGTATCCTCCAGGGAGAACCGGTGTCCAGCTTATCTTTGGGATACTCTTCGACTAAAAGGGTACAGTCCAAGGTGGACGACCCATCCAAGAAGTGTTCCAACCATCTTTTGGCAGGGTTATAGCCTCTGAAATGCAGATAGTCACTGAAAGCAAAGAGGGATCCATGTTGTGTTAGCCCCTCCATTAGAGAGCCTTGATCCGGACACCTACTGCAAATCCCCAAGAAGAAAACTGTTCAAATATTTTGGTAAATGAGGCTGAAGCCCCATGCAAGGGAAACATGGATGAATAAATAGATTTACATTGGATGAGATTTAGGTGCATATAACCAGTAACAACAACCCGGCCTTTACCTGCGTCCCAATGAAGAAGTCATCGACGGAGGCGGTGCCCATGAATGGGAATTCCATGTGCGTGTGGGTATCGATGCCTCCAGGAATCACCAGTTTCCCCGTGGCATCTATGACCTTCACACCCGCAATGTTCTCCGGCTGCAGATTCTCCCCAATGTCCTGGATGATCCCATCTTCAATGTAAACATCAGCTTTCTGCGAAGAGTCGCTGTTCACTATTTTACCACCTTTGATTAAAATCCGGTTGCCCGCCATTGTCCCGATGCTGGTTGCAGATGATTGTCTTGGCCTGGGAAGAAACAGAAGATTCTCACGTTGTATAATCCTAGCAGGAGATGTGCACTTGTAGCCAGGACCTCTCTCCGCTCTGGTGAGGTGCTGGACTCTGTCCCTGCTCCTGTATACAATGTTACATGATATAGCACATACCACAGCCGTCTTTAAATATTATGGAGAGGATTCACAGACCACTCCTCCGCCTTTTACGGGACTCTCATTGAGCACACTATGTATGATTAACCATTCTTACTCAGTTAGGTATATGATTTACAGTCCTGAATTTTACAGTGAGGACTCAAAAAGGTGTTCATATAGTAAAAACTTTACATTTTGCTCTGTTTGGCAGTTCCTCGATCTCAGTGGGTCAAGTTCTTCGTCTTCTAAGTAGATAACCTTCAGAAATCTGTAAAAAAAAAAAAATACAATATAGTTAGCAGTGACATCGTGATGGGGACACAACTTGAACCAGGCTCCTATGGGTGGAGATCTGTGACTCAGGAGCAAAGGAGATTGCCCTCCGGTGGACTATAAAGCCAAAATGTAACATATTACACACGTGTAACATATTACACAAAGAATCATTCACGATGGGCGAGACGTCATCACGTTTTTACATTGATTGCTGTCTATATAATTAATTGTTGCTGGATATTTTCAACCATCCTCTTATAGAAACGGGCCTGCGATTGGACTTAAACCCCATCAGAGGTGATACCGAGATGGTGGGAACCTCCGCTGAAATGTCTCGAGAATGTGCAAACAAAATGTCTTCCGCAGAGGCACAAGCACAATGCACCCACATTTCCCATTTTGTTGTGTGTAGCTGCTAAGAGACTGCAAACTAGACTCTTTCAAGGAATTAATCTACACTGCCATGAAGTGTTGCTTACACTGTGTGTACTGGGGCTATACCCATGTTAGTTTCTGGACCACAGGTCACCAGAGTAAAACTTCTCTACTTTGTATGAACACCTATAACACTTGAGATTTATTATGCCTCACCAGTTTTCAGGCTTCTCTGACCCACACGCCACTTTGGACACATCAGGGCGGAGAACGTCAAACACGTCACTTTTACTATAGTCTGATGAATTACGGCAGAGTGTTCAGACCTGGTCTACGGGTCGGAACTGATGGAGTTTGTTCCAGTATCCACTAAGAGGCTGGAACTTTAAGACTAGCGTTCAAAATGCCAGCTTTAATGAATTCCCCTTTATGTTATTGATCTCTCCACTCTAATCCTCCTAACACTAACCCAACATAGTCACGGCTTGGATTTCATGAGGTCACTTGTTACCTTGGCGTCTCGGGTCACGGGCTCCCCATGCCCCTCTCCGTGCCGCTCTCCGTGCTTAGCGTGGCGCCCGAGCCACTTGTCCGCGTCTCCTAGGGCACGCACATGCGCCGGCTCTCGAAGATTTAAAGGGCTAGCGCACCGTTGATTGGCGCTGGCCATTCCCAGAATGCCTTATAACCCAGCCTCTCCCTGCACACCCCGCTGGATCTTTGTACCTTGTGCCCTAGAGAAAGCTTTGTTTCCATGTCCTGTGCCGTTATTGAGATTTGTTGTGACCCTGGTTCTGTTATTGACTTTGATCCCGTGCTGCCTGCCCTAACCTTCTGCTACGTCCCAGACTCTGATCCCGTGCTGCCAGTCCAGACCTCCTGTCTGTTCCCGACTATGATTCTGCTCAATGTGCTGGTACCTCGTCTTGGCTGCCACTGCGGACAAAGTCGCACCTGTGGAGAAACCTGGTGGTACCACGCCACAGCAAGTCCAACTCGCTTTGTGGCGGGCTCTGGTGAAAACCGGGTGCCACTTAGATTCCTGTCCCAGGTGTCGGATTACGTCATCGTCCAAGGTGGTCCAGTGGGTCCACTACCCCTGGAGCCTGACATTTGGTTCTCAAAAACCTGACTAATGTCATGTGGTAGCAGCTAGCCCAGCTTCATATCTCATTTCAGATCTTCTTTGTATTTTTTTGAACTTCAAAATCTCGAAAAGAGCAGGTCATTAAATCTATAGAAACAAGTTATAATAAACCTCTCTCTACAGTATCGCCTGCTCTGTAACAACCTACCCTTAGATTGCACTTAACTTATAGTGCAGGCGTACTTGGTTCTCACAAATATTGGGAACAAATTATAACAATATAGAACTAATATTATGGGGGTTATTGCCGGTCAATGTGCTGGGAATATTTATGCATTTTGAAACTTTTTGGAAAAAAAAATCCCACACAGCAATTAGGGCAAATGACCATTAACTAAAGGACCAAAGCCACTTTAATGAATCTCATGGGCAGCAGAGCTCCAAACATAGACATAGAACTGTCCCAAGGAGCCGCCTAATGATTAAAAAAAAAAAACATCTAGAATGTACATTTTTTTAAACTATTATCTTACAAATATATTAAAAAGTCATTAACTCCTGAGACACCATTCACAGCCACCTTTCTCTTACTCTGTTTAATGAAACAACATCATGACGAGGCTGAATGTATTCATAAAATGTGATACAGGGAGCCGTCAGTTGTGAGGCTATTCCTGTAACAAGTGCCATGATCAAAAGGAGAAATAGCGGAGATGACTGATCCCTCCATCTACATGTCCTAATATAACATCTACCATTTGATTTGATGCACTGTGAACCAAACATACCCTGAGAATGCTGTAGCTATACTGATGCAGAAACATATCTTGTTTGATCCCTGAACCGAGTGGTTTTGTTAAAAAAAAAAACATTATAAAATTAAGGACCTTGGGAAAGCTGGGTGCCCAGGCTGCTGTTCATAAACATTACACGGAGGTTCCTGAACTGTCCAGACAGGACAAATCAACCTGAGCTGGATGACTCATACACAGCTGTTGGGGGTTGGTGCAGCAATTGATTACTTCTGCCTTTCATGGACACCACAGTGATTACACATTCTCAGCTATATGGGCAGGAAAGGCTGGAGCAGTGCATAATTAGGGTAAGAGGAGAAGCGCCGGGGCAGCCACAAGAGCGACAGAGCCTCATTATCATAATTTTATCATTGTTTTTTCAGCAAAAACCACTCAGTTCAGGGATTAAACAAGATATGTTTCTGCATCAGTGTAGCTACAGCATTCTCAAGGTATGTAAGGTTCATAATGCATAAAAACAAATGGTAGATTTCCCTTAACAGGGGTACTCCTGCCTACTTACCATGCACCATTTATACCAGTGTCTTGACATAAAGAACATTGCACCATCAGATGCCACGGCCAGGGTTCCACCGCGTCCTTTCACGTAGTGTCCAGCAGAGACTATGGACTTCAGCAGGTCAATACTTTTCTTTCTACACTGTTTGGACTTCCTTTCATGCAGAGAGCAGCTTCTGAGTTTTTTTTTAAATAAATTATTTATTATTATTCAAACATTATAAAATATAAAAAATAGTTACCGTGAACACTTAAATAAACACATTTCACACAATAACTTTGTACACAGTACCCAATTAGATAATCTTATTATAAAAGAGAAGAAAGAAATTATATGTTTTTATCCCCTCCCCCTCCCTCAACCCTACCCCACCCTCCTGGCGACTGGTGACCACCATCTGATCCATGCCTAAGAATATCATTTTAAGAGCATACATGATGAGGGGCAGTATTATAAAGGACCTTCCACCCTCTTTGCTTGGGCCTCATTGTGTTGTTACTCATTCGATCTATTAAGCCAACTATCCCTCATACCAGCTCTTTTTACACCTCTTTCATATTCTTCATATTTTTCTGCATAGAATAGAGTGTCAAGTCTTCCCTCCCAGTCCCTTACCCTAGGCGCCTCCTTATCCTTTCAATGTCTTAAAATTACTAATCTAGCCATCAGTAGACCTTTCAGTACACTCGGGATACAGCTTGCTGAGCCTACAATACCAATTTTTGTGCCCAAAATACAAGTCTGAGCACCTAACAGAATACCACAACTAAATACTCTCTGCAATTTATTCACAATATTAATCCAGTACCGATGCAACTTTGGACACCTCCACAGCATATGCACAAGGTCCGCGTCCAACTGGTTGCATCTAGGGCACTTCTCTTCATTTTTTTTTCCAGAAGTAATTTAACCGCTTTGGTGACAAGTGCGCTCTATGTACAATAAAAGTCTGGGATACAATATGGGACATATTCTTAACATTCTTATTAGTCATACACAGTGAGTCCACCCACTCCTCCTCCGTCAGGTCCGGTATGTCTTTCTGCCATCTTACATAGTACTCCTTTGCCGGGAGATCGATCTCACTTTTGGTCATCAATTTATATATTATATACAAATTATATATTTCTAGCAGCTTCTGAGTTTGATGCTCTAACCAAGTGCACTCTGGGTGAGCTCCTTCACATTGGAGTGCCATTTTGGCAACTCTGATGATAGGACCTGCAAAGGCTTGTTGCTTTTTAACCAAGGAATGGAACAATTTTTTAATGAATCCAGTAACACGGGGGCAAACTTACCCATGAATCACCACAGGCAACGGCTTTAAGACCCCAGAGATCGGGATGGTAACATAGTCTAAAGCAGAACAAATCCTTGTTCTGCCATTTAGAGTATAGCTACGCATTTGGGGGGCCCCAGAGATACAAAATACCGGGGGTGAATACGTACGTTACATTAGTCAAAGGTTGGTCTCTCTTTAGATTTATTTCATAGTGACAAAATACTCGTCACACATTAAGACTTGTAATAACGGGAGTAAAGACGTCTTCACCAGGACTTCCACAACTCTTCCTACAAGAACGTCTTCTTTAATCTCTGCTTTTCCTGCTGTTTCTCTCCCTTGCTCCATCTGTTGTGTTACTATTTTCAGAGAACTTGCTGAGTTTGATGGCGTCCACAGACAGCTGCAGTCTAACTCTCCCGGCATCCAGCGAGCTGCTCATTTCTTGATGGAAAAATCTAAGGCGATGGACTGGACATAGAACTTTACTTTACTCTACAGATCATCTCACCACTTGGGAAAAGTCAGGTGTCCACTTGTGGGAAGAATTTATCAGATGTTAGGGCACAGGTTTCCAAAGTGATGTGTGAAATCACTGAAAGCACTACAAAATATTTCCTTATCATAGTAGATAAGGTAGAAAAAACAAACACAATGGTCCATCGCATTCAACCTATGAATCTTTTTTTCCCCCATTTTAACCAATGAATCTTTCATGTTGATCCAGTGGAAGGCCAAAAGATGAGCCAACACATGATCAGATCTCTAATGTGTACTGGCATCTTCATAAATTCTACGTGGGTGGAGTAGGAGACACACTGGGGTGAATTCATTAAGACACATTCAGAATGCCAGTCTAAATTCCTCCCCTCCCCCCGGGTGGTCATGCAATAATATTCATTAAGGCTCCACCCTCTGTAGACCAGATCAAAACTGGAGTTTTTTCGCTATAGTATCTGTTGGTTTTCAGGAGGAAGCTATATTAAATGTAGGAGACCAGGCCCTCTGACGGGCCGAAAACTGGGAGCAAGGGAGGAGAATTACATGCCTGCTTTCCCAGAAAACTGATGGGGAAGCAATGATGAATCTCCCCCAATGGATCAGGCACAAGTTGGATTTTAACCTGACTAACCCTTTGTTTTTTGGTGGGAAATGGCATCAACCGATTGAGATATTGGTCATGCTTGTTAATCACAAAATTGGAAAGAAAAGGTGCCCATTGCTCTGCAATTTCCGATGCTCACATGCACAGATACATGCTCAACCTGTGCTTCATACTTATATTAATGAGGTGGGGATGCTTATTCTCCTAATCAGTGTGGGTCCCAGAAATCGAACTCCGCCTCTCTTATGGATATGGGATAATAATCCAATTTGGGACAACCCTTTAATGCCATTAAAAAAGACACAACAGGCCAAGTTTTGACTCATCTGATGCTTTGTTTCCCATGAAAATATCTGGTATGTTTGGTCTATCAAATAAGGACCTGCATCAGCTAGATGTCCCAAACCAAACCATGGACAGGCAACAGGACCACAAGCATTGCTATACTAGTAATCCCAAACTGTTACCATGTTCTCATTACAGGACATTAACCCCTAGGGGAGGCAGTCATCATAAATAAATAGAAGGACCATGGCTCCGGCTGAGTCTATGGTATTCAGGGAAATGGGGCCAACTCAAAATCCATATTACGTGGGCTACACGTGGTTGTGTGGAACCGGAATTACCAATGGGTTTAGATTTATCTCCAAAATTCTATATACAGGCAGTCCCCGGGTTACGTATAAGATAGGGTCCGGAGGTTTGTTCTTAAGTTGAATTTGTATGTAAGTTGAAACTGTATATTTTATAATTGTCGATCCAGACAAAAAAAAAGTAGGAGATCGCCTGTACTAACCTCACATGGTATATACACCAGTAACCCTGCTCAAGTCAGCATCAAGATCTGTGACAATGGACATGAAGCAGCTTCATGCGACCTTCATCTGTAAATTTAGGTGGAGATGGACCGCTAGGGATGAAATATGGCTTTCTGGATGACACCACTGATATAAATCCATAAACAGCATAGAGGAATGAGGGAACTTTTATTGCTCATTCGTAAACTTTTTAAGAATTAGGGCCACATTTATCACTTGTTTTTTCTGTTGTTTTTGCGCCTTTTCGTTTAGGCGCACCGTTTTTGCGCCATTTTTGCGATTAAACGTCAAATTAGCCGCGCAGCTAAAATAACCAGCTTTCCCTCATCTATCGTTCATTTCCAGATGTTTTGCTGCGCCTAATGATATTCATCACGTGCGACTTTTGCATTTAGGCGCAAAAACGGGCGCAAAAACACTCCAGCCCGAAGGTGGCGTTAACTGAGAAGAAAGCACTGAGCCCCTTTGCAGAAGAGCTCATTTCTAGCAGCAGAGCTCAGCCACACACTAGAACATATTATAGACACACTACACACACTACAGACGGGAGCTGCAGACTATTTACAGTTCATCACCTTCTATTTACAAAACATTCTGCAAAACGCTGAGCTCACAGCAAGAGAGAAGAGAAGTTTGCAGAAGCTTGCAGAATGTTGCAGATACGACATACAAGTGTCCCCCATGTAATTCTGCACAGTGTCTGAGGGGGATATTGTGCAGAATTACAGGGGTGCAGCAGGAGACCAGCACTGGGGGATCCCCTCTAGGAGAAGCCCCTGCTGAGGAGGTCACTGGGTGTCACACACCTGGGTGCTGCTGTGAGAAGCAGAGAGGAGCTTGTAGCAGGATCACATGTAAGTGCCCGAATCTAACATTGCGCCTAAACTGCGCCAAAATTGCGCCTACTACACTTAGGCGCACAAAAGTGATAAATGTGGCCCATAGTTTCTTATTTTGGATTTCCATTATAGTCTACTGTAGGCTTCAGCACCTATGACCGGTCTTCATCTTGGGAGAGCGGACTCTAGCAGTGATGTGTATGAATAGTAAGGACATCCATGTTATGTCACAGTCAATGACCTCGGTTCTTGGCGAGTGAACAGATATGCCAGGAGCACTTGTTGTAAGTGATCAGAGCTCTCAGCACTTGTTTCTTTATGAGGTGGGAATGTCAGCAGTCAAACAAATGAGACAAACATTAACTCTTCAGAGCCTGCAGCGAGGTGGTCATATGACCGTGTACAGAGAACTGTAAGATCACAACAGGACAAAACTCCGGAAAGAAAGCGATTAAGTTACAATTTGAAAACAATGCTCCCGGCAGTGGACAAACTGGGGATCCTCACTGCCCTAAACCCAGATATCTATTTGGCCTTGAGCTTGGAGGGACCATAACTGGCATATTGGCTTTACAAGTTACATGGTTTTTAGAACCTTTGTGTCCTGGTCTAAAAAGTGGAGGGAAACCCTGGGAACACAGTCGTTGCTGAGTTACAGTATAGGGTCTCTATGCTCTAATATTTATACCCTACAAAACAACTGACCACACTGTGCCCCCTACATATAGAAGATATAAGACTGTGCAGTGCCCTATGTAACATTGCATTTCAAATTAATATACTCTCTTTTATTTTAATGATTTCTTGGAAACCTTCTACTACAAAGGCAGCAGAGGAACTCTGTCTCTGTAGGGGGTAGCTATTACCGGAAACCTTTTGCAGACACAGCAACTCCAAAAGGCTTGAGCAGATTTCCCCTCCCACCCCCATTTTTTTTAAACCAGAAGACAAAGGGTTATAAAATCTCAGACTAATATTTTGGTTACCGACAGTTATAGAGTTTTGTTTTATCTCAGCAAATACATTTTTGGAACCAGGGTAGCCAGGGGGTCATAGTGCCCCAATTCCCAAGGTTCTTGGACATAGATATAAATCTTGGAATGGGACCATGGCAAACGGGTCAGGTTTGGTATCAATGCAATCCAGGGATTCACCCGGATCCAATAATACCAAAACCCTGACCCTATGACTTCCCCTTGAGAAGCTATAAACTATAAACTTCTACAAGATTCTGAATTTAATACCAGGTAGGAGGGACCCATGACCCCTCCTGGGGGTGTGCAGGGGTGTGTCTGGACCGAATATAATCAGAACACCCCTGATGCCCTTGTCTTTCTTCAGGGAAACCATTTACCATCAAGTGCAGGAAGGATCATTAAGTGTGGCCTAGCAGTTTCCATTAGGCCACACACAAGGTAACATATGAATTGCTGATACTTGTTGTTCGACCTGTGTATTTGTACACTTGTCTGTATATATCTCTATTGTGTGTACTGTTTGTCTAGTGTGCCCTTAAAGCAATTAAATATAAAATTTAACCTGTGTGGCTCTTTTATCTCGATCCATGAATCCCAACATCTGTGTCTCATGTTAAATACATGCTTCCAGGTTGGTTCCTCACCCTGTATAATCCCATTACAGACCTGGCTTATATTAAAGGAGAACTGGTGGCAGCTTTATTGGGTTGATAAAATTCTGTTTCACTGAGGCTAGTGAAATGGGTCTTCTAGCCATTCAGGGTTGTGATTTATTGTTGTGCCATATCCGGAAGTAGTGTGGACAACTTTAAAACCCTTCCTGCGCCTCTTAGAACCTGTGCGTTTTGGGAGTGTCTAAAAAGGATAATTAAGTGATCTGACATACCCTTCAGGGGTCCGAAACATCATGATTTCCTTCACTGTGTCCCTTTATGCTCTTCTTTACAGTGACAGATTAACAGAATCGGAATATTATAGCCCCTACAAGTCTGGAATCACTTCCTAAATATGGTGCTAGAAACAAGCTTCTTGCAAAACGGAGGATGTGTCCCTTCTGCTGCTTTAGATCTGCGGTTTCAGGACCTTCTAAAGGTCCTGAAATGACACTTGTGTACATGTGTATTGAGAGCAGGAATAGATGTATGAGAATTTCATGGTGAAGATCCTCCTTAAAACCATCCTTACCTCTGCCGCTTCCTCCTATGCTTCACTCTGCTTTCAGTTGAGATGGATTTCAAAAGGACGTATGGCCGTGCATCCAGCGTCAAAGTGCATCAGAGAAGTCTCTTGGTTGTGTCGCACTGGCAGTGTCAATGCGATCTGTGTCTTAAAGATACTTTGAGCTATAGTCAGTTACGGCCACATTGAGTACCATTACTGGCAGAGGCTTACTAGGGGAGTGGACACATGCGTCCTCCGTAGCGCCGGTGTTGGAACCGGTCCCAGTCTGGCTGCAGGTAAAGATAAAGCAATTACATTAAATTATTTATTCTAATGTTTGTTAATACAAATTATGAAGAGCCCACATTTGTAGTAAACGTCCTCTCTTGGTTTTGGAATCATGTAACGGGCTGCAGAGATTGGGCCAGCGATTGTTACAACACTTCCATGTGCCATACAGTCTTAGTAGCCAAAAAGGACAAGTCCACATGGGTGTGCCATTCACTGTCCCTTAGTGAAAACCATAAGAACAGGATAGGAGTAGTAGTACTGTACAGTGCCCTTATACACAGGATAGGAGTAGTAGTACTGTGCTGTACCCATATACACAGGAAAAGAGTAGTAGTGCTGAGCTGTGCCCATATATACAGGATGGGAGTAGTAGTGCTGTGCCCATATATACAGTATAAGAGTAGTAGTACTGTGCCCATATATACAGGATGGGAGTAGTAGTACTGTGCCCATATATACAGGATGGGAGTAGTAGTACTGTGCCCATATATACAGGATGGGAGTAGTAATACTGTCCTGTGCCCATATATACAGGATAGGAGTAGTAGTACTGTGCTGTGCCCCCCTATATTTTAAACAGGAAAGTAGGGGGGTCGTCTTATACACCAGGTCGTCTTATACGCCGAAATATACGGTATATACTCTGAGTGCATACGCTTAGTTTGCTCACCTACTCCACTGGTGACATTGCACTGAAAGACAGTGCACATAACTGTATTGATAATATGTAGTGGTAATCTTGAAAATGTTAGATAAGTTTACACGAAAATTCAGGATGTATTGTCAGCAGCGGTGGGACCCGGCCAGGACCCTCTGGCTCGCCTGAGGCAATTGTTGCTTTCTGGTAACCTCCACAGTTGGGCTGCATGGGGGTAGCATGGGGGAGCCTGTAGTTCCCTGCTCTCCTGCTTCCCAGTCTCTGCCTGTTATCTGGAAATCTACCAGCGCAACGTGATCTAATCATGTGCTCCTGGGCCAGGTATTTGCGGCACAAACCATAGACCTGTTAGGAGTCTATCCTGGAGCATGACAAAGTCATCTCAACGCTGCATGGGAGGCAGAATAAGCAGTAATGGGGGGGGGGGGGCAGTTTTTGACTACATTGGCCACTGGGGAAGGGGGGGGGGTCGCAATGTTACTATACTGGCTACTTTGAGGCCTCTACAACAATATTGGCTACTGTGGGGACCAGTTACCTTACTGGCTAATGCAGGACCATAATATTTATCACTACGGGAGCAAAAGCACTGTATTAAGGGAAATCTACCACCAGGATCAAGGATTGTGAAACAAGTGCACTTACATGCTGGTGTGTGCCCTTTCTAGTGGGACTGCTGCTTTCTTATATACTTTGTTTCAATTCCTCATGGTTTTCTAGATCTCTGCTTTCCATAGTCACACAGGTGCACGGCTCGTTATGTCAGAGTAATCATCTGTGGGTGATACAACAAGCCAAGCACCTGTGTGACCATGGTCAGATTTCTGTCCACTGGAAGTAGACGCAGAAGCTTTCTATAGAATGACAGCAAGCAGAGATCTAGAAAACTGAGGAATTGATACCACAATTAGTAAAGTGTATAACTTTTTATAATACAAACAATACCATTAATTTGCTGAAATGGGAATACCCCTTTAAGTGCTTGTTTTTACTAAAAAGTTTGTAAAAATTATATAAATGAGCCCAAACAGGCTCTGGGTTCCATTAACAGCTATGGAACCCAGAGCCACTGTGGCTCATTTGCATAATCTAAAGCTTTTTTTTTTTTTTATAAATCAAGGACATAAGAAGCTGAAGGAGTGGAACCTGCCAGAGGGGCCACACACCAGCAAGTAAATAGGCTTGGTTTACAATTCTTAATCCGGGTGGTAGAAAAGTTTATGATAAGAAGTTGAAGTGAAGAGCCTAAAATGTTAGTGTTGCAAAATCTAGAGACGAGTAGTGGCCAGAAGACGCTGACGTGGTGGTCTAGGACTTTGGAGATGAAAAAGACCCAGTGTCTCGCCAAATTTACAATACGTACTTTTATTGCTCATGAGCGCATAATTCTGCTGCATCATCTCCCTGCAGTGATGCATTTTGCCATTTCTACTATTGGAGCTACACAGAAATTATCGAATTAATTTTTTTTGCTTTTGCAACCATTTATGTAATGGGCTTGGTTCTGGTATATTTATGACTAATATTTATACATTTAAAAATACATTTTCCATATGCATATTATATCTTTATATAAAAGAATTTTAAAATTAAAAATATATACTATAAATTACAAAAAATACTCTCACTTAGTCCCAAATAATTTGTGTTTTAAAAAAAATTAAAAAAAAATTTACTAGCCACAAAATAAAAAAAAAAAAAAAAACTTAAAAAGGTATCACCCCCCCCCCAAATGAAAATTCTTTCCTCCAAATAGGATAAATAAGTTGTCTGAATCTCTCCAACCTTCAGATCTGGCCAAATAAATCTCAATGGCCCTCTTTACATCCAGGTTAATGTACTCTTTCCCTGTCTGTAGACTGATTACTACAAAAGGAAGGGAGCCTAAACTCCTGTGATCAATGGAACTTTGAGGCTACCTTAGAAAGAAACGCCGGGTCTGTTGTCAGGACGACCCTATCGTGCAGAATCTTAGTGATAGACACTCTACAGGATAGGGCTGAGATCTCCCCTACCCTCTGGGCTGAGGTAATTGCCACTAGAAAAACTACCTTCCGCGTTAACCATTTAAAAAGGGCAAGTGTAACGTCTGTGCATATGTCCATCTGTAATTGGCGGAATAGATGGCGTTCATTTGTGTGTGAACTGTGGCTTATGCTTCTGTTTGGATTATCTGAGCCACACACTGCTCCTTGCATTTCTGTCCTGCCCAGCAAGGGTTACTAGCCTGATGGACAATTCCGTAGTGTACTGCTGGAGGCGTGTCCGGGATCGGCTTTATATACCTGCCCATTCCCATCTTACCTGGCTGGTTATTTTGAGTCTCGTCTTCCCTGTGTTTCTAGTTTAGTTTTACCTGTCTCCGTTTGTCTGCTTGTATCTGTACCTGACCTGTATATAAACGGAGACAGGTAAAACTAAACTGTTCCTGACAGATTCTGAACGAAGTGAGCTGGTTATTATGTCAGCACCCGTCCAGCAAATGTGCAACCACAACCAGGCTTGGAGCTAGCTGTCAGACTAGGTAAGTGGTGGCGTACTCGCCCTGCAACGTCCCTGTGGGCTAAGGCCCTGCCTAAAGCAGATATACCGCCCTGATAAGGGCGAACACACTATCAGGAACCTAACTGACGGTCCCTGAGTGACGCTACATAGTGACAGGAAAACCTACTTCGTCTGGCAGCTGCTGGATGGTGGAGCGGACAGGTAACCGGAATACAGGAATAGACCAGTGTTCACACTGGTGCACAGAATACCAGGCAGGTTAAACACAGGTCAGATCCAGATACAGGTGGGATATACACAGGTCCTGTCAAGATCAAGCAGATTATATACAGGTCAGGTACAGGCAGACAATCTGCTTGATCTTAACAGGACCTGTGTATATCCCGCCTGTACCTGTATCTGGATCTGACCAGTGTTTAACCTGCCTGGTATTCTGTGCACCAGTGTGAACACTGGTCTATTCCTGTATTTCGGTTGCCTATCCGCTCTACCATCCAGCAGCTGCCAGACGAAGTAGGTTTTCCTGTCACTTTGCAGGGTCACTCAAGGACCGTCAGTTAGGTTCCTGATAGCGGTATATCTGCTTTAGGCAGGGCCTTAGCCCACAGGGACGTCGCAGGGTGAGTTCGCCACCACTTACCTAATCTGATAGCTAGCGCCAAGCCTAGTTGTGGTTGCGCATTTGCTGGACGGGTGCTGACAGCACGATACTAAAGGCTTAAACGCATCCTTTATCAAGTAATTCAAGACCAATTTGAAGTTCCAACAACTCGTTACCAAACGCAATGCCAGCCGGACAGCAGCTATGTAGAGGACTCCTGTGGTGCTTATCCGCGACCGCTCCTCTCCACTGCGTGACTTCCTCAATGATGGGGGACACTCCAGAGACCCTCCACACCTCCAGACTTCGGCTGCAAAATGCAGCGCTCTGGATTCCCCCCGCCTTCAGGGAGGAATGTAAGCCTCCGTGGGGGAATGTAAGCCTCCGTGGGGGAATGATGGACCCCTCTCTCTGGTTGGGTGCTGTCGTGGTGAGGGAGGGGGCATTTTTTAAAATTATATTTGGTATTGTATTCACCATACAGGTTCAGTAATGATTTCATTTTATTGTACGGGATGTTATGGACGCAGAAATACCATATATGTGCGGATTGTTTGGAGATTGCCAGTTGGTTTCCCCTGTAGACTTTGTATTCTGGCAAAAGGAAGGGAGGAGAATTTCCCGACTACGATGAAAGTCTTGTCACTTTGAGAAAACTGGGATCAAGTATTAGAGAGATCCTGTCATCCGAAATTTTGAGTTAAGTTTATTTATAGAAAGCACCTGAATTTCACCTAATCTCCTAGCTGTTATGGCAACAGGGAAGACAGTTCTTATTGTAATGTTCCTAACACTTGAGTCCTCTAAGGGTTCGAAGGGGTTTTGCATAAGACCATCCAAGACTATTGATACGTCCCATGGCAGGGATGGGAATGTAAGTCAAGCTGATGCTTTAATATACCTTTTAACCCACCTATGTTCAGCCAGAGAGACATCACTGAAGAAGACACTGAGGGATGACACATGGACTTTTAATGTGCTGGTCTTTAGGCCTTTGAATAGACCCTCTTGCAGAAATTCCAGGATCTGCTGTATGTTAGAAGATAGATTAGGAATTTCAGGATGGCAAAAAGACGAATATCTTTTCCAGATTTGAAAGTAGATAGCCAAGGTCCCCGGTTTCCTACTTGCTGGTAATATAGCAATGACTGTCCGAGAGACCTCTAGCTCTTAGCAACTTTCTCAGGATCCATGCCGTTAGCTGGAATGTTTCTGGGCTAGGATGATATACTGCCCCTTGAAAAAGGAGATCTTCCGAGGAAGAAGAATTGCATCTTCCAACGCCAAGTGCTGGAAACTAGCTCTTCTTTGGCTAGATGGGCACTATTAGAATGATCTTGAGATTTTCTTGTCTGATCTTTTGTACTGTCCTTGAGATTCAATGGAAACAGAGGGAAGCTTTACTTGCCAACTGTGACTGAAGGCATCTAGAAGATAGTCCGGACTGTTCTTCAGTAGAAAAGAAAAGTGGTCCACTTTCCTGTTCTCCTTAGTTGGCGATTTGGGTTAAGTTTTTGGGTTAGTTGAAGGAACACCTCCTCATTCAAGCACCACTCGCCAGAGGGTCCAGAGTATTTCTGCTTAGGAAGTCTGCTTCGCTGTTCTGACCCTTTTAGGTGGATTATAGTCAGGGATAGAACATTTTCTTCTGCCCATAGGAAGATCTTTTTTGAAATATTGAGAAGAGTTGGAGAGCATGGGCACCCTTAACGTGGTTGTGTTGTCTGACAATATCTTGAAGTTTTGGTTCTGTAGTTGGTTTAAGCACATCTAAGGTTTCCCAGACTGCCTTTAACTCCTTGTAGTTTGAGGATCTGTCTTTTTTTGCTTGGGACCATTGGCCTTGAACCAACTTCCCTGGTAATTTTGCTCCTTAACCTGTCTTGCTTGCGTTCGTCAATAAAGTTGTTATTGGCCAATTGGTCCATTTTAAGCCTTTGAACTGGTGTAACGCAATGGAGAATCTAGTCAGAGAATTCTTCACATAAAAGGGGGGATCTGTATTTTCTTCTCCAGCTGTTTAAGATCTGTCCCAAGATACAAGGATCCAGTTCTGTAGATCCCTTGTGTGGTTCTGGGACTAAGGAACACAAGCTATACAGGCTGTGAGCAGTCCTAGACGTTTCATGGTTTCTCTGGCTGAACAGTATTGTTTGCTCTGAAAAGTCATTATGTGGGTCATAAGGTTTAGAGCTTTTCCTTCTGGTAGGAGTGAGCATTGATGCAATGAGTCCAGCAGAATACCCAGGAATTTTAGTCTTGTGCTGGTTTGAAGGTTTGATTTTTCGTAATTTATTTTCCAATCCAGATGTTCTGGGACTTCTATAGTTGTGTCCCTCAGATATCAGATTTTCTTCTGAGCTGGCTACTAGTAGGAGGTCATCCAAGTAAGGAATTAATAGAATATCCTTCAGTCTTAGAGAAGCTACTACCTCTACCATTACCTTGGTAAATAGCCTTAGTGCTGAGGAGATCCCGAATGGTAGAGCTCTGAATGGATAGAAAATCAACCGGTTTTCTGAGTTAAGACTGCAAATCGCAGGTCTATGGTGCAAAGGGCTGCGTTTTTCATAATTAAAAAGGTGTTGTAGACTTTAGAGACTCCATCTTGAACTTTTTGTATTCGAGGTGTGTGTTCAAGTTTTATAATGTTAAAATCATCCTGTAGGATCAGTTTGGCTTCTGAATTAGAAAGGGGGAGGAGTTGAACCCTTTCCTCATTTGATGGTACAGTACAGGGGATATTACATCCTTGGTTAGCAGAGATTGTACTTCTTCCCACATTATAAAGAACTTTATAAGATTATAAAGTTCTGAAGAAGAGACTTTTGTTACCACAAATGTTTGAGGCGGCAGTGAGTTTAGCTCGATCTTGTAACCTTCCTGCACTACTCCTAGAATCCATGCATTCTTTATGTTTTGGTTAAAATGGGAGGAGAAAAGAGCTAGTCTTACCCCACCCTGGCGTCATTGTTTCTTGGCAGGGTTGGACTGGTTACTCTGGGTGACATTGTACCCCTCTACCCCCTTTGGGGTAACTTCACAGGTCTTGTTTGGCATTACCATGGCAAGATGAAAATTTTTCCCGGGAATCACGAGAGGAGGGTTTTCTGAGTTTTCGGTTCTGGGAAACCATTCTTTTTGTCCGTCGCTTTCTCCAAGAAAGCGTCTAGCTCCGGACCAAATAGGAATTTGCCGGTTAAGGGTATGCCACATAGGTTTGATTTTGATCTGAAAACACCAGACCATTGTTTCAGCCAAAGGGCTCTACTGACTACGTTTGAAAGAGCTTGTTCTTTAGCTGAAAACGAAGACTCTTTAGAAGTTTTTCTTTTGAGGCTCCACTAATAATTGGTTTTCTAGACCATTTAGCCAGCAGGAACTAGTTGCGACATTTGCTTTCAGGTTCAACATTGCTGACGCACAGGTCTTTTAGATGCTATCCGATTTTCAGTCCATTGGGTGCTTAAGTTGAGTTGCATTCTCGAAAGGGAGGTCAGTCTTCTTTACTACCTGAATGTCTACTTTTGGAATAGAATCCCAAAACTTCTATTTTGTTTTCGTCAAAGACAAGGCTATTGCTGAATTCTTTGGCTACTGAGTGTCTCTTTTCTGGCTCTTTCCACTCTTCACGAATAAGGTCCTCTAGTAGTACACTATTAACTGGAAAGACTCTTTGCTCATATTGTGCATAGTAGCATTAATGTAAAATCTCATATTACAGAGACTACAATGTAAGCCTCTGTAGAAGCCTTTATGTGCAAAGCATGCAGAAGCGCAGGTAAATCATGCACTGGAGGCATTCACAGCTTCATATCATCCGATAACCAATATAATTAGAATTATATTTTAATATAACACACTTCACCACTTGTGATACAGGTGGAGATGCATATATGATTATCTGCCCTTGTGGTTTGAAATATGTGGGTAGGGACTATAAGAAAACTAAAAACCCAGGTGAGTGAACATTTTAGAAATATTAAAAAAGGCAAGTTAGTGTGCAGATAGGGAATGGTCTATGTGAAATATCACAATAAAAACCCTAGAGGTACCTCCTTCAGTCTTGAACAGGTATCCACACACTGGAGAGGAGAAGCCCTAGGGAAAAAGATAGGCCAGAGGAAATCCTTCAGGATTTTTCAATTAAAAAAACTACTCCCATTAGGTCTTAATAAAGATTTTGAAGTTAGAGTTTTTTTTTTTTATAGTAAATCCCATATATATTATTAATACACATATACACACACACACACACACACACACACACACACACACACATATATACATACATACATACACACACACACACACACACTTCTTTTTTTTTCCTTCTTTTTAAAAAACTCCCTCTGGAATTTAATTTATGACTACCTTATAGTCATAACATATAGTAAGAACTCATGCTATTATTGGAGTTCCTTCTGTCCGATACAACAGTTAAACACCTTCTGTTTTTAAGAGTAGAAAGAAAGGATACAACAGTTAAACACCTTCTGTTTTTAAGAGTAGAAAGAAAGGATAATTAGATATATTACTGTAATTATGAATTATTCTAATGGGTAATACAATTTGCTTATACGCAAGATGCGCTTAATTTTATTTTACATATGTGTGTTTTTATTGCAAAAAGTTTTAGATGCTTACAAAGAGCCATTTCATGATAATTCATGATCACTATTGGATTTTGAAGAAAAAAAATTATGGTGTAGTTAATTATGAAACATGTGGATCTATAAAGATTAAGAACACATGCACGCGGACAAGCCCCGGAAGAAGCCATTTAGGTGAAACTCAAGTCAGGCAGGCAATGCCGAAGGAGTAATCGTCCTTTTATAAGGGTTATGTTTAACTTATCAATTTCTAGAACTTGTTCCTTCTCACCCCCTTGGTAGGAACAGGAAGCAACGTCATGATCCGAGTCTACCTCTTGAATGGGCTCAAGGGCTTTGAATTTTTTAGGAGGAGGTCCTTCTGGAAAGAGGGATGCAAGCGTTTTTTTTTTGTCAACTTAGGACTGGAACATGGATCTTAGCTCATCTATAAAAGACGTTTTTTCCACAAGCATGATTATATCCACACAGTCCTTGCACACTGGTTTCTTATAAGTGTCAGGAAGTTTGTTAAAGCAAATGTTACATCTCTGGGATTGAGGAGTTTTGGGTTTAGATTTCTCCTTTCTTTCCTCTTTCTTTTCAACTTTCTTCTCTTTCTCCTAGGAGTGAGAAGAACTATAGTAAAGAAGAAGGGGGATGTATGTAGCACAGGGCCTCTCCCAAGCCTCCCCCGAATCCCCAACAGGACTTACTGAAGTCTGAGGAAGGGGTACTGGATCCACTCTTGCCTCCACCACATAAATACCTGGAGACAAGGGAGGAGGGTGAGGTGTAAGGTGTAAGCGGAAGTGGGTACATGATAGGACACAACAGAGTGGAATACTGATCTGCGCTGTGGGACACAAATAAAACAGAGATCCTGCGACAGTCTCGGGAGAAGAAAACACCTCTAGCAGACACTACACAGCTTTTTAAACTTACTGCTCCCCGTTCCTGACTCCCAAACGCTTGTTAACTGAAGGCCAACGTTCGTTCCAGTGCGACAAGCCAAACCGGGAGTTGTCATTGTGGCCTGTGGAACACAGGCTGCCGGGAGCCGTAATACATGGTGCCGCTGTAGATCTCCATGTGGTAGCCAGGAAGCCAGTATCTTTCGAGGCTTATAGAAGGGAGGACTTAGTACCAGGTACCGCTCCTCTGTGGCGCCCCACCCACACTCCCATCCCCCAAAAGAGTTAAGGAGAGAGACCCTGCAGAGGTCAAGGGGTAATCCTCTCCAGGTGGGTTGTCATGGGGGACGCCATGGAAATAAAAGTTAAAACACTTTATATAATTCTTTTTGTTAGAAAAACTTTATTAATTAAAAGTCCCCTAAACACAAAAATTCTGTATACATGTCTAATAAAGAAAAAAAAAAAAAAACACAAACCACCAAAACCCCCACATATTTGGTATTGCCGCGTCCGTAACAATCTGCAAAACAACTCAGAAATATTATTGGACCTGATCGGTGAACGCCATAAAAAACAAAACCCAAAAGATGCACCAAAAATTTAAATATTTTATAAAATCCTTACACAAAAATGTTCCAAAAAGTGCTAAAAAAAAAAGTTGTGTGCCAAAATGGTACCACTGTAAAAGACAACTCAACACGTAAAAAAACAAGCCATGTCAACCAAAAAATATTAAAGTTCTCCAAAAAAGATGGTGATACGAAAACAAATGAGATTCTTTGTTTTTTTTCAAGTAAAATTATAAAAATATATAAATTAGGTATCACTGTAATCGTAGTGATCTATAGAATAAAGATAATATAGTATAGTGTACGGTAAGACCCCCAAAAACCACAAAAAAAATAAAAAAGGAAAACCAAAATTGTCGATTTTCTTTTCCTCCATACATTCAAGAGGTAATAAAATCTCATTAATAAGCTAATGACCTACTAAAATGAAGTATTTATAAAGTGCATCTCAAGTCTCAAAAAAATAAGCCCTTATATGTCCAAATTGCCAAAAAAATAAAGATTGTATAGCCAATAAAAAAGGGACAATGCAAAATCTGCTCTGAATGCCCTGGCGTGTGCCAATACAGCAGGTTACCACCACATATGGGGGATTGTTATAATCGGGAGAAATTTGGTATCAAACTTAGTGGAACGTTTTGGTATTTTATCCACTCACATTGTGTACATTGGCTACATGAATGTTTTTCAGAAAAACAAAAAAAGTAACTTCAAAATTGCATCCCATTTTGTTTTAACCCTTGTAAAACAATTCATGCGTTAACAGACTTCATAAAGTTGTTTTGCATACGTTAAGGGGTGTAGTTTCTACAAATGAGGTAATTTATGGGGTTTTACTTTTATTTAGGCAAGCCAGAAGAAGCGCATATCGAGAGCAAAGGCCACTGTTTTTGCTGTGCACTGCATGCAACCCTCTCTCAACCCTGGTATGTAACATTTTGGTTGTCCAATAAAGGAAAATGTGCCTGAAGAAAAATCAGAAACTGCATCCTGGTGACTGCCCTCCTGTTTTTTTTATTTTTATATGTTGCTATAGCTGTTTACTGTGAGGATTGAGCACCCTTAACTAGGGTCCACGACACAGACAGTGTTGGATGACAAAAAACTGCAGTTGCATATGATATAGAGAGTAGTTGCCTGCTTCACTACACTAATTACTTTTATTTAGGCCTCTCAAATAGGTATTTGAAACCTGAGCAGGTCCCTCAATAGCATGATCTTTTATGAAAATGTGAAAAATCGCACCTAACGTTCAAAGCCCCATAACCTCTACAAAATTGAGGGGATGTTTAAAAAGTCACATAAAGTAGACAGTCAGTAAATGTTAGTTATTAGGTTTTTTACTGTTATGACTGTGTAAAAAGTAGATGATCTTGAATTTCGAAAATCGTAAATTTTTCACCAAATATCTGATTTTCTCATAAATAAATGCACCACCCAAATTTTTAAACTAGCATGAAGTACAAAGTGTCACGGGAAAACAATTTCAAAATTACTTGGATATGTTAAAACGTTCCGAAGTTATAACCACTTAGTGACACAGGGCAGATTTGAAAAAAAAATGGGCACCGTCAGGAAGGTGAAAAGTGGCTTCCGCGTTAAAGGGTTAAGACACACAGCCGTGCGCCTAATATGATGCATATGTGTCATCCCAAGTCGAGGTGGTTCGTTTACACACATCGTTCGTACTTGGTGTGTTTATGATTTAAACCACAAAAATCATGACCTGAAAGATTTTTAGGCACTTGTCAATTGCACTTTACTGATAAAGCTGAATAATCTTTTAATAATATTGCTAAGCATTGTTATTTTATATGCTTTGCTCTTATGTATCACTTCAATCGATTGATGTACATCATGTTTGTTTATAATTGTAAGGGGGTGGCACTGGATATGGTCACATGATGAAATTTTTTTGTATTTTTACGAGCCATGTTCACTTGTCACAATCCTTGAGAAAGGCTTTCTTTAACCCCTTCCCGCCGCAGCCCTTTTTCGTTTTTGCGTTTTCATTTTTCACTCCCCACATTCAAAAACCTGTAACTTTTTTATTTTTCCATGTACAGATCTGTGTGATGGCTTATTTTCTGCATAACAAATTGCACTTCATAGAGATGGTATTTAATATTCCATGCCGTGTACTGGGAAGCAGGAAAAAAATTCCAAATGAAGTGAAATTGGTAAAAAAAACGCATTTGTGCCGTATTCTTGTGGGCTTGGATTTTACGGATTTCACTGTGCGCCCCAAATGACATGTCTACTTTATTCTTTGGGTCGGTATGATTACAGGGATACCAAATTTGTATAGCTTTTATAATGTTTTCATACATTTAAAAAAATTAAAACCTACTTGACAAATTTTGGGGGGGGGATTTTGCCATCTTCTGGCGCTAATAACTTTTTCATACTTTGGCGTATGGAGCTGTGGGTGGTGCCGTTTTTTGCGGATTTTGATTACGTTTACCAATGTTATCATTTTTTAGGACTGTACGACCTTTTGATCATTATTTTTTAAATTATTTTTTTTTTAAATGGCAAAAAAGTGGCACTTTCGACTTTGGGCACGATTTTCCGTTACAGGGTTAAACGCAGTGAAAACCCGTTATTATATTTTGATAGATCGGGCATTTTCGGACGCGCCGATACCTAATGTGTTTATGATTTTTACGGTTTATTTATATTTATATCAGTTCTAGGGAAAAGGGGGCGATTTGAATTTTTAGGGTTTTTTTATTATACATTTTCTTTTAACTTTTTTTTATTTTTACTATTTTTCAGACTCCCTAGGGTACTTTAACGATCCAGTATGGCAGTATATGTATATTTTACTACTCATACATTACAATGTGCTTATAGCACATTGTAATGAATGGGTTAACCCGAAGTAGCTTCGGGTCTTCGTGAGACCCGAAGCTACCATGGCGACGGATCGCCATCTTTTTGAAGCCGATTACGGGTGTTACCGGTAAGCCTTTCCTGCAAAGACTTACCGGCTATGGAGAGGGCTTGGCCCGCGAGCCCTATCCATGCACCGGGACCCGACATGTGATGTACTATTACACCACATGTCGGTAAGGGGTTAAAGCCGAAACGTCGCTGTCATGACTAGTTATAGGAACAGACCTTAGGTCAGAAGTTACACCAACATATTTCTGGAAGGGCAATAATACTCGTGTTACCATGTTTGAGGAGTATTTTTAGCCAAGGAGGATTACAACATTTTTTTACTTTAAGTATCCTTTTTTAATAGAATTTTTTAATACAATTTTATCATTTTGGAAACATTGTGTTTGCACACGTTAAATGAACGTGAAGGAAAAGCAATCTTACCTCAACATGCGATCACAGGTAGAGCCTTTGGGTTGGGTTTCCAAACGTAACCAAAATGCCACGTCTGAATGCAGCCTCAGGGGCTCTACAAAGACGTCATGGCACCTGAAAACTATCCTACCCTACAGAAGCTCAATGGCTCCATCCCTTCTGCGCTTCGCCATGTGCCCTGACAATGGGTTACATCCACTGCCCAATATATTCCTAGATGCATTTTACTTTTATTCAGTTAACGTGGGTAAATTTTGCAGCTAAATGAATGTATTAAATGATAAATATTAGTGAATTCCAAATCAACCCTTCACTTGGTTCTAATTTGTGAAAAATACATAAAGGCTTAACAAGCTTCCTTGTGAAAAAAAGTGTATACCCAATGTGGGCACCAAGTAGGAACTGTCTTTTTCAATACAGACAGAAATGTAAATATTAGTAATAAACACATACAGTAATATAAAAAAATGACTAAAAAAAGGTAATATTCAGTTTGTCATGATACAGAATGTTATTCTAGATAGTCTGACAAAGATGTATCCAGTACTATTCCATGTTAGTCAGAAAATTAAGTATCATTGTATTTGTCCTTTAGTTAAAAGAAAAGAAAATATGCGCAATTCATTAGAGAATAAAATATATTAAATTGGTATATTAAAAGTACATTTTTAATAAGGTCCATTATATTAGAGAATAACATATATTAAAATGATATATTAAAAAGTACATTTAGTACACAATACAAGAATGAATTAATTAGTACAACCCTCTTGTAAAATTCATGCAATAAATCAGTTAAAGTATTTTTATGATAAAGTATTTTCATGTTGAAATAATACAACAGTGAGAATTCATATAAGATGATAACTTGCATAGGATTAGTTTGTATAACTTTATTTGTGCAAAGAATTAAACTATTAAAATATTTTTTGTCATAAATATAATATAGCAATTTATATAACCTACATATTTAATATTTGAAATGACTTTTGTTTTTTATTTCTATAAATGAAATCCATTCCACATTTTTAAAGTTAACAGGTAGATTAATCCAGGACAGATATTTGCAATTACAGAAATAGGTATAAAAGAAACATGGCAGTATATGTGTATTTTACTACTCATACATTACAATGTGCTAACAGCACATTGTAATGAATGGGTTAACCCGAAGTAGCTTCGGGTCTTCGTGAGACCCGAAGCTACCATGGCGACTGATCGCCATCTTTTTGAAGCCGCCGGCGATCGGTGCCGGCACCGATCACGGGTGTTACCGGTAAGCCTTTGCTGCAATATACAGCAAAGACTTACCGGCTATGGAGAGGGCTCGGCCCGCGAGCCCTACCCATGCACCGGGACCCGACATGTGACGTACTATTACACCACATGTCGGTAAGGGGTTAAAGCCGAAACGTCGCTGTCATGACTAGTTATAGGAACAGACCTTAGGTCAGAAATTACACTAACATATTTCTGGAAGGGCAATAATACTCGTGTTACCATGTTTGAGGAGTATTTTTAGCCAAGGAGGATTACAACATTTTTTTACTTTAAGTACCGTATTTTCCGGACTATAAGGCGCACATAAAAGCCTAGGATTTCCTTAGAAATCCAAAGTGCGCCTTATAGTCCGGTGCGCCCTATGTATGGAGGAGGGCAGCGGACCCTACTTGCATAGGTCCCCGCTACCGGAGACTGGAGACAGCAGATCTTCTGCCGCGTCGGTCTGCAGTTCCCGCTGGAGATCTGCTGTCTCCGGTAGCGGGGACCTATGTCAGTAGGGTCCGCTGCCAATCCAGGACAGATATTTGCAATTACAGAAATAGGTATAAAAGAAACCAACTGAAGAAGGCTCAAAAAAAAGCTACCGAGAAAGAATAGAACAGACACAATATAGCAGTGATGGTGAACCTTTTAGAGGCTGAGTGCCCAAACTGTAACCCAAAACCCCGCTTAACGCCTCTGCCCGTCATGGGTCACCCCCCCAGACTCCAGTAACGCATCTGCCCGTCATGGGTCACCCCCAGACTCCGGTAACGCCTCTGCCCGTCATGGGTCACCCCCAGACTCCAGTAACGCCTCTGCCCGTCATGGGTCACCCCCAGACTCCAGAAACGCCTCTGCCTGTCATGGGTCACCCCCAGACTCCGGTAACGCCTCTGCCCTTCATGGGTCACCCCCAGACTCCAGAAACGCCTCTGGCGGTCATGGGTCACCCCCAGACTCCGGTAAAGCCTCTGCCCATCATGGGTCACCCCCAGACTCCAGTAACGCTTCTGCCCGTCATGGTCACCCCCAGGCTCCGGTAAAGCCTCTGCCCGTCATGGGTTACCCCCAGACTCCGGTAACGCCTCTGCCCATCATGGGTCACCCCCAGACTCCGGTAACACCTCTGCCGGTCATGGGTCACCCCCAGACTCCGATAACACCTCTGCCGGTCATGGGTCACCCCCAGACTCCGGTAACGCCTCTGCCCGTCATGGGTCACCCCCCAGACTCCGGTAACGCCTCTACCGGTCATGGGTCACCCCCAGACTCCGATAACGCCTCTACCGGTCATGGGTCACCCCCCAGACTCCGGTAACGAGGTGCTTGTCTATATGAGCAGGTCCACAATGACAGCGGATTTAACCCATTGTTGCCATCACCAAGGATTCTCTGGGGTAATTAAAGAGGGATGATGGTAACAATGTCATTGTGTGTGAACAGTCACTGGAGTGGAGAGGCAACTAATCTTCCTCCACAGGTTTTGGGCCTCAGGAATGAAGTGTAGGGGGAGGGATGGAGGAAGCCGGAGAAGTGGAGGAATGAACCACCTGCTGACCGCATTGTCTGCTAGAAAGAAGTCACTAGACCTTGCAGCAAAACCTTCTCCTCCCCCAAGCCTTGGAGACAAGACATGGCCATGTTGTGCTGTTGTGTGCAGGACATGGTCATCTAGTACCCATAGTCTTATATTCTTGTATTTCAACAATCCTACAAGACGAGACGCATTGACCCCAATGTGATATGGGCAGAAGATGTGACCATTGTATGCTGTACAAGTTTACAGACTAGACTAGGCCTAATATATGGTCTGGCGTCTGTAAACAAGCAACTATCTCATTCTCCCTAAGCTAGAAAGCAAGACCTGCTCTGCACGCTAGGAGACCAACGTGTTTGACCATTGATGTAAGCTTGGTCCACATCTGGCCCTTATATGTCCTGCATGGTAGGAGATTATGGGGCACATTTACTTACCAGTCCCGTTGACGCCGACGATCCGGAATGTCTAGTGAGGTCGTGCGTCCAATTTCCTGCATGTGTCGCTTCCCCGCTGAGGTCCGCCGGAGTTCACCTTCTTCTTCCCGGTGCATGTTAGTGTTGATCTTGGGAAACAATTTGCTTTTTAAATTCCGCAGTTTGTCCGAATCGGTCGGGTTGTCCGACGTCCGCTCCCCCCGATTTGTGTCGCATGCAAGCCGGCGACGATACGCCACAATCCGATCGCGTGCACCAAAAACCCGGGGCAATTCAGCGCAAAATGGGAAAAATTATGGCCTTAGTAAATGTGCCCCTATGTCTGGCTATCCAGTAGCTTGTAAACAATGAACCCAGGTAAGTGTGTGCCTTCTAAGCTAGAAACCCTGACCTGCCCATCTAGTGTTCCTTGGTCCTAAAAAACCAGACCTGGCCATTAGATGCCCTATAACAGTGATGGCGAACCTTTTAGAGGCCGAGTTCCCAAACTGTAACCCAAAACCCCGCTTATTTACCGCGAGGTGCCACCCAAAAATTAAAGCAGTAACTTATTGCTCCCTTTTCAACAACTTTCAATCATATTGGCCTCCTGAGGACAGCAACACAGTAGAAAAATGGACAATTTTCATCATTTTAGCTTCTTTCCAGAGTCCCTCTGTACACAGAGAATTTGGCCCTGTCTATTTCTCCTTCTTCCTACAGTCTCAAGTAGCGAAGTAAGTATCAAAATAGGACTGAAAGCAGCATCTTTTAAGTTGCTTGGAACTGCAGGAAGATTCTTTGAGTCCTGTCTGATGTGCTGGGGTGAAGGCCCGGGTGCCCACAAAAAGGGCTCTGAGTGCCGCCTCTGGCACCCGTGCCATAGGTTCGCCACCACTGCCCTATAATCAAGAATTTTCCCTCATTGTATGTTCTTTGTTCCTAGAAAACCAGACCTGGCCATTGGATGCTCACTCATCTAAAACTTTCCATCTTGTGTCCCTTGTGTTCCTTGGTGCTAGAAACCAGGCCTGGCCATTGGCTATCCTCTTATCTAGAACTTTCCATCTCTTGTTCCTTCATCCTAGAAAACAAAACCTGGCCGTTGGATGCCCACTCATCTAGAACTTTCCAACTTGTGTTTCTTGGTCCTAGAAAACCAAACCTGCCCATTGGATGCCTTCTCATCTAGAATGTTCCACCTTGTTTTTTTTGGTCCCAGAACACCAGACCTGGCCATTTGATGCCCTCCTATCTAGAACCTTCCATCTTATTTTTCTTGGTCCTAAAAAAAATCCAAACCTGGCTATTTGGTCCTAAAAGAACAGACCTCGCCATTGGATGCCCTCTAATCTAGAACATTCCCATCTTGTTCTCCTTGCTCCTAGAAAATCAGACCTGGCTATTGGTTGCCCACTCATCTAGAACGTTCCATCTTCTGTTCCTTCATCATAGAAAACTAGACCTGGATATTGTATCCTCACTCATCTAGAACTTTCCATTTTGTGTTCCTCGGTGCTAGAAAACCAGACACGGCCATTGGATGCCCTCTCATCTAGAATGTTCCATCTTGTTTTCTTTGGTCCCAGAAAACCAGACACGGCCATTTGGTGCCCTCTTATCTAGAACCTTCCATCTTGTTTTCTTTGGTCCCAGAACACCAGACCTGGCCATTTGATGCCCTCCTATCTAGAACCTTCCATCTTGTGTTTCTTGGTCCTAAAAAAAAATTCAAACCTGGCTATTGGATGTCCCACTCATCTAGAACTGTACATTTTGTGTTCCTTGGTCCTAGAAAACAGACCTGGCCATAAAGTCCTGCAAGTTTGATTCCCTCCAATCTAGAAATCCATCCGTGACCATCTTGTGCTCCCCCAGCGCGGCCTCCCTGTGCCCCGCACACTATGGCTCTTTCATACTAACCACACAATCATATTTTCCACATAAAAAGCTGAGGCTGAGTTGCTGCGCTTTATGGTAATCCTCTAAAAATATATACCTTGAAAACTGAAACTTTCCAGCCAGAAAAACAAAGCGGTGGCCAGGAATGTAGCCGGCCTCCAACCATAAAACGTGATTAGCCTCCATGATGCCTTCTCCGGTCCTCATGTATCCCCGGGACGTGTTCCAGAGCGGCTGCTACTGATGTCAGTATTTATGAAGTGCGGCCCAGATGTGCGGCGCGCCTGATGAATCCAGGACAGATATTTGCAATTACAGAAATAGGTATAAAAGAAACTAACTGAAGAAGGCTCAAAAAAAGCTCCCGAGAAAGAATAGAACAGACAATATAGCATCGGATAAGAAACATTACAGGCGGTCCCCTACTTAAGAACACCTGACTTACAGACGACCCCTAGTTACAAACGGACCTCTGGATTTTGGCAATTTACTGAACTTTAGCCTTAGGCTACAATAAACAGCTGTAACAGTTATCAATGGTGCCTCTAATTAAAATTTATTGTTAATCCTGGTTCTTATGGCAACCCAACATTTTTAAAAGCCAATTGTCACAGAGACCAAAAATTTTTTAACTGGGGTTAAAACAATAAAGCATACAGTTCCGACTTGCATACAAACTCAACTTATGAACAAACCTACAGAACCTATCTTGTATGTAACTCGGGGACTGCCTGTACTATAAACCACTCCCAGCGAAAGAACAATTTTGTATACAGGCGGTCCCCTACTTAAGAACACTCGACTTACATACGACCCCTAGTTACAAACTGACCTCTGGATATTGGTAATTTATTGTACTTCAGTACTAGACTACAATGATCAGCTGTAACAGTTATCACAGGTGTCTGTAATGAAGCCTTAGTGTTAATCCTGATTCTTATGACAACCCAACATTTTTAAAATCCAATTGTCACAGAGACCAAAAAAGTTCTGTCTGGGATTACAATTTTAAAATATACATTTCCGACTTACATACAAATTCAACTTAAGAACAAACCTACAGACCCTATCTTGTATGTAACCCGGGGACTGCCTGTACTTTCTACGCGAGTGTGTATTGAGACATCACAAGCGCTGGGATCTTCTAGTGTGGGCTGCCCGCAGTGAAACTCTGGACAAAATCAGAGCGTCAGACGGCGTTCTGAATGCCATTATAGAATACAAAACGGCAGCGACCTGAACTCGTCCCGGATGCTCGGCATAAAAGGAACGCTCTACACGGAGTTCCCCCAAGCACAACAGGCCGTAAGTGTGAAAAACAAAAAGGTTACCCATTACAGTTCCAAGAAGAACAACATCGTGAACCTATTCAAAGGTCAACTAACCGTTAGTGTTGGATCACACACAACGATCTGCAAACACACGACTCACATAATAGTAACCTTTACATAAATTGATGCTGTTCTATTTATATTAAACATTATTGCTACAGATATAGGCCCCTATAATCTGTAAGCATTAGCCTCCTGGACATTAATTCCACAAAACAACTACAAAAAATAATACGTGTACTTTATTTTTTAAAAGATATGCACAACCTATGCAACCCATGATATGAATTTTTTATCCATCTTTTTATTTTTGTATTTTTTCATACGGATGAATTGCGCATATTTTTCTTTTCTTTTAACTGAAGGACAAATACTATGATACTTGACCCCTACGGGACTCAGCCTCTTTTGGCCTAAAAGGACACCAATCGCCAGGAGACCCATTTTTAGCACTCCCCCAGTCCCCACAGAGCATAGTACATACACTGCCAAAGTGTTTTTGTATAAAAAATTGGTTTTATAGAAAAAAATACTGTACCTTTCATTAGCATCTGCTGTGTGACTAGGCAGTTGCCCAATGGGAGGAGCTGGAAACGAGCAGTTCCCCCCCACCCTTGGGAAACATGTGACCTTTTCAAATATATGAATAACTCCCCTCACTCAGGATTGGCTGTAGAGGGGCAGGGGGCGTCGCTAAGCCATGTGATAGGGGTTTTCATATATTTGAAAAGGTCACATGTAGAAGCTGTTCCCCAAGGGTGGGGGGAAAACAGTAGTTACTTACCGGTAATGATGTTTCCTCGAACCACGACGGCACCAACCAGAGAGAGGGATCCGCCCCCAGGGACAGGAAACCTGAGCATAAAAACATGCTCCTCCTATTCTGCCTCAGTGTTTACAGAGACTTGGAAGAGCCATATCATTAGTACATCAGAAACATATAATCTATATATCGTTTTCCATGTATGCGTAATTTATATATATATAATATATATATGTGTTTTTTTGTTTTTTTTTTTTTTTTGTATGCAACACCCGTGAAAAGTTTGAACATGAGTGACGTACCACCCAAAAAGAGAAATTTAATTGCAACAAAGAATACTTTATTATGTGCAAAAATACATTGACAGTAGATACAATTACTGGACAAGCAACAAAAATTAAAAACTCTGCATGGTACAATAAATCGCTAAACAAATAGCCTCGAGGTAGGTGAAACAGTCAGGAGAGTTGTTTATAAAGAGCCAATGCACTATAGTGCATGGTAACAAGGCAGTAAACAATGACACATATAAATGGGATGACCAAAACAGTAACAAATACCATACCAAATAATGACCAGCAGAGGATTGCCCCCCTGGGGGCAAAAATTCTTTTTTTTTTTAAGTTCTAAATTCCCTACTTTTGATGCAGATAGTCCTAGCACCCAAATAAATTCATAACTTATTCCCAAATGTCTGCTTTATGTTGGATGGTTTTTCAAGATTCCACATATTTTACTAGAATGTTATGAGGCTCAGAATTTGGGTGCCATTTTTCACATTTTTGGGAAAAATCACCACTTTTAATTGACTGTGAGAGGCCTAAATAATAGCAAGACTCGTATATTACATTATGGAAACTACACACCTCAACGTATAAAAAAACACTTGAAGCTTGTTAACCCTTTACGTACTTTATAGGGGTTAAAACAAAATTGACAATACATTAATTTTGGGTGGAAAACATTTGTAATGGATTAAATGAAAAAGTCTCCACAAAGTTTGATACCCAATTCCTACATAGTACATTAACACCCCATATGTGCTGGTATCCTGCTGTATGGGCGCATGGCTGGGCATAGAAGGGAAGGAGGCGCCATGCAAGTCAGATTTGCTATGTCACATTGTACAGGCTATAATTTTTTTTGTTTTTTATTGTGGACCTATAGGGGCTTATTTTTTTGCCACATGAGAT